>CM077808.1:19597881-20278638 GCA_039764185.1 Tamarix austromongolica | reverse complement strand
TCTGATTTATAATCCCATACTCATCCTTCATACAAGTGGACTCTCACTCTCAACCCCATACTCCAACCCTCCTTGACCATTTTTACCCTTATACCCTTCAAATTGCTCATTTCCTCCCCAAAATCCTAATTGGGTCCCTTAGACACCCTTACATCAACCCACGTGAAATTTTGCACCCAAGTCTCCAATGGACCCGTAACTTTGACATTATCTTATTTAATTCTTAAATCAACTTTCCTCACGTATGATTCATTCCCATGCATAATTTAAACACTCTATGCAGACTCTCAAACCCCCAATTACACCCAAAACCCTAATAAGGTCGCTTATGCACCAACTCACGTACCATGTTTCATACCGAGTTCCCAATCACTCCAAGACTCTCCCAAGCTCTTACTTACAACCCAAATCAACTTTTCACACGTAAGGATTATGCCCATGCAAGGTCTAGTCCCCCAATGCAAACTTCCCAAACGTCCACTTCCCCGTTGTTCTTTCATTATCATTTCATGCTACCCCAAACCCTAGCATGCATGTCCTAGAGGGCCATAACAAGTCACATCATCAACATCAACATCAACATCAAACATGGAACATGTCATACACGTATAATATAAGACACACACAACGTACCTCATGATCCACGCGGCGCTACACAAAACAGGTTATTCATAACACATGCATAATACACATCAACATGGCATGCTCGTCATTCACCCACACATTACATCACACATAGCACAAGGCCATAGCTTCGTCCTTACCTAACACGACTCCGGTCTTGGAGCACGCTCCTACGCCTCCTCCGGATGTCGACTTGACTTGCCTACAAGAGGGAAAACTGGGGTTACTTTTCCTTCGACCAAGACACTATTCTTTTCTACCTTACCCCTATTCTTTAACTTACCATTAGGGCTAAGAATAGTATTATTACTTTTATAAGTGAAGTATGGTCAATATTCTTAAAGTAGTTAATCATGCTACTACTAATAAAAGTAGCTACAATAATTTAAAGTAATTTTAATAATATTTATTATTAACGGTAGTAGTTCAATGTTGCTAATAATGATGATAGTAATAATAATAATAATAGTAATAATAATAACAATAATAATGATAGTAGTAATAATAATAATAATAATAATAATAATAATAATAATAATAATAACCATGATAATAATGATAATGGTAATACTATTAATAATAACGATCATGATATTAAAATAAAAATACTAAAGTTATAGGTCACTAATATTAGTAATACCAACAGTTATAAATGTTTCAAGGTTAGGTTAAATAATAATAATAATAATAATAATAATAATAATAACGATAATAATAATAATAATAATAGTAATAATAAGAATAATAGTAAGAATAATACTAATAATGCTATTAAAATAATTAGCATTTGTATAATAAAGGTTTAGGGGTTGGGGAGTTTAGAGGACTACCTAGGGGTGCACGGCGCACGGCGGCGGTGGCGGCGGCGTTGGGGGGAGAAGGAAGGTGGAGAGGTGGTGGAGGGGAAAGGAAGGGAAAAGAGGGCTTGGGAGGGGAAACAGAAGGTCTAGGGAGGTTGGGGAAACTCCCTTGGTGGTTTTAGGAGGTAGAGGGGGTGCTGGGAGTGGTGGCACGGCGGTGGGCGGCGGTGCGAAGGGTGGCGGGGTTTGGGGATTAGCTTGGTCGGGAAGGGTGCTTTGCACGCCTGGGGCGGCGCGTGCAGAGCAAACCGAGGGGCGAGGGAGGCCTGGGTTGGTGGAGGATGTTGCAAGGAAGGGTTTCGGGGGTGGATCGAGCGGTGGCGATGGGCGGCGGCGACGGTGTGGCGATCTGAAGTAGGGGCGGCGCAAGGGTGAGTTCTGGGCTTTGGTTTCGAAAACCCCCGAAGCTGGGTCCTTGGGGGGTATTTATAGGCTCGAAATGGGGAAAATTGAGAGAGGGGGCAGAGGGAGGCACGGGCAGGCAGAAATTCAACTTGCCGGCCGTCGGTGGCAGGCGGCACTGGTCTGCCATGGCAGACCTGTGGTTCGGTCGGGAAAAAGAAAGGGGGCAGGAGCAGGCTCGCGTGAGGCGTTGGGGGTGTCGGCCTGTCGGAGAAAGATGGCTGGAAGGTCGAGGAGAGAGAGAGGGGGCGTGCAGGCGGCGCAGACAGTCGGTCGGCGTAGAGGGGGCTGGGCGGCGATTTGCAGCGGCGCGCGGGGAAGAAGGAAAGGGGAAGGGCTGGACCGGCGGTCCGGGAAGAAAGAAAGGAAAGAGGGGGAAACCGGCCGGTTCAGCAAACGTAAAAACGCCTTATTAAAACGCGGCGTTTTGGTGATTATTTGGACACAGCGCGGCGTCGAGTAGCTGGCAGGCAACGGCTATTTCATAAATCGGCGCGCAGCGTTTCAGCGAAAGGAGGGGCAAAACGCTGCGTTTTACTGTGGCGGGGAGGGCCGAACGGCGCTGGGCCGCGGGAAGGAGGAAAGGAAAGGGGAGTTGGGCCGCGGGCTGGCCCAACGGCGAGAAGAGGAAGAAAAGAAAGGGAGGAAGAAGAAGAAAAGGAAAAAGGAAGGAAAAAAAGGAGGAAAGGATTATTTTTTTTTGTTATTTTATTTTAGTATTTTATTTTACATAAATATTTAGAATAATTACCTTGGGTGCTTAGAGTAAGAATATTTAAATAATTAAATAAAATATTTATCCTCCCTTTTAGGCTAATATAAGGCCCAAAAATATATATGTATATATATATATGCATATATAAAGATATCCTTTATAAATAATTTTAATTTCCTATTAAAATTCCCTACATAACCCCTTTTTCTCTAAACAAGAGCAACCAATTAAGTAAATTCTCCAAAAATCCTTATTTAATGACTTATTTCCAAAATAATAAATTCTAGGGTATTTCATCACTACCCCCTTAAAAACAGACTTCGCCCCCGAAGTCTCCTGCAGCTCCCTAGGGTTAGGGTTAGGGTATTCTAACTTTATAATAGTACATCATTATCTAACTTAAACCAACTACCCCCTTAGGGACAAACTAGGCAATAAAACGAATCCGACCTGTGGAGAAAAGCTCTGGGTATGTCTCTCACATATCCTTCTCGGTCTCCCAAGTGGCTTCTTCATTCCCGTGTCGACTCCATAAAATCTTAACCAAGGGCACCGAACTCGTGCGAGTCTTCCTTAACTTGGTATCCAGAATCCGCACTGGTCGCTCTTCATAACTCAAGGAGTCGTCCAACTCCACTTCGTCTGGGCGGATCACATGGGAGGGGTCAGCAACATACCTTCGTAGCTGGGAGACATGGAACACATTATGGACTCGGGCTAACTCTGGAGGGAGAGCTACTCGGTAAGCCACCTCGCCTATCCGCTCCAGGATCTCAAAGGGGCCAATGTACCTCGGGCTCAGCTTCCCCTTCCTACCGAATCTCTGAACACCCTTCGTGGGAGAGACCCTCAACAATATTCTCTCCCCGGGCTCGAAGTCACCCTCTCGACGCTTCCGATCCGCATAGCTCTTTTGTCTGCTCTGGGTTGTCCTCATCCGGTCCTGAATCTGTCGAACCTGCTCAGTCATCTCCTCTATCAGCTCGGGCCCCAACACTATGGTCTCACTGATGTCACTCCAGCACAAGGGGGCCCGACACTTCCTCCCGTACAAGGCTTCGAAGGGAGCCATCCCAATACTGGCGTGGTAGCTGTTGTTGTAGGAGAATTCTATCAGGTGTAGACGTTCCTCCCAACTACCCTGAAAGTCCAGCACACACGCCCTTAGCATATCCTCCAGAGTTTGTATAGTCCGCTCCGTCTGCCCATCAGTAGCAGGATGGAAAGCTGTACTCATCTTCAACCTAGTTCCCAGGACCTCCTATAGTTTTCCCCAGAAATGGGAGACAAACCTCGAATCCCTGTCCGATACAATATCTGTCGGGACCCCATGACGGCTAACCACAAACTTCATGTATGCCCTCGCTAGCTGGTCCATACTCCAGGTGGACTTCATCGGAATAAACACCGCCGACTTAGTCAATCTGTCCACGATCACCCAGATGGTGTCACAACCATTCTTAGTCCTTGGCAGCCCACTGACAAAATCCATAGAGATGGAGTCCCACTTCCATCTCGGCACCTCTAAGGGTTGGAGTAACCCTGCCGGCCTCCGGTGTTCGATCTTAACCTTCTGGCACACCAGACATCGAGACACGAACTCTGCAACCTCCCGCTTCATGCGGGGCCACCAATAGATCTTCTTCAGGTCCTTATACAACTTATCTCCCCCAGGATGGACAGAATAAGGGGTCTGATGTCCTTCTTCTATGATGCGACGCTTCAGATCTGAACACTTCTGGGGCACACACCACCGACCTTTAAACCGGAGGCTGCCATCCTCATAAATGCGGAACCCTTCTGCACGGCCCTCTTGCACCTTCCGTCTGATCTTATCCAGCTTACTGTCCCCTTCCTGACTAGTTCGGATCTCCTCGAAAATGGTAGGGGTGAGTGTCAAAGCACTCATACGAACCTCTAAGTCTCCTTGTGGAATCAATTCCACTTCTAATCCTGACAACTCACCCAGAACCTTATCTGCAACTACACGACATAATGTGGAATGGGAGGTCTTCCTACTCAGAGCGTCCGCCACCACGTTAGCCTTACCCTCGTGGTAGGTCAACTCGATGTCGTAATCCTTAACGAGCTCTAGCCACCTCCTCTGCCTCATGTTAAGCTCCTTTTAGGTGAAAATGTACTTGAGGCTCTTATGGTCGGTGAAAAATCTTCACTTTGCCCCATACAGATAGTGCCTCCAAATCTTCAAGGCAAAAACCACCGCAGCTAGCTCTAGATCATGGGTAGGGTAGTTCTGCTCATGCTGCTTCAGCTGACGGGATGCGTACGCGACTACCTTACCTTTCTGCATGAAAACGCACCCAAGCCCGTGCTTAGAGGCATCACTGAATACCTCAAACTCCTCGGATCCCTCTGGTAGGGTCAGCACTGGTGCAGTGGTCAACCTCTTCTTTAACTCCTAGAAGGCTCCCTCACATGTCTCATCCCACTGGAACTTAGTGGTCTTCTTCAACAGGTTGGTCAGCGGTCGGGCAATCCTCGAGAAATTCTGCACAAACCTCCTGTAGTACCCGGCCAAACCCAGAAAACTTCTAACCTCTGACACGGTCGTAGGGGGCTTCCACTCTATGATGGCCACTACCTTGGCAGGGTCCACTGCTACTCCTCTCGCCGACACTATGTGCCCCAAGAAGGCCACCTCCTGGAGCCAAAACCCGCACTTAGATAACTTGGAATACAGACGATGCTCCCTCAGAAGGCCCAAAATAGTGCGGAGGTGTTGTTCGTGTTCTTCCTTCTCTCGTGAGTACACCAAAATGTCGTCTATGAACACCACTACAAACTGGTCGAGGAAAGGTCTGAAAATCCTCGTCATCAGGTCCATGAACACCGCAGGCGCATTTGTGAGCCCAAAAGGCATCATTGTAAACTCATAGTGTCCATACCGAGTACGGAAGGCGGTCTTCATAATGTCGGCATCGGCGATCCTCAGCTGATGGTATCCCGACCTTAGGTCAATCTTAGAAAATACCGTGGCTCCATTCAACTGATCAAAGAGGTCATCGATCCTTGGGAGCGAATATCGATTCTTTACCGTCAACTGGTTTAGCCCTCGGTAGTCGATGCAAAGGCGGAGGCTACCGTCTTTCTTCTTTACAAACAAAACTGGTGCTCCCCAGGGCGAAACACTTGGTCGGATGTACCCATGCTCAAGCAACTCCTCCAATTGGGTCTTTAGCTCCTTTAACTCCACTGGTGCCATCCGGTAGGGTGCCCTCGTGACAGGTTCAGCTCCTGGTACCAACTCAATTCTAAAGTCAATCTCTCGAACTGGGGGCATGCCCGGTATCTCCTCCGGAAACACATCTAAAAATTCTCTGGCTATCGGGATATCATCTAGGGCGGCCAAGTCCTTGTTCAACTCCTGAACACTGCACAGGTATAAGGGGTACCCCCTTCAGACCAAGGCGTGCAGAGTTACCGCTGTTACTACCCTGGTGGTGGGTTCCGGCTGAGTCTGTCGGTAGGAAACCCTAACTCCTTTCGGGCCTCATAGGATCACGCGCTCCTGAGCACAGTCGATGATGGCCTTGTACCTCCCCAACATGTCCATCCCCAGAATCATATCGAACTCCTTCAAGTCCATCCCAATCAAGTCCACTAGGAAGTCTACCCCGCCTATGACTAAGGCCACATCAGAGAACATACAACTGCAATCCACTCTATCCCCGGAGGGCAACATCACAGACAAATCAACTCTAGAAGCAGGCAACAACCCCGCCTTAGCGGCAAAAGCAGATGAGATGAAAGACATGGTGGCACCCGAATCAAATAATACATGCACCGGTAGAGAGCAAGCTGTGAACATACCCGTGATGACGTCAATCTGGCGATCGGCCTCGGCCTGGCTGATCACGTTCAGGCGCCCGCCTGACTGACCTCCCTGCTGAGGGTAGGTCCTGGGTCCCTGAGGTCTTCCCCTGACCTCTCTAGCTGTGGCACCGGCTGGGGCAGGTGCTCGCTGATAGTGCGGTGGCCCTGTGGTCTGGAGGTGCTGCTGATACGCCTGCTGCTGGGATACCAGGGCTCCTCCCTGTGGTGCTTGGCGGGGCTGGTACTGCTGAGAGCGGGGTGGTTTCCAGCACTCGACCGCTCGGTGGCCCAATTTTCCACAGTTCAAACAAGTCACCAACCTTCCTCTACAATCTCTCCCCGGATGGCTCCGTCCACACTGTCTACACAAACCTCCCCTCGGGGGTCCCTGACCTCTGCTATGGTCCCGTGGTGGGGGTCTCCTGGGTCCCTCTATCCGTGGATGGGCTCTGCCTCTCGAACTCTGGCCCTCGGGTTTCCTCTTCCCGAGGATGCTGGCCTGCTCCTGAACTAGAGTGGCAGCGAGGCAGGCACGCTCGTAGAGAGTCGCGAGGTCGGTAAATGGAACAGCCCCCATCATCCTCCGTATGCCGAAGCTCAATCCCTGCTCGAACTGGAAAACCACGGTGGCCTCATTAGCTGCAATCCTCGGGGCGAAGCGTAGTAGCTCGGTGAAGCGAGCATAGTACTGGCGCACAGTCATGGATCCCTGCGTGAGCTGCATGAACTCCCGCATCTTATCCCTCTTCAGACTCTCTGGGTAGAACCTGGCGCGGAGAGCAGTCTTGAACGCCTCCCAACTCTCCGGGGGACCATCCCGGGCTCGATACTCTACCCACCAGGTGTCAGCCACGCCCCTCAGGAAGTAGGCGGCTATGCTGGGCTGGCGAACTGCCGGGCAACCCACCGCCTCGAACGTGCGGTCCATGTCTCTGATCCATCCTTCGAGGACCACGGGGTCCTCCTCTCCAGAGTAAGTGGGTGGGTGGTGTCCGGTGACTCTCCTAAGCCAATCCTCTCCCGCGCCCTCTGGCTGGTGGTTGCGCTGGATGAACTCCATGAATGCCCCGATGGCATCCTCCAAACGTGCGGCTCGAGCGTTCCCCGCCATCGATAACTACAAGGGGAGGAGGTAATGTTAGAAAGGGGGCCATTGGTTTCGCAATAATCAGGGTATGCTACTACCCCCTTAGGGGAGAAGTACTAAGAATTCAACTTTCCTATAACTAAGGTCACGGCCGGGAGATAATCAAATACACCACATTTACGCTGCTCATTTTGGGAATATCACTAACCTACCCCTCGATTCCTCACTGGAGCCGGACTCGGAAGTTTTAAA
The DNA here is from genome assembly GCA_039764185.1 of Tamarix austromongolica. NCBI lineage: Eukaryota > Viridiplantae > Streptophyta > Magnoliopsida > Caryophyllales > Tamaricaceae > Tamarix > Tamarix austromongolica. The sequence goes on along the minus strand of CM077808.1, from coordinate 20,270,864 downwards.
ACAGAGGAGTTTTATCCCAGTGTGAAAAACACTTTGAAATCGGTTGAAAACATTGTAATACGATATGTTCTGAAAACAAAAGAGCGTGTCCGAATGGATCAACCGCTCTGATACCAACTTGTAACACCCCCAAATTTACTACTGAAAAATTTCGTTTAAATCAAAAGGTTTAGCGAAAGCAAAAGAATTAAAACCGTAAACTTGGGGGTATTACCGCCACACTTAATACCAGACCGGTTTATTCCTACCATTCCGGTACTAAGTGCTAAGGCTAAATCAAAAACATCATGAAGCAAAAACCGCCAAAGCATAAGTGCATAGTCAACATAAAATGTCCATGGAAAACAAGGTGCCAACAGTAGTTAAATATCGTTAGGATTACAACTTAAGAGTTCCACTCCAAAATACGAGCATAATACAAATATGACTAAAAACAAGACAAACGAAAACGGGGATAACATGAAGTTCGGCCGGCTCACTCTCGACCCCGACCAAGGTAGGCTCAACACTCGGCCCCTCCCGATGCCTCGTAGGTATCGTAGGCATCGAAAACAAAGTCTCCTACCTGCACAAGGTCAGAAGGGCCCTCTGCTCGTGGGAATGAGCAGCACCCATGAAACGGATGATCAGTACGCTACGTACTGAGTAAGGTAACAGACGAGCTAAGGCCGACACAATGCACACCATATTATACACGCACAACACATATGGGACATGGAAATACATGGATGGTGCAAGCCATTAATAATCCACTCAGACCTTTCTTATTCTTAACCCGGACAATTAGTCATTTCACATTATAAACTTTATTAATCCATGCGAGTACGGGAACCCCACTATTATAGCCGGTGGATCGGTCACTTATAGGGTAGAATGCACCTAACCACTATTAAATGTCGGTGGATCGGTCTCCAGGGCACAACGCTCCTTGCCACTATTATGCCGGTGGATCGGTCTGGCCCCGACTCTTATGGTGTTCCACTGTAGATATATAGTATCTTTCCCATGATTTAATTACAACATACTGTTTGGTTTGTTGAGCTCGGGATCCCCCACTATTATAGCTGGTGGATCGGTCACGTATAGGGCAGAACGCACCTAACCACTATTATATGCCGGTGGATCGGTCTCCAGGGCACCCCGGCACCTGGCCACTATTATGCCGGTGGATCGGTCTGGGCCTGGCTCAACAATCTTACTCTTTAAGTAGTTAATGTCTTATTCATGTATTATTAAATAAGGTTCCACCCTTGACATGCATGTCTACTACTCTCTACTTCTTCCCTTCGAGGAGGCCTGTCCCATATCTTGAGACTGTTCTCCCCTTCTCACGCCCGATGTCCATCCCCTCTTACTCTTATACATAAGGAAACGTAGTAAGGGCACACTCTCCCGAGAATGTGGGCTAACCCTAACACAACTATATCGGTCCCGCACGTCCTCACCCCTCTAGGGCTCCTCCTCGGAAAACCCTAATTTGGGCCCATATGGTCCAACTCTTTCTTACTCATCCTAACTTTACTTTGTTCCTTGTCTCGCATCCCGTCTCTACTAAGAAATTCCCAAAATATATCCCTTTATTCCCCAACTCTGCATGTGACCGCCAAACCCTAGTTGGCCACACCAAACCCTAGCACTTTACTTCCTCTCCAAGTAACCTCTCCTCTTTGCCCCATAACCTCTTCTCTGATTTATAATCCCATACTCATCCTTCATACAAGTGGACTCTCACTCTCAACCCCATACTCCAACCCTCCTTGACCATTTTTACCCTTATACCCTTCAAATTGCTCATTTCCTCCCCAAAATCCTAATTGGGTCCCTTAGACACCCTTACATCAACCCACGTGAAATTTTGCACCCAAGTCTCCAATGGACCCGTAACTTTGACATTATCTTATTTAATTCTTAAATCAACTTTCCTCACGTATGATTCATTCCCATGCATAATTTAAACACTCTATGCAGACTCTCAAACCCCCAATTACACCCAAAACCCTAATAAGGTCGCTTATGCACCAACTCACGTACCATGTTTCATACCGAGTTCCCAATCACTCCAAGACTCTCCCAAGCTCTTACTTACAACCCAAATCAACTTTTCACACGTAAGGATTATGCCCATGCAAGGTCTAGTCCCCCAATGCAAACTTCCCAAACGTCCACTTCCCCGTTGTTCTTTCATTATCATTTCATGCTACCCCAAACCCTAGCATGCATGTCCTAGAGGGCCATAACAAGTCACATCATCAACATCAACATCAACATCAAACATGGAACATGTCATACACGTATAATATAAGACACACACAACGTACCTCATGATCCACGCGGCGCTACACAAAACAGGTTATTCATAACACATGCATAATACACATCAACATGGCATGCTCGTCATTCACCCACACATTACATCACACATAGCACAAGGCCATAGCTTCGTCCTTACCTAACACGACTCCGGTCTTGGAGCACGCTCCTACGCCTCCTCCGGATGTCGACTTGACTTGCCTACAAGAGGGAAAACTGGGGTTACTTTTCCTTCGACCAAGACACTATTCTTTTCTACCTTACCCCTATTCTTTAACTTACCATTAGGGCTAAGAATAGTATTATTACTTTTATAAGTGAAGTATGGTCAATATTCTTAAAGTAGTTAATCATGCTACTACTAATAAAAGTAGCTACAATAATTTAAAGTAATTTTAATAATATTTATTATTAACGGTAGTAGTTCAATGTTGCTAATAATGATGATAGTAATAATAATAATAATAGTAATAATAATAACAATAATAATGATAGTAGTAATAATAATAATAATAATAATAATAATAATAATAATAATAATAACCATGATAATAATGATAATGGTAATACTATTAATAATAACGATCATGATATTAAAATAAAAATACTAAAGTTATAGGTCACTAATATTAGTAATACCAACAGTTATAAATGTTTCAAGGTTAGGTTAAATAATAATAATAATAATAATAATAATAATAATAACGATAATAATAATAATAATAATAGTAATAATAAGAATAATAGTAAGAATAATACTAATAATGCTATTAAAATAATTAGCATTTGTATAATAAAGGTTTAGGGGTTGGGGAGTTTAGAGGACTACCTAGGGGTGCACGGCGCACGGCGGCGGTGGCGGCGGCGTTGGGGGGAGAAGGAAGGTGGAGAGGTGGTGGAGGGGAAAGGAAGGGAAAAGAGGGCTTGGGAGGGGAAACAGAAGGTCTAGGGAGGTTGGGGAAACTCCCTTGGTGGTTTTAGGAGGTAGAGGGGGTGCTGGGAGTGGTGGCACGGCGGTGGGCGGCGGTGCGAAGGGTGGCGGGGTTTGGGGATTAGCTTGGTCGGGAAGGGTGCTTTGCACGCCTGGGGCGGCGCGTGCAGAGCAAACCGAGGGGCGAGGGAGGCCTGGGTTGGTGGAGGATGTTGCAAGGAAGGGTTTCGGGGGTGGATCGAGCGGTGGCGATGGGCGGCGGCGACGGTGTGGCGATCTGAAGTAGGGGCGGCGCAAGGGTGAGTTCTGGGCTTTGGTTTCGAAAACCCCCGAAGCTGGGTCCTTGGGGGGTATTTATAGGCTCGAAATGGGGAAAATTGAGAGAGGGGGCAGAGGGAGGCACGGGCAGGCAGAAATTCAACTTGCCGGCCGTCGGTGGCAGGCGGCACTGGTCTGCCATGGCAGACCTGTGGTTCGGTCGGGAAAAAGAAAGGGGGCAGGAGCAGGCTCGCGTGAGGCGTTGGGGGTGTCGGCCTGTCGGAGAAAGATGGCTGGAAGGTCGAGGAGAGAGAGAGGGGGCGTGCAGGCGGCGCAGACAGTCGGTCGGCGTAGAGGGGGCTGGGCGGCGATTTGCAGCGGCGCGCGGGGAAGAAGGAAAGGGGAAGGGCTGGACCGGCGGTCCGGGAAGAAAGAAAGGAAAGAGGGGGAAACCGGCCGGTTCAGCAAACGTAAAAACGCCTTATTAAAACGCGGCGTTTTGGTGATTATTTGGACACAGCGCGGCGTCGAGTAGCTGGCAGGCAACGGCTATTTCATAAATCGGCGCGCAGCGTTTCAGCGAAAGGAGGGGCAAAACGCTGCGTTTTACTGTGGCGGGGAGGGCCGAACGGCGCTGGGCCGCGGGAAGGAGGAAAGGAAAGGGGAGTTGGGCCGCGGGCTGGCCCAACGGCGAGAAGAGGAAGAAAAGAAAGGGAGGAAGAAGAAGAAAAGGAAAAAGGAAGGAAAAAAAGGAGGAAAGGATTATTTTTTTTTGTTATTTTATTTTAGTATTTTATTTTACATAAATATTTAGAATAATTACCTTGGGTGCTTAGAGTAAGAATATTTAAATAATTAAATAAAATATTTATCCTCCCTTTTAGGCTAATATAAGGCCCAAAAATATATATGTATATATATATATGCATATATAAAGATATCCTTTATAAATAATTTTAATTTCCTATTAAAATTCCCTACATAACCCCTTTTTCTCTAAACAAGAGCAACCAATTAAGTAAATTCTCCAAAAATCCTTATTTAATGACTTATTTCCAAAATAATAAATTCTAGGGTATTTCATCACTACCCCCTTAAAAACAGACTTCGCCCCCGAAGTCTCCTGCAGCTCCCTAGGGTTAGGGTTAGGGTATTCTAACTTTATAATAGTACATCATTATCTAACTTAAACCAACTACCCCCTTAGGGACAAACTAGGCAATAAAACGAATCCGACCTGTGGAGAAAAGCTCTGGGTATGTCTCTCACATATCCTTCTCGGTCTCCCAAGTGGCTTCTTCATTCCCGTGTCGACTCCATAAAATCTTAACCAAGGGCACCGAACTCGTGCGAGTCTTCCTTAACTTGGTATCCAGAATCCGCACTGGTCGCTCTTCATAACTCAAGGAGTCGTCCAACTCCACTTCGTCTGGGCGGATCACATGGGAGGGGTCAGCAACATACCTTCGTAGCTGGGAGACATGGAACACATTATGGACTCGGGCTAACTCTGGAGGGAGAGCTACTCGGTAAGCCACCTCGCCTATCCGCTCCAGGATCTCAAAGGGGCCAATGTACCTCGGGCTCAGCTTCCCCTTCCTACCGAATCTCTGAACACCCTTCGTGGGAGAGACCCTCAACAATATTCTCTCCCCGGGCTCGAAGTCACCCTCTCGACGCTTCCGATCCGCATAGCTCTTTTGTCTGCTCTGGGTTGTCCTCATCCGGTCCTGAATCTGTCGAACCTGCTCAGTCATCTCCTCTATCAGCTCGGGCCCCAACACTATGGTCTCACTGATGTCACTCCAGCACAAGGGGGCCCGACACTTCCTCCCGTACAAGGCTTCGAAGGGAGCCATCCCAATACTGGCGTGGTAGCTGTTGTTGTAGGAGAATTCTATCAGGTGTAGACGTTCCTCCCAACTACCCTGAAAGTCCAGCACACACGCCCTTAGCATATCCTCCAGAGTTTGTATAGTCCACTCCGTCTGCCCATCAGTAGCAGGATGGAAAGCTGTACTCATCTTCAACCTAGTTCCCAGGACCTCCTATAGTTTTCCCCAGAAATGGGAGACAAACCTCGAATCCCTGTCCGATACAATATCTGTCGGGACCCCATGACGGCTAACCACAAACTTCATGTATGCCCTCGCTAGCTGGTCCATACTCCAGGTGGACTTCATCGGAATAAACACCGCCGACTTAGTCAATCTGTCCACGATCACCCAGATGGTGTCACAACCATTCTTAGTCCTTGGCAGCCCACTGACAAAATCCATAGAGATGGAGTCCCACTTCCATCTCGGCACCTCTAAGGGTTGGAGTAACCCTGCCGGCCTCCGGTGTTCGATCTTAACCTTCTGGCACACCAGACATCGAGACACGAACTCTGCAACCTCCCGCTTCATGCGGGGCCACCAATAGATCTTCTTCAGGTCCTTATACAACTTATCTCCCCCAGGATGGACAGAATAAGGGGTCTGATGTCCTTCTTCTATGATGCGACGCTTCAGATCTGAACACTTCTGGGGCACACACCACCGACCTTTAAACCGGAGGCTGCCATCCTCATAAATGCGGAACCCTTCTGCACGGCCCTCTTGCACCTTCCGTCTGATCTTATCCAGCTTACTGTCCCCTTCCTGACTAGTTCGGATCTCCTCGAAAATGGTAGGGGTGAGTGTCAAAGCACTCATACGAACCTCTAAGTCTCCTTGTGGAATCAATTCCACTTCTAATCCTGACAACTCACCCAGAACCTTATCTGCAACTACACGACATAATGTGGAATGGGAGGTCTTCCTACTCAGAGCGTCCGCCACCACGTTAGCCTTACCCTCGTGGTAGGTCAACTCGATGTCGTAATCCTTAACGAGCTCTAGCCACCTCCTCTGCCTCATGTTAAGCTCCTTTTAGGTGAAAATGTACTTGAGGCTCTTATGGTCGGTGAAAAATCTTCACTTTGCCCCATACAGATAGTGCCTCCAAATCTTCAAGGCAAAAACCACCGCAGCTAGCTCTAGATCATGGGTAGGGTAGTTCTGCTCATGCTGCTTCAGCTGACGGGATGCGTACGCGACTACCTTACCTTTCTGCATGAAAACGCACCCAAGCCCGTGCTTAGAGGCATCACTGAATACCTCAAACTCCTCGGATCCCTCTGGTAGGGTCAGCACTGGTGCAGTGGTCAACCTCTTCTTTAACTCCTAGAAGGCTCCCTCACATGTCTCATCCCACTGGAACTTAGTGGTCTTCTTCAACAGGTTGGTCAGCGGTCGGGCAATCCTCGAGAAATTCTGCACAAACCTCCTGTAGTACCCGGCCAAACCCAGAAAACTTCTAACCTCTGACACGGTCGTAGGGGGCTTCCACTCTATGATGGCCACTACCTTGGCAGGGTCCACTGCTACTCCTCTCGCCGACACTATGTGCCCCAAGAAGGCCACCTCCTGGAGCCAAAACCCGCACTTAGATAACTTGGAATACAGACGATGCTCCCTCAGAAGGCCCAAAATAGTGCGGAGGTGTTGTTCGTGTTCTTCCTTCTCTCGTGAGTACACCAAAATGTCGTCTATGAACACCACTACAAACTGGTCGAGGAAAGGTCTGAAAATCCTCGTCATCAGGTCCATGAACACCGCAGGCGCATTTGTGAGCCCAAAAGGCATCATTGTAAACTCATAGTGTCCATACCGAGTACGGAAGGCGGTCTTCATAATGTCGGCATCGGCGATCCTCAGCTGATGGTATCCCGACCTTAGGTCAATCTTAGAAAATACCGTGGCTCCATTCAACTGATCAAAGAGGTCATCGATCCTTGGGAGCGAATATCGATTCTTTACCGTCAACTGGTTTAGCCCTCGGTAGTCGATGCAAAGGCGGAGGCTACCGTCTTTCTTCTTTACAAACAAAACTGGTGCTCCCCAGGGCGAAACACTTGGTCGGATGTACCCATGCTCAAGCAACTCCTCCAATTGGGTCTTTAGCTCCTTTAACTCCACTGGTGCCATCCGGTAGGGTGCCCTCGTGACAGGTTCAGCTCCTGGTACCAACTCAATTCTAAAGTCAATCTCTCGAACTGGGGGCATGCCCGGTATCTCCTCCGGAAACACATCTAAAAATTCTCTGGCTATCGGGATATCATCTAGGGCGGCCAAGTCCTTGTTCAACTCCTGAACACTGCACAGGTATAAGGGGTACCCCCTTCAGACCAAGGCGTGCAGAGTTACCGCTGTTACTACCCTGGTGGTGGGTTCCGGCTGAGTCTGTCGGTAGGAAACCCTAACTCCTTTCGGGCCTCATAGGATCACGCGCTCCTGAGCACAGTCGATGATGGCCTTGTACCTCCCCAACATGTCCATCCCCAGAATCATATCGAACTCCTTCAAGTCCATCCCAATCAAGTCCACTAGGAAGTCTACCCCGCCTATGACTAAGGCCACATCAGAGAACATACAACTGCAATCCACTCTATCCCCGGAGGGCAACATCACAGACAAATCAACTCTAGAAGCAGGCAACAACCCCGCCTTAGCGGCAAAAGCAGATGAGATGAAAGACATGGTGGCACCCGAATCAAATAATACATGCACCGGTAGAGAGCAAGCTGTGAACATACCCGTGATGACGTCAATCTGGCGATCGGCCTCGGCCTGGCTGATCACGTTCAGGCGCCCGCCTGACTGACCTCCCTGCTGAGGGTAGGTCCTGGGTCCCTGAGGTCTTCCCCTGACCTCTCTAGCTGTGGCACCGGCTGGGGCAGGTGCTCGCTGATAGTGCGGTGGCCCTGTGGTCTGGAGGTGCTGCTGATACGCCTGCTGCTGGGATACCAGGGCTCCTCCCTGTGGTGCTTGGCGGGGCTGGTACTGCTGAGAGCGGGGTGGTTTCCAGCACTCGACCGCTCGGTGGCCCAATTTTCCACAGTTCAAACAAGTCACCAACCTTCCTCTACAATCTCTCCCCGGATGGCTCCGTCCACACTGTCTACACAAACCTCCCCTCGGGGGTCCCTGACCTCTGCTATGGTCCCGTGGTGGGGGTCTCCTGGGTCCCTCTATCCGTGGATGGGCTCTGCCTCTCGAACTCTGGCCCTCGGGTTTCCTCTTCCCGAGGATGCTGGCCTGCTCCTGAACTAGAGTGGCAGCGAGGCAGGCACGCTCGTAGAGAGTCGCGAGGTCGGTAAATGGAACAGCCCCCATCATCCTCCGTATGCCGAAGCTCAATCCCTGCTCGAACTGGAAAACCACGGTGGCCTCATTAGCTGCAATCCTCGGGGCGAAGCGTAGTAGCTCGGTGAAGCGAGCATAGTACTGGCGCACAGTCATGGATCCCTGCGTGAGCTGCATGAACTCCCGCATCTTATCCCTCTTCAGACTCTCTGGGTAGAACCTGGCGCGGAGAGCAGTCTTGAACGCCTCCCAACTCTCCGGGGGACCATCCCGGGCTCGATACTCTACCCACCAGGTGTCAGCCACGCCCCTCAGGAAGTAGGCGGCTATGCTGGGCTGGCGAACTGCCGGGCAACCCACCGCCTCGAACGTGCGGTCCATGTCTCTGATCCATCCTTCGAGGACCACGGGGTCCTCCTCTCCAGAGTAAGTGGGTGGGTGGTGTCCGGTGACTCTCCTAAGCCAATCCTCTCCCGCGCCCTCTGGCTGGTGGTTGCGCTGGATGAACTCCATGAATGCCCCGATGGCATCCTCCAAACGTGCGGCTCGAGCGTTCCCCGCCATCGATAACTACAAGGGGAGGAGGTAATGTTAGAAAGGGGGCCATTGGTTTCGCAATAATCAGGGTATGCTACTACCCCCTTAGGGGAGAAGTACTAAGAATTCAACTTTCCTATAACTAAGGTCACGGCCGGGAGATAATCAAATACACCACATTTACGCTGCTCATTTTGGGAATATCACTAACCTACCCCTCGATTCCTCACTGGAGCCGGACTCGGAAGTTTTAAAACAGAGGAGTTTTATCCCAGTGTGAAAAACACTTTGAAATCGGTTGAAAACATTGTAATACGATATGTTCTGAAAACAAAAGAGCGTGTCCGAATGGATCAACCGCTCTGATACCAACTTGTAACACCCCCAAATTTACTACTGAAAAATTTCGTTTAAATCAAAAGGTTTAGCGAAAGCAAAAGAATTAAAACCGTAAACTTGGGGGTATTACCGCCACACTTAATACCAGACCGGTTTATTCCTACCATTCCGGTACTAAGTGCTAAGGCTAAATCAAAAACATCATGAAGCAAAAACCGCCAAAGCATAAGTGCATAGTCAACATAAAATGTCCATGGAAAACAAGGTGCCAACAGTAGTTAAATATCGTTAGGATTACAACTTAAGAGTTCCACTCCAAAATACGAGCATAATACAAATATGACTAAAAACAAGACAAACGAAAACGGGGATAACATGAAGTTCGGCCGGCTCACTCTCGACCCCGACCAAGGTAGGCTCAACACTCGGCCCCTCCCGATGCCTCGTAGGTATCGTAGGCATCGAAAACAAAGTCTCCTACCTGCACAAGGTCAGAAGGGCCCTCTGCTCGTGGGAATGAGCAGCACCCATGAAACGGATGATCAGTACGCTACGTACTGAGTAAGGTAACAGACGAGCTAAGGCCGACACAATGCACACCATATTATACACGCACAACACATATGGGACATGGAAATACATGGATGGTGCAAGCCATTAATAATCCACTCAGACCTTTCTTATTCTTAACCCGGACAATTAGTCATTTCACATTATAAACTTTATTAATCCATGCGAGTACGGGAACCCCACTATTATAGCCGGTGGATCGGTCACTTATAGGGCAGAATGCACCTAACCACTATTATATGCCGGTGGATCGGTCTCCAGGGCACAACGCTCCTGGCCACTATTATGCCGGTGGATCGGTCTGGCCCCGACTCTTATGGTGTTCCACTGTAGATATATAGTATCTTTCCCATGATTTAATTACAACATACTGTTTGGTTTGTTGAGCTCGGGATCCCCCACTATTATAGCCGGTGGATCGGTCACGTATAGGGCAGAACGCACCTAACCACTATTATATGCCGGTGGATCGGTCTCCAGGGCACCCCGGCACCTGGCCACTATTATGCCGGTGGATCGGTCTGGGCCTGGCTCAACAATCTTACTCTTTAAGTAGTTAATGTCTTATTCATGTATTATTAAATAAGGTTCCACCCTTGACATGCATGTCTACTACTCTCTACTTCTTCCCTTCGAGGAGGCCTGTCCCATATCTTGAGACTGTTCTCCCCTTCTCACGCCCGATGTCCATCCCCTCTTACTCTTATACATAAGGAAACGTAGTAAGGGCACACTCTCCCGAGAATGTGGGCTAACCCTAACACAACTATATCGGTCCCGCACGTCCTCACCCCTCTAGGGCTCCTCCTCGGAAAACCCTAATTTGGGCCCATATGGTCCAACTCTTTCTTACTCATCCTAACTTTACTTTGTTCCTTGTCTCGCATCCCGTCTCTACTAAGAAATTCCCAAAATATATCCCTTTATTCCCCAACTCTGCATGTGACCGCCAAACCCTAGTTGGCCACACCAAACCCTAGCACTTTACTTCCTCTCCAAGTAACCTCTCCTCTTTGCCCCATAACCTCTTCTCTGATTTATAATCCCATACTCATCCTTCATACAAGTGGACTCTCACTCTCAACCCCATACTCCAACCCTCCTTGACCATTTTTACCCTTATACCCTTCAAATTGCTCATTTCCTCCCCAAAATCCTAATTGGGTCCCTTAGACACCCTTACATCAACCCACGTGAAATTTTGCACCCAAGTCTCCAATGGACCCGTAACTTTGACATTATCTTATTTACTTCTTAAATCAACTTTCCTCACGTATGATTCATTCCCATGCATAATTTAAACACTCTATGCAGACTCTCAAACCCCCAATTACACCCAAAACCCTAATAAGGTCGCTTATGCACCAACTCACGTACCATGTTTCATACCGAGTTCCCAATCACTCCAAGACTCTCCCAAGCTCTTACTTACAACCCAAATCAACTTTTCACACGTAAGGATTATGCCCATGCAAGGTCTAGTCCCCCAATGCAAACTTCCCAAACGTCCACTTCCCCGTTGTTCTTTCATTATCATTTCATGCTACCCCAAACCCTAGCATGCATGTCCTAGAGGGCCATAACAAGTCACATCATCAACATCAACATCAACATCAAACATGGAACATGTCATACACGTATAATATAAGACACACACAACGTACCTCATGATCCACGCGGCGCTACATAAAACAGGTTATTCATAACACATGCATAATACACATCAACATGGCATGCTCGTCATTCACCCACACATTACATCACACATAGCACAAGGCCATAGCTTCGTCCTTACCTAACACGACTCCGGTCTTGGAGCACGCTCCTACGCCTCCTCCGGATGTCGACTTGACTTGCCTACAAGAGGGAAAACTGGGGTTACTTTTCCTTCGACCAAGACACTATTCTTTTCTACCTTACCCCTATTCTTTAACTTACCATTAGGGCTAAGAATAGTATTATTACTTTTATAAGTGAAGTATGGTCAATATTCTTAAAGTAGTTAATCATGCTACTACTAATAAAAGTAGCTACAATAATTTAAAGTAATTTTAATAATATTTATTATTAACGGTAGTAGTTCAATGTTGCTAATAATGATGATAGTAATAATAATAATAATAGTAATAATAATAACAATAATAATGATAGTAGTAATAATAATAATAATAATAATAATAATAATAATAATAATAATAACCATGATAATAATGATAATGGTAATACTATTAATAATAACGATCATGATATTAAAATAAAAATACTAAAGTTATAGGTCACTAATATTAGTAATACCAACAGTTATAAATGTTTCAAGGTTAGGTTAAATAATAATAATAATAATAATAATAATAATAATAACGATAATAATAATAATAATAATAGTAATAATAAGAATAATAGTAAGAATAATACTAATAATGCTATTAAAATAATTAGCATTTGTATAATAAAGGTTTAGGGGTTGGGGAGTTTAGAGGACTACCTAGGGGTGCACGGCGCACGGCGGCGGTGGCGGCGGCGTTGGGGGGAGAAGGAAGGTGGAGAGGTGGTGGAGGGGAAAGGAAGGGAAAAGAGGGCTTGGGAGGGGAAACAGAAGGTCTAGGGAGGTTGGGGAAACTCCCTTGGTGGTTTTAGGAGGTAGAGGGGGTGCTGGGAGTGGTGGCACGGCGGTGGGCGGCGGTGCGAAGGGTGGCGGGGTTTGGGGATTAGCTTGGTCGGGAAGGGTGCTTTGCACGCCTGGGGCGGCGCGTGCAGAGCAAACCGAGGGGCGAGGGAGGCCTGGGTTGGTGGAGGATGTTGCAAGGAAGGGTTTCGGGGGTGGATCGAGCGGTGGCGATGGGCGGCGGCGACGGTGTGGCGATCTGAAGTAGGGGCGGCGCAAGGGTGAGTTCTGGGCTTTGGTTTCGAAAACCCCCGAAGCTGGGTCCTTGGGGGGTATTTATAGGCTCGAAATGGGGAAAATTGAGAGAGGGGGCAGAGGGAGGCACGGGCAGGCAGAAATTCAACTTGCCGGCCGTCGGTGGCAGGCGGCACTGGTCTGCCATGGCAGACCTGTGGTTCGGTCGGGAAAAAGAAAGGGGGCAGGAGCAGGCTCGCGTGAGGCGTTGGGGGTGTCGGCCTGTCGGAGAAAGATGGCTGGAAGGTCGAGGAGAGAGAGAGGGGGCGTGCAGGCGGCGCAGACAGTCGGTCGGCGTAGAGGGGGCTGGGCGGCGATTTGCAGCGGCGCGCGGGGAAGAAGGAAAGGGGAAGGGCTGGACCGGCGGTCCGGGAAGAAAGAAAGGAAAGAGGGGGAAACCGGCCGGTTCAGCAAACGTAAAAACGCCTTATTAAAACGCGGCGTTTTGGTGATTATTTGGACACAGCGCGGCGTCGAGTAGCTGGCAGGCAACGGCTATTTCATAAATCGGCGCGCAGCGTTTCAGCGAAAGGAGGGGCAAAACGCTGCGTTTTACTGTGGCGGGGAGGGCCGAACGGCGCTGGGCCGCGGGAAGGAGGAAAGGAAAGGGGAGTTGGGCCGCGGGCTGGCCCAACGGCGAGAAGAGGAAGAAAAGAAAGGGAGGAAGAAGAAGAAAAGGAAAAAGGAAGGAAAAAAAGGAGGAAAGGATTATTTTTTTTTGTTATTTTATTTTAGTATTTTATTTTACATAAATATTTAGAATAATTACCTTGGGTGCTTAGAGTAAGAATATTTAAATAATTAAATAAAATATTTATCCTCCCTTTTAGGCTAATATAAGGCCCAAAAATATATATGTATATATATATATGCATATATAAAGATATCCTTTATAAATAATTTTAATTTCCTATTAAAATTCCCTACATAACCCCTTTTTCTCTAAACAAGAGCAACCAATTAAGTAAATTCTCCAAAAATCCTTATTTAATGACTTATTTCCAAAATAATAAATTCTAGGGTATTTCATCACTACCCCCTTAAAAACAGACTTCGCCCCCGAAGTCTCCTGCAGCTCCCTAGGGTTAGGGTTAGGGTATTCTAACTTTATAATAGTACATCATTATCTAACTTAAACCAACTACCCCCTTAGGGACAAACTAGGCAATAAAACGAATCCGACCTGTGGAGAAAAGCTCTGGGTATGTCTCTCACATATCCTTCTCGGTCTCCCAAGTGGCTTCTTCATTCCCGTGTCGACTCCATAAAATCTTAACCAAGGGCACCGAACTCGTGCGAGTCTTCCTTAACTTGGTATCCAGAATCCGCACTGGTCGCTCTTCATAACTCAAGGAGTCGTCCAACTCCACTTCGTTTGGGCGGATCACATGGGAGGGGTCAGCAACATACCTTCGTAGCTGGGAGACATGGAACACATTATGGACTCGGGCTAACTCTGGAGGGAGAGCTACTCGGTAAGCCACCTCGCCTATCCGCTCCAGGATCTCAAAGGGGCCAATGTACCTCGGGCTCAGCTTCCCCTTCCTACCGAATCTCTGAACACCCTTCGTGGGAGAGACCCTCAACAATATTCTCTCCCCGGGCTCGAAGTCACCCTCTCGACGCTTCCGATCCGCATAGCTCTTTTGTCTGCTCTGGGTTGTCCTCATCCGGTCCTGAATCTGTCGAACCTGCTCAGTCATCTCCTCTATCAGCTCGGGCCCCAACACTATGGTCTCACTGATGTCACTCCAGCACAAGGGGGCCCGACACTTCCTCCCGTACAAGGCTTCGAAGGGAGCCATCCCAATACTGGCGTGGTAGCTGTTGTTGTAGGAGAATTCTATCAGGTGTAGACGTTCCTCCCAACTACCCTGAAAGTCCAGCACACACGCCCTTAGCATATCCTCCAGAGTTTGTATAGTCCGCTCCGTCTGCCCATCAGTAGCAGGATGGAAAGCTGTACTCATCTTCAACCTAGTTCCCAGGACCTCCTATAGTTTTCCCCAGAAATGGGAGACAAACCTCGAATCCCTGTCCGATACAATATCTGTCGGGACCCCATGACGGCTAACCACAAACTTCATGTATGCCCTCGCTAGCTGGTCCATACTCCAGGTGGACTTCATCGGAATAAACACCGCCGACTTAGTCAATCTGTCCACGATCACCCAGATGGTGTCACAACCATTCTTAGTCCTTGGCAGCCCACTGACAAAATCCATAGAGATGGAGTCCCACTTCCATCTCGGCACCTCTAAGGGTTGGAGTAACCCTGCCGGCCTCCGGTGTTCGATCTTAACCTTCTGGCACACCAGACATCGAGACACGAACTCTGCAACCTCCCGCTTCATGCGGGGCCACCAATAGATCTTCTTCAGGTCCTTATACAACTTATCTCCCCCAGGATGGACAGAATAAGGGGTCTGATGTCCTTCTTCTATGATGCGACGCTTCAGATCTGAACACTTCTGGGGCACACACCACCGACCTTTAAACCGGAGGCTGCCATCCTCATAAATGCGGAACCCTTCTGCACGGCCCTCTTGCACCTTCCGTCTGATCTTATCCAGCTTACTGTCCCCTTCCTGACTAGTTCGGATCTCCTCGAAAATGGTAGGGGTGAGTGTCAAAGCACTCATACGAACCTCTAAGTCTCCTTGTGGAATCAATTCCACTTCTAATCCTGACAACTCACCCAGAACCTTATCTGCAACTACACGACATAATGTGGAATGGGAGGTCTTCCTACTCAGAGCGTCCGCCACCACGTTAGCCTTACCCTCGTGGTAGGTCAACTCGATGTCGTAATCCTTAACGAGCTCTAGCCACCTCCTCTGCCTCATGTTAAGCTCCTTTTAGGTGAAAATGTACTTGAGGCTCTTATGGTCGGTGAAAAATCTTCACTTTGCCCCATACAGATAGTGCCTCCAAATCTTCAAGGCAAAAACCACCGCAGCTAGCTCTAGATCATGGGTAGGGTAGTTCTGCTCATGCTGCTTCAGCTGACGGGATGCGTACGCGACTACCTTACCTTTATGCATGAAAACGCACCCAAGCCCGTGCTTAGAGGCATCACTGAATACCTCAAACTCCTCGGATCCCTCTGGTAGGGTCAGCACTGGTGCAGTGGTCAACCTCTTCTTTAACTCCTAGAAGGCTCCCTCACATGTCTCATCCCACTGGAACTTAGTGGTCTTCTTCAACAGGTTGGTCAGCGGTCGGGCAATCCTCGAGAAATTCTGCACAAACCTCCTGTAGTACCCGGCCAAACCCAGAAAACTTCTAACCTCTGACACGGTCGTAGGGGGCTTCCACTCTATGATGGCCACTACCTTGGCAGGGTCCACTGCTACTCCTCTCGCCGACACTATGTGCCCCAAGAAGGCCACCTCCTGGAGCCAAAACCCGCACTTAGATAACTTGGAATACAGACGATGCTCCCTCAGAAGGCCCAAAATAGTGCGGAGGTGTTGTTCGTGTTCTTCCTTCTCTCGTGAGTACACCAAAATGTCGTCTATGAACACCACTACAAACTGGTCGAGGAAAGGTCTGAAAATCCTCGTCATCAGGTCCATGAACACCGCAGGCGCATTTGTGAGCCCAAAAGGCATCATTGTAAACTCATAGTGTCCATACCGAGTACGGAAGGCGGTCTTCATAATGTCGGCATCGGCGATCCTCAGCTGATGGTATCCCGACCTTAGGTCAATCTTAGAAAATACCGTGGCTCCATTCAACTGATCAAAGAGGTCATCGATCCTTGGGAGCGAATATCGATTCTTTACCGTCAACTGGTTTAGCCCTCGGTAGTCGATGCAAAGGCGGAGGCTACCGTCTTTCTTCTTTACAAACAAAACTGGTGCTCCCCAGGGCGAAACACTTGGTCGGATGTACCCATGCTCAAGCAACTCCTCCAATTGGGTCTTTAGCTCCTTTAACTCCACTGGTGCCATCCGGTAGGGTGCCCTCGTGACAGGTTCAGCTCCTGGTACCAACTCAATTCTAAAGTCAATCTCTCGAACTGGGGGCATGCCCGGTATCTCCTCCGGAAACACATCTAAAAATTCTCTGGCTATCGGGATATCATCTAGGGCGGCCAAGTCCTTGTTCAACTCCTGAACACTGCACAGGTATAAGGGGTACCCCCTTCAGACCAAGGCGTGCAGAGTTACCGCTGTTACTACCCTGGTGGTGGGTTCCGGCTGAGTCTGTCGGTAGGAAACCCTAACTCCTTTCGGGCCTCATAGGATCACGCGCTCCTGAGCACAGTCGATGATGGCCTTGTACCTCCCCAACATGTCCATCCCCAGAATCATATCGAACTCCTTCAAGTCCATCCCAATCAAGTCCACTAGGAAGTCTACCCCGCCTATGACTAAGGCCACATCAGAGAACATACAACTGCAATCCACTCTATCCCCGGAGGGCAACATCACAGACAAATCAACTCTAGAAGCAGGCAACAACCCCGCCTTAGCGGCAAAAGCAGATGAGATGAAAGACATGGTGGCACCCGAATCAAATAATACATGCACCGGTAGAGAGCAAGCTGTGAACATACCCGTGATGACGTCAATCTGGCGATCGGCCTCGGCCTGGCTGATCACGTTCAGGCGCCCGCCTGACTGACCTCCCTGCTGAGGGTAGGTCCTGGGTCCCTGAGGTCTTCCCCTGACCTCTCTAGCTGTGGCACCGGCTGGGGCAGGTGCTCGCTGATAGTGCGGTGGCCCTGTGGTCTGGAGGTGCTGCTGATACGCCTGCTGCTGGGATACCAGGGCTCCTCCCTGTGGTGCTTGGCGGGGCTGGTACTGCTGAGAGCGGGGTGGTTTCCAGCACTCGACCGCTCGGTGGCCCAATTTTCCACAGTTCAAACAAGTCACCAACCTTCCTCTACAATCTCTCCCCGGATGGCTCCGTCCACACTGTCTACACAAACCTCCCCTCGGGGGTCCCTGACCTCTGCTATGGTCCCGTGGTGGGGGTCTCCTGGGTCCCTCTATCCGTGGATGGGCTCTGCCTCTCGAACTCTGGCCCTCGGGTTTCCTCTTCCCGAGGATGCTGGCCTGCTCCTGAACTAGAGTGGCAGCGAGGCAGGCACGCTCGTAGAGAGTCGCGAGGTCGGTAAATGGAACAGCCCCCATCATCCTCCGTATGCCGAAGCTCAATCCCTGCTCGAACTGGAAAACCACGGTGGCCTCATTAGCTGCAATCCTCGGGGCGAAGCGTAGTAGCTCGGTGAAGCGAGCATAGTACTGGCGCACAGTCATGGATCCCTGCGTGAGCTGCATGAACTCCCGCATCTTATCCCTCTTCAGACTCTCTGGGTAGAACCTGGCGCGGAGAGCAGTCTTGAACGCCTCCCAACTCTCCGGGGGACCATCCCGGGCTCGATACTCTACCCACCAGGTGTCAGCCACGCCCCTCAGGAAGTAGGCGGCTATGCTGGGCTGGCGAACTGCCGGGCAACCCACCGCCTCGAACGTGCGGTCCATGTCTCTGATCCATCCTTCGAGGACCACGGGGTCCTCCTCTCCAGAGTAAGTGGGTGGGTGGTGTCCGGTGACTCTCCTAAGCCAATCCTCTCCCGCGCCCTCTGGCTGGTGGTTGCGCTGGATGAACTCCATGAATGCCCCGATGGCATCCTCCAAACGTGCGGCTCGAGCGTTCCCCGCCATCGATAACTACAAGGGGAGGAGGTAATGTTAGAAAGGGGGCCATTGGTTTCGCAATAATCAGGGTATGCTACTACCCCCTTAGGGGAGAAGTACTAAGAATTCAACTTTCCTATAACTAAGGTCACGGCCGGGAGATAATCAAATACACCACATTTACGCTGCTCATTTTGGGAATATCACTAACCTACCCCTCGATTCCTCACTGGAGCCGGACTCGGAAGTTTTAAAACAGAGGAGTTTTATCCCAGTGTGAAAAACACTTTGAAATCGGTTGAAAACATTGTAATACGATATGTTCTGAAAACAAAAGAGCGTGTCCGAATGGATCAACCGCTCTGATACCAACTTGTAACACCCCCAAATTTACTACTGAAAAATTTCGTTTAAATCAAAAGGTTTAGCGAAAGCAAAAGAATTAAAACCGTAAACTTGGGGGTATTACCGCCACACTTAATACCAGACCGGTTTATTCCTACCATTCCGGTACTAAGTGCTAAGGCTAAATCAAAAACATCATGAAGCAAAAACCGCCAAAGCATAAGTGCATAGTCAACATAAAATGTCCATGGAAAACAAGGTGCCAACAGTAGTTAAATATCGTTAGGATTACAACTTAAGAGTTCCACTCCAAAATACGAGCATAATACAAATATGACTAAAAACAAGACAAACGAAAACGGGGATAACATGAAGTTCGGCCGGCTCACTCTCGACCCCGACCAAGGTAGGCTCAACACTCGGCCCCTCCCGATGCCTCGTAGGTATCGTAGGCATCGAAAACAAAGTCTCCTACCTGCACAAGGTCAGAAGGGCCCTCTGCTCGTGGGAATGAGCAGCACCCATGAAACGGATGATCAGTACGCTACGTACTGAGTAAGGTAACAGACGAGCTAAGGCCGACACAATGCACACCATATTATACACGCACAACACATATGGGACATGGAAATACATGGATGGTGCAAGCCATTAATAATCCACTCAGACCTTTCTTATTCTTAACCCGGACAATTAGTCATTTCACATTATAAACTTTATTAATCCATGCGAGTACGGGAACCCCACTATTATAGCCGGTGGATCGGTCACTTATAGGGTAGAATGCACCTAACCACTATTAAATGTCGGTGGATCGGTCTCCAGGGCACAACGCTCCTTGCCACTATTATGCCGGTGGATCGGTCTGGCCCCGACTCTTATGGTGTTCCACTGTAGATATATAGTATCTTTCCCATGATTTAATTACAACATACTGTTTGGTTTGTTGAGCTCGGGATCCCCCACTATTATAGCTGGTGGATCGGTCACGTATAGGGCAGAACGCACCTAACCACTATTATATGCCGGTGGATCGGTCTCCAGGGCACCCCGGCACCTGGCCACTATTATGCCGGTGGATCGGTCTGGGCCTGGCTCAACAATCTTACTCTTTAAGTAGTTAATGTCTTATTCATGTATTATTAAATAAGGTTCCACCCTTGACATGCATGTCTACTACTCTCTACTTCTTCCCTTCGAGGAGGCCTGTCCCATATCTTGAGACTGTTCTCCCCTTCTCACGCCCGATGTCCATCCCCTCTTACTCTTATACATAAGGAAACGTAGTAAGGGCACACTCTCCCGAGAATGTGGGCTAACCCTAACACAACTATATCGGTCCCGCACGTCCTCACCCCTCTAGGGCTCCTCCTCGGAAAACCCTAATTTGGGCCCATATGGTCCAACTCTTTCTTACTCATCCTAACTTTACTTTGTTCCTTGTCTCGCATCCCGTCTCTACTAAGAAATTCCCAAAATATATCCCTTTATTCCCCAACTCTGCATGTGACCGCCAAACCCTAGTTGGCCACACCAAACCCTAGCACTTTACTTCCTCTCCAAGTAACCTCTCCTCTTTGCCCCATAACCTCTTCTCTGATTTATAATCCCATACTCATCCTTCATACAAGTGGACTCTCACTCTCAACCCCATACTCCAACCCTCCTTGACCATTTTTACCCTTATACCCTTCAAATTGCTCATTTCCTCCCCAAAATCCTAATTGGGTCCCTTAGACACCCTTACATCAACCCACGTGAAATTTTGCACCCAAGTCTCCAATGGACCCGTAACTTTGACATTATCTTATTTACTTCTTAAATCAACTTTCCTCACGTATGATTCATTCCCATGCATAATTTAAACACTCTATGCAGACTCTCAAACCCCCAATTACACCCAAAACCCTAATAAGGTCGCTTATGCACCAACTCACGTACCATGTTTCATACCGAGTTCCCAATCACTCCAAGACTCTCCCAAGCTCTTACTTACAACCCAAATCAACTTTTCACACGTAAGGATTATGCCCATGCAAGGTCTAGTCCCCCAATGCAAACTTCCCAAACGTCCACTTCCCCGTTGTTCTTTCATTATCATTTCATGCTACCCCAAACCCTAGCATGCATGTCCTAGAGGGCCATAACAAGTCACATCATCAACATCAACATCAACATCAAACATGGAACATGTCATACACGTATAATATAAGACACACACAACGTACCTCATGATCCACGCGGCGCTACACAAAACAGGTTATTCATAACACATGCATAATACACATCAACATGGCATGCTCGTCATTCACCCACACATTACATCACACATAGCACAAGGCCATAGCTTCGTCCTTACCTAACACGACTCCGGTCTTGGAGCATGCTCCTACGCCTCCTCCGGATGTCGACTTGACTTGCCTACAAGAGGGAAAACTGGGGTTACTTTTCCTTCGACCAAGACACTATTCTTTTCTACCTTACCCCTATTCTTTAACTTACCATTAGGGCTAAGAATAGTATTATTACTTTTATAAGTGAAGTATGGTCAATATTCTTAAAGTAGTTAATCATGCTACTACTAATAAAAGTAGCTACAATAATTTAAAGTAATTTTAATAATATTTATTATTAACGGTAGTAGTTCAATGTTGCTAATAATGATGATAGTAATAATAATAATAATAGTAATAATAATAACAATAATAATGATAGTAGTAATAATAATAATAATAATAATAATAATAATAATAATAATAATAACCATGATAATAATGATAATGGTAATACTATTAATAATAACGATCATGATATTAAAATAAAAATACTAAAGTTATAGGTCACTAATATTAGTAATACCAACAGTTATAAATGTTTCAAGGTTAGGTTAAATAATAATAATAATAATAATAATAATAATAATAACGATAATAATAATAATAATAATAGTAATAATAAGAATAATAGTAAGAATAATACTAATAATGCTATTAAAATAATTAGCATTTGTATAATAAAGGTTTAGGGGTTGGGGAGTTTAGAGGACTACCTAGGGGTGCACGGCGCACGGCGGCGGTGGCGGCGGCGTTGGGGGGAGAAGGAAGGTGGAGAGGTGGTGGAGGGGAAAGGAAGGGAAAAGAGGGCTTGGGAGGGGAAACAGAAGGTCTAGGGAGGTTGGGGAAACTCCCTTGGTGGTTTTAGGAGGTAGAGGGGGTGCTGGGAGTGGTGGCACGGCGGTGGGCGGCGGTGCGAAGGGTGGCGGGGTTTGGGGATTAGCTTGGTCGGGAAGGGTGCTTTGCACGCCTGGGGCGGCGCGTGCAGAGCAAACCGAGGGGCGAGGGAGGCCTGGGTTGGTGGAGGATGTTGCAAGGAAGGGTTTCGGGGGTGGATCGAGCGGTGGCGATGGGCGGCGGCGACAATGTGGCGATCTGAAGTAGAGGCGGCGCAAGGGTGAGTTATGGGCTTTGGTTTCGAAAACCCCCGAAGCTGGGTCCTTGGGGGGTATTTATAGGCTCAAAATGGGGAAAATCGAGAGAGGGGACAAAGGGAGGCACGGGCAGGCATAAATTTAACATGCCGGCCGTCGGTGGCAGGCGGCACTGGTCTGCCATGGCAGACTTGTGGTTCGGTCGGGAAAAAGAAAGGGGGCAGGAGCAGGCTCGCGTGAGGCGTTGGGGGTGTCGGCCTGTCGGAGAAAGATGGCTGGAAGGTCGGGGAGAGAGAGAGGCGGCATGCAGGCGGCGCAGACAGTCGGTCGGTGCAGAAGGGGCTGGGCGGCGATTTGCAGCGGCACGCGGGGAAGAAGGAAAGGGGAAAGGGCTGGACCGGCGGTCCGGGACGAAAGAAAGGAAAGAGGGGGAAACCGGCCGGTTCAGCAAACGTAAAAACGCCTTATTAAAACGCGGCGTTTTGGTGATTATTTGGACACAGCGCGGCGTCGAGTAGCTGGCAGGCAACGACTACTTCATAAATCGGCGCGCAGCGTTTCAGCGAAAGGAGGGGTGAAACGCAGCGTTTTACTGTGGCGGGGAGGGCCGAACGGCGCTGGGCCGCGGGAAGGAGGAAAGGAAAGGGGAGTTGGGCCGCGGGCTGGCCCAACGGCGAGAATAGGAAGAAAAGAAAGGGAGGAAGAAGAAGAAAAGGAAAAAGGAAGGAAAAAAAAGAGGAAAGGATTATTTTTTTTTTTGTTATTTTATTTTAGTATTTTATTTTACATAAATATTTAGAATAATTACCTTGGGTGCTTAAAGTAAGAATATTTAAATAATTAAATAAAATATTTATCGTCCCTTTTAGGCTAATATAAGGCCCAAAAATATATGTATATATATATATATGCATATATAAAGATATCCTTTATAAATAATTTTAATTTCCTATTAAAATGCCCTACATAACCCCTTTTTCTCTAAACAAGAGCAACCAATTAAGTAAATTCTCCAAAAATCCTTATTTAATGACTTATTTCCAAAATAATAAATTCTAGGGTATTTCACCACATGTGACCACAAAACCCTAGGTGGCCACACCAAACCCTAGCTGGCCACACCAAACCCTAGCATCCTTTTTTCCACTTGTCACCCCTCCATTTCTCACCTTCCACCCTTGCTTCTCCCATGATATTCATACTCACCCTACACATGACATTCCTCCACTCTCATCTTATACTCCATTCACCCTCCATTTATTTTTACTTTCACTTCCATATCAAATTAGGGTTTTCCTTCCAAACCCTAGCCAGGTCTCCTGTGCACCCTTATACTAACCCACGTACTATTTTTCACCCAAAGCCTCTAATCACCTAAATAACTCTTCCCTTACCTTACTTACATTCCAAAACAACTTTTCACATGTAAAGTTCATCCCCATGCAGAATCCAGGCACCCCATGTAAACCCTCTAAGTTTTCATACAAAACCCTAGAATTCCCATGCAAACCCTAGATTCTCCCCTACAAAGTTCACCCACTCTTTTATTTTATTTAAAGTCCCCTTTTATTCTTCCACTCATGGATCATGGGATATTTAGATTGATCCCACATTCCTTGGTCAACTTACTTTCCCATTTTTCTTTTTTCATCTTTCCACCCCATATTACCACATTAACTATCCTAGCATGCATATCCTAAAGGGCCATATCACATCACGTCACAATTCACAGCCTATACATATTAAACACGTGCCATAAGAAAGCACATGAGCATCCCTCAACTCCAAGCTGCGCTATACATAAAATAGTTATAATAATAAACATAAGATACATAACATATTATAATACGTGGCATATAAGGCATATAAGGTACATAGCACACATAGGGCCTTAGCTACATCCTTACCTAAAACATCACCGGTCATGGACCACACTCCTAAGCCTCCTTAGGGTTTTGACTGGTTTCACCTATAAGAGGAAAAAACTAGGGATTAGTTTCTCTCCTACCAAAAATACTATTATTTCCTATTTTATTCTAAGACTAGGGTTACTATTATTAAGAGAAACTTTACAAGTGAAAATAGGGTTTTTATTCTCAAGTTAGCCTACTAGATTATTACTAGTCAAAATAGGTTTATGTTAATACTTATAGCCATATTTATATTATTAAATCTAATAGATTTATTTCTTCTAATAATAGTACCAACACTAGTTATAACAAAAATAGTGATATTAATAATAATAGTAACACTAATACTTATAGTAATATAAACCCTAGTATTTTTAAGGGTAAGGCTAATAATAGGGTTAGGGATAAAAGTAAAAATATAATAATAGTAATACTAACAAAATACTATTATAGCTAAGGATAATAGTAATAATAATAATAATAATAATAATAATAATAATAATAATAATAATAATAATAATTGAAATAATGATAATATAAGGGTTTGAATATTTTTACGATAATAGTAATAGTAATATTAATAATAGTAGTAATAATAATAATAATAATAATAATAATAATAACTATAGTAACAATAATAATCATAAAAGCGTTAAGAATAATATTAGTAATATTAATATTTGAATAATAAATAATAATAATAATAAGGTTTGAATATTTTTAATAGCAATAAAAATGATAATATGCCAAAACTAGCATTAATAATAATAATAATAATAATAATAATAATAATAATAATAATAATAATAACAACAACAATAATAATAATAATAATGAAAATTGAAATAATAATAAAATAGGGTTTCGACCCCTTCATATTAATAATAATAATATTTTGAGGCTATAAATAATATTAAATATGATAAATAATAATAAATATGAATAATAATAATAATAATAATAATAATAATAATAATGATGATGATGATGATGATGATGATGATGATGATGATACATGATAATAACAATATAAATACAAGTAAAATGGGTAAGGCTTGCATAATTAGGGTTTAAGGGTTGAGAGGGGTCGGAGTACCACCTAGGGTTGGCGATGACCGACGGCACCGACGATTAGGAAAGAGGGAGAGAAGGGGAAAAGTTGAGTGTTTAGGTTAGAAGAGGGGGAATGAGGGTGGAAGTTGAAGTGGTGGAGGATGCCCAGGTGGAGAGGGTTGGATTGGTGGTGGTGGTGCAGCTAAAGGCGGTGGCATAGACAGCGGTGCTGTGGTGGCCGAGGGTGGTGGAGAGGGAGGAAGGGGAAAAGGAGGGTAGGAAAAGGTAGGGGAAGGTTTGTAGGTAATTTTGGAGGGTATAAGGGGTGGTGGTTGCGGCGGGAATGGCAGTGGATAGTAGTGTAAGGGCGGCAGTGGCTGGGGTATGGCTGATCGGGAAGGGGACTTTGCACAGTCGGGGTGGCTCATATAGGGAAAATTGAGGGTGGTGGAGGGTGATGTAGGGAGTGGTTTGGGCAGCGAAGCTGGACGGAAGTGGCACAACAGATGGTTGAATAGGTGGCTGCGCACAATGGAGGGGATTTCTGGGTTGAGAGAAAAAAAGATTGAATGAGGGTGGATAAGGGTATTTATAGACTAAGGTTGAGGGGGAAGGAGAGAGCGGAAGGGGGAGGGTCGGTGGCAGGCGGGCAAGTCGAGGGCCGGTGGCCCAATGGCCGGAGAAGGACTGCAAAAACTTATAGGACATACTGCTCGAGAAGGAGAAAATGAGAGGAGAGAGAGTCACGCGTGAGGAGAGAGAGGGGGTATTAGGGAAGAGGGTAGGGGAGGCAGGCTAGTGTATAGCGGTGCAAAGGCCGCGTGCCTGCGCCAGGAAGTGGGAAGGTCAGGCACATGGAGAGAGAGGGAGTCGGGAGAGAAGGGAAAGAAGAAGGGGGTGTGTGGCGTTGGACCAGCGATCCAGAAAAAGAAGAAAGGGAGGGGAACCAGACTGACTGGGGGGAGAAAGGGTGACGCGGGCCTGGGCCACGTAGGAGGAAGGGAGGGGGAATTAGGCCGTAGGGCTGGGCTGGCCCAAGTCGAGGGAGGGAAGGAAAAAAGAAAAGAAGAAAAAAGGGAAAAAGGAGGAAAGAAAAGAAAAGAAAAGAAAAGAGGGGAAAAGGAAAAGGGGGAAAAGAAAAATAGGTTGGGTTGGGGTATTTAAAATATTTTGGTATTTTAGGATATTTAAAAATAATAATATTTTAATAAAATAATAATTAAATTCCCTTTTTAGGCTAATTTAGGGTTTTTGAAATTTTTTTCCTAAATTCCATTTTAATTAGCAAAACACCCTAATTTTCTCCAATTGAATTATTTATAAATTTCCTATTGATTTTACCCTAATTACTCCCTCTTATTTTAATAAAATTATGTAATTAATAAATTTCCATAATAAAACCTTAATTAGCCATAATTCTCAAAATTAGGGTTTTGGGGTATTTCACTAAATCACACTTCTCTAGTTCTCAATTTGTTCTTCATTTTTAGCTAGAGTGCTCATATACTTATAATTATTATTTCTCTAGCTAGATAAGAATCTTCACTAGCTATTACTCAATTTCATATGCTATCTAGTGAAGATTATTATTTTATTCATTCAAACTCATCATCTCAAATATAATTGAAGAGTGGTGTGTTATCTAGTATTTCTAATAGAGGTTATTAAGATTATAGTCATATAAACCTAGATAGGAAAACTAGGTAAAGTGTAAACCATCTTTTAGAAGGTCATTAAGATTGTAGGCTCATAAACTAAGAGATGAGTGATCATCATCAAACACCCACTATAAATAAAGAGATATTCAAATCCAAAACGCAAAACCTTTTGGTAGTGGATGTAGAGAAACTTTGTAGCGTTTATTGAACTTCTATAAAATGTGTGTTTATTATTTGTCATCCTTTTACTTATTTCTCACAAAGTTTTAATTTGGCATTATTGTTATAAAATATTATATTCACCCCTTCTAGAGTATCCATATGACCTTTCAATTGTTATAAGAGTTTGGAGAT
Organism: Tamarix austromongolica; assembly: GCA_039764185.1. NCBI lineage: Eukaryota > Viridiplantae > Streptophyta > Magnoliopsida > Caryophyllales > Tamaricaceae > Tamarix > Tamarix austromongolica. Next base: position 20,243,454 of record CM077808.1, on the reverse strand, counting down.
TCATCAAATTAATCTAAAAATGAAAAGCTTAAGATATTCAAAGTATGGATAACTTCATGGGTGAGGATTTAGCACCTTCAAAGCCTCTACTATTTATTGGAGAAAATTTTGGGCTTTGGGACATAGCGGTTAGAAGCTTCTTCAATGCAAAAAATCAAGACTTGGGGTTCACCATTCAACATGGTTGAACCAAGATTTAAAAATCCACCATCAATGGACTAATTAATAAATTAGTTGAGGACTAGACGAAGCTCAATAAAAAAAGGTCCACCTTAAATGAGAAAGCAATCTTGATACTCCATTGTGGCCTTTGATAAAGTGAATTTGACCACATCATTGAATGCTCCACTGCTAAAGAGATTTGAGAAATATTGAATATCATTTATGGTAGTAACGAGGAAGAAGAAATTCCTCATCCTTGTTTCACCTCTACAAATGATGGAATTTCAAGTAAAAAGGATGAGGCAATCATTTTCTCACCTAACTCTAAAATTAATTTGTATTATATTGATCATCATAGCTTAAATCCTCTCGAGATTATGGATTGTCAAAATTTTGAGTTAAATGAAATTTTTTACCACTTATTCTCAAAGCATGTAAACTTGAAGAATGAAAATTAAGAGTTTGCATCTATGGTTTAAAGCTTCAAAGTCGTATTGGATGCAAAACATGAAACGATTGAAAACCATCATTTGAAAAATTGTGAAAATATTAGAAGAAACCTCCATCAATACAAAATAAGGCTTTATTTTCCTTTTTTAAAAAAGATTTGGATTCCAAAGAATTGTATATTATTAAAAATTCATTAAGGACTAAGTCATATGGAGCCAAAAAGATATGGGTACCAAAAGCCTGCATTTGAAATTTTATTATAGGGGATAATAAGAAGAGGAGGAAGAGCTTGAAGGATCAAATAAAAATTGCAACATCAAAGCCTCTTCTACATCTTAAAGGGAAATACATGTGAATTTTGCTAACTCCAAGTTATCATTCTCCTTTTTTGTATTATGTTGCCTTCAATGTGAAATATTACATGAGTGGGTAACAAACATGTTTGCTAAAGAGTCTTAATTAAACTTTATTTATGAAAATTAAACATTATTCATGTAATACCCCCAAAATTCACCATTGAAATTTTTTTTTTATTAAAAGAATTAGTTGAAGCAAAATAACATAATTGTGAATTCTAGGGATATTATTGCCACACTTAGTACCAGACTAGTTCACCGATGAATAATAGTGGCCAGGAGTGTTCTGCCTTAGAGACAGGTTCACCGGTAATAATAGGGGTCAGGGGCGTCGTACCCTATATGTATTCCAATCCACCGACTATAAAAGTAGAGTTCCCGCACTCACATGGATATATATATATATATATATATATATATATATATATATATATAATCTGAGAGATGATTGAATGATGATGGACTAATGGCTTAAGGCCTAGAAGTACTGATTGTACGTTTGACCTAATAACCCTTGACAGACTTGTTATGTATGTGAATATTATGTATGCATCTCATTTTATATATGTATATAGTGTTGTATTATGTGTTGCATTGCGGGCCTACTTTTCAGTGTGTTTTAAAGGGTTACTCAGTACCATAGTAATGAAGGGTTCCATTCATAGGGCTCCTACCTATTCAATGGGTAGTATCCCTTGCAAATCTTTTTCCGGTGCTATTCAAGTGGGCAATGGGAAAGAGTGTAAGGAACTATCCGAAAAGTTCTAGGGTTATACTCTTTCTCTTTTTAAACTTTAGTTTAAATGTGTTCATTGTTCTTATAACCACCACTAGTGATTTTATTCTTATAAAGTGTTATTTATGCTACTCTGATTTAAATATGGTTTGAATTTCTTGTAAATTGTATTTTACTCTTTCAGCCTTAGCACTTAGTACTGGAACGGTAGGAGTGAACCAGTCTGGTACTAAGTGTGGCAGTAATATCCCTAGAATTCACAGTTTTGTTATTTTGAATCTGCTAATTCTTTTAATAAAACGAAATTTTTCAGTAGTGAATTTTAAGGGTGTTACAAATTAGTATCAGAGCTGGTTTCGACCGCTCTTTCAATTTCAAACTTTTTAAGCCGATATCATAAGTTGGTATTAGAGTTTTTTTTCAACAACTCTTTCAATTTTAAACAATTTTAAGCAGATACCATAGCTAGTATTTGAGTTGGTTTTGACTGCTCTTATAATTTCAATCATTTTAAGCTGGTACCACAAGTTGGTATCAGGTGTTTTCAAAAAACCTTTCTCGGTTTTTAAATGTTTTGAGCTGATACTATAAGTATCAAAGTGTTTCACTAAAGTTTTAAAGTTTAAATGATTCTTCTAAGGTTTTTCTCCCCTATTCTCTCTCGTTTTGGAAAACCTGGATTAGTCCTGAGAGTTGGGTATGGGTAGACTAAATGACCTCGGTTTAGGTCACCTAGCTTGAGAAATAGCACCTTCCTTAATGAGATTTTGTTTTACAGCTAACTTGAAATGGACCAAGACGAAAGGGTCGACAATCTAGAGAGAGCATTCAAAGTGCTCATGTGATTAGCTCAGCATTCCCCGGTACCCCAACCTCAAACCGCTTTGCCTCCGGTGGGTATCGGAGAAGATTGGCTCGATAGAATTTTGCGTCATTGACCCACAACCTACGACGGTAAAGAAGACTCCATGGTCCTAGAAAGTTAGATACAGGATTTTGATAGGACCTTCAAGGCACTCAACTGCCCTGAGGAGTGAAAGATGAGCATCGTGGCGTACTTCCTTCTAGGATTTATTGACACTTGGTGGGAAGAATTTTGAACCCAAGTAGGATGATCAGCATCTTGGGAAGACTTCAAGACTGCCCTCCGTATGTATTTCTACATAGAAAGTCTCAAGAGGGACAAACTCAAATAATTCATGGAGCTGACACAAGGAAGCTTGTCGGTCCGAGAATATTACGCTCGATTCACAGAGCTGCTAAAGTTCACCCCCAAAATAATAGCTAACAAGACTACAGTAGTCTTCCAGTTCGAGCAAGGACTTCACCTCAACATCCAAAGCATGATGGGCACACACATTTTCCAAAATCTGAATATAGTGTACAAGCAGGTGTGTGTCACCGATGCCTTGGTCTAGGAACAAGCCTCCATCCTAGGCAAGATGAAGAACGAAGAGACCAAATTCAAAGAAAAGAGTTGTTGTCTCAGTAACAAGGTTTTACCGGTCTAGCCTCAACCTCAAATTGAAGTTCGGTGTAAGAAGAGTCAAAATGATCCCAATGGCAAGGCTAGCAAGAGACCAGTCCAGCACTACCATTGTCATCGTTGTAGAAAATATCATCCAGACAAAGATTACATGGGAAAGCTGGTTCAATTCCACGACTGTGGACAGCTGGGGTATAGGAGCTTTGAATTCTACAACGCACCCCATAAAGGAATCCAAAGGTCACAACAACTATCGTTTCGGCATAATCAAGCGCTTGGAGCAACCCCTTCAACCTCGTTAATTGAAGTAGATGAACAAGTGATCGATCCTAATGCAACTTTTTCAAGCGTACCATCAAGTCCCTTGTAGTTGTTTGTATCGTTAATTATGTGTGTAGTTATTTTCCTTAGTTAAGTAGGTTTTCTTTAAGGGGCTAGTTACCCCAAGTAACTTAGAGCCTTCCTTGTATTGCTAGTGCTAAAGCGTAAACTTCATGGACGAAGTTTTTCTTTAAGGGGGTAGTGATGTAATCCCACAAAATTTTAAAAACCTATAATTTAATAAATAGCTTTTATTTGGGATATATTATCTTTTAAATTTATTAAATTTAATTATTTTATGGATTTTAAAGCATATAAAATTGGATATGAATATTTAATAAATTAAAATAAATATTTTGTTATTTTATCATACTCATTTTAATTCAATAATTTTCCAAACCAATATTTTTCTAAAATTAACCTTTTTAAACCAATATATTAAATTTATATTAAATTAAATCATTAAAGTTATTTATCTACCAAAAATATTACATCCTATTTTTTTCATAAATTATTTTATCTATTTTCCCCCTATTTTTCCTTTTCCTTTCCCCCCTTTTGTTTTCTTTCTCCTTTTTCTCCTTTTTCCTTCTTTCTTTCTGTTTCTTTTTTCCATCCTTTGGGCCGCCAAACCCTGGCCTGCTCCCTTTGAAATGCCTTGAAAATTTCTAATTTTAAAAATTACATTTAAATGAGGTTTTATTATGAAAATTAATTAAATAAATTATTTTTATTAAAATAAAAGGGAATTAATTAGGGCTATTCAAGAAGAAAATAATAAATAATTTTTATTAGAAAAGTTTTGGCATTTTAGCTAATTAAGGATTTTATTTTGGAAATTAATTAAATAAATTATTTTATTTAAAATAAGAAGGAAAAAATATTTTCAAATTCATAGGAATTTTATAAATATTTTAATTGGAGAAAATCAGGGTGTTTTGCTAATTAAAATGGAATTTATGGAAAACCTTTTCAAAATCCTAAATTAGCCTAAAAAGGGATTTAAATATTAGTTTATTTAATTATTATTATTTTTAAATATCTCAAATATTCTATTTAATTTAATTAGCCCAACCCACTATTTTTCTTTTTTCCTTTTTCTTTCTTCCCTTTTTTTCTTTCTTTTCTTTCTTTTCTTCCTTTTTTCTTTTTCTCTTCTTTTTCCCATTGGGCCTGCCCTCTCCCGTGGCCCAGTCCCCTCCCTCCTTCCTTTCCTTTGGCGCGGCCCAGCCCGCGCGACCGCCTCCTTCCTTCTCCCTCTCTGCGCTGCGTTTTGCTTCTTTTTCCCCCTGGAACGCTGCATTTTGATTATTATCTTTTACCATTACGCCCGACCGCCTGGTTCCCCTTTCTTTCTTTTCTTTTCCCTCAAACCGCTGGTCCAGCCCTCCTTTCTTTCTTCTTCTTCCTCCTTCTCCCTCGATGCCATTGTCGACCTGCACACCTTCTCCCTTGGTTTTTCGCCGTCGGTTACGACCTTTTTCCTTCCTCTCTCTTTCCCCCTGATTCGGTGACCACATAGACCAATCCACCTCCCATTTCTCGCGCAGTTTTCCTCTCTTTCCTACGCACAATCCCTACCCCAAAATTTGCTTCCACCGGCCAACCATTGTCGCCGGTGACCAAGGGACCCGATTAGGGTTTTGAGAGGAAGCACTAGTCTAGGAAAAAAATGTAGAAGTAAAAACAATTAAGGGAGAGTGGAGTACGGGTTAAGAGTGGGGATTTATTTTATAAGGGGTGAGTATGGGTTCCATAGAAGAGAAGAGACTTTGGGTGAAAAAGAGAGATGTTACTTGTAGGAGAAGAAAGGTACTAGGTTTGAAGTGGCCAACTAGGATTTTTCGGTCACATATAGAATTGAGTGGTAAAGCGATATGATTTGGGATTGAATCTAACTAAGATAAGGTGTGGGGCGATAAATGAAGTAATGGTAGCGTAAGTGAGAGAAAGTTGGGCCACATAGGTCCAATTAGGGTTTTCGAGGGAAAACCCTAGAGGGTGATAATAGGTGGAGTTTGATGTCATGAGGTGTTGGGCCTTAACCTACACCCTTAGGAATTGTTTTCCATTATGTGTAAGTATAAGGGGGGAATAGATGTCGAGGCATGATAAGGGGTATAGGAGTCCCAAGATATGGGATGGGCCCCCTTGAGAGGATAGAAGTAGAATGTTAGTGACATGCATGTCAAGGGTGAAATGCTTATCGAATAAGACACGAATAAGATACTATCCATTTAAAGAGAAAGATTGTTGAGCCGGGCCCATACCAGTCTATCGGTGAATAATAGTGGCCAGGAGCCGGGGTGCCCTACATGACCGGTCCACCGTCGAATAATAGTAGCTAGAAGCATTTTGCCCTGCATGAGCGTTGCACCGGCTATAATAGTGGGGGTTTCCATACTCAACAAACCAAACATAATGATGATAAGACATGGGAAAGACACGAAGTAATTATAGTGAAACACCATGTGATTCGGGGCCAGACTGGTCCACCGGAAAATAATAGTGGCCAGGAGCATTTTGCCCCGCATGACCGGTCTACCGGCGAATAATAGTGGCCAGGAGCGTTTTGCCTTGTATAACCGGTCCACCGGCTATAATAGTGGGGTTCCCTCACTTGTACGGATTGATAAAGACTATGAAGTGAATCAACTATATTTACCAGAGATCTAAAGAATAAGCCTACCTGGACCATAGCTGACCTTCATCCTCTGTATTATTGTGAGCTGCCTATATGATCATGTCATGTATGCTATGTTGTATGTCTTTATATGTTGGCCTTAGTACATCTATTACCTTACTCAGTACGTAACGTACTGATCACCTGTTTCATGGGTGCTGCTCCTTCCCATGAGCAGAAAACCCTTCTAAATTTGTACAGGTAGGGGACGATGTCTTCAATGCCTACGACACCTACGAGGCATCGAGCGGGGCCAAGAGTTGAGCCTAAACTTGGCTTGGGGATTGAGAGTGACTGGTTGGACTCTATCTTACTTTTACTATGTATCGTTTTACTCTAATCATATTCTGTTGTACTGTGTTTGATGTATTCGAAAAACCTATTAAATTACTCCTCGGGTTGTAACTCTCTTTAACTGCACTCTAATTTCTGTATGGTGAATACTATCGTTTCTTTTATGAAAGCTAGATATCAATTATTGAATAGTATTGAAGTTAATTCTATTTGGCCTTAGCACTTAGTATTGGAATGGTAGGAGTGAACCGGTCTAGTACTGAGTGTGGCGGTAACACCCTCAGAATATATAGTTTTGTCATCTCGCTTTTGTGTAACACTTATCATTGAACGAAATTTTTCAGTAGTAAATTTTGGGGGTGTTACAAAGGCCCACTTCCTTATTTCTCCACCCATACTCACCATCACCCACTACGATTCTCGTTGAAACCCTAATCTGACCTATGTGACCCTAGCCTCTCATTTTTTCATACAACCCACATTCTTCCTTGTTTCTAACACCATCATCATACTTAACCCACTCCAACCTCACAACCTAACTCTCAACCTTTTTCCCACAATACCTCTATTCTTAGGGCTTTCCACCCCCAAAACCCTAGTTATACTCCCATACATACTTCCATCAACCCACGTACTAACTCTTCCTCAAGTACACTAATCACCCAAAATACACTTTCCTTCCAATGGTCGACCCTCACATTGAACTTCCCCACACCACCATACAAAACACATACATCTTATGCAAAGCTTACACTCTCTATGCATGACTTTTACCCTAATCCCTTCATTTTATTATTTTCTTCCTTTATTTTTCTCATCCATATTTCATAATACACTAAGGCTTTTCCCCCATTTCTCCTTACTCACTCCATCCTCTATATCGCTTTGAGTTCTCCATAACCACTCAAACCCACCTAAGGCCTCTAAGCATGCATGTCATACCATCTCAACCATACATAAGAACATGCCATCCATAACATGTCATCTCATACATTTTAAACATAATATAAATCATACTCAACATACCTTAGCTCCTTACAAGCTAAGCTGTACTACACACATAACATGTTATCCATAACAAGTCATATCATACATTTTACACATAATATAAAACATACTTAACATACCTTAGCTCCTTGCAAGGTAAGCTATACTACACATATACTTAGTTCGCATTCACATATATGTAAACATCATACACCATTACACCCATAAGCGCATAATCTATAACATAACCCAAATCATTAACTATATCCTTAAAATATACATGAGTATACTTAAAAACAAGTGATACTAAGGCCATAACCCTTATTATATTATTTAACATCACTTACGGCTATTATAAAGGTTTATTGAATCAACTGCCATGTCACATGCAAAATTATCGATTTACCCCTTCTTACTTATAAACCCTTCCTGCTTGCAAATTTACTAAAATACCCCTTTTTCTTATCAAATTACCAAAATGCCCCTTTTACTTATAAAATTATTAAATTACCCTTTTTTACTTGTTAATTTACCAAATTACCCTTTTTAGTAGTAAATTTACCATATTACCCTTCTTAGTTATAAAATTACCAAATTATCCCTTTCTCATGTAAAATTACCAAAATACCCTTCTTACTTATTAAATTACCAAATTACTCCCTTTCTCATACAAAATGACTAAAATACCCCTAATACATAAAATATTAACACCTATGGTCCACATGCATCATTTAACACCACAAACCCTTATTATTCATTATTAATACCCATTATCACCTACCATACATATTTATTTAGGTCACTTCTTATGTACAAGTAAAATTACTAAAATTCCCCTAGGGCTCATATTATCATTATTTCTACTACGAGTGGCCATATTTACTTATCATGACATGTACATACATCTAATATCATTATTAACAACAAAGCTCCTTTTTTAACCATCATTTCTACACATATCACATTTCATACAATATAGCATGCTTCTCATTCCATCATCCAACATACATTACAAATCATGATATGCTTAACATCATATAATATGTACATAAACACATTCCAAAATCCTAATGTGCTAGCATATGTAAATCCATACATTTTAGTAGGGTATAATGGTTACCTTATTTCTAGCAATAACTAAAATTTACCAGTACCCCTGTTAAAAGCTTAAGCTTTGATTAGTAAAAATTATACCAAAAAGTAATATCAAAATTAGTATATTAGTAGTAGATAATCAAAAGAATATTTTTTTTGTTGAAAAGGCTTATTAATACCATTATTACCAACTATATTATACCTCAAAACTTTGTTGAATAATCTCAAAATATGCATCAACACTCATGTTGCCCATGCAGCGTGAGGATGCATGCACAAAAGGGGAAGGATAAGGGTGGAAGGGAAGGAGGGTCTCAGTTAAGGGCTTGTGAAGGGGAGTTGAGATAGTGGTTGGGTGTAGGAGGAGTGGTAGGGTGTAGGTGGTGGTTGGGGTTCGAAGATTGGCAACTCAAGGTGGCAGTGGCTCTTGGAAAGAAGGTGCAAAGAAGGGAGAAGAAGAGGAAGGAAGGAAAAGAAGGAGGAGGAAAGGGGGCTATAAGGGGAGATCTCGGGTAGGCTAAGGCAGGGGGTGGTAGGAGGATGTCAGGTGGTTGAGGGGCGGCTTTGACGTTAGGCGGAAGAGGGGAGATGGCGGCACAGAGTGGCGGTGCAGGGTGTGGGTCGAGAGGAGAAGAAAAGAAATGAAAGGGGAAAGTTGGTTGTAGGGGGAGTGGTGGCTACTTGGGTGGTGCAGGGAGGAAGTATGAGAAGTAGGGGAGTTAGTGTGGTGGTTGGTTGGGTGGCGGAGATAGTGGTTAGGGGCGGTAAATAAAAAATAGGTTAGGAGAAGAAGAAGGAAAGAAAGGAGAAAAGAGGATTGGTAGGAGATAAGGGCTCGAGGGGGGAGAAATGGGGCAAAAGAGAAGAAGAGAAGGAGAAGAAAAAGAAGAGGGAAGGGATGCGGTAGGTTGGGTCATGTAGGGTAGGAGGGTGTAGGGGGTGTTATAGGTCGGCGTAGGGTGGTAAGGAAAAGGAAGGAGAAAGGGGAAGGGAAAGAGGCACGCACGAAGGGGGTTGTAGGGGGTGTTTGGTTGAAAATGGAAGAAAAGGAATGGGAGAGGGATAGAGGGTTAGCTAAGGTTGTAATAATAGGTGTAGATGGGGAAGTTACAAGGGGTAGGTGCAGGCATAGGGGAGGGGCTTGGCTCGACGTGTAGGGGAGAGAAGGAAGAAGATGAGAGGGGAGGTAGGCCAGGAAGGGAGAAAAAAAAGACGGGCATGCCGACCCGTGTGAGGGAGAAGAGAAAAAGAAGAGGGAGAGTTGGGTTGGCCCAATTGGGGAAAAAAGAAAGAAGAAAAAGAAAGAAAGAGGGGGCGGCTGGATGGGGAACAATGCAGGGGACAAGGTCGATGGGGAAAAGGAGAAGGTAGGGCGGCCCAGCGGGGGAAAGAAAGGAGAAAGGAAAGAAGAGGGACGGTCGGCCTAAGAGAAGGAAGGAAAAGAAAGGAAAAAAAACGGAAGGGAAAAGGAAAAAGAAAAAGGAAAAGGAAAAAGGGGGAAAGAAAAATAAAATAATTTTTTGAATTAGGGTTAGAAATAATTTAGATGGAGAAATTATTATAATAAATTAATTTATTTAAATTTTAAGGTATTAATTTAAGAGAATAATTTTAGTAAAAATATGGATTTTGGAATTTATTTAAATAAAAAGAGTATGATAAACTAATAAATTATTTATTTTAATTGATTATACAATCCTATCCATTTTTATAAATCAAAGGTCCACAAAATAATTAAATTATTCCAAATAAGGGCTAATTATTAAATTATAGCTTTTAAAATTTTAGGGTATTACACAACCGGCCACCACACCAGCCACTCTTGTCTCCTACTTCCTCCCCACACCACCCTAAGTGATCACCGCATGCCACTTGCAGCCAACTGCCCCTCCATTTTCTCTTCTTCTCCTCTCGACTACCTCCTTGCACCTCCACCCTACGTCATTTGTCTCCCCTCTTTAGCTGTTGCTAAAGCCTCCCCTCAGACTCCTTACACCACCCCTAACACCTCCCTACCTTACCCTGCCTGAATTGCCCCTACAACCTCCCTTATCTTCTCCTTCTTTTCCTTTCTTCCTCTTCTCCCCCTCCATTGCACCCTTTTTTTAGCAGCCGCTACCACCATCTCTGCCGCCCTTGAGCCACCACAGTCCGACCCTCAGCCACCACCTACACCTTACCTCACTTCCACACCCAACATCCAACCCAACTCCACTCCATTACCACCTCAAGCCACCTTACCCGAGACCCTCTCCCCCTTAGTCCAATCTTTCCCTCCCACCCCATCTCTTGCATGCATGCTCACGTTGCTCATGTAGTGTGAGTCATGTTGCATGATTATCTAATTTTAAGGTATAATCTAGTTTAGTTATAATATGTATTTAATAAGGATGTTTAATAAAAATCATTCTTTTACTTATCTACTAGTAATATGTTACTTGTGACATTATTTTTAGGTATAACTTTTACTAATCAAAGCTTAAGCTTTTAAATTGGGATACCGGTTAAGTTTGATTTTTTGTTGGAAATAAGGTAACCATTATATCCCATTAAAATGTATGGATTATTGGATATTAGTACATTAGGATTTTGTTATATGGTTTATGTGATGTGTTCTTATCAATTCCATGATTTTTTTGTTATTTTGTATATAGTGTAATATGTGAAAAAGGGATGACTAAAAAAAAGGGGTGATATAGGTGATAAGTGTTATGTGCATATTCATGCTATGATAAGTAAATGTGGACACTTGTAGTAGAAATAATACTAATATAAGCCCTAAGGGCAATTTGGTCATTTAGACACATCATAATGTTTAATCCTAAATGATATCCCTAATGTGATATATTTGATGCTAAAAATGGATGTGGAAGTTTGGTGGAGTATAAAAATAAGTAATATCTATATTTTATGGCCTAGAGGTAAATTGGTAATTTTAATGCATGGTGTTGATTATCTTAATAAAAATGCGTGCTAAGTGCTATGGGGTTTTAAAGATGATGATAGGGGTTGTGGCATTACAAATGCATGTTCCATCATGACAAATGATATTTTATGTTCTAGGGGTATTTTAGAAAATTTACATATTTAATGGAAGTGACTTAAATAAATGTGCATGGTAGGTGATAATGGGTGATAAGAATAATAATAAGGGTTTTGTGGTGTTAAATGATACATGTGGGTCATGGATATTAATATTTTATGTGCTAGGGGTATTTTAATAATTTTACATGTAAAGAGGATGTTACTTAAATAAAATGTATGATAGGTAATAGTTGGTGCTAAAAATTATAGTAAGGGTTTTGTAGTGTTAATAAGGTATGTGGGGGCATGATCATTAATAATAAATGACTTAGGGGCATTTTGGTAATTTTACAAGTAAGAAAGGTATTTCGGTAATTTTACAAGTAAGATGGGTATTTTGGTAATTTTACAAGTAAGAAAGGTATTTTTTGGTAATTTTGCTAGTAAGAAGGATATTTTGGTAATTTTGCAAGTAAGAAGGGTAGTTTGATAATTTTTCAAGTAAGAAGGACATTTTAATAATTTTACAAGTAAGAAAGGCATTTTGGTAATTTTGCAAGTAAGAAGGGCATTTTAGTAATTTTGTAAGTAAAAAGGGCATTTTAGTAATTTTACAAGTAAGAAGGGTATTTTAGTAATTTGGCTAGTAAAATGGGCATTTTGGTAAGATGGGGATTAATGTAATAAACATGCATGATAAGTATAAAATGATGTTAAATATCACAATAAAGGTTTATTATCCTAATATCACTGATTTGAGCATGATATTCAACAAAAAATGGGTTAGGGGTAGTTTGGTAATTTTGTATGTAATATGGCAATTGGTCTAACGAACCTTTATAATAAGTAATAAGTGATGTTAAATAAGAGAATAGGGGTTTATGGCCTTAGTATCACCTCTTTAAGCATAATCATGAATATTATAAAGCTTAGGGGGCATTTTAGTAATTTGGAGTATATCATAAAGAGTATATGTGGTTTAGGGTTAAATGGGTAATTAAGGGTGTGTTATATTGTTATTTTCATAAACATATAAGAGGTACTTTAATTACTGATTATGCATGATAATGTGTATTAATTGTTCTAGAAATGCATGTTAGGATTTCTCTATAAAATGATTCTTTATTGTGTAGGTTACTTTAACTTCATAATCAATAGTATAAGTATGATGTGTTAATTTGTTATATAAGTAATTATTTCGCCTATATAAGTGATTATACTCATTAAAAAAATGATTATGCGGTCAATGTCTTTACCTTTTAGAATACATGTTATAAATGTTATTATTATTATTATTACTAATGGCCCTCCATGCTGTACTTTTACTTGAGTATATCTTGCATGATCTCTTCATAAACAATATATTCAAGGTTTTTGCACTCAAGTTGCTTTTATACTTTACTTTGATCTCCACCAATCCTTTTGGATTATTGTTTTTGAATTTTTTTTTCAATCATGTTCATTTTCAATCAAAACTTAAAAAATTATATTCGTGTAAGTAAATAAAAATATCTAATTTAATAATTATATATTAAAAAGTTAACCTTTTTGTCTGTCAAGCAACCAAGAACTAGTCTAAGTTCAGACAACGGCCCAGGACCCCGTGATTAATATGCATAAGGTCCAACATTTCAACGCCCATCAAGCTCCTTTAGATAGCGAAGCCCATCCATAGGCAGTAGGAGCTTGAATCCGGCTCTGTTGTCGTAGTCCGGCTCCGTATATGCTCCCGAAAGGGCCGAAACAATTCTTCCAGAAACCGTGGTATTCATTCTCTTGTTTGGTCATCGTCGTCTTCGTCATATCGCCGCAGTGAAGCGATAGAAGAAGAAGAAGAAAGAACGCAGAAGCTCAACAATGGCGTCGTCGATCCTAAAATGGTGGGTTGACCCAAGGAAGAATCCTCTCGCAGCTATTCATAAGGCATCGTTGGATAGACGCCTTCGTAGATATGGTATACATGCTCTCCTCTCCCTCATTCTCAATGCTTTCCTGTGTTGGTGATTATTTGGTCGACCGATTGATTCAATTATCTATTGATCTAGTGATCTGTCGTGTTGATTATCAGGTTTGAGATTGGACGATTTGTACGACCCATACAATGATTTGGATATTAGGGAAGCCCTAAATCGACTACCCAAAGAGGTCGTCGATGCTCGTCATCAACGCCTTAAGCGTGCTATGGATCTTTCTATGAAGCACGAGTACCTCCCCGAGGACCTTCAGGTGCTCTCTTTATGTTTGTGCCTGTTTTCTCCAGCTTCTCGATATTCTGTATCACGTGCTTGCTCGTCGTATCGATCTGCGCTTTTGTGTGCCTATTTTGTTTATCCTTTTTGAGCTTCAGAATTTGGATTTTTTTTTTCTGAAGATTAATGATTTATTTGTGTTGAATTCAGAATTATCTATAATCGAAATAGAAATATGTTGGAGTTGTAGAATAATTCCAGATTTGAATAAATTTCTACCGTCCCAGCCCCTTTCTGTAGACATGTTTCCTTGATTTAATAGAATTGCTGCAGATTATACCTTATGATATGCAAATGTTCTCACTTTAGTGACGGAGAATAGTGGATTGACATTTGCTGAACTGCAAGTTTATATATTAAACGAGGAATACTCTACTAGAATCATATAATTCACTAGATCATTTTATTTTGGCTTCAAGTTTTGATAGATAATTGGGAAACCCGAAAAATGAATAGTTCTGATTAAAACACCTGTCGATTATCAATGTAGCTCCTGTTTTTAGTATTTCTGTCATCTTAAAGCTGTGAGATTGTTCTCTATAGTTTATTTTAACAACTGCCAGTGATCTTATCTGAAATTTCATGCATTTGTATCTTTTGCAGGCTATGCAGACACCATTTAGGACCTACCTCCAAGAAATGCTTGCTTTGGTAAGTTATTTAAAACATCTTTTACTGAACATCATCTTTGGTTATTAACAACTATACCGTTCTCTTGTTCTCAAGTTTCTGTGGAAAATGGTAAATTTGAGACACCATTTTAATTGGTCGAGGCTGCGGAAATGATAATATAGTGTGAACCTGAAACATCATTCCTCAGTGCATTGTGCCTTTTTAGGTTTTTAATCTGTCCCTTAATTGATCCCAACTTGTTCTGTTCTCTAGTGAGCTTATCTTCGATACCAGAATTGGAGAATGTTATGTGTAGGTTGTTTTTTCATCCAAAGTACTCTTAAATATGGAAGTAGCCCAAAGTACACAGTATCAGAGTCTGTGGAATTGGCTATCATGGAGGAACTAGGCAGTAATGAGAGATGAATGACAGAACAGTAGTAGTTGAGTTTGGTTGGAAATGGTGATTTTGGTGCATACAATGCCATTGTCTCTCTAGATAGAGCTGCTATTTCTTCCCTAGTTCCTGAATACTGTACATTAATGTTTGTTCATCTCTGTTGAATGTCTGAAGGAGTATCAGACAACTTTTTGGTAGTTCTTAGCTCCATACTGGCCATCTAATTTGAACTGTTGCTAAACTTTCCTTTCGATTGATGATGGACAGCTGTCTTGAAAAATATATTATGGCTATTTACTGATAAATGACTTGGCTTGTAATGTTGTGATTGTCCTGTGTTTTTTTGGCGTTTTATTGTTGCAACTGTGAAATTAGGAAAATATATCAGAGAAATAGGCAGAAAACTGCTTGTAGAGTATCCAGATTACGAGGTAATTACACACAATCAATAAATTACCTAGAACCACATGTGAAGTTAGTTTTCTTAGTGATGCCCCCTTTTTTATTATGAAATATAAGACAATGCTCATTTACTCTTCAAATATACCATATATCACTTTGTCATCGATCCTCATTCACTATTGGGCTTCGAGAGTAATGAGATGTTATCAATGGGTAAAATGGATTTGCAAGGGATGTATGGGTATTTTTTTTTCTCAGATTTTATTATAAAATATGGGCGAGCCCGTATAGAGCTCTGACATTATGGGTAGTTGTCATAAATATTCACTTGTATGCAGTTTATTTATTTATTATTATTATTTTTGGTATGGATGGTTCCTATACTTCGTTACATCAGGTAGTTTTCAATTGGCATGATAACGAGACGGACCAAAGTTCAATAAGAAAAGGAAGTTTTTTTATCCTCCCCTTCTTTTTGTTGGGGGAAAAGGGGGTTGTAGTTGCTGGCAGCTCAACTCCATGCACCCTGTTTCCTAATTGTGATGTTTTTCTCAGAGTAAGCTATATTGTGCTTCCTGAAGACATAATCTGATTAAACGAATGTTTTACTTCCATAATCCATTCATGGCATGGATAGTGTAACACATGGCATAGTGGGTTACTGCTTCTTCCCTCCAGCAGTCTAACTACCAACATAAAAAGGGGGGGAGGGAATGACGGAGAAGGGGAAAGGCAAGCAAAGCAGAAGAAAAGGGCAAAATTATGCTGAACCAATGAGTGTGTGCATCTCTTTTAGCCAAAATTCATATTGATTGAGACCACTATCTGCAGGTACAACGGGAGAGGGCGGAGCGGGAAGCCTTGGGAGCATTGCCTCTGTACCAGCGCACAATCCCGTAATATGGTTGTCAGCAGCAGCAGTTAACTTTTGATGGAGTCTGTTAAATTTTTCTAGCATGTTTTCTCACCTCTGGTTGTAAGTGGGGTTACTAAGCTGCTAATAATGAAGACGTGATTTCAACTTTTAAATGCAGCTTGTTCCTTTAATTTTCTGCAATATAAATTTGATTATTGAATAATGGAACATCAAGCCGTAAGCTTTTCTCTGTTCTTTGATTCATTGCTGTTGGACAGATGAACATTTTATTGTTGGAATCTCCATGCATAAATGTGTGAATATTCTTGGCTCTAAAACGTTCCATCTAGCTCTTTTACTGATATAGGGGTAATAGAGTAGTCCTTTCATAAGCCTTGTCCATGTGCTTTAATAATTGCTATCATATTGTAGCAATTTGATGTATGGATATACATGGAATACTACATTCATAGTGGCAATTGGCGACCATGTCTTACACCACCCTAGTCCGTGGTTTTTCGCTTTTTATTCTCTTGCACTGTTCCCTGCTTAAGGAGGACTTGGGCTAAGGTTGATCGGTTTGAACCTGAAATCATTCACGCATGGCGATAGCATAATCTGTTAAGGGGGGAAATGAGTGAGTTAAAGAGGGAATAGAGAAGACGTGATAGGGTAAAATGATAAAATGACGAAAGAGCTACTCGTATTGATTGAATTGATTTCGTACAGCATGCGTGAACTTTATAAGTAAGTTGTGGCTTCAACAATCATAACAAATTCTTAATAATTTTACTAACCTATTTTAAATTTTTTTCAACTGACAATATTAACGTCCCCCGACCCCAAACCAAAGTTGGAAAGAGGGGGGGGGGGGTTGGTTGGTTTCAACTTGGACATTGACTCATGATGCTTGGTCGAAGGTAGGATAGTGAATGAAGTAAGCTGAGTCGTGTTTACTTCGAGCATTGATTTGTTTTAAGTTTTTAGGATTTGAGCTTAGCTCTAAATAAACCATCCATAAAATGTTTATGTAATACTTTAAAATTTATTATTGATTTATATTATTTTATTTTTTAATTTTTTTGGAAGCTAACATATGATAATTGAGTGGTATTATTATATTTAATATAAGTTTGGTTTACCATATCATTCTCATATTACTTACAAGACAATATTTAGAGCCTTAAATAAAACAAATAGGACAATAAGAGGAATTTTGTAAAACTAAGGTAAGAATTTGGAATAAAATTTCAAATATATCCATAATCAAAATATGACAAAATAGAATATTATAGAACTAAGAGTGCATAAGATATATAAAAAAATATATTAGCTATCAGATACCTATGATTCTATTTTCAAGTCCAATAATATAGTCACTCTTCTAGAGGAAGAACATCATAATCATCATAACAACCATCAACAACCTATACAACAATATTTGGGTTGTTTGTTTATGTGAATGACTAATACATATAAAAAATATAGTAAATACTTGTGTACTGAGTAAAGTAATAATACATGTTATAGTAAAAATGAAATGTATGAGCTGATAAAAGTTAACCCCATCCAAGAAAACCAATAGAAACTAACTCGATTTGTCCTAAAATTTATCCAAAACAACCCGAACAATTAAAAATCTAAAACTTATCTGACTAGATCCAATATCTGTCTGATACCTGACATGACCTGAGTAATTATGAATATAAAACTTATCCGACCGACCCAACATTTGACTTGTACTCATTATGATCTAAGAAATTATGAACTTGAAATAGACTTGATTCGATTCGATGCTTATGCAAAATCTAACTTAACTTGAAAACTATAAACCGTAAAATACACGACTAAAGATTTTTAATACAATCATAATATTTTAATATTATTTTATAATATTCATCTATTCTATTTATAAGTAAAGATAAAAATATATAAATTTTTTTACTAGACATACTTAATTGTTCTAAAGTAGTAGGTCTACCACATATTAGTAAATCAAGTTGGTAGTTTACTGCTAAAAGAGACAAAACATAGAAAAAGTTTTAAGGGCTTCTTCTTATCAACTTATTTTTGCTAATGTGAAGTAATATGAAGTTATATTAAAACTTTAATAAGTTATTATTATTACTTTACTATGATTAATGTAATAGTTAATATTTTTTAATTAGTATTATCACTATTCTTATAAATTCTAGATATAAGCTTAAAAGAATATGCCTTAAGAAGACTTATGCATCAATAGTATATTATACTTATATCAACATTATTCTAAAGAAGAATCATGGAGCTGTGCAATCAATAAAGAAAGTTAGCATATAATGCATAGTTTTGCACCCTCAGTTAAGCATCAATGGACTAAAACTGAATAAATACACCTTACCTATAATTTTCTATATTAAATAGCAATAAAACATTCATTAATCCAATTGAAGCAATATAAATCTTTTGGATTAGAGAACATCTTATAATATAATTCTCAGATCAATATTATATAATTAAGATTAAAAAAATTGGGATATGTTGTTGTTACTATTGTTAAATATTATTACTATTTATTTAATTACTATTATTGCTTTATTATTGTTCTTGTTGTTAAATACTATCACTATATATTTAATTACTATTATTGTTGTTATCGTCATTATACTTTTTATTATTGTTATTATTATTATTATTATTGTTATTATCATCATTATACTTTTTGTTATTATATTATTATTATTATTATTATTATTATTATTATTATTATTAAAATTATGTTAATATGGTGTGATTGATATTTGATCAATAGTCAATATATGTCTATATTATTTGAGGAATGCATCATATATGAATATAACATGACACTAACATAATACTCAAACTCGATGTAATTAAACTTATAATAAAATGCATTACAAGTTATAACTTAAAATAAAAAAGTAAATAATTCAAGTGAAAAGCCTTTTTGTGAGTTTTGACTGGATATCTAAGCACATCATAATATTGTGTTGGTTCATGCATGTGCTGGAGAATTTTAAGTGTAGAATGCGAAGTATATGAGAAACACGGGGGTCCCGTGTTAATAGACACGAAACATGTTTCTTTGTGAAATCTTTGATGTGTTTTGGGAATAATTTGAGAATAAGAAAATAAATACGGGGGTCCCATTTTTTCTAAACACGGACCATGCTTTTGCTTTATTTCCTAAACATGCTATTTTGACCCATAGGATTTTTTTCTTCTATAAAAAGAGACATAATGTAACATTAACCATTGAGAGTCATATGACCCAAATTCTTCTTCTTCTCCATGGAATTATCCATTCAAAGAGAATTATAGATTTGCGTAATTGATTGATTGATTTCTTTAATTATCCTGTAACTTCACAAGAGTAGAAATAAAGATCTCTACTTTTTCTTAATTGTTCTATTCTATTATTGAATCCTCAATTGTTCATAATCTTATTCATTTCGATTTGGTTTGGATCTCTTTAAATCTACACTATTCTATAATAATTTGATATTAGATATGCGTTATTGAAGATATCTAGTAATTGGAATGGGTACAAGATTTGACATTAAGACGTTTAATCGATTCATCAATTTCATATTATGAAAATTAAAGATACGAGCAATTCTAATTCATAACAAATTGGAGAACGCATTATCTGGTCACTCAAAGATGCCAGAGTTGATGTCAGATGAGTGATTTCAAGAAGTATATCTAAAGGCCCTTTCTACCATACAATTGTGTTTGTCAAACTAGGTATTGCCGGGAGTGGCAAAGGAATCAATAGCGATTGCCTTATAGTTAAAGCTTGGGTCATTGTATATGACAAAATTAGTAAAAATTAGCTACTGTTGAAGAGTTGGCTTCATGGCATAAAATTGGGTGAGGGTAAATCTTAAAAAAATCATTTAGACAAATTTGAATCTATAGTTATGGATTTATATAATATAGATGTTAAATTAAATGATGAAGATTTGGCTATTATATTGTTATGCTCTTTGGTTGCAAGCTTTAAGCATTTTTGTGAGACTATTTTATATAGGAAGGACGAGTGAGTCCTTGAGGATGGGAAATCTACCCCACTATAATGGAAGTTGATTGATAGGTAGTTGACTAATGGTGATACTTTTGGGGATTCATATAGTGGGGGATTGATAGCAAGGGGGAGGACACGTGAGTGGGGGTATGGTGATAAAAAGATGTCCAAATCTAAGTTAAAGAGCTAGCAGAAGAATGTGACATGCCATGGTTGTCCCATGAAAGGCCATATCAAGAGATACTATTTCAATAGGAAATCAACATATACTACTGATGGTGTAGCTAATGAGTGTGATGCTGCCATAGTTGAGGGTAATAATGATGAGGATGTACTGATAGCCATAGATGGACATACCAGATTGATTGATAGGTGGATTCTAGATTCTGGGTGCTACTATAATGTATGTCCCAAAAGAAGCTGGTTCCAGACATATAACTCTATTTGAGGCAGAGTTGTTGTCTTAGGAAATGATGCTTCGTAGAGAGTTGCTGGGATTGGATTTTTGAGGGTGTGAATGCGTGATGGTGTGGTAAGGACACTATCTGGTGTTCATCATGTTCCTAACATGACCAAGAGCTTGATTTTGCTATGTTCTTTGGATAGCTAAGGTCATAGGTGTGTTATTGAGAATGCCATATTGAAGGTTGCTAAAGGGGCTATGGTGGTGATTGTTGGCTAGCAGGTTGTGCCATTACATGAGCTTGTTGGAATAACTATTTAAGGTGAAGTTGGGGTAACATTGAGAGTGTCTAACTCAGATGTTTCTGGCCTTGATTTGATGTGATTGAGAGATGAAAGTGTCATTGGCATAATTAGAGGGTTCTTGTGCTATGACCTGGTTACACCTATATCTGTTACCTTTTATGAGTCTGAATTCCTTCTTGACAAGCAAGTAGAGCAGGAGAGTCTACTGGGTGCTTCTAATAAGGTGGAAGTTGTTGTTGATCTAGATGGTACAGATTATTTTGGTGAGGAATAATCTAGGTAGTAGGTGGAGCAAGTGGGCATTGCTTTAGGTAGATCTTTTTATGCACTGTAAACTACGAGTAGTATTGGTGTGCAAGAGCTAGTGTTAGACTCAGAGGTTATTTTTGGTATTGATTCTACCTTGTGTTAATTAGTTGTGTTGCTAAAGAGATGTGGTCCTTTTGGTGGACTAATTCATTAGTACGTGATGTTTTACTGGTTATTCATTTGTTGTGTGCCTATGTTTTGCTTATTGTAGCAACCAAAATTCCCAAGGAGAAAAAGCTGAAGATTTTGGATGTGTGCAAATCCAAAGCGGTTTTGGTGGCTTGCTTAGTCACTGGTTCATACTGTGTAGCTGTGAGATGCTTGATGTACGATGTTGATGTGTGTAGGAATATAGACTTATGGTTTGGGTGGTAATATGGTTCAGTTAGGGTTATTTAAGGAGTATGATGGTTCAAATATTATGAAGAGTGATGCCAACGATTCAACAAAGAAGAAGTAATGATGAAGGTTTAGGAGTGGTTTGGTTTGTGGGCTAGGGTTAGGGTTTACAATTAGGGTTTAGTGATGATATGAATATTATGATGATGAATGATTGGAAAGATGATGATTTGATGATTAGACTTCCAAGTTAACATGTTAAGAATCATCATATGATAATAATAATATTATTATTATCTTATGTTTGGAAATAGATACAATC
The DNA here is from genome assembly GCA_039764185.1 of Tamarix austromongolica. Classification (NCBI taxonomy): domain Eukaryota; kingdom Viridiplantae; phylum Streptophyta; class Magnoliopsida; order Caryophyllales; family Tamaricaceae; genus Tamarix; species Tamarix austromongolica. Next base: position 20,221,636 of record CM077808.1, on the reverse strand, counting down.
AAGTAAGAAAAATAAATTGAAGATGATGATGATGGAGGTTGAAGGTGGAAATTAGGGTTGAGATGGCGTGGGGCCTTGTGGACGATTTGAAGGATAGATCTTCATCTCTAATTCAAATAGACAAATAGATTAAGGATTTCAATAATAATCACTTATATAGAATTAATTAAAATTGTGAAGAACTCACACAGAATTTAATTAAGCAAACTTACAACTTTCATTAATTTTCATCTCTCTTTTGTGCCGTGTGTTCTACGGTTTTATTAACTATTTTACCTCCCTAATATTACAACATAATTATCCTAAAAATATAATATAAATAAACCCATAAAGTCGCGGCTTAGTACCTTCTCCAAACACAACTCATAAGATAGAATAAGATAACCATAAAAGATATAATTACGCTACTTTTTGACTAATTCAACTTCCTTTATCTTATAGCTATTATTAAAGAGATAATCACTAATATTACATGCCCAAAGTGTCAATTATAGTTTTCTCATTCAAGTACCATGTTCATTTCCTTCCATGTAACACATTTTTTCCTTCCATGCATGCATGTACATGTCTCTCTAGCTACTGACCTTTTTTTTTTAATAATTTCATTCATAACTAGCAATATAGTCATCTGTTTGTTTTCAAATTTATAGGGGATTCTCTCTAAATAGAGGATAATAGGTTCCAACACAATAAATGCTAACTCTTGACCACTTTCTCCTACATCATATGTGATTATTAGCAACTATTGTATTGCTCGTGTGGTGAGCATGTGTGTGGTAAGTCTCCTGAAGAAACCTTGGTTAGGTGTGGAGTGGATTTTGAGGTATTCGATGCATGCAGTATCGGATTGTATTGAGTATGTGTTATTGACTAACAGATTACTCTAATCTTGGTTGTGGTTCTAATGATCAGAGGTACACTAGTTTGCTAGTGTTTGACCTTATAGGTTCTAAGGTTGTGTATTTGGCTATGATAAAGGATTTTTAGGAAGCCTTGTGGCTTGGTGGTTTAGTACAAGAGTTGAGGTTTGGTCATGGTGCTCTAGTTGTTTGTGGTGATAGCTACAATGCTCTTTGTTTAGTGAAGAATCATAATTCTTTCCATTATTAAATGAAGTACATTGACATTAGGTATCACTTTGTACAGGATATTATTGCTACAAGCAAAGTTATGTAGGAGAAAGTGGATACTTTAGATAATTCGGCTAATATGTTAATGAAACCACTGATTGTGAGTAAGTTTTAAGTGTTTGTCGGACTTGATTGGTGTTCATATGCTATGCGGTCCTTTGTTTGACTAGGAATTTTTTGTAGAGGTCTTTACATGTTATACATCAAAAATATTATGTCAAGGTGGAGAACTGTGATTTTTGACTGGGTATTTGAGCATAGCATAATATTGTGTTGGTTTGCGTAGGTGTTGGAAAAGTTTAAGTGTAAAATGTGAAGTTTATAAGAAATACGGGGGTTTCATGCTAATAAACACGGACCGTGTTTCTCTTTGAAATCTTTAATGTGTTTTGGGAAAAAATTGAGGGTAAGGAAATAAACACTAGAGTCCTCTATTTCCTAAACGAAGATAATGTTTTTGCTTTATTTTCCCAACACGCTGTTTTGCCCCTTAGGATTTTTTTCTATAAAATGAGACATGATGTATCCCTAGCCATTTAGAGTCATGTGACCCAATTTTTTTTCTTCTCTATAGAATTTCCCATTCAAATAGAATTATATATTTATGCAATTTATTGATTAATTTATTTAATCCTTCTATAAGTACATAAGAGCACGAATAAATATCTCTACTTTTACCTCAATTATTCTATTTTGTTATTGAATTCTCAATTGTTTGTAATCTTGTTAATTTTGATTTAGTTTAAATATCTTTAAATCTATGCTATTCCACAATACTATTAAATTTAAAATGTTAATCTCAAGTTCACAACACCTCCAAAAATAAAATAATGAAAAAAAATTCTATTGGTCTGAGTCCCATACACTTAAACTAATGGAATAAAGTAAACCAAAATAACCAAGCTTGAAATAATTAGACCTGATACATACTGAAATGGGGAAAATTACATGAGTATGACTCAAATCCAAAATAACCTAAATCAAAACCCAACTTGAAAAGTAGAATAATCCAAACATATCCAAACCTAACCACACCTGAATAGAAAGTGAAATAATTTAAATCTACCCAAATCTAAGTCCATCCATTCTTAACCCAACCTGACCTGATATAATATAATGCTTTGAGATTATTCGACTCCACAGCTATCCAAAATCAAATCTAATTTGGCCTATCCAATAAAATGGCTTGAGTTTATCCGAAACTAAGATGACTCAACCCAAATCTGATCTAGTCCACTTGATTGCCAACTCTAGATATGCATAGCTTAAGAACATGAAAGAACTATACATGTACTTTAACTATGACATAATATGATTTAAGATAGAACCTAAAATAGATTTTCTTAGTACGTATGCATAAATTCCATTTATTTGTTACGTTGAGTTTAGAGAACCCAACTATTATCGTTAGGTGGAAGAGGGTGGTACAAATCTAGGGAAAAATGCTTTTAGCCACTATTCTCGTTTGGTGGAACATACTGATATAATTATTAAAACATAATGCCTCTGACCACTATTCTCATCTGGTGAAATGGATTAGTAAACCTTTTAGGGCATAATGCTCATATCTATCATTCTCGTCCGATGAAACAAATTGATATAACTCAATCTTGATTCATGTGATTTTTCACTTTAAATATAATTTTTTTATTATGCAATTTGGTTATCATATTAATATCATGCATGCTTAACATAAATACATAAGGCACATAAATCAAAACTACAAGTAAATTTAGATTATTCCCTAAATGAAAATACTATAATTCCCTTAAAGGGCTCAACCAAAACATGACCTTAAAGTCAAGACAAAACTACTAGGTGCTACCCCTTAAAAGAGGGAGACCTAAAACCTAAACACACTTGTGCCGAGGAACTTGGGATGCATCTCACGCATATCCTTTTATGTCTCCCAAGTCACCTTTTTACTCCATGGAGACTCTAGAGGACCTTCACAAGAAGAATTGATCTCGTACATGCCCATCACACCTTGGTGTCGAGAATCTATAATGATACCTCCTTGTAGGTCAATAAATTGTCAAACTCAATCCTATCAGGTTTGATTACATGAGAAGGATCAATAACATACTTACTCAACTATAAGATATTGAAAATGTTGTGAACTCAGGCCATTTTTGTGCAACACCCCCATTTTTCACTCTAGAAAAAATTTGTTTAAAAACATTGCGGAAGCAGACGACTACTAAGAATTTAGGGGAACCACGGTTTTACTGCTGTACCTAATATAGGATAGGATTTATTTGCCCATCCCATGTTTGATATACAAGGCTGATAACTGAACCAACAAAACTAAAGTAGAGTGTGTAACAACATAATATATATATATATATATATATATATATATATATATATATATATATATATACATACATGCATACATACATGAAAACGTTTACTAGAATAGGACCTTGAGGGTCCTGAATATTCAAATACATAAAAGGGAATTAAGACGAAGTACAATATTTTAATGATAGGAAAAATGAAGGCATAACCCCAAACCCTAGTCCATCAAGGACCATAAAAAAGTTTCCAGATGTCCATGACCTCATTTCCCAATCCCAAAATAAGGTAAATCTACTACCAACCATTCCAAAAACCTAAACATAGTATTTTGCTAGTGGGAATGAGTAAATGACCAAGCAAATAGGTACATCAGTATGCTTTATACTTACTGAGTCAAGTTACCTCTTTAATATAAGTCATAATCACACAAAGTTCCAACATAATATGGAGTTCATACTAACATATTTCATGTTTATGCCATATAATTAGGTACACATGATCTATCATGGTCATATAATGCATCAAAAACTCATACCATACACTTCTCATCATGCTTATAATAACATAAACATCATAGATAGCAATGTACAATATACTAAGAAAATTATTCAAATATCATTAGGGCTTCTATCATCCATTCACACAGATTTCCATTGGGTCTATTTTTCTAGCTTACATAATCCATTAGGTCATTTATTTGTAAGCCATTATTTCTCTTCTTATTCTTTTTTTTTTGTCTTTATCCATATCCTTATTTAGAATCTCATCGAGCAATGGATTGTGCACCACCCTATAATCTCATATACCATGGAAGTCTATCCAAACCAAAGGAAATAAAGTTCAGTTGAAGCCAAGTAACTAGCAAAATACATAAAGTTTGACTGAAGCCAAAAATCACTTAGGTGACCAGAACCTTTAGTATCGATATCCTCTATTACATCATTAATATCTAGAGTAGGTAAGGCACTAGGATCTTCTAGAAACTCGCTTAAAAGCACCAATAAACACTTGATGGCAAGCTAATCCCCTATATCTAATCAAGGATCGAGTAACTCAAACCCATACACAGCTCCATCATCTTCCAAATTAAGTGATTATTATGTTATTTTCTAAGGTTATATGATCATAGAAGGCCCATATAATATCTAAGTAATACATCTACATACTTATTTCTTATTAATCATTTTTCCCCTCAACCATGTGGTGGGATTTCCATTAGTTCTTAACCAATATTAATCAATGCATTAAGATAATCCATTTTGGCCAATAATTCATATTATATTACCCTTTGAAGTCATAACATACTTATTTGGGGTTTTCTACCAAGGCCTTCACAAACTCCTATTGGCACTATCATGAATTATGATCTATTTAATCGATCCATTAGGCTATCTAATATATGCCAAAAAGTGTATTTCCATCATTAAATAATTGTATAGCTACATCAGGCATAGTCTCAAAGCATATCAAGACTAAAATATCAAAATCACACAATTTAGTAAAACTAGTAGATTAGTGTCAATCGGTTTGACCAACCAATTGATTGTTTTGGGTCAACCACTCAATCAGTTTGGCTCAACAAAACCTAGGGTTCCCTAGAATCGGTCAACTGATTTGGCTAAACTAGTCAACTATTCTGAGACTATTTAATTGGTTCTACTAAGTCAGTGAATGAGTTTAAGCATAGAGTAATCATGGTCACAACAAACCAACTGGTTTATCGATTTTGGTCAAATATTTGACTATTCTAAGGACTAGTCAATCGAGTTGACCTAACTAATGGATTGGTCTACACTCAAACAACATAGAATAATTTTTTTTAATGTTTATTACACTCTAAAATCATACAAAATCTAAACCAAACATATCATAGCAACATGTTTCTAAACTAAATCATGCTTCACATTCAAGCAAATGGACCCTATTTTCTCTAAAATCATGCATTTTTTCAAGATTTACAAATAATTCAACATGCATCAATATAAAGCCAAACTCTTATGCAAATCTATAAAATTAATACTTTATATAATACATCACATCATATACTTATTTAGGCCATATTTCAGAAGTAAGAAGGACTTAGTGCTAGTAAAATTTCACACTAATGGTAAAACTCAACTTGAAAGATTATTAATGTTCAAAATTCTTATAAACAATAAGTTAAAAATTCAAAAATCATTAAATTATTTTCACAACTAAGAAAGGAAAAAAAGGCTTACCAAACTCAAGAGAAAAATAAAGGAAGATTTTGCTGAGAGAAATGATTGGAGGTTATGCAACATATTGAAAACCCTAATTTTACCATTCAAATATGAGTTGAATGGGCATATTTACCAAATACAAGTTGAATTCCATTTCAGAGCTAAAATGATGATTTTCTAGAGAATGTAGGTTAAAATTGTCCAAAAAATATCAAGCATAAGAAGAGTAATGGAAGACCAGCGAGGGAAGGAGTCTTCTAAACTATTAAAGATAGTTTAAAAATTTAAGCAATGCTTCTAGAGGTGTGTAGAGGAGATAGGTAAAAGAAGACAAGGATGAGGTTATCTTTCTCCCTCACTTTTCATAATCGAGTCCTCAAATTAGTTTGAGAAAACAACTAGAGCCAAAAACATGATAAAAAAGGTTACGAATCACTAAATAATGGCTTGGAGTTGGATTATCCAGGTTCCATTTTGATATAATAATTTTTTTATAAAAATGAATTATCATAAAATATACTTAGCTTGGCCAACCACTTGATCAGTTTGTCTACTAGTCTATTGTTCTAGCAACTAGTCGATCAGCTCCCCAAACTAGTTGATCAGTTCGTTCAAATAAAACCCATTAGCTAAAATGACAAACTAGTCAATTAGTTTGCTTAAAATATATTTTATTAAATTTCCCAAGCTTTATTTAAATTCAACTTTACCTCAAACCCAATTTTAGTTCCAAATCAGAATAAAATATTTTTAGATTTTATTAAATGCCATAACTTTCAGTTTAATAAATCTTACAAAAATATGGAGGGTTACACTTTGGTGGAAGTGCTAGGTGGTAGGCAATCTGGCTACAGTATTGAGAATCTTATAAACCCCAAATACCTTAGGCTTTGCTTGCCTTTCATACCAAACCTATGCATCCTAGTGGTGGGTAAGACTCTCAAAAAAATTGTAACACCTCGAGTCGATATGACCATATGGAGGCTACCTTAGAGAGCTTTTAGATTGATCAAATAGCCCCACAGATCAACACAAGTCCTTTTAGCGCGCTATATCCTCACTCATGCACTTCTAGAGAAAATTTTCAAGGAGGGTCACCCATCCCAAAATTGCTCCATGGCCAACATGCTTAACTGTGGAGTCCTTAGGATAGAATCACCAAAAAGATGAAATCCATGTTGATATAAATAGCTGGATGAATCCTTATAACACTTTGCTCAATTATAGATATTACTTTCACCCCCACTCAAAGAATTCAATGTCCTTATTGCATCTTAACCACTATCTCAATACAATTTTATCCTAAGAATCTTCTTGCTAGGTGGTTGACTGACTCATATAAGTTCAGCTCACTATCACGGTTTAGCTTTGATACCATTTCAACGTACTTTTTCCTCACTCAAAAAATTTCCAAAAAATTTTCAAACAATTTCCAAAACTTTCCAGAAGGGTCACCCATCCTAAAAATTACTCCACAACTAACATGCTTAACTATAGAGTTCTTAAGATGGAATCACCAAAAGGATGGTATGCCACATTGATATAAGTAGTGAAATCAATTCTTATAACACATTGCTCAATTTGGGGTGTTACAAAATCCCTATTCTCCACCTCAAAACCATAATTGCATCATGTTTGATCAGCATAGATATTCCAACAACATTGAGTTCCCATCATCTATCTTGATTCAAATAGACCTATTGTGTCCTCTCTATGATCATATCCGATCCTAGTACAGTAGTCTCACTGATGACACTTTAACACAATGACATTTGACATTTACATCTATACAACTCCTCAAATAGTGCCATCCCAATGCTGGAGTGATAGCTATGGCTGTACGAAAACTCCACTCAAAAAAATAAATCCTTCTAATTGCCTTAAAAGTCCAAAGCACAAGCCTGTAACATATCTTCATGAATCTGGATCATCCTTTTGGTCTACCAATTTGTAAATGGATGAAAGGTGCACATAGTCTCCTACAACTTTCCCCCAGAAGTGCAAAAGGAACCTTGAATCCCTATAAGAGATTATGTAAGTAAGTATACTATGCCGCCTCACCACAAACTTTATGTATGCATTTTCTAAATAATCCATGCTCCAAGTTAACTTCATCGGTACAAAATTGCTAATTTAGTCAATTAGTTTATGATGGCCCAAGTCATATTGCACCCACTTTGAGTCCTTGGTGTTATACTCACAAAGTCCATGGAGATGGAGTCTCACTTACATCTCGGAACATTCAATCACTAAATAAACCTTATAGGCCTACGATGTTCTATCTTCACCTTTTGATAGGTAAGACATCTCAAAATGAACTTTGCTACCTCTCGCTTCATATGAGGCTACTAGTATATCCTCTTAAGGTCCCTATCTAACTTATTCCCACCTAAATGGACATAATACATAGTAAGTGGCACTCCTCTAAAATTGGACACTTCAAATTGATGCAACTTTGTGTCACACACTAATAACCCTTATAGTATATGCTACCATCCTCATGAATTTGAAAGCCCTCAACTCTACTATATTGTATCTTTTGTTAAATCCATTTGAGCTTGACATCCATAGACTACCACACTCAGATCTCATTGATCACAATTATTTTACTAGTCAACATAGTTATTCTAGACTCCACCTCCCCATGCCAAACCAGATCTATCGCTATCTTCCCAAGTTCCTCATACAGAAGATTAACCACCACATAAGAACTCAGAATGTGATGTATTTATACTCAAGGAATCTACAACGACATTATCCTTACCCTTGTAATAGATTAAATTGATATCATAATCCTTTACCAACACTAGCTACCTCCTCTATCTTATATTCAACTTCTTTTGAGTGAATATATACTTGAGACTTGTAGTGTTTTCTGCACCGTGTCCCACACAAGTAATGCGTCCGAATCTTTAATTCGAAGACAATTGTGGCTAACTCTAGATCATGCATCAAGTAGTTTTATTTGTGTTACTTCAACTGATGGAAAACATAATCTACCACCCTATCATGCTGCATCAATACACCACATAGTCCATCCTTTGACATGTCATTGTAAACCTCAAACTCATCTAATCCTAATGACATAGTCAAAATTGGTGTCAAAGTTAGATGTCGCTTTGAATCATGAAATACACTCTTGCAAGTATCATTCCACCAAGACTTGATGGTCTTATTCAAAAGGTTCATCAAAGGATGGGATACCTTTGAAAAGTTCTATACAAAACACCTATAGTATCTTATAAAATTTAGGAAACTAACAACCTCAGAGATGCTAGTCAATGCTCTCCACTCCATAATTGCCACAATCTTTGTCAGATCCAGGATGACTCTTCCATCTATCACCATATAACCAAAAATTACAACATATCGGAGTTACAAATCGCACTTAGAGAGTTTGGAATATAACTTATGCTATCTAAGGAGTGAACAAAATGGTATGAGGGTGTTGCTCATGCTCCTTTCTTCTTGGAGAGTATACTAAGGTATAATTTATGAACTCCACTATGAAATGATTAAGAAACAAAAAAAAAAACCTTTCATCAGATCCATAAAATGGTAGGTGCATTAGTGTAACACCCCCAAAATTCACTACTGAAAAATTTCGTTTTATTAAAAGATAATCGCGGAAGCAGATTAATAAAATGTGAATTTTGGGAAGTATTACCGCCACACTTAGTACCAGACCGGTTCACTCATACCGTTCCAGTACCAAGTGCTAAGGCTAAGAAAAGTAAAATACATTCTAAAAGAAATTCAACACACATAAATCAGAGTAGCGCATCAAATCGTTTACAGGAATAAAATCCACCAATGGTGGTTACGTTAACAACGTTAACATTTAAAACCAAGAATTTAAATGAGAAAGAGAAAAAGCTACGATACCGGAAAATTCCTTACTCTCCTTCCCGTAACCCACTTGAGTAGCACCTGAAAAACCTGCAAGGGCACTGCCCATTGAATAGGCAGGGGCCCCATAAAGGGAATCTCTTCAGTACTACGATACTGAGTAACCCTTTAACACCACGCTTAAAGATAGGCCCACATACGGCACACAATGCAAGCCACACACATATAAATAATGAGAGATGCACACATAACAATAACAAACATAATACTTTATAAGTCACGATCGATACTTTGGGCCTTAAGCCATTATTCCATCATCATTCAATAAATATCATATTTTATATCCATGTGAGTGCGAGAACCCTACTATTATAGCCGGTGGACCGGAAGTCAACACACAGGGCAGAACGCCTCTGACCACTATTATTACCGGTGGACTGGAAGGTAAACGCACAGGGCAGAACGCACCTGACCACTATTATTTGCCGGTGGACCGGTCTGGCCCCGACTCACATGGTGTTCCACTATAAGTGATTAGTATTTTTCCATAATCTTATTCACATACAAAACTGATTTTTATTGAGCTCGGGACCCCCACTATTTTAGCTGGTGGACCGGAATATATAAAAATCATCATCCAGGGCACAACGCTCCTGGCCACTATTATAACCGGTGGACCGGTACTCAATATCACACACCAGGGCAACACGCTCCTAAACCACTATTATAACCGGTGGACCGGTACTCAATATCATAATCATCTGGGCCCGGCTCATTAATATTCCACTTTCAATAATAGTATCTTTCCTTTCTTTAATCAGCACATCAATCATATTTATTTGCCTCGAATGGGAGATCGATAACCCGGGACACAAAGGTACACCGGTCGTACCGGTGCATATCAGCTACTCAGTACCCTTTAACCATGAACCCAAGGACGCAAAGGTACCCTGGTCGTACTGGTGCATAAAGCTAACTCAGTACCCTACCGACAAGGACACCTAATCCATAAGTATGCATACCCCCTAACTAGGTCCGTAGAGCTAGGAAGAGTAAGATATAGGGCCTGGCTGGGGCACAAAGGCACACCAGCAAATACCAGAATAATTGTGGACTAAACCACGTCCTTAGGGTAGCGACCCCTAAGGAGTCACCATTCCCGATCTCGAGGTCTTTCACTTTAAGTAATAGTGTCTTAATTAAGGTGATCACGAAAAGCACGATAATCATATACTTATTCACTTTCGATCATTCCGATATCATTAATCATTTCTTATTCAGTTGATTATCCAGGATATCACAGAGAAACCATTAAGGCCATCCTAATTATCAAATACTCTTACTTGGCTAATCAGCATTATTTGAATCATATTAATGTTCCACAATCTCAAAGACGTGTTAGGTACAAACTACTCATTTGCCCTTTACTTATATAATTGTTAAGTATCCATTCCTTACCTGATAAATTACCACATTACCCTTAAGGTTGTATAATTACCAAATTACCCCTTGTCCACCTTAGATTACCAAATTGTCTCCTACACTTTTTAGATCACCATTCACCCCTCATAATTACTACACTTATCATATTTCCCTTTTTGGTTGGTTATATTACCAAATCGCCCTTCTCCTTTGTTATAATTACTAAATTGCCCTTGAGTTAGGTAAATTACTAAATTACCCTCCTTCATTATCATGATTACTATTTTGCCCCTTTAGTTGGTTAAATAATTATCACTTTATCCCATCATTGGCTAAATTACCAAATTGCCCCTTTAGTTGGATAAATTACCAAATTACCCTTCTCCTTTATCATAATTACCATTTTACCCCTCTTAATTATTTTAATTGCCATTTACCCTTTTTAATCATTATAAATCCCAAATTACCCTTCTTCATAATTACAAATATTAATTTACCCTTTTTCATAATCAAAATTACTATATTACCCTTCTCCATTATTAAAATTTCCATAATGCCCTTTAATTGGTTAATTTACCAAATTACCCTTTTATAGTATCATACTTATCCAATTGCCCTTCTACAATCATAATTTTATTGCTAAATTATCTTTTGTCGTTATCATAATTACCAAGTTACCCCTTGCTCCCAAGTTTACCATAATATCCTTTTATTTACAAAATTACCATTTTACCCCTTACATCCAATTTTACCATAATATCCTTTTATTTATGAAAATTACCACCATATATCTTTTACTTTACAAATTACTATTTTACCCTTTCACATCCAAGATTACCATCTTTATCTTTCCATACATAATTACCATTTTTCCCTTCTTTCCCAAATTACCATATTACCCCTTTACTTATAAATTACCACTTCACCATTCACTTATAAAATTTACCATATTACCCTTTACTTATGAAATTACGATTTTTGCTCCTCTACCTCCAAAATTTCCATAATGCCCTTTTACTTGAAAAATTAGCACAATGCCCTCCTTCATCCAAAATTACTATTTTACCCCTACTTCCAGAATTACCATTTTACCCTTCTTTCTCACAACTTACAATTTTATCCTTTACTTGTAAATTATCATTTGGCCATTTAATCATAAAATTACCATATTATTCTTTTATCTCAAAAATTACCGAAATACCCTTTTCACTTATAAAATTTCCATTCAACCCCTTTATTCACCATTTTTATGAATTTACTAACACTACATAAAATAATGATATTAATACTTCATTTTTATCATCTAAGTCCACCAACTTGTCATTTTTCAACATAATACTCATTAGCAACTACACACATTGATTTATATACCTCATAAGCATAATTACTAAAATACCCTTAAACAATAACATCATTCATGCATTAGCAACATGATACATCATAAACAAGTATTTAACTTTTCTATCCATATTCAAACTCCTTCTTTATTTAACATACCTACATATGGCACAAAAGTTATCATGCTTTTTCTTTTTATCAAACAATATAAGAAACCATATACATATCATGCTAAGCATACAAAACATGCATAAAATCATACTAAACCCTAAATGTGCTAGCATGCGTTTTTCCATATATTTAAGGGAGGATTAACGGTTACCTTAATCCCGCAAGATATCAAATCTTACCAAGAATAATTAGCAACTCAACACCTAAAAATAATATCCATCATATTTATGTTAGAAATAAGAAACCAAGCATAAAACTTTGTAAAAGTTTAATTAATAGAACACTTAATATAAAATACCATTATACCTTAAAAATTGTCCAAATAATTTTTAAAATGAAGGGGAGCTCACGCTGCATGAGCAGCGTGAGTCTCATGCAAAAATGAGGGGTGGAAGGGTTCGAAGAGGGGGTGAAGGAAGCAAAATCTATTATTTTCGGGTTAGGGTATTTAGGCTAGAAAAGAAGGTGGTTGGGGGAGGTTCTAAGGCAGGGGAATGGTGCAGAAGTGAAGAGGGGGTGTAGGTGGAGGCTAAGGGTGGTTTCACGGTGGAATAGGGCGGCGGAGATGGCGGCGGCAAGGCGGCGAAGTTGGCTACCGAGAAGGGTCGAGGTGGAGGGCTAAGAAGGAAGGAAAAGTGGAGGGAAAAATGGAGGGGTGCAAGAGTTGGTTTCGGCCAACTAAGGCATGGCGGTTGTAGAGGGGGTTGCAGGGTGTCGAACGGTGGGTTGGGTGGCGGCAGAGGTGGCCGGACGGCGGCGAAAGCGGCGGTTGCAGGTGGCTCGGCGTTAAGGGGGAAAAGCTGGGAAGAAAAAGGAAGAGGAGGAGAAGGGAGGAAGTGTAGGGCTCGAGGGGCGGCGTGGTGGTACAGGGTGGTAGTAGACGGTGGCAGAAGGTGGCGCAGGGGTTGGGCTTGGTGGTTCAAGCGGCGGCGGGCGGCGGTGAGAAGAAAAATGGGGAAAAAATGGAGGGAGAAGGAAGGAGATAAGAGGGAGCTCGGGGAGGGAGATTAGGCTCGAAAAATGTGGGAATGAAGGGCTTGGGAGATGAAGAAAAAGAAGAGGGAGAAGAGAGGTGCAGGGCTGGCTGGCGATCGGTGCTGTAGATGGTGGCAGGGCTGGTCGGGTGGCAGGGGAAAAGAGGGAAGAAGAAGGGAAGAAACAGGGGCACGCGGGGTGTGGTCCAAGGGCCGGTTTGGCTCGAAATGGGAAAGAAAATGACGGGGGAAGAGAGAGAGGGAGAGGGAGCAGGTGGTGGTGGCAGGTGCAGGGTGGTAGTCGGCACTCGACAATGGCAGAAGAGTCGGGCGTGGGAGGAGGAAGAAAGGAGAAGAAGAAAGGGACGGGGTGGTCGGACCGGCGCAGGAAAGAAAATAAGGCAGCCGGCCGGTCTAGGGGCAAAAGAAAGGAGGGCGGGCTGGCGTGCTAGGCGGCGCGCGAGGGAGAGAAGGGGGGAGGCGGGCCGAAGGCTTAATGCGCGGGGAGAGGGCTGGCCTGGCGAGGCAGCCCGAGGGAGGAAGAGAAAAAAAAGAAAAAAGAAAAGAAGAAAGGGAAAAAGGGAAAAAGGGCAAAAAAGGAATGGAAAAATAGGAAAAATGATTTAATTTAATTTATAAAATCGTAAAATATAATATTCTTGGTAAATTATTTAATTCAATAATTTAATTTATTATAATCTAATATTTTAGTTTAAAAAGGATAAAGTTGGTAAAATATTAGTTTTGGAAAATTATTTAAATAAAATAATATGATAAATAGCAAAATATTTATTTTTAATTTATTAAATACTTTTATCCAAATTTACATACTCTAAAATCTATAAAATAATTAAAATAAATAATTTTACAGGCTAATTTTATTTCAAATAAAGTTATTTATCAAAATATAGATTTTCAAAATTTTTGGGGGATTACAATTAGTGAGCCTAAAGTTCTTCACCTTGAACTCACGGTGGTCATGCCATAACCTAAAGGTCGTCTTCAAGATATCAGCCTTTGCGATGTGCAGTTGATGATAACCCAAACTTAAGTTGATCTTCGAGAATACCTTGAATCCTCAAAGGTGACCAAATAAGTCAATAATTTTTAGAAGTGGATATTGGTTCTTCATCATCACCTGTTTTAGACCCTAATAATAAATACACAGGGAAATACTCCCATTATTTCTTTTCATGAAAAGAATCGGTGATACCCTTGGAGACACACTTAGATGAAAGTAATTGTGAGCCATCTATTCCTCCAACCATAAATCCAACTCCTGCAACTCTATTGTTGCCATTTAATAGGGTGGTCTTAAAATAGGCTTGGCCTCAATACTAGCCTAATGGTGAAAACTATCTCATGCATTGGTAGTATCCCTAGTATCTCCTCTAGAAAAATAATAGGAAAATATCAAGTGAATGGAACATCCTCCAACAATGACATGTCTATGGTCAACTCTTGATTGCCACATAAATATATAGGAGATCTTCACTATAGGTTTAGGCTTGCATCTCCTATAGGAGATCTTAGCCCACTAAGGTCCTTGCAACATTACTCCCTCCTTCCCACAATCTATTGCTGTAACATTCCATAATTTACTACTAAAAAAATATTTTTGTAGAAGCATTAGTAACAACATATTGGTTGTTATACCACATCTAATATAAGAGAGGTACTCTCTTGTAACACCCTTAAAATTTATAATTGAAAATTTTTGTTTGGTTTAGAAAACCATGCACTAAAAATGAAAATAATGTATAAACAATGCCTACTATGGGGAAAGAAAAATGATAAGAAAAATAGAAAATAACTTTGGAGAACATCCTCTTAGACCCCACACTAGGTACATCAAGTCATCACTTTACCCCACCCAAGGCATCATATACATCAAAATCATTGAGGGCATCATTTCCTACCTACACAAGCTCATGAAGAGCCACTGCTCATGGGAATGAGTAACACCTATGAAAGGGGTGATTAGTATGCTATGTACTAAGGTAACCATATAACTAAAATAGAGCATAACATAAAAAGGTAGATAATGCATGTAGTAAGTCATTCAAATTAATCACCATGATTATAATTTAGGCCATTAATTCTGTCTTTACACATCTCTTGAATTATATCAATATGAGTATGGAAATCCCACTATTATAGCCGGTGGAATGGAAACAACTACTCCATGATAAAATGCATCTGGCCACTATTATAGTTGGTGGATCAAAAATACTATTCTAGGGCAGAATGCATCTGGCTACTATTATAGCCTGCAGACTAAAAATACTACTCCAAGGTAGAAGATAACTAACTACTATTATAGCTAGTGGACCAAAAGTCATCCTAATCTAGCCTCGACCCACGTGGTGTTCCACTATAAGTAATTAGTGTCTTTCCTATGATTTATTACAACACAAGGTTTGTTTTAGCGAGCTCGAAACCCCCACTATTATAATCAGTGGACCAAAAATATTACTCTAGGACATAACGTGCCTAACCACTATTATAGCCGACAAACCGATCTCTAGGGCAAGAATGCTCCTAGCTACTATTATAGCTGGTGGAACGGAAATCATCCTAAGCTTGGGCCCGGCTTATTACTGTTTCACTTTAAGTAATTAGTGTTTTATTTGTGTCTTATTCACCAAGTAACCCTCAACTAGACATGCATGACCCTAATGGACTTTCCCACTCATTATCACTCTTCCACCCCATACTTCCTGACTGACCCAACCCTATAGCTTGGAACCTCTACACTCTCCAAGACTCCAAGACCCCTTTTTCTCCTTCAACCCTTCTCACCATGAATCCAAAATCCCCCTTACATATGGGTCAAGGCCCACTTTCCTATTTGTCCACCTAGGCTTACCATCACTTATTAGGATTTTCCATTGAAACCCTAATCTGGCTTATGTGTCCCTAGCCTCTTTTTTTCATATATAGCCCATACTCCCCTTGATTCCAACACCATCAATCCACTCAACCCATTCTAAATGTCACAACCCTACTCTCCAACTTCCACATATGATAAAAAAACCCTATTGGTCACCCCAAAACCCTAATACTCCTCTTTTCTTTTACACTATCCCTTCACACACAAACTTAACCCTCCTTTCTACTTGATTCACATCTTTCATAAGACACCCTCCTAATCTAAACCCTAATTCCAACCAACCTATATACACTCTCTCATAACACTTCCTTACTTAGGGGTTTCCTCCAAAAACCCTAGTTAGGCTCCCATGCACACTTCCACCAACCCATGTACTATCTCCTTCTCAAATACTCCAATCAACCAAAATACTCTTTCCTTCCCTTGTTTAACCCTCAAACTAAATTTTCCCACATAAGCTTTTTCCCCGATGCAAAGACTAAATACCCTATGGAAGACTCACTCTTCCCATTCAAGATTTTACCCTAACTCTTCATTTTATTATTTCCTTCCTTTATTTTACCACCCACATGTCACAATACACTTAGAATTTTTTTCTAATTCTTCTTACTCACTCCACCCACTTTATTTCTTTTAGATCCCTACAACTACTCAAATCCACCTAAGGCCTATAAGCATGCATGTTATACCATAAAAACCATACATAAGAGCATATCATAAATAACAAGTCACATTACACATATTATAAAACATACACCACATATCTTAACTCCTTACAAGCCAAGCTGCATTACACACATGTTTAATCCACATTCACATATAAGTACACAACACATCATTACAACCATAAGCACATAAATCATAGTAAACCTAATCCTTAGCCATATTCTTACCTAATAGGACACCAGACTTAGAGCATGAATCCTATGCTTCCTCACGGTAGGGGTTTTGTTCACAACCTATAAAAAATGGAACACTAATTATTTAAACTTCTTCCCTTTTCTTTTATTTTCCTAACTAATTACTATTATTATTATTATTATTATTATTATTATTATTATTATTATTATTATTAGTAGTAGTAGTAGTAGTAGTAGTAGTAGTAGTAGTAATAGAAAAATATTTAAATAAAAATATATTAAATAAGTACAAGGATTAAGGGCACAACCAGAAATGCAATAGTAGGTAAGGGCGGCAGCGGCGCATGACGCATAATGTTGCTAGTGGTGGTGATTGAAAAGAAGAGGTTTTGGGGTTGGAAAAAAGGAGAGGGATTGGATTTTATTGGGTGGTAGGGTTTTTGGGTCAGAGGGGGTTATGGTAGTGGTGTCTCACAGCGGTGACGCAAGTAGGGATTGTGGTTGTGGCCAAGAGGAAAGGAGAGAAAAGAAGGAGGAAGAAGGGGGAAAGAAAGGGGAAATTTATTGTGTGGGATGGTATGGGAAGGTTTTTTGGGCTAGAAGAGAGATAGTGGAGGTGGTGGTTGCTGCAATGGTGGTAGTGCAGGTGGTAGAGGTGAGTGTTAAAAGGCAACTTGAGCTGCCCACTTTGTACAAGTGGGGAGAGAAGAGGAAGGGGGTGTGGCGACGGTGGCACGGTGCAACAACAATTGTGGCGGCAACCGAAGAGGCGATGTCAGGAGGGCTGGGAAGATTTTTGAACAGTAAAAAAGAGGGGGAATTAAGGCGCAAGGGGGTATATATAGGGAGAGATGGTTGGGGGAAGTGGAAAAAGGAAGGAAGAAGACAAGGGGAGAGAGATGGTTGGCTATTGGCTAACATGTAGGCTGGCGCTGCTCACATAACAAAGGGACGAGGCAAGGATTTTGGCAGGGCAGTGTGGGCGGGGTGTTGGGCCACATGAAGGAAAGAAATAAAGAAGAAGGAAGAGTGGGATAAGGGAAATAAAGGAAAGGAGAGGATGGGGAGAGAGATTTGTGGCCCAATCCGGTGAGGGAGGGGGTAGAAAGAAAAAAAAAGAAGAAAAAGGAAAAAAAAAGGAAGAAAAGGAGAAGAAAAAGGAAAAGTTAGGAGGTGGGGTGGTTTGGGATTTTTTTTTGGAATTTTAGGAATAATAAAATTAGTAATAATAAATAATCATTCTTTTAATAATTTATAAATTATTATTATAATGCACTTAAAATTTATTTTAGTTTAGTAAATAATTCTAAAATCCACTAATTTGATCCCTACGTTATTTTACTCCTTCTATAGCCATAATTATTATTATAATATCATTATATTATTAAAAAAATAGTATATTTAATTAAACCTTACCCAATACTTCTTATTTTATTTTTAATTCCTGAAATAGGATTTTGAGTTATTACATCCCTACACACCATCTAAGTTGGGTGTAAGGCTAAAAAGTAATTTATACATAGAGATTAGGTGTGGGAAACACTTGACACTACTATGATATAATATTACTAAATAGAGAGCAAAAAACTATGATAGAAAATAAATGACTAAAACATAACTACTCACTATATGTAAGCACAATGAAAGCATTGAATCATCATATACATATAAACAAGATGGTAATTGCTTGTGGGAATGAGCAATACCGACAAAAGGATAGTTAGTATATTACATACTAACTAATGTAACAATACACATCTATAGAAAAATGCATGTGTGGCACAATAAAAATAATGACAGGATATATATTATACATTAATAGATACTTAATATACAAGACATTGAGATTAGATCTATAGAAAGTCATATTTAAAGTTTTCATTAGGTGATCAAACAATATATTTACTTATTTACATTGAGATTAGAGAACCACTATAATATAAACCCTCTTCTCCTATTTTCCCCTACAAAAGGGAGAAAGATAGCTAAGCTCACTGATATGTAACATTTACTATCCCCCGTAGATGGGATAAATATAGTCAACCTCACTGATACTCTCACATTTAGGGTATAACACACCTGAGCCACTAGTAAACCTTAAATTATTAAGTATTAATACTCTTATAAGTTAGTGGATCAGTCAAATTATAATTCCCCAAAATTCTACTAAACCTAATATCATATAATTAATACCTTAATCTAATTTTAATCTCGATAAAATTTTATTCTAGACTTATACTAATTCCTTAATCCTAAAATCTTAACATAATCTTAATCTTTTACCTAGGTAAATCATATTTTGTAACCCAAACTTAATCCAACAGATTGATATCATTAATCTTACCTATTATAGCTAATCAAAATTTAATATAAATTATAATTTAATCCTTTTCCTTTTTATCCTTTTCATTCTCCTTTTTCCTACCCCCTTCATGTGTTGATTTTTTAATTTCTTCTCTTGTCTTGCATGTATTTCTCTCAAAACGTACAACACACAACTCTCATATCAACCATCACCTCCCACCATCACCCCCATGCCTCTGCTTCCCTTCCATCCTTCCCCTGCCATGCTCATCACCATTTTCATCCCCTACCATCATCATCCTTTGCATTCTTCACAGTTGCACACCAACAACATACATACATATATATATACACACACACACTACCTTCTTCTCTCTCTCTCCCTCCCTCATTTATTTGTAGTATTTAATACTCCAACTCCTACTTGGGCCACCTCTCTCTCTCTTCTTCTTCTTCTTCTTCTTCTTCTTCTTCTTCTTCTTCTTCTTCTTCTTTGGTTTCTACTACTCTACTTCGTGCGCTGAGCCACCACCATCACCATCCATGCACCATTAAAGCCATCAAACACCACCTTGTGCTTAGTGGATCAACCATCACAATCACCACATCACTCTTCCTCGTCGTCACTAACCATTACTGCCCACCGCCCCCATTTTGCCATCTTCTTTCCTCATGTGTTGTTGCATTTTGTAAAGTGCATGACTTGCGTATGGTTTCTCGCATGGCCTGAACCACTCTTTTGCCTTGTTGCACTCTTGTGCATGCTATCATGGTTCATCCATGTATACTTGCACGACTTAGCATGCCGTGTGTCCATATTCGTAATTACCTATACATGTGTTGCATGAGCATGACCGTGCCTCCTTTATAAAGCGTGCCTATGGAACTTCTTCGCTTATGGCCTTGGTGTGCACAGCCAAATGCACACCAGTATGACCTCGTTCTTTCGGCCATGCACCCCTTTTTACATACCCAATCCTCACCCAAACAACACCAAAATTTTAGCATAGCATCATCATACCTTCCACCACACTTCCACGTAACTCAAGTTTTCCTTTTACTTCGGTTATTTCTATTTTTACCATCCTTTAATTGAACTTTTCCATTGATTTTAATTTTTAAGTCTAATAATGTATTATCTTATTTTCTTAGGTGATATTTCGATTGTAACACCCTTAAAATTTACTATTAAAAAAATTTCATTTTGTTTAAAAATTAGCGGAAGAAAAAACTATAAATTTTGGGGATGTTATTGTCGCACTTAGTACCAGACTGGTTTCCTCCTATAGTTCTAGTACCAAATACTGAGGGTAAAGGAACATAACACAATTTACACAAATTCAACTTCCATTCAAATCAAAGTAGTGAGTTAGAGACGTTACAAAAGATATAAACCCACTATTAGTGGTTATAAGAGTAAAATCATTTAACAAGGAATTAGATAGGTAGAAAGAAACCTTGAAATCTTGCTAGGTAATTCTTACACTCTTACCCAATAACAGCTTGAATAGCACCTACAACTAACTTGCAAGGGACATTGCCTATTGAATAGGCTGGGGTCCACAAACGAAACCCTTCAATACTATGGTATTGAGTAACTCCTTTATACCAAATTAAAAGGAAGGGCCCACATGTAACACATCATACATCAATGATGTAAAAACGATAACATTCACAAGTATAGAGATAATCATAATCAACATAAGAGCTAATACACAATGCAACACCATATACAATAGGAAATACATAACACAAGTTCCATTTACTTAGCAATTCCATCACATACCAAGAGAGAGGTAGACACCAAGGCTAAACTGATACTATAATAATGGATCATAAAGTTGAATTCAATACTTTTAGTCTTAAGCCATTAATTAAACATTATTTAACATCATCTCTTGAATTATAGCCATGTAAGTATGGGAACCCCACTATTATAGCTGGTGGATTGGAAACACTTAGGGTAGAATACACCTGGCCACTATTATTTGCTAGTGGATTGGTCTCTAGGATACCCTGTACCTGGCCACTTTTCTCGCCGGTGGATCGGTTTGGCCCCGACTCACATAGTGTTCCATAAGTGATTAGTGCCTTCGTATAATTTATTAACATCCAAGGTTTAGTTTATTGAGTTTAGGATTCCCCACTATTATAGCCGGTAGACCATAATAACCTCTAGGGAAACATCCACCTGGCCACTATTATAACCAGTGGAAAGATACACATATACATCCTCCAGGGTAAAAAACTTCTAGCAACTATTATATCCAATAGACCTGTACAAATGATATAATCAATCTGGGTTTGGCTCAATAATCTTTCACTTTGCATGATTAGTATTTTCCATTTAAATTAACACAACAAATCCATTTATTTAACTCAAGGGGGAGATCATGAACCCAAAGATGCAAAGGCACACCAGTTATATTGGCGCATACAAGCAACACAATACCCTCCAACCCATCAACTAAGGGATGCAAAGGTACCCTGTTCGCACTAATGCATGAGGACACATAGTGTTCTACCGACAAGGACACCTAATTCATAAGTATGAATGCCCCCTAAATAGGTTTATAGAGCTAGATAGAGTAAGATGTAGGGCCTAGTTAGGGTACTAAGGCACACCAGCATATACTAGAATTGTCGTGGGCTAAACCATGTCTTTAGGGTAATGAACCCTAAAGAGCCACAATTCTTGATCTCCAGATCTTCCAATTTAATTATTAATGTCTTAATTAAGGTGACTACAAGAAAAACAACAACCACATACTTAATCATTTCCATTTGTGTATGTTATTATTAAGTGATCGTTATTAATATGGTTATCCAGTTAACTTAAATAAACCACTAAGGCCATCCTTTTTTCATTCATTTCTATTTTAGAATTCGTTTCCACTTCTTCATATGCCATAAAGGGTTATCATATTATAATCATAATATGGTCATAGAATCTGGTAGTCTACATCGAAGGATCATGGAACACTTAAACCCTATGTACTTCTATCACATCAAACATATATTTCCATGCATAATTAATGATTAAGGGACCTCTTGCATGAACATGAGATAAACATCATAAACCACCATTAATTATCCATTCCACCCTATGTCATGCCATATCTTTGTGATATTCACCGATTTACCAAAATACCATTCTCTTGTTATTTAATATTACTTATGTCTTATTATGGAGGCTTATTTAATCCATTGATATGTTATTTATAATTTACTAATTTACCCCTTCATACTTACAAATTTACTGAAAGAACCCTCTTTTTTGTAAAGTTACCCAGTTGCCCCTTTTTACTTGCCAAATTACCATATTACCCTTCATACTTTTATAATTACCAAAATACCCTTTGTATATGTTAAGCTACCAATTTACCCTCCATATTTATTAAATTACCAACTTTATCCTTCATACTTGTTAAGTTACCAAATTACCCTTTTAGTTTGTTAATTTATCAAATTACCCTTTATACTTATTAAAATTACCAAATTGTCTTTATTATGTTAAATTTACTAAAATAGCCTTATCGTATAAAACATTAACAACCACAGTCCATATACATCATCGAACACCACCATCTATTATTATTTATTATTAATCCCCATTATCACCTACCACACATACTTATTTAGGCCACTTGTTTTGTAGAAGAAAAATTACTAAAATTCTCCTAGGGCTCAATTAACTGTACCTACGCCACCAATGGCCACATTAGCTTATCATATCATATACATGCATTTAACATTATCATAAACAATAAGGCTCCTTCCTTAACTATCATTTCTACACATGACACATAAATTAACATACTTTTCATTTCAACAACCAACATATACTACATATCATAATATACTTAACATCATACAACATGCACATAATCATATTAAAAAATCCTAATGTGCTAGCATACATATATCCACACATTTTAGTAGGGTATAATGGTTATCTTATTTCCAATAACAAATAAACTTTACCAGTATCTTGGTTAAAGGTTTACTTTGATTAGTAAAAATTAATATCTAAAAATAATATAAAAAATTAGCATATTAGAAGAAGAAAATTAAAAGAATAATTTTTTTAATCAAAAGATTAATTAATATATACTAATAGTAACTATTGTTATACCTCAAAAATTAATAAAAATTGCTCAACATAAGTAGCAGGACTCACGTTGCATAAACAGCATGAGCTGCATGCATGAAATGAAGATGGGAAAATGGGTCAAGAAGAATATGGAAGAAAGGAGGTGGGCTAGTTCAAGTAAGGGTTTTGAGGGCTTGGTTGAGGGCTTATGTAAGGGAATGAGGATGGTGGCTGGGTGCAGGGAGGGGGGTAGGGGTATAGGTGGTGGTCGGGGGTCAAAGTTGGTGGCTCATGGTGGTAGGGATAGTGGTTGCAGGGCTGGGATAGGGTGAAGGGAGGGAGAAGAAGAAGAAAGGGAAAATAAGAGAAGAAGAGAGGGGGTTGTAGGGGAATTTTGGCTAAGGGGAGGAAGGAGGTGGTAGAGGAGGTGCAAGGGGGTTGATGGGTAGCTATAGTGGCAACAGAAGAGGGGAATGGGTGGCACAAGGTGGTGGTGTAAGGTGGAGGTTGAGAAGGGGAAAGAAAAGATAAAGGATGGGAAGGGTGGCTAAAGGGGGAGAGGGGTGGTTACTAGGTGGTGTAGGGAGGTAGTAGGGGTGCCAGAGGGTGGCTGTGGTGGTAAGTTGGGTAGAAAAAGTGGTGGTTGAGGGTGGAGGAGCAAAATAGGGGAGGAGAAGAGAATGAAAAAAAGAAAAAAGAGAAGGGTTCTGCAAGGAGATAAGGGAGCTCGAGGGAGGTCAAAAATGGGCAGAGAAGGAGGAGATAAGGAGAAGAAAAGGGAGAGGGAGAGAAGGCAGGCATAGCTAGAGTAGGTGGTGCTGGCTACAGGGGGTTGGGTGAAGAGTGGAAATAAGAAGGAAGGGAGAAAAGGGAAGAGAAAGGGCACGCAAAGGGGGTGTGTTTGGCTCAAAATGGAAGGGAAAGAAACTGAGGAGAGAGGGAGAGGGAGGGCTGTAATGGCAAGGCTACACGGGGCTGGTTAGTAGGCATGCTAATTGTAGGTAAGCATGGCTTCATCGATGTAGGGGGAGAAAGAAGGAAGAAGGAAGGAGAAGAAGGGGCTAGCAAGGTGGTCTGGTAAGGTGGTCGGGTAAGGAAAGGGGGAAAAAAGGAGGGTTAGGCTAGCCTAACTAGGGGAGTAAGGAAAGAAAAAAATAAGGAGAAGGGAGGCGGGCTAGGGTGATGATGCAAGGAGAAGAGAAGAGAAGGAAGGGGCCAGTGGCTCAGTGGGGAGAGGAAGAGAAAAAGGTAGGTTGGGTCGCCCGAAGGAAGGAGAAAAGAAGAAAAGGAAAAAAATGAGGAAAAGAAAAGGAAGGAAAAAGGAGAAAGGAAAAAAAAGAAAAAGAAAAAGGAAAAAGGGTTTGGTGCCCTTGTTGGTATGTATACTAGTTGATGTTTAGGGTTTTGTATTAAATTCTTAAATGGTTATGTGTTTTAGCATGATATTGTTATTATATTGTTACATGTATGTTGTTAATGTTGTGTTATGATAACATGGATTTAATGATAAAAAGAGAGTAAGAATGTTGAAAGGTGTGTTGCTATGAGGCTGTTACACTAATTAGTAGTATTTTATGGAGGAGTAATATGGACCAAATAAATTATGATAAATGGAAAATAAGTATATCTAAGAGTTATGATGATAAATTGAGGATTGGAAAATAATTATTATTGAAGATATAAGATTTTCATAAAATACGGGCTATCGGTTATCTTGAAGGTATTTTGGTCAATATAGGTTAATATGAGAATTTTGGTATTTTAACTTGTTGGGTACATTAAAATGTGATAATAATATCATAAGAAGTGTTTGGAGTGATTATTAAATATCTTGGTTTTCTCAAAATAAGATAATGGTCTACTTAGGGAATAGTCACTTTATAACTATAATGTTATTATTACATGTATAAACATTATTGTTAGATCGTGAATTCTAGATATATTGTTAATATTGGTATTTTGAAGGATTTATATTAAATTTGGATAATTTTATGAGTCTTATAGGAAGAATTATGACTCACCTGTGATATTAGGATTTTGGGAGCTTGAAATATAGTAACTTTTGAAGATGGTCTTAATATCTGTATGTCAATGACTTGATTACCTTAATTATGTTTTTTACTCATCAAACCTGTTATAAATAAGATACTAATCATATAAATTGAAAGATCACATGAGTCAAGACTGGTTATACCTGTTCATTCCATCAAATGAGAATAGTAGTTGGGACCATTCTGCCTTGGGGTTTTATATATTGATAATCGTTTCACCAATAGAGAATAGTGTCCAAGAGGGTTTTGTCCTGGGGTTGTATCTATGATAATCGTTCCACCGGTTGAGAATAGTAGGTTCCTTGAACTCAATCTAAAATGAATCCCGAGAATGATTATAATCATGGATAAGATACTAATCAATTAAAGTAAAAGACTACATAAGTCAAGATTGGTTGTACATGTCCATTTCACCTGATGAGAATAGTGGCAAAGAGCATTCTACCTTGGGGTTTTATATATTGATAACTATTCCACCAGTAGAGAATAATGGCCAGGACCATTTTGCCTTGGGTTTATAAAAATTTGGATGAGCGTTCCACTAGTTTTGAATGATGATATCCTTGAACTCAACGTAAATAAAAGAATGTATCATGTTATATTCAAATGGTACAAATTAGAAATCATCCATTACCTTGTATCAATTATTGTATCTCGCATGTTTGTTGCTTTCTTTTGTGAATGCATGTAATTGTATGTTTTTTCTGTTTTGACTGTATTGTTGCTTTAATTAGTACATAGTATGCTGATCATCATTTTCATTGGTATTGCTTATTACCATAAGCAAATGACCTGGATTTTTATACGCAGGTTGATGAGGACCAAACATATGATTTTGTAGCTTGTGATGCCTTGTATGGGGTGGAGTGATTTTATGTATTAGGGATTTTGGGTGTAGATTCACGTTTATCAGGATGATGGTTTTTACCTAGATACTCTTTTGGAACTCTTAGATCTTTAGTATCCCTTTTATCTATATTTTGGATTGTTGTACTTAGAGTTAATCTCCAAACTCATATTTAAGTTTATGAAACTCTACTCATTTTCTTTTTGTTCGATTTAGCATTTTAAATTGTTTTTCCTTATGATTGACCTAAGGATGGGCTAATAAGATAGACTTATATCAATTATGACAGTAAAACCTAATTATTTGATTTTATGCTTCCACAATTAAACAAAAATTTTCCATAGAAAATTTGGGGGTGTTACAAAGATAAAGTGGGTCAAGGTCCTTTGGTTCTTTTAGGACCAAACAATCATTTCAATAATTAGATAATTTCAATACTTGGAATCATTTTGGTTTGTTCTCATGTGGTCTTCCACTTTAAGTAGTAGAGTTTTATAAGATCATTAATTAACACTTAACACATAATAATGTCTTACTTAATTTACTTAATGTCATTGGACTTCCACTCTTATTGCCATTGATTTACCATGAGAAAAATGCGTATTATGATCCCTGGTTATTATGAATTTGTTGCAATAATTAATAACATCCAACACTTACAGTTTATCACTAATAATATACTGAATATGTTATAGGAGTAAAGGCAAGGCATAAGAACAATTATTAAATACATAAATGAATCTTTTATAAAGTGAAAGATTATAATATCCTTATAAACCCTAATCTCACAAGTGCACTATAAATTCCTTGATGAAGCTTTCTAGCTCGTCAAATTTAATACAATAATCTAAAATAATATTAAAAACACCACATCCAAAAATTATCACTTAAATCTAAATTTTTACACATTAAATACTAATGTTTCCTTTTCAGTTACTATTTCCAATTTAATTCATTTATCATAAAATTATACCTTATACCATTCATCATTTATCAAGATAAGTAAAAGAATCATCACTTTCAAAAATCATCCTAAGTGTAATTTTTGTTATAATAACCTTGGCCTAATAAGGCATAAAATAGAAATTTCACATAAAATCACCAAACTCATAAAATCACAAGTTACCAATTAATACATGGATATGAATTTAAAACAAAGCCTAACATGATCTCTAGAATAAACTATGTTAACATAAACATTTATAAAATTAACATATAGTATTAAAAATCTCTAAACATATGAATTTAAAATAAAGCCTCACCAAATGCTACACTAGTCTTTAAGAAAAATACTCCTAATAACTTCCTTCCACACTTTGATGACCTAAAAGAAAAATATAATTATAAGATAAAGATAAAATAGCAAGGGATATCATGGAAGAGAAAAACTAAAAGAAGTGTGAATAAACCTTAAAATTTTGAAAAATGGGGATTGTGAACAAGCTTGGGAAATTTCACTGATATATAAGCTTAACTCTATTTTACTTCAAAACAAGTACCACATAGTTAACATTAAGATTATATATATAAGAATATGTAAGAAAAATGGATAGAAAGAGAGAAGAGGGCATTATCCAAAAGCTAAGAACAACATAAGTTAAGAATAAGATGATAAGAGAGTGAAGAAAGCAAAATTAAATGTAGAAAATTGGATAAGTGTATAAATGATAAACTAAGGGCAATGATCCCTCTATGGTTGTAGGCAAAGGAAAGAGAAAGGGGGGAATATAATGAGAGGGTTTCTTGCAAACAAGAGGAGTGATGAGAGTGATTGACATAGGTGCAAGAGTATAACAAAAATGTTGGAAGGTGATTGAGGTGACTATAGTTAGACTTTTGGTTAAATGAATAAGGTTGACATAGAATGCGATCACGAGGTATAATAGGGTCACATTTTCAAAGTCCTCATGAGAAATAAGGTCAATAATATTTAAACATGGTTTAGGTAAGGTAAAAAGACTAATGGATGGTTTTAAATGGGAAAAATAATCAAATAATTCCCAAAAATTATGAAAAACTAGCTAAATGCAAGGAATTAATTTAGGAAGCCATATATATATATGTATATATATATATATATATATATATATATATATATATATATATATATATATATATATACATATATAGGCATAGGAATTGATTTTAGGTCAAAAGAAAAAAAGAAAAATCTAAAATGATAAAAATCACCCAGCTTTGGCCAATTGGAAGAGGTTGACGGTTAACCACCTAAGGGCATGGATGATAGGATTTTATGCAATAGGCATTGTTGGCCGGCTAACCAAAGGGAAGCCTCAATTGATCGCTGGTTAGATATAATAATAACTAGGGTTTTGAAGGTTAGGAAGATAAAATGAGGATTTGGGAGGTATATGTAAGGTGTTTAAATAAGGTTTCAGGTTTAGAGAATGGATTAGGAGACTAATCACCCATGAATTAGGATTATAAAAAATTAGGTTATTAATCACAACCCAATATCTACCCAACATGTTAATCCCTAATATCATATCGATGTCTTGTCATTCCATCTCAACCAAGTCTATAAGGAAGTCTACCCTGTCTATCTCTAAGGAGACTTCCTAGTTGATTATATTATAATCTAATCTATCCCTACATGACAAAGTAATATATATTAAGACAATAGTATATGGAGGTAATTTAACTTGAGAAACAAAATTAGTATACTAAAATGATAATTAAGCACCTAAATCAAATAATATATAAACTAGTAATGAAAGGATAGAAAATATTCTAGCGATTATATATAGATGTTAATCAACCTTTGCCTAGTTGATGATATTTAGGTACCCACATGACTATCCTCCTTAGTACCCTCCATATCCCTAGGCCTATCCTTCTCTACCTTGAGGAATTAGGCGAGACCCCCGTGGTCTCCCCTTAGCCTCCTTAGATGGTATATTAACTTGGTCAAGTGCCTTCTACTATTGTTGTAGTTGCTGCTAGGGTTGAAAAGTCTACTACTAATATGCCTATTTTTGAATAACAAGTGGCCCTTGTAGCTAAAACTTACTCTTCTACTATTGACAATTGGAAAAATAGTGACCCTACTTACAATAAGTTGGATACTAGATAGGTGCACTTTGGTAATCTTGCTTCAGTTGATCTAAGCTACAACAATGACAAAAGCAATTCCTATATGGTCTGTGATTTTTGATTTGACCACTCAATTGACCCTTAGGTTGGAAAATCAGAGATCCACCTCCTTGATATATAATTATTCACCCAAAACTCTATGTCTCAAGCTTCATCTTGCCCAAAATAGAAGCATTATTTTGAAGCATAATGGCAGTAACACACATCCACTTATATAATGTGGCCAGGTCACGGAAGATAGTTGCACTCTTCATCCTTTTAATGCTAAAGTGAATCTCGTGCTTGAACTATAAGTCTAATATTACCTCACTGCTCATTATACCCTGAGCAAACATTAACAACTTTGAGAATAATTTATGTACTCTAGAATTGTTAGATTCCTCTAATTCAACTACATGAACTCTTTAAACTTATCCTTCTTAAGGCTATCAAGATAGAACTTCATAGGGAGTGTCGTCTTAAAGTCCTCCTATGACATTACTGATCCTTCATGAGCTCAGCAACCTAACCATCATGTGTCCACAAATATCCATAGGTTTGCTACTATATTTTTCTTTCTTACTCCCAGATAATCAACTACCTCTAATGTCTGATCAAAATCACAAATGTAGCCTTCCAGAATGACTAGATTTTCCTCTTTGGTGTAAGTTGGAGAGGGATGACCTGTAAACCTCCAAAACTAGTCATCTTTAATACCCATCCTATTGGTGATATAAAGGTGGTAATGATGGTTAAGGCTGAGGTGGTAGTGGAAAACACTAGATGACCTCCATGAAGGCCTCAAATGCCTCGTCTAATCAACTAATGCATCCATTTAATACCATGGCGAGCTAACTACAAAACAAAAAACATGTTAAGATAACTAATTTATAACTTACTAACACATAAAACACATAAGCACATTCAAAAGCCACCTAAATATACCCATCTTGAATTCCTCATAAAGTAATTGACATTTTTAAAGAATCGAGTTTTATGATATAGAAATAGACCGATAAATAAGATAAGGGATCATTTGAGAATCGAAATTTGAAAACAAAATATACTAATCAAAACCAAAGCTCTTATATTTACAACTATGGTTTTTTTTTTGTAGAAGCTAACATAAAATAATTATGTATTACTGTCATACTCAACATAAGTCCAGTTTACTATATCATTCTCATATCAAATATAAAAAAGTATATTTACAACTTTAAATAAGATAAACCTGGGAATAAGAGGACTTTTATAAAACTAGGGTAAGACTTTGGAAATCAAGAATACCCATAATCAAAACATGATAAAAGGAAATCTTTTAGAACTAAGAGTCCATAAGGTATTTAGGAAAAAATACTAGCTATAGAATAAGTAAGACTCTACTCCCAAGCACGACAATATAGTCACTCCTCCATAGGAAGATATTTAAAATCATCATAATAGTCATCAACAATCTATACAAAATTATCTATATTTTTTTTCTCATGTGAATGTGAAAAATCCATAAAAAGTATGGCTGATACTTGTATGTTAAGTAAGGTAACAAAACATTTCATAGATAAAGGGATATGCATATCATATAAGGTCACATGAAATAATAATACATGTACTTTAATTATGACACTAGATAACTCATGAGAGAACCCAAAACAAAGTTCCTTATTGGGTACTCATGTATTCCATTTGTTTATTAATGTTGAGTTCAAGGACTCCCACTATTCTTATTTTGTGGAACAAACTGATGCAACTCTTGGGTTATAACACTCTTAGATAATTTTCTCATCTAGTAGAATAGATTGATATAACTTTTAGGACATATCACTCCTTACCGCTAACGTATTAATACAACTCTCAAGGTATAGTGCTTGTGGCTAATATTTTTGTCTAGTAAAATGGATATTATAGCTTTAACAACCCAAAATTTTCTACTGAATTTTTTTTATTTTACAATAGAAGCTAATGACCAAAATATTAGGTGTTACTACCATAATTGATGTAATTATGGTTTACCATACCATCCTCACATCAATCACAAGGCTAAAACCATTAAAATTAAAATAGAGTAAATAGAAATGAGAGAAGCTTTATAAATGTAAATATACATTTGGAGATTAACTCTAGTGTACAATAACAAAATACAACTAAAAGACATACCATAGATCGAAGATTCTAAAAGGTCTCCAGGTAAAAACATCATCCATATAATATGACTCTTCAACCAAATACCTAGTATAAGAAAAAAATAATACTCCTCCCTATACAATGCTTTAAAGGCAGCAAAGTCATCCATTTGGTTCTAAAAGACCTATACAAAAGTATTTGGGTAATCTATTTATAGGAATAAATAGTACCCATAAAAAGGATAATCAACACACTATGTACTAAGTAAGGTAACAATATAGTAAAAATAGGAAAAGCATAAAATCACATGCATTCATAGTGGAAGGTAGCGTACAGGTGAGGCACATAAAATAATATAAAATAATTACTGGTCCATATTCATATTATTAGAATATAAAATGATCTATTCTTTTATTTATATTGATTTCAGGGACTCTACTATTCTTAAATAGGTGGAACGTGGAATGATCTAAAACACCTCTCAGGGACAATACGCCTAAGCCACTATCATTATCTAATGGAACAGACCCAACACCTTTGAATGAAAAATGCTTTAAAGCCACTATTCTTAAACGAGTGGAATGATCTAAAGCACCTCTTAGGGATAACACACCTGAGAAACTATTATCACTTGATGGAACAGGCTTAACATCTTCGTACTAACTTAGGTAAAATATTCTACTTTAAATAACTAATATCTTACCTCTTCGGTGGAATGTACCTTATCCCAGATCATTTTTGTAATACCCTAATTTGAGCGGAGTATTATAAGGATTGATCTAGCTACTTATATCAATATGGTATACCAACCTTTTGGTGATTCCATCCTAAGAACTCCATAGTTAAGCGTGTTGGCCATGGAGTAATTTTTAGGATGGATGACCCTCTTGGAAAGTTTTACAAATTTTCTAAAAATTTCTCGGGAAGCACGTGAGTGATGACAACATGCACTGAAAGGATATGTATTGATCTATAGGGTCAGTTGATCCATCCAAAAGTGCTCTAAGGTATCCCCCATATGATTGTATCAACTTAGGGTGTTATAAATGGTATCAGAGCAAAATCGCGATTGTGTGTTGAACTTGGATGAGCCAGTTAGTCACCTAGCGGGAAAATTGTTGGGATAAACTATATTGAGATAGTTATTGGTTAAGGCGCAACGAGGATGTTGCGTTCTTTGAGCGGGGGTGAATGTAATGCCCCAATTTGAGTAGAGTGTTATAAGGATTGATCTAGCTACTTATATTAATATGGCATACTATCCTTTTGGTAATTCCATCCTAAGAACTCCACAGTTAAGTGTGTTGGATGTGGAGAAATTTTTAGGATGGGTGACCCTCCTAGGAAGTTTCATAAATTTTTAAAAAATTTCTTAAGTAGCGTATGAGTGAGGACAAAGTGCATTGAAATGACTTGTATTGATTTGTGAGGCTAGCCGATCAATCCAAAAGAACTCCAAGGTAGCCTCTGCATGGCCATATCAAATCAGGGTATTACAATATTCTTATTCACATTGAGTATAAGGCCTCATTATTCTTAGTCCAGTGGAACACATTAAGGCACTTCTTAGGGACTATACACCTGAGCCATTATTATCATTCTATGGAACAGATATATAATCACCTCGGCCCAACTCATGTGATTTTTCACTTTAAATATTAACATCTTGTTCATGATTGGCTTGATTGGTACAAACCATGATTAAAGTAAAAATGACATCGCTATATAGATAATAAGACCATTCTCAAAGGCTAGGATAAGATGCTTATTTTTCTCCAGAAATTCGAAATTCACAATTTAGGTAAAACTTTTCTTATATTGACTATTTATCCACCAAATTTAGTATATCTTCCTCAAGTATTATTGTATTAAGATACCCAAAATTTAATATCTAACTCCTACGTCTTACACATACGATAATAACCCTACCTCAAAAGTTTATATTCACAAAGCTTATAAAATCCTAAAATCATAGGCAAGTCATAAATTTTACCATAAGGGTCATATAATTATCAAATTCAATATAAATCTCTAAAATACCAATATTAATGACATAGCCAAAATTAATAGTTAATCACTGACATTTTACATATGTGATAATAACATTACCATTTTAAGGTTACTATTCCTAAATTAGGCCATTTTCTCATTTTGAGGAAATTATGGCATTCATAATCACTCCAAAAAATACACATGGTACTATTAGCATATTTTAAATCTTCTTAACCCCAAAAAATATTTAAATTTCCATATTAACTCATGTTGACCAAAAACCTTTAAAGATAGCTGATAACCCTTATTTTATGAAAAACTTATATCTTCAATATCAATATTTCCAAATCCTCCATTTGTCATCATACATATTAAATATACTTATTCCCCATTTATAGTACATAATTAGGCTCATATTACTCTCCCATATGTTATACTTATCTGCAAAATATGACTTAGCATAGCAATTATCATATCAACATATCTTTCATCATTCTTAATCTATTTCTATCATATTATCCATGTTATCATATTATATCAGATAATTATCAACATGAATTTAACCATATAATCATAATATCATGATAATACACATAGGTAAACATGCATTTAACACAAAATCTTAAACAACAACAAGTATCCTTATAAAAAGAGATCAGGTTGTTAGTGGTAGTGGGAAAGGAATGGAAAATGTTAGAGATGGTGGTGTTAGTGCCTCAATTGACCTCTCTAGTGGTGGGGTTTTAGGGTTGTTTTACCAAAAACAAGGTGGGGAAAGAAGGAGGGGTGAAGGCTATGTTGGTGATGTAAATTTTTAATAGAAAATGGAGGGTGAAGGAGGTAGTTTCATGCATTAAATGTGCCTTATATACACATACACACATAAAACAAAGGAAGAGGAGGGAGGTGGTATGATTAACTAAAACTCAACCCTAGACATTTAAGTTGATGAGGGGGCAATTGATGGGGGTGGGGGTAGGCTTGGTAAGGGGAGTAGTGCACACAAGAGGAAGGGAAGAGAAATAGAATGGGGGAAATATAAAAGGAAAGAGAAGAAAAAGAAAATGGAGAAAAGGGAAATGGTGTGGGTTTAGATTTAGGTTTAGGATAAAAATAATTTAGTTTAGGGAATTAGGATAAATTAATTAAGTGATCATTTGAGATTAGGTTTAGGTTAGACTATAATACACCTTTGAAACTCTAATTTTATATACCATAGATGAAGGATTCATGGATATTTTTTAAGCTTGCAGGAAGCATGGGAGAAGTAGAGCTCATATGATCCAAAATAGCTTCTATTCAAGTAAAACAAACTATGCATCATAAGATCTTCTATTCGGGATTTGATTATAAAAGAAGTATATTAAGGAGGTATTGAGAGACACTTTTGAGTGAATTAGAATTTTTGAGTTACTTTAAGAGCACTTTCATTAGCTATGCATGTTCAAAGGTAAGTGAGCTATAGTTGGAAGTTGTTCTACGTGTTAGAGGAGCAAGATCTTATTCCACAAAGAGCATTATGCACCACTAATAGTTCCTAATACATCTTAGGATTAAGTTAGTATAGATTTCATACTCAATTTACCAATAAATAAAAGAATAAAAGATTCAATCATGGTGGTATTGATTCATTTTTCTAAGATGGTACACTATATTTGATTCATATGGGAAACAAATTGGGTTATGCTAAAGTTGATGATGGGATTTGGGTTAAATTCCAACATAAGGAAAAGTTTAGAAATAAGATGAAGAAGATGAAGGTAATATGGGTGGGTTCTCATTAAGAGAAAAAAATATCAACAAAGCAAGTCATCCTCTATTCAAGGTTATCCACCACTCTTATAGTGAGCGTATTAGACTTAGAAAATTATGAAAGGACTAAAATAACCTTTTGGGAATTGATTTATTTGAATTCTAACTAGATATTTTAAAAATAAAATAACCCAATTAGTCCTTATGCCTCTCACGAGCTAGGGTAGGGGTGAGATAAGTTCCTAAAATTATAACCTATCTTTAAACATTGAAAAACTAAAAACATTGGTCACATGAACTAAAAAAATAAATACAATCAAAATTTAGTCAAAAAGGTTAAAGGACTAGCTAGATTTCTATTTAGTGGTTAACCAAAAGAGGGCAAGTATTCTCCCTCAAGGGAACTAGGATTCAAGGAGTAATTAGGTTGATCTCCCAAATCCCATAATGTCTTGATAAAAGCAATAACCAACTAATAAGGAATTGAGAAAAGGGTCAACCTCTCCTCTTGATTTTTGAACTTATGTGCCCCAAATTAGCATCAAAATGGTTTATGCACTTTTTAATCTCCTCTTCATGTATTTGACCTGAGTTACCACAAAAGAAAACTTAGAATTAAACCCAAACCATCTCTTATTTTTGTTCCTTCCATGTAGCTTCTAGTAGCTAGTTGGAATTTCAAATTGCATGGTTAAACTTTAATCCATATTTTAACCATCATAAATAGGGAAAGTTGATGGCTAAGTTTATGGATTTTATGGCTCCTATGACTTCTTTTATAGTAATGAAATTAAGCTTGAATGAAGTCCTAATATGCATACTTAAGTTAATATCTTAATTATATTAATTTTGATAACCAAATGTATAAATAATGGTGAATGCTGCCGCATCAAATATTCCATGCCATAAGGTGGATGATTATTCTCTCTACTTTAGAGAAGTGGTGAAATTTCATGGTGCTCCCAAAAACATCATGAGTGATAGAGACATGAGGTTCCTTAGCTACTTTTGGAAGGCATTATAGCACTTGCTAGGAACTAAGCTTCTATTTATGATGCAGAAGCATACCCTATAATTAGAGGGTATCCTACAAAAGGTCCTAAAAATTTCCTTAAGGAAGGGATATTAGGGGAGAGA
This sequence comes from Tamarix austromongolica, assembly GCA_039764185.1. Lineage (NCBI taxonomy): Eukaryota > Viridiplantae > Streptophyta > Magnoliopsida > Caryophyllales > Tamaricaceae > Tamarix > Tamarix austromongolica. The sequence goes on along the minus strand of CM077808.1, from coordinate 20,185,107 downwards.
CACGGTTCCCTACAAGTGAAGATGTGGTATACCCTAGGGAATGGATATTATGCCTTATGAAAGGAGACTACACCTTAGGGTCTGGTCTTATCATGAAATATTTAGTTATTTAATTATTATTTCCTTAGTTATTAAGTTAATTTATCTTAATATTTTAATAATCTTATTATAGGTTGTTAAGACAAGTTAAATTTTGGTAGGATTATTTTATTACTATCAACTATTTACTATTCATATAAATAATATCAAGAATAATATTTAATATTAAGGAATTATTAGTCATTATTTAATTATTTTACTTAGCTATTAAGTAGATTGTTAGGAGATTAGTTGGAGTTTAATCTTATAAAGTGTGTTCTATATTTTTGTTTTCTATGAGTGCAGAATGGATATTAGTAGATATTATGTAGTTTTTATTTTAAATTTTAGTTTATTTTATGTGTAAAAGATTCAACATGAGGAGGTAAGATTATGCTATGTAAACATATGTAAAAATGTTTATGATCACAAATAGATTAGATTATTAAATCTAATATTCTCTTTTAAAAACTTGGGTGAGTTTTGTTGCTATACATTTTCATTATATGTGTGAAGCATAAATTAGATATCTTTCTAAATTATCTTATCCATATGAGTGATAATTTCTAAATTTCTTAAGTATTTTCTATATGATCTTAATTAATATTAGCTTGTGATTATTTAATAATCATATTTATATTCAACACCCATCAAAGACCATACAATGAACCTAAACGCATATCATTCATGTCAATATGTGCTAATTATTTCATAGATTGATCATTCACCAAGCCACCCATTCCATCATGCATCAATTCAGTACCTCTCATCACCCACAAATTGATGGTCAAACGGAAGTGACTAATCGGTTACTCGATACCTTCTGGAGGGGATGGTGAGTAAGAGTCCTAGGGATTAGGATGTGAAATTGGCACATGTCAAATTTGCTAATAACATGATTCCTTTAAAATTAAGTCCTTTTAAGGTAGGTTATGACACAAATCCATACATGCCAATTGATTTGGTACCTTTTAAGAAGGGAGATTTAAATAGAAAAGAATCCCAAGAATGAGTTGAGTATTTTTACATGCTTACATGAGTAAGTTACACCAAACATAGAGAAGAAAAATGATACCTATCAACCTAGACCCATTAGGCTTATAAGTCAACATGTGTTTACTTAGATGGATTTGGTATAGTTACACCTAAGTGGAAAAATATTTCCTCCATTAAGTAATAATAATTTCATGCCAAAGGTGGATAGTTAATTCAAATTAATTAGAATGTTTTGGGAGAGTGCCTACAAGATTGATCAACAAGATTCCTATGGAGGTGCTTCAATGACATTCAATGTGAGCGATATTTCTCCTTACTATGATGATGGAAATTTGTGAAAAAATTCTTCTCAACAAGGGAAGAATGATGTAGGATCATGTCATAAAAATTATATGCATAAAGGATTGGCTTACTTAATTTTAAAGTCCATTGTTATACAATAAGTTGAAGAATTGGACCAAACTAATATAATCAGGCCAAATAAGGCATTACTTGTGTAACTATAGATTAGAGTAGGAATTAAGGGTCATTATGTAACATTTCACGATACCACATGCCTTTCACATGATATGTCACCTATATGCTCATGGAGACTAACCATAATTACCTTAATTAGTTAGATATTAGCTATATAAATCATTAGTATAAGTTCATCTTGTTAAGGAGTGTTTTATTTCCATTTTTCTTTATGATTGGGAATAATTAGGATAAATATTTGTGTATTTTTTCTTTTAAGTTGTATTTATCTTGTTCATGGAATATTCAACTTGAGAAGGTGCCAATCACATTATATAATAGGATGTAATCAACGTTGAAGTTCATAGTGAAATGGAATCTCTTTGCGAGTTCTTCCTTTTTTATGATTTTTGTATGATCCATAATCAAAGTTTGTCAACTTAAGTTCTATGTGATTTAATTTGAAAAGATTTTGTGTTATCAAATAATCAAGATTTCTCAATTTAATTTTTGTGTAATTTAATTAGAGAATATTTTATGTTAGTTTAACACAAATATATCCCCCGTACTTGTCCATCAACATTAAATCACATTCACATATTCAACCATATAGAATGTGATATTGTAACTTATTTTATGTGTGAAGCCTTGCATGGATTGGTATAAATAGGTATTTGGATAAGTTTGGAGTCAAATAGAGTCCAAGGGTGAAAACACACAAGGGAGGGGGCCATGTTTGGCAATATGGACCTTGTTTGTTTGTTTGTCATAATATCCTTTTTTAAGAAAAGTTTAGCTCAACCCTAGTGTTTAGGAAATAACACAGAGGCCATGCATTTATTTACACGAACTTTTTTTTCCATATTTTTTACCGATGCTTTGATATTTTTAGGATTAGTTCCCACTACTATAAATAAATGTGTTTGGGGATCTTAGCTACAACTGAGTAGCTAGAGTTTATCTGAATTCCTCTTCTCCAATTCTCTTGTTTCCTTATAATTATAAGAGAGAAATTATGTACTAGGTGATTTTTTGAGAATTATTTAATTCTTCTTGTAATCACAAGCATTACACATAATTAATTCATTCTCCCCCCATTAGTTGTTATTATTTGTATTGTGATTCTTAATCTAATATTTGATTTCCCAAATTACCAGATCTAGTCCTAGGCTCTTCGATCATCAAAATTTTCCAACATAGAATCACGATCTTATTCATCGTCAAAACTATAACACCTCAAAATTTGCAACTAAAAATTTCATTTTGGTAGGATAAATAAGAATAAAATAATGGGTGTTAAACCACATTAAACATAGAAAATGTACTTTTAATACATAATCTATGTTGGGTGCAAGGGTAAAAGTAACTTTTATCTAGTGATGAGGTATAAGAAGCACTTGATCCCAAAATAATAAAATATTACAAAACAAAGAGGAGATAATAGATGCAATAGAAAATAGAGGGATATTTGGATAAATAACCACAAATACCAACCCAAATAAACACTCATCAAAATATAGCTCAAGTGTGTAAGGTATTCTGGTACAAGTCCCTTGGCACTTCGTATTATATATTGCTTATGCGGTTGTAGTATTTTAACTTTTTCCTTTCTAGTAGAGGAATTCAAGGTATGATGGGTGAGGTATCCCAATATAATCCCCTTTGATATACTTTGACCACGTGTGGTGGCTGTGGAATTAAAATTTGTGTTAGCCCTCGTGGTAGGTGCACTTGATGAGTGGTGGATGTGGAATTACCAGTGAAAATCCCTTTGATGTATTCTGACCCCATGTGGTGGGTGTGGTATCTCATTATGTTTATTTGTTGCCATGAATTTTGTTCATGGAATATAATGAAGTGTGGTCAAATGAATTATCTTAATAGCTAAAAATTATATGATCACTAAAGGAAGATTTATGATATGGTTTATATTATGTAGTTACAATGCGTTTGCTATATTATTATTCTTCCAAGATCTCCATATGATCAAACTTTTTTATTATTTCCATGACCCTAAGTGCTAATTTATATTGGTATACTTATCATAAGGCTACTATGTGACTTTAATGTGCTATATGAGTCTTGTTATATTTTAAGTAGTTTGTTTTACTAGTACTTCATTATACTAATACTATATTTGTGTGGTTACAGTGATGATTTGAAATCTTTTTAGGGAAGAAAATGAAGTTTGCAAGTGTGTGATTCTCAATTAGAGGATGCTTAAGGTGATGATGTGGGCTAGTAGCTGGGTATTACTTGGGGTTGGAAATTTATATTCATGCTTAAGAGTTAGGCTAACCGGCTAGATGTGTTTTTCCCAGTCCTACTACATTAGGAATTTTTTAATCTTCCAAATATTTAAACTCTTGGCTTGATTCTATATTCAGATTGTGTAAACTTTCATACTCTTTATATCTATATTATTGTTCTCATCTTTAATATCAGTAATGCTATTGTAATATTATTATGATCATGCATCTTTTCAATCATTGCTCCATTTTTTCTTACATCAGGCATGGATTAAGTGATGATCATGCCTCTCACATGGTTGACGTGGTGATAACATGCCCCTATTATGCTTTTTTAAACACTTCCGTATTATCTTCAAAATGATATTTTCTAGCTCTTAAATTAGGGGTATTACACTAGTTGTATGCCAAGCTTTTGAAGTGCTAGTTTTGGCTGGATCAAGTAGCTTTCCTTGGACATATGATATCTATGGATGGTGTGTTAGTGGATCCTTCCAAGGCTCAAGTATTTTTTGAGTGGCCAACGCCAACTTTTATCAAGGAGGTTTTTAGTTTTCTAGGATTGTCCCATTACTATCTTAGATTTGTTGCGGAATTCTCTAAGATAACTCCTAAAATGAATCATCATAAAAATCCTAACTAAATGCCCTAAAGCATTAATTAAAACACTAACTAAATAATAATTAGCATTGAATGCATGATTTAATATTGGTTTTCGCCAAAAGATGTTATTAAAACCTTATAATGTTTACATAAAATATGCAATTATGTAGTAATTAAAATCCTAATTAGCCTTTAATGCACCATCTAATAATGGATTTAGCTAATAAATATTTTTAAAACCTAATTTTAATATTGATTATAAGTAAAATCATTATTAAAAATAATTAAAAGAAATTAATCCATTAGGGTTTTAATAACGAATTAGGCTAGTACCACTATTAAAACCTTATTATCTTTTTATATTATAAATTGTGTAGTTTTGTTCTATCCCACATACAAAGTTTTATCTTTGAATATTTACCAAATCTACAATGTGTAAAGCAATTTGTGCATATATTCCTTCCAAATGATAGATATATACATGATAAACTATAATTGGTACACCTTAGTACACTAGGCAGACCTAGGAACCAAAATTAGTAGACATCCCACAAGTTGGTAACTCTATACTATAAAGTCATAGTCTATAGATCATAAAACCTAACTATCAAGAGCTTATAAATAGTTTCAAGTATGAATGTGCATCTCCAATAGCATAGAAGAACAAAATATATAGGAAATACAAACTTAAACATGCATGTTGATCCCTAATACTGAGTGTTTGAGTGCAAGAACTTAGCCCATTGATCTTCAACTTCATTAATTTCATCATTTTTTGCATTTTTTGCTTCGTGCATACCCACCACTAAAAAACTAAAAATTGATATGATTCAATCATTTCATTAGTAATTAATCCAAGTATCAAATATATATGGTATAGATTAAGTAATGAAAAAATATTAAAAAAAGAAAGATACATGGCTTGTATCTATGTCCACATATTTCTTTTGGAGTATCAAAGTCATTGTTATAAAAATATAGTATCCAAAATCATTGTTATTATGTTGTTGTGGAAAATATTAAATGAATTTAGGTAGTTATCTAAGTATTATATATTAATTGGAAATGAAACAAAATACAAAATACTTATCTTTCTACATACCATTACAAGGTTATATTCAAGACTCACTGTGTCTAGGATACTATTTCTGCCTCTCCTCATATACGTCATCCACAGTGCCATAATAATTAAAGTTTATACATAGCATCATAAATATATATTGATGCAGAAGAATCTCTAGAACACTCTCAGTCTTATTCTTCAAATGATAAATAACAAGAACAATTAGCATACTTGGAGATGGAACCCATTGTGCTTGAAAATTCTTATTCTTTTAATGTTCTATCTAAGTAATTCTTGTAGGTATTGTACATTTTTGCAAGAACTTCATATTTTGGAATATCTTTGATGTAAAAGGCAATAAAAATGGAATTACCAGGATTACAAAGTTTAAGGAAAAACAAGGCTATAAGACTACAAAGTTGGGTTACATATGATTACATTTATGCATTACATTATTAAAGTTGTATAGCTTTGTTATTTTGCTGTATACTTTGTAATACTTTCAAATTTTCATCATACCTTTTTAAATTTGTTTATACCATGCATTATAAGTTTATTTCATTAATAAGGGCTTATTAATGAAAGGGCCTACATGGGTGCATGCATATATAAACCCTTGTACTTCATTAATCTCGGCACGATAACATAAGTCATATGCGAATGAAATAATCAAAGAGAGAATTTAATGAGAGAGTGTGTTCTTATTCTTCTCTTCTCCTTCTTCAATTGAGAGTCTTGGAGAATAGCAAGAGTGTTCTATTGAGAAATAAGAGATTTCTCATTAAAAGGCATTAGATCTTGGCATAGATCTATGCCACCCTATAAAAGAATTTTTAGAATCATGTTGAAGAAGTCGATCGATTGGAGTGTTTTTGTGACTTGTAATCCTCAAAGTAATAGTTTCTGGTCATAGAAGATTGTTTAAAGGTAATCTTCCACATCATATATACATAAAAATATATATATATATATATATATATATATATGCATAAATAATATAATGAAGTAAGAAGTATAATAATATGTGAATTAAATCTTTCCCTTAAAAATGAGCGACAACAAAAGGAAAAAAATATGTTTGAAGAGAATAAAACACATAGACTTTATATTGGTTATAATGAACAACGTGCAACACCCAATGTTTACTTGTAAGGTGAGTTATGAGATAGAGCTTGTTGTTATACCCGGTGATTAAGATATGATTTTTTGTATAGTTTATGTATCTACCCTTACTTATTATAGTAAATTCAAATATATAGTATGGACACACAAACATAGTAGAAGACATTATCCCCTCTACTGCAACACGACTAGCTACCAATCTATGGATGACAATATATTCGTATATTTATTAATAACTAATAACTCATATAAGAGGTCATAAAATTATAAATTAGTGAGAAAAAGTGTTAACATATATCATATAATATAATACTTAACATATACGACATTAATCATGGTGACCTCTATTTTTAATTATAAATGTCATTGATAGCCTCCGTTAATCCATGTAAGTAGCATTATCTCTTCCAACATACTTTGAAAAATGATCAATTATAATTAGATCACTAATAAAGTAGTTTTGGGCATAAAAATACAACAATGTCAAAGCTTGTGGTGGTTGGGAAGGTTCTTATGGTCATTGGTTCTCCTCTAAGGATGGAATTTTCTCTAGGGCAACATATTTTTAATGATCTATCTCTCCTCTCTTAGCGCACACTTTCGTTTTGCTCCTTCTAGCAGTAACTCTCTTTCCCCTTTCCCTAGGAGCATTCTTCTTTTGTGATTACTTAATTCATTGTAACTACACACACACATATTAATAAAATATAAATAATGTATGTAACATGTTAGGTACAACATGGATGGAGAATGTCATTATCTCTTTAATAGTGAGATGCATCTATTTTGTGGGTTAAGGCACAAAGCTACCATGAGCTTCCAACACTTTGGCTACCTCATCCCCTTCTTTATAAAAATTTAAGGATGCATCTCTGATTATTGGAATTTTAATACCTATTGGCTTTGCATTTGGGGCCAAGTTAGATCAATATACCATCTGCGTTTTAGTACCATGACAAATATGTACCCTTCCTTTTTCAAAAATAATTAAGGGATCATTATCTAATAAATCATATTTATGCAAACCCTAAAATAAAATATTACATATTATTAATTATTTATGATAGAAATTCATATTTTGATAAGCCTACCTTGGGGAGTTAAGAAAAATGTGTATCGGCTTCACAATTTTTTGAAACACTAGTTACATTGGGTATGTGAAGGGGATCATGTGTACCTAAATCAAATGGATTTACCTTTGAGATGTGATAAATGATAATTGTTTCTCCATTGCAGTCATTCATTCAAATGCCATGTTTAATTTTTAGGTCAAGAGAGCCACTTACTCATTGGTGTTATGAGTTCCACAAGATCAACTATACACTCGTGTTCTTATAACACCTAATCCAATGCATCATTATCTTCTAAGGTGTTCTTCAATTCTTATTACATCTAAAATAATGCTATATTGATATACACCTCCATAGAATTGATATTTCAAGTTCATCCTATAATGTATGCAATATAGTTAAATTTAGAATATAGGAATAAACATAATATAATAGTTTACTCTAAGAAAACTAACTCGGGTTAGGGGTATATTCAAACATACTTTTTTTTTTGGAAACTTTTTCTATGTCTTCATAAAGATATCCATCTTTTGTTTCTCTAGACTTCTTCTATAATGTACCAATATTTATGGATGACATTCATAGATCCAAGTCCTAGGATATGAGCCATAAATCTAAAACATGCACTTACAATATGAATATTATTATAAAATTAGACTTAAACATTTACATGCATATATTAAAATGTCATACCAACTTTTCTTCAAGTTCTGCATAGCCTTTTCAAGACATATTATGTCATTGCTTATTTTGTTTACCAGTTTCTTTATTTTTAGAACTTTTCTCTTATATTACAAGCTAAAATATTTACTCACAATTATTTAAATATCAATAAAATATTCTCAATATAAAATCTTGATTGTTATGCAACAAATATCTTAAACTCCTTCGAAAGACTATATGCAATAAGTTAGTCCTAACTATCTTGATTAATGAAAGCATAATGCTGATGTGGCTTCATGTGTAAAGAATCATCCCTCTTTTTATACATATTTTTATTTGCCTAGTGTACCCTAAATGTTCTAAAATACTCACCTCAATGTCTAATAAACCACTTTTTCCTCACCTCTAGGAAGATAAACACTCTCTAAAAGATAAGACATAAATATGTATGCCAATGCTAATGTATTTAAATTATCAACATTCAAAATACAAAAATGAAAAACAAAACAATATATTTACCATGAATTTTAGGAAAATATGTTCCTTATGACCATTCAGAACCTACTTCCAATTATTATAAAAGATAAGAACACAATTATGAGTGATGAGTGACATAAATGTGAGAAAACATGTGTGCATACTCACCAATAGGAAGATTATATTTATTCCATCTAAACGACACTCCTTTTCCTCTATTTCTTATGTCAAGAATGATTCTCATCATAATTGGTCATCTCTTCCCTTCTTCACCACTAGAGTCCCTATCAACAACTTTCGTTGTTACATCTTTGCGAAATATCAAAGAATAAAGTAGTGCAAACAATGCTATAAATAAATCTATACAAAATATGAAGTTAAAGTGTCAAACACATATATCATATGTAGTAATTTTATGTTTTAACACAATTCATGTTTAACGAATGTGTCTAATATATAAAATTAAAATAACAAGCAAACATACCATATGTTAGATTGTTATTACCCTCATCACCTTCTTTCCCTTTTTTTTTTCTTCGTATTGATTTCATAATCTATTATGTGTGTGTGTGTGTGTATGATCATCCCTTACATAGATTTTCTCAAAATTTTCATTGTTATCATAATTTAATGATTGATTTTCTTGCACAATTATGACACACTCTTTCTTCCGGTTGGCATCATTTTCATTATCACATTTTTTAGCATTTTCATGATGACCATCCCTAACATAGATTTCCTCCTCAAAAATGACATTGTTATCATAATTTAATGATTTAGTTTCTTGCAAAACTATGACACACTCTTTCTCCCAGTTGGCATCATTTTAATTATCACATTCATTAGTATTTCTTTTCTTCATAGATAGTACCACAAACTATCCTTTAGTAGCAAGATCAGTGATAAAGAAAACTTGTGTTGCTTATGATGCCAAGATGAATGGGTCTTATTTATGCTCTGACCTATTGAGATCTAATAATATGAACCCATATTTATATCTAACCCTGTGACTATTATCAACCCATATGAACCCAAAATTAGGGATTTTAAACATAGTGTAATCTAGCTCCTAGATCCATTTAATCATCCCATAATAATTTACATCTGCATAAGTTAGATTATTATCCTTTGCACTAGCAATATGCATTACATAAGCTACTAAAGTCACCCCACTATTTCACATTATACTACTCTCATCTTAATCTTTCGTATAAAAAGTTTATTCATTAATGTCATGGCTTTTATATAAGAAAACTTTATAATGAGACTTTTGAGACAGCTAATTCATTTTTTAGAAATTAAAGTCAGGGAAGGTCTAATGAGTGGAATGATGTGATCTCTGAGCCAACCTATGATGGAACGATTATGTTTATCGATAATCCATTTCTCTTCTTTTGATGGATTTTAAATCCCCACAAAAATGTATATGTTCTTCAATATATTGGTGAATATCATCATTGTTATGTAATATATAGAAATATTCTTTACAAACATGTTAAGGTCTACATACCTAAATTATTTGCTCCTAATACCTTATCCTTTAATTTTCCCTACATGTTGAGACTTATGAACACTAAGAGCTTTAACAGTGGACACATAATTTGTACAATGTTCAATTACCTTTTATACTTGGTAACTCTCAATAATGCATTATTCTAGCTAATAATGATTCATTATGTAACCCTTTATCAACTTCATAAACTACTCAAAGGGGTATATCTAGTGCCCATAAAAATCTCCTAAAATTTTTATCTCATAAACCACGTGAATGGTTATATTTACAATAATGTTAAAGAATGAGAGGTAGAAAGTGCATTTCAAGCTAGCATAAAGTTATTACAATCCCTCTTTACAAGGTATCTAAACTACTAGTGTGTATGACTTGGAGTAAAATGAATTGAAGAACCAACAAAGCCTAGTCATGGAAACTTGATCTTCTATACTTATTTCATTATAAGTTTATACATGCTTGGTGTATAGCTTGATCATAGGTTTGTTTTTTTCTTAGAAGGTGCTGGTTTGCCTTTGTTGCTATGTTGCTATGATTTTTTGCTGTTGGTTGTGATGCAGGAGCATCTAATGATTCTCATATTCATATTTATTTTCAAGGTAAGGAAGAATTATCTTTCTTAATATTGGAGCCAATTATATTAAATGTTCTTGATAATATGTCTATGCTTGGTATTAAAAACAATTTGAGATATTCTTACAGGTATGTTACATATTTACAAGGAGAAGATGTTAACACACCTTAAAGTGTACAAGAATTCAAAGCATGCAAGAATATAGAATACATGAGATGACACTACAACAATATATGTTGATGATTATCATTAGATATATTAAACTTGTTGTAAACCCTAAGTGTATTTTATGTAAGTTAGGGTTTGATGTAATTTTATGTATGTATCATAGTTGATTGTGTGGATTTGTAATTTTAGTCATTAGTATCATTTAGATGATGATATTATGATTAAGCTTATATATTATATGGGCTTAATTCAAGTGAGTTAAATAGGCTTGAATTAAGAGGTAAATCGGCTGGTATAAGGCTTGTATTAGATGAGTATCCCTCCCCTATATATATCTCCTTGTACACGCCTAATACATGATGAATAATAGAATTTTTTAAACACAGAATTTACTCAGCTTGGCCTGCGTTTATCCTCCCTTCCAAGTCTCTTTTGATCAAGGAAAACCTAGGGTTTAACCTTCATCATTTTAGCCTTTGAATGATTGGTATCATTCAAAGTAACCTACGACATACTTTGCAACTTGAATCGAGTATAACCTGCATCAAAACCAGACTTCTTCAAGTTTCCATCAACTGGATTCTATAAATCAAGGAATAATTGATCTAACACTTCCCTCCACTTTTATTCACATCAAATGACATTCCTTTGTTTTATAGTAGTCATCTAGCACATGAAATAACAAGTTCCCTTCTTGAATTCAACCAGCAGCTACACATGTATTCAATATTCCATGCGTGAGTCTGTAAGAAAATCCCGAGAACAGGCTATGTTCTTTCCCTAATTCTTGCATCTTTAACTCGTTCTTGAATCTTCAAGATCAATCTTGATTAAAGATCTTGAATTCTTGCAACAATCTTGTTTCATAACAACTTCGACCAGCATTTTCCTTCAACCTGCTGAAACTCCACCCATATGTTTGCTTGGTTCTAACTTTGAGCCCTTGCTTCTAACCGTTCCTTGCTCTTTGTTTTTCTCTCCCCATTTTTCCATTTACTCAGCCAATTATCCATCCATTCCCATTCTTTTATCTCACGTACCAACTCTGGTAAGAAACCACCCGACCCTGGTACCGTATAGTCAGCTATGCAGGTTTGAATTTTTTTTTGTGTGTGCCTCGACTTGGTCCAGTCCATTTACTCTCCAATTCTAATCCATACTCTTCTTCTTTGTCTTATTCACATCTTCTATGGTGCACAACACTTGAATCTTCAATTTGAGGATCACCATGTGTTGAAGAAAACCCGACAGCATCATTATTTTATGTGGCTTGAATAAGGGTCACAAAGGAGACCAACTTCTAGCCCACCTCCTTCATGCGTGCATGCTGTGATCTTGTGGCTACATTTCCCTCATTTTTGCATGATCAAGAAAGCAGGTAGTGCTCCTCAATTTTTTTGTGAATTAGCAAAATATTTCTGCCTTATTTGGTTGTAGGGAAATTCTAGCACATACACACTTTGTGGAATTCTTTTGTGCAAAGAAAGAGGTGTGTGTCATCCTTCTCTATGGCAAGTGAAGAATTTTGTGCCTTGGTAGAGTCTATCAAGAGTCTAAATACATGAATGGATGCTCAACTATATAATCAAACCACACTTCAACACCAACTACAAAGTGTGGAAGCAAAACTAGCCGATCAAGAGGCGCATCGACCATGGCCAAATCGTATGGAGTCCACACACGATAGTGTGGAAGGAAAATTGAATCCTATCTTCCATGCAAAAGATGGACGTGGGTATTCAAACATGCATCACAATGAAGATGGAAAAGATGAGATGAGTTCCTTTGTCTCAAGCAACCAAAGAAGGCCACATACATTCCAAGTAAGACATGCTTATAATGAAGATCAAGGTATTAACTTGACCTTCTTGAATTTTATGGTGATTTGAATGTGTAATTATTCTTTTAGTGGTTGCATGAAATTGAAACTATCTTTGAATTTAGAGAGTATGATGATGAGAGAAAATGCAAGCTAGCTACTCTTAAGTTAAAAAAGTTTGCTAGAATTTGGTATGATAATTTAAAAAAGAACAAGAGAAAGACAAGAGAAGTCAAAGATAAAATCTTGGGAAATAATTAAGAAACACCTAAGAAAAAAGTTTGTGCCTAGAGAGTATGAGTAAGATATGTATGTGAAAACGAAGACTCTAAGGCAAGGCTTATTTAGTGTAGAAGAATACACTAGAGAATTTGAAAAACTAGCCCTTATTTGTGATGTTCAAGAAAGAAAAGAACAAAAATGTGCTAGATACTTAGGTGGCTTGAATAACTTGATAAGAGATAAAGTTGACATGTTTTCTTATGATTCTCTTGATGAATTAATTAAGTTGTCTTTAAAATTTGAAAGAAAAACTAAATCAACTAAAGCCTATGTTAATTCTAATGCTTCAACTTCAACTAAACCCTATTCTAACACCTTTACACCTAAATCAACATCTTCATATGATGAAAAGAATAATCGAGATGATAAAGGTAAAAATAAGGTAGTTGAAATGGCAAATAAACAATTTTTTAAATGTAAAGGATATGTACATTTTGCTAGAGATTGTCCTAACCAAAGGGCCTTAACCTTGCATGAAATAGAAAACATGGAACCATATAGTGATAATGAGAACATAGAAATTGAATCTCCTAATGAAATCTTAACCATGGATGAAGAAGAAGGAGATCCATGTTTTGTAATTCAAAGAGTGTTACAAATCCAACCTACTATAACACCTACTCAAAGAGAGAAATTTTTTAAGACAAGTGTAAAATAGGTGATATGGTGTGTAGATTCATTATTGATAGTGGTTCATGCACCAATTTTACTAGTGAAGAAATGGTTAAGAAACTTGGTTTAGAGACTACTAATCATCATAAACCCTATTATTTACAATGGCTAAACAAAGACAAAGGAGCTAAAGAAAACAAAAGAACCTTAATCACATTTTCCATTAGATATTACCATGATGAAGTTATATGTGATGTTTTGCCTATGTGATGTTTTGCCTATGGATGCTTGTGGATTACCATGAACTAAGGAATATTTGGTGAAAAAGGAAAAGCAAATGTATAGATTGACACCTTCTTTGTGTGATAATATGCCTTTAAGTGATGACAAAAAGAGATTATTTTTACATGAAAAGGCTATGGAAAAATGTATAGAAGAAGAAGGAATTTGTTATGCTTTAGTTTCTAAATATTCTAACCTTGAGAAGCAACAAATTGAAAATCCTAATCTAGTTAACTTGCTTGATGAATATAATGACGTATTTCCTAATGATTTACCTCCAGGATCACCACTTAAAAGAGGTGTAGAACATGCCATTGATCTTGTTCCTGGCATGCCCATTCCATATAGGCTAGCTTATAGATGTAACCCAGATGAAGCTAAGGAATTACATAAACAAATCCAAGAGCTTACAGATAAAGGATTTGTGAGAGAAAGTATGAGTCCTTGTAGTGTTCCTGCTTTAATAGTGCCTAAGAAAGATGGTACTTGGCATATGTATATAGATTTTAAGGCAGTGAATAACATTTCTATCAAATATCATTTTCCTATGCCTAGGTTAGATGATATGCTTGATGAACTTTGTGGTGCACAAGTATTTTCTAAAATTTATTTGAGAAGTGGTTATCATCAATTAAGGATTATAGATGGAGACTAATGGAAAAATGCTTTTAAAACTAAATATGGTGTCTATGAGTGGATGATTATGCCTTTGGGGTTATGTAATGCACCTAGCTCATTTATGAGACTTATGAATGAAGTTCTCCGACCTTTCCTTGGTGATTTCATTGTTGTATATTTGGATGATATTCTTGTGTATAGAAAAAATGGTTATGATCACCTAGTGCATTTAAGGAAATTGTTTGATAAGCTAAGGAAATCTAAACTATATGGAAAATTTGAGAAATGTGATTTTATGCTTCCAAGTGTAGTTTTCTTAGGCTATATTATTAGTGGAGAGGGTATTAAAGTAGATCCTAATAATATTAGAGCTATAAAGGAATGGCCTATCCCTAAAAATGTTCATGATGTTAGAAGTTTTTATGGATTAGCTAGTTTCTATAGAAGATTCATTAAGGATGTTCCTACTGTAGCAACACCTATTACTCAACTCATGAAACATTGTGAATTTTATTTGGGACAAGAAGCTACTCAAGCCTTTGAAACCCTCAAAACTAAACTTTGTAATGCCCCTGTTATATCCTTACCCCACTTTAATCTTCTTTTTGAAGTAACTTGTGATGCTAGTGGAGTTGGAATAGGAGGAGTACTTTTCCAGGAAAGAAACCTATAGCATTCTTCTCTGAAAAGTTGAAAGGAGCCAAACTTAACTATTCAACTTATGACAAGGAATTATTTGCCATTATACGGAGTCTAGAGATATGGAGTCATTATCTGAGACCAAAACCCTTTGTATTATATTCGGATCATGAAAGTTTAAAATATTTATATAGTTAAAATAAAGTTAATCTGAGACATGCAAAGTGGGTAAGTTTCTTACAATCTTTTGTGTTCTCTGTCAAACATTTAGATGGAAAAGAAAATGTAGTAGACGATTCTCTTTCTTGTAGATCTACATTACTTGTTATGATGGTTGTAAAAATCTTAGGTTTTGAAATGTTAAAAGACTTATATCCTAAAGAAGAAGATTTTAAGGACATATTTAGTACGTGTAAAGAAAGTGGATACCGTGGAAATTATGTCATAAAAGATGGATTTTTGTTTAGACTAAATAAACGTTGTATTCCTAGATCTAGTATTTGAGACTTGCTGATCAAAGAAACACATGAAGGAAGCATTGCGGGACATTTTGGTACACATAAGACTATGGAACTATTGCAAGAAAACCTCTATTGGCTACAAATGGTTAAACATGTATAAGCCATGATAAATAGATGTTGTACATGTCAAAAATGTAATAGTTACTTTCATAAAGGCTTATACACACCTTTACCTATTCCTGATAAACCATGGGAAGGAGTTAGTATGGACTTTATCCTAGAGTTACTAAGAGCGCAATGTGGTAAAAATTCTATTATTGTGGTGGTAGATAGATTTTCTAAAATGGCTCATTTTATTCCATGTAATAAAACCGATGATGTCACGCATGTTGCTGACTTGTATTTTAGAGAGGTTGTTAAACTTCATGGTGTGCCTAAAAGCATAGTTTTAGATCAGGATGTCAAATTTATGAGTTATTTTTGGAAAACTTTATGGCATATACTTGGTAAATTTTTATTTAGCACTTTGCATCATCCACAAACTGATGGTCAAACTGAGGTAACTAATAGAACTCTTGGTACATCATTAAGAAGTTTAGTTAATAAGAGTATTAAAGATTGGGATGTTAAGTTAGCTCATGCAGAGTTTGCTTATAATTGTAGTCCATCTAGTACTACTCAAAATAGTCTGTTTGAGGTGGTGTATGGAGTGAATCCACACATGCCTATTAATATGATTCCTTTGAAGAAAGGTGAATTACAAAAATAAGAAGCTGAAGATAGAGAAAAAAATTTTCAATAGCTTCATAAGAAAATAAAAAATAATATTGAAAATGCTAATGCCAAGTATAAAGCTCAAGCGAATAAGCATAGAAACCCTCACGTGTTTTCTCCTAGTGACTTAGTTTGGTTAATTTTGCGTAAAGAAAGATTTCCTAATTTACGTAAAAATAAACTAATGCCAAGAACTGATGGACCATTTAAAATACTAAGAAAGTTTGGGGATAATGCTTATGAACTTGAACTTCCAGACCATTATGGTGGAATTTCAAGAACTTTTAATGTTCGTGATTTGTCTTCTTATTATACTGATGAAAATTTGAGGGCAAATTCTTCTCAAATTGGGGAGAATGATGAAGGAACATCTAATGATTCTCATATTCATATTGACTCTCAAGGTAAGGAAGAATTATCTTTCTTAATATTGGAGCCAATCATATTAAATGTTCTTGATAATATGTCTATCCTTGGTATTGAAAACAATTCGATATATTCTTGCAGGTATGTTACATATTTGTAAGGAGAAGATGTTAACACACCTTAAAGTGTACAAGCATTCAAAGCATACAAGATTATGGCATACATGGGATGACACTACAACAAGATATGGTGGTGATTATCATTAGATATATTAAACTTGTTGTAAACCCTAAGTGTATTTTATGTAATCTACGATTTGATGTAATTTCATGTATGTATCATAGTTGATTGTGTGGATTTGTAATGTTAGTCATTAGTATCATTTAGATGATGATATTATGAATAAGTTTAGATATTATATGGGCTTAATTCAAGTGAGTTAAATGGTCTTAAATTAAGAGGGAACTCGGTTGGTTTAAGGCTTGTATTCAACGGGTCTCCCTCCCCTATATATATCTCCTTGTACATGCCTAATACATGATAAATAATAGAATATTTTGAACATAGAATTTACTCAGCTCAGCCTGTGTTTATCCTCCCTTCCAAGTCTCTTTCGATCAAGGAAAACCTGGGGTTTAACCTTCATCATTCGAGCTTTTAAATGATTGGTATCATTCAAAGTAACCTGCGACATACTTTGCAACTTGAATCGAGTATAACCTACATTAAAACCAGATTTCTTCTTCAAGTTTCCATTGACTGGATTCTACAACTCAATGAATAATCGATCCAACACTTCCCTCCCCTTTGATTCACATTAGGTTGGGTCTCTCCCTCTCCATGGCTTTATGCCTTTGAATTATCCAAAAATAATAATAAATATATGTAATAATGTGTATATAATTTGTTGCTAAAAAGGTTTCATAAAGTTAATTTGTTGCTAATAAAATGTTGGTTGGATGGTGTGGCATCTCTTTTGTTCATGGTTGATATTAGAATAATGCATAAAAGAATAAAAAACATAAAAAAAGAGAGATAAAAAAGGAAAACTAAAGATGCATGCCATTATTTGTTTGTGAAAGTGATTATCTTGGTGATAATGATGATGATAACAACAACAACAATATAACTTTTTTTAATTTAATTACTTAATTATTTTAATAGTGCGGAAATTATTAAGGATATTTCTCTTAATAATAAAGTATGGATATAAAATCTTAGAAATGTGCAAACAAATTAATACTAAGAAGAAGGTTGGTAATAGGTTATTAAGCTTGAGAAAACTTATTTGAGGGATCCATTTAGAACATTGAGTAACTAAAAAAAACATTTACATACTTCTAACTTGTATATTATGTAGGTTTGTTTTTAGCTTTACATAATTTGTTAAGATATGATATTATATGTTATGATTAATTTGGCTATAGAATTTACACATTTTATAATTTAGAAGAGTTAGGTAATAATATTGATGAAAATATTTAGTAGTTGTTTAATTTTGTAGGTAGTGAGATGACACATTTACTTATTACATACAGAGCTTCACATTTGTGCATGACACCTTATGTGAATCTTCGGAGTCATGTGAGATGGTCTTACGACAAACTAGGCCACTTTGTTGTATGCAAGGTGTACTTTAATTCGTTCAATTTTAGATCATATCATTTGTCGTTGACCTTACATCAGATAGATCTATAGTTAGGAGTTATAACTAGGCCTTTTTCCACCATACTGATACACCACACCCAATATTTTTTTAAGGGTGAGGTTTGCGAGGGATTATGATCAAATAGGTAGAGAGATGGTGGTGATACATAACCAGTGGAGGTTTTATCATAAAATATTACCAAGTATCCACCCTAGTTATCCTAGGGTATTTGTCACTAGTCTCTCCATTGATGATGTGAGGGAGCTGATATATCAAGATGAGTGGAATTTGAGAGTGATAATTGCTAATCAACCTAAGTAAGGTTATCAGTGGATTCCATAGGATGCTGAGCTATTTTTCTTAGTTAAGTGTTTGGGTTATAGCAACCTTCGTAATAAATAGTATTTAATATTGTCCAAAAATATTTGAGGAATTATCAAGTGACATGATGAAACATTTTTATGGTGATTACAAGAAATTTACATTTTTTGCTACTTTATTATAATTTAAAAGCATGCAAAAAATGGAGTGATAAGAGTTTTACAAAATTATTAACACTTTAAAAATATATAGTTTATGGTAACAATGTTCTACCCTATCATACCTTTGAAGTGAAGAAGATCCTTTAATCTATGGGCATGAGTTATGAGAAGATACAAGTAGGCCCTAATGCTTGTATATTATTTTTTTAATGAGTATGTGTATTTATATAGTTGTTTAATTATGAATGTAAAGCACCACAATACAAGAAGAACAAGGTGTCGGCTAAGGTGCTATGGTATTTTCTCATAATATTAAACTTTAGGCAGATGTGTAATGAATTCCAATATAATAAGAACTTGAGATGACATGCTGATGAGAAGATAAATGGTATCTTCTAAGACATCTAGATGAATCTCCACAATGGATAATGATTGATATTTTATTCATTAAATTTGGTGAAGAAGTAAGAAACATGCATCTTACATTTTCTATGGATGGAATAAATCCACATAATCAAGGTTTTTGTTTATATATAATCTGCCACCGTGACTCTAAATAAAATAAAAGTATATGATGTTATTTTTGCTCATTTCGGGGCCAAACCAAGCAATGAATGATATTGATATTTATTTGACACCTTTAATTAATTATTTTAAGTTTTTATGGGACATAAGTGTTAAAGTATTTGGTGAATATTATGAGAAGAATTTTACTTTGAGAGTAATGTTATTTTGTATTATAAATGACTTTCTAGCATATAGCAAGTTTTTAGTTTATAGTGTGAAAGATCATTAGGTATGACCGATATGTGAATAAAAAACTTCATTTATTCAGCTAATGCATGGTAGAAAGACTATTTTTCATGAGCATCATAGATTTTTATCAACGAATCATCATTATCATAGGCGGAAAACTTTCAATTACTTCCCAAAAGAAGGGTAGGCAACAATCTAATTAACGGGTTAAAAAGTATATTTGAAGATGAAAATTTGTAAGGGGCAATTTAAGAAGAAGAATAAAGATAAGCTTCAATCAATTAGATGGAAAAAGATGTTTATATTCTTCAACTTTTCATATTAGGAATCTATGTAAGTGAGATATGCCTTCAATGTGATTCATATTGAGAAAAATATATGTGATATCTTTGTTGTTACATTAGTTAATGTACTATGAAAAACTAAAGATGACATCGATTCTTAAAGGGATATAGAGGAAATGGGAATTAGATATGAACTAACACCATGAGATAATGGAAAAAGAATATATTTACCACTATCTTGTCGTACTCTCTCTAGAAAAGAAAAAATTACATTTTGTGAATTCTATACGAGTGTCAAAGTTCTAGAGGATATTCTTCAAATGTTAGAATGCTAGTGTTGATTAAAGAGTTAAAACTAATTAATATGAAGTCTCACTATTCCCATATTTTGATGTAACATTTGTTTCTCATAGCCATACATAGAACTTTACCGAAGTGTGTTCGAATTGGTCTCACTAGACTTTGTTAGTGATACACCTTGATAGTTTGGAATCCTTGTAAAGAGGGATTGTGATGACTTTGTGCCAAATTGAAATGTAATTTCTACCCTTATTATTTGACATTATGGTAAATCTAATCATTTAACTTGTTTACAAGATAAAATTTTTAGGATATGTTCATTAACACTAGGTGTAGCCCTTTGAGTGCTTTATGAAGTTAATAAAAGGTTACTTGAAAAATGATATCAGCTAAAAGGATACATTATTAAGAGTTACCTAGTTGAAAAGGTAATTGAATTTTGCAAAATTTACTTGTAAGTTTGAAGATGTACAAGAATCTACTAAAAAATATTATAAGTTTGAAGATATCCCCAACCCTAGTTAGTTTTCTTAGAGCAAACTATTATATTATATTTATTACTATATTCTAAATTCAAATATATTTCATGATGAACTTGAAACATCTGATTCTATGAATTTTATATATCAAGATAGCATTATGTCACAATTAACAAGAATTGAAGAATAACTCAGAAGACACAAGGGTCTTGGATTAAGGGTTACGTGAATTAGCATGTGTGGTCGATCTTATCGATCCCGTAACACAAATGAGAAAGTAGATCTTTTAACCTAAAAATTAAACATGGCATTTGAATGGATTACCAAAGTAGAGAAAGAGTTCTCATTTATCAAATATTAAGAGGATAAGACATCCAATTTACACTACAAGAAACTAGTGCATTAACGACCAATTTAGAGACAAAAAATGTTTTTAGTTGCTATTGATATATTATTAATGACTACTATTAAAATTCGTTGTTATTGGTATATCTATTACGACCAATATAATTTTTGGTAGTTAATCATTAATTGTTTTGGTCGCTAAAGGTGTTTAAGTCTCATATATATTTTTATATATTTTTATAATGGTAAAAATTTAATCATTTTTATCTGTAGAATATATTTACGTCTATGAATTTATTTGTTTTTATGAGGTCGATAAGATCTTCGAAAAATTTTATATTTAAAATTTCTGCAACATCTTTATGATTTTTTTTTTATGTTTTTCCCATTTTCATTTATGGATGACATTTTTATAAATATGTTAAATTATTATTAGTCACTTAAACTTGTATAAAAAGAAAATTTATTTCTCGGATCTTTACCCAATGTTTTTTATTAAATAAAATTCAATTAAAATTATCTGTTATCATATTTTAGATACTTAAAAAAATCCCAATCAGGGACCGGCCCCCGCCCCCTTTTCTTTCCTTCTCTCTCTTCCTTTCCCATTGTTTTTTCCTATGTTGAGATTCGACCCCCTCCTTCCCTTCTCCTTTCCCTTTCCTCCTCCTCTATGTGCATTCTTTGGCCACCACCACACCATCTTACCACTGCAATACGACCACCAGACGACGGCAGCACAAGAGCGAGGCAGGAGTAGTTGTGGTCGGACAAGCAGCACAAGCAGGGAAGCAGAGTGGGTCGCTCGACCCTGTTCCAGCACCATTTCCATGACACCACCGCGATGCCACCATCGGCCACTTCCAGTGATTTCCACCATTAGCAAATGTTCCTTGACCTTTGACGAAGCTCCAATGCCCTTTATCCGCTCTATTTTAGCTGATATTATTTTGTACAAATTATTCTAAACCCTAACTTTTTTTAATTAAATTTCTATGAATTAGCTTTGATTATGCTAAATTATTTGCTGAATTGATTATGTGTGTGTTATATGATTGATTTAGATTGGTTAATTATGTGGTATATGCTTGATTTATGAAATTTGGGAATTTTGACCCGGTTATGTGAGGATTGTTCAAAATGTTCAGAATTTGGGAATTTGGACGGGTTAATTATGTGGTAATGGCCTTTTTTGACATATATATACATATAATGGGTATGGAATTTGGAAAAAGGTAGGCATTTTTCTTTCTTTTTAAATATACTTTTCTTAAGCTAATTTGACACCCAAATTAAGAAATTCTGCACTGTCTACATGTATTCATAAGTTAGTGTAGCTTACAAATATTAGAAGGGTGTGGTTCGGAGCGAGTTAGAAATAGAACCTCCATATAGATCTAGGTGATGAGCATAGATAACATTTACATTTATTTTCCAATGCATACCAAATATCTTTTTTTTAGAAAAAAAAAATCTATGGTGAAGAAACACTATCAGTTTGTTTGGAGTATATCTTAGTGAAGAGACACTATTAGTTTTTGGTGGTAAGGAACTAATATCATCAGGCTATTAGATCCATCGACCAATGTTTTTAGACTCTCTTTTATTGAACTACCTTTTCTCCCATGAAATTTAGAAAGTTTTCATCCAAATTTTTCTACTAGAACTAGAGATAAATATGTTTTGTTAGTTGTAACATCCAAATATTGATTAATATTATGAAAGTAATATGCTATGAACTTAAATTGGTGTTTTGATTTTATAGTGATTATGGCTTGGACCTTTATCCTGTATAGTTTGTGGTGGATGAAAGTTTTATAGTGATTTGCCTAGGGAAATGATTGACCATGATTTCCAAAATCTTCTAAGAATGTGGTGGAAATGGTTTGTGGTGAGAAGGACAAATCTTTCCCTATTTTGAATAAAATTACTAATTTATAAAAAAAAATTATTTGTATTTAACTATTTTTTGGTTATTGTCTTAAAGTAAGCTTTAGGTGTAACATATATATATTCTCATATGTAGGTTTTAGGTGTAATTGAAAATTATTTTATAGATGATCATGAAATATGTTTCAGTAAGCTTATGTTATAGTATAGAATAGTTAACTATGTTTTAGAGTGGTTAAACCCTATATATGATCATCAGTTTTCTATTAATGAGTAGTTGTTTTCCCTATAAGATTTTTTCATCAATAAGTCATTAGTGCTTATTTTTAATAAAATGTTTTACAATTAATGTATCATTGATTTTTTTTAAACTATTTTTACAATCTTTGTCTATCTCTAATATATATGACAATTGGTACGCTTCTCATGTTTGATCTTAATAAATAATTTGATCTCATCTTTTGAGTTCCTATGCTATAACATTTCAATTTGGTACGCTTCTCCCATTAATGTAAAGTTAAGTTAAGTTTGGGATCTTGCTACATTAATCACGTTGTAACTCATTATTTTTTTTATGCAGGTAAAATCATATATTCTTTAATGGTAATATCGTTACATCCATTTCTAACATGTGAGTCAAATATTTGTAAGTTTTCATGCTATCTCTTCCACACTTTACCATTAAGATTGGCATTTCGTGCATTGCATGGGTGTAATACTAGTGTAATCTAAGAGCATTATATAGATACATGACAAATTTGAAAAATAGGATCATATTTTGAGTTGAGTATGTTTAAAGTAGTAAACACTATATTCTTTCTTATGTATATATGGTTTTTCTTTTCCTAGTAACATATTTTAGTTGTATATACATTTTAAAGTTATGGAACAGGAAAGGCAGAAAATATTGGAATGAAAATATAAACATTTTGAAAGGCCAATAATACTATTATGCTAAGTTAGGAAAGAACAAATGCCATAGTTCTGCCGAAGCACCCTTGTGATGTTGTTATCATCATGAATTCTATCACATATGATCCTTAAAATTCATGCTTGCTTTTTTGAACGCTATAAGTATCCTAACTTTTAAACCTTAAAGGATATATAGAGTTTTTTATTAAAAAAATGCAGCGGAACTGCTCATTGTCTTCTTTTCTTTTTAGGGGGTGGGGAAGGGGTATAGTATGCTAGATGTCTCTCCAATAACCATTTGAAGATTATGCTTTCATTAACCTAGAAGCTAGTATTACCTTACGATCTCTCTTAAAAATTCTACATAACTATCTCCAAACTCCTATGAATTTTAAAATCATGTCTATCTACGACTATTGTATGCATATAACTATATCATATGCCTAAAATGTAGTGAATTTTTTCGACTAAAGGATATTAAACTACTATAATGAAAAATAAATAAATAAAAATTAAAACAAAAATGATAACAACTATTTTTGCAATTACCTTTTTGTATAACTATATAGTAAAAATGATAATAATAGTAGTAAAAAATGAATAGCTAAGGAACTACTATAAAGAACGAAGTAATTTAAAACAAATTTAAAAACCACTCGCACCCAAAATTGCCCTTAAAAAAGATGATATAATCTCCCTAATAACAAATGTCATCATACACATACTTATTTAGCTGAGATCACTATATCTTCTATTTTAAGCTAATGAGCTTATAAGCCCTAAGTATGTAACAACAATACTATTGTATAATATAATCCTAAGGATCACATAAGCAAAATTAGCCAACATCTACGATCCAATATATACATATATATCGAAAAATTGATTACAACTAAAAAACTAACTAAAAGAAATTAAACTACAATAACAATTTTAATGACTACAAAGCAATGATAAAAATAACACAGTGATAATTTCTTCTCTCGAAAAAATATAATCAAAGCATGTTTTTTTCATCAGAGGTAAAACACATCAAAACTATCACTATATAGCACAAAGTCAACTAATTAAAGATATCAAATATAAAAATAACTTAACTAATCATTATATACCAAAAAACATTAACTAATGAAATCGAAAAAAACTACTATAATAAGAACCTTGATAGTACATTACCTTAGCTACCACTTTGTATATCAGGATCACAACTTTATAACCCTTAAAAAAATACTATAATAAAATACTAAACCAAAAATAATGATAAAGATAAACCATCATCACAAAGATTCTACCAAATATTAAGACAAACCATATTATTTGGCAATATGCCAGATTAGATGAATAAAATACCCACAAATCCAAGTATTTGTTCACATTGACACCAAACTTGGAATACTAGACTGAGATAAACTAAATAAAAAGATGATAATAATCATTCTTAATTCAAATACCCTTATTGAACATCCATCAGATTTCCTAAACAATGGCTTCTATTTCATTGATGATCCAATTACTAAAAAATTATCCATCAATGCCATTTTGGCCTTCTAATCCTTTAACTTATGAAATCAGTTTCATAATATAATAGTAGCTGATTAGTCTAATGGGATGAATTTAAAAAATAAACTTATATGAAAACTCTACTTATTGTTGTAAGAAATCACTAAAAAAATATACTTAATATAAAAAAAAAGCATTAGCTTTATACTATCTAGTTTGATCTTATCAACCTTAGATAGAAGAACCCATATTCCAGTATGTGTAATAGACAAAACAATTTTGTGAATGTAGGATATCGATCTAAACCTTTTAATCAATTGGAAAAAATAAAATAAAATAATCAATTCATTATTATACCTGTACATGTATTACTTCAAGTCTTGCAATATAAGATTGATTAACTTTGTTAATAGATAACTCCTTTCTAGGCTTTGAAGAGTTTCATAGCCACAAGTTTCCCTATAACACTTGCAACCATGAAGACATATAAACACATCATCATGTCAGCACTATATAAAATGATAGATAATAATTGTACCAATGAACAATGCAAGCGAAAGGGCTCACCTTTATTGTTTGGTGTGATATTTTTTTCTTTTGATATGATATGTCATTGTTTATTTGATACTTATATTAATTATTGTTTTCATATTTATGTTGTTGCAGATCCAACTTATTTTGACAAGCTGACTAAGTCTATTAGGTTCGGTGAATAGAACGATTAATTTTTAGGTGGCTGCTTATCATGATATTTGTGTAATGCAATGATATTCTGTAGCTCTTTTGTAATATATTTATATTTGATCAAATATTTTATTGTACCAAATATTTAATACAAACTATTTGTATGAATATTTAGTTGAATGTTTGTAGGTAGGTATTTAGAAAATTATATCCATGTGTTAAAATAGATATATATGGATACAGGTACAGGGATTGAGAAGATTAAAATGGATATATATATATATATATATATATATATATATATATAAAACATAGATGCATGGTTTGATAAAAATGTTAAAATGCCAATTATATTATTGAATATATAATTATGGTGTTTGCGACCAATAAATTATGTCGCTAATAATAAATGGATTTTAGTAGTGAAGAAAAAATTAGTCGGTATTGGTGTGATAATTTTTTATTTGTTTGATTACAAAAAAAAAATAAAAATTTATCGCTAATATTATTTACGATGATGTATTTTTTTTTTCGCTATTGTTTATAACGACCAACATTATATGTTGCCGCTATTGCTTATAGTGACCAATATTATAAGCTGTCGCTATTGCTTTAGCGACAAACATTATATGTCGTCGTTATTACTTTAGCAACCAACGTTATAAATAGCTATAAAATGTATCAAGTGTCATTAACAATAATATGTAATATTTTATTCTAGGTTTTTCATAAATGTGACTTGTTATATAATGACCCCTCAATTCTT
This sequence comes from Tamarix austromongolica, assembly GCA_039764185.1. NCBI lineage: Eukaryota > Viridiplantae > Streptophyta > Magnoliopsida > Caryophyllales > Tamaricaceae > Tamarix > Tamarix austromongolica. Next base: position 20,158,179 of record CM077808.1, on the reverse strand, counting down.
TTAGTGAAATGAAGGGTGTGTATCAATCATGGTATTACAACACACATAGTCCATAGGCTTAACTTAGCCCCAAATATTATGCTTGTCAATATTGCTATACAATTTATTGGAGATGCACAATTTCCTTGTTATAAAGGAGGCAATGAGGCAAACATAGTTTTTGAAGCTCATGGATGCTTCATGTCTTGAACCACAAACTAGATACATCTTACAAGTGAAGAGATAATGACATCCTCCATCCATATTATACTTAACATGTTACATACATTGTTTATATCTTATTAATATATATGATAATTATTCTTTGTTTAAATCAATAAATTAAGGAACCAGAAAAAAATGATCCCAGGAAAAAGGGAAAGATGGTTATTGGAGGAAGGAGCAATAATAATAGGGCGACATGAAAGGAAAAAGAGCTACATCAAAAAAAATTATTGCCCCATAAAAGATTCCATCTTCATAGAAGAACTAACGACCACAAGAACCTCACTGGCCATTATTAGCTTTGACCTTGTTGTATTTCTATGCCCAAAACTATGTTAGTAGTGATCTAATTATAATTTATAATCCTTTCAAGTATTTTAGAAGGGAAGAGGCTACTTATGTGGTATCGATGGAGGTTATCAAAGACATTTATAATCACTAATAGATTTTAACCATGAGTGTTGTTGTATATATTAAATAAGTGTTATTTTGTATGATATATTTTAGCACTTTATATTGATTTTTAATTTTATGACATATTATATAAGTTATCAACTATTAATAGATATGCATTATTATTGTTATTCATATGTTGGTAGCTAGTCTTGTTGCAGTAGAAAGGATGTAATCCTTTGCAGTGTTTGTGTGTCCATACTACATCAGATCACATTTTAAGGAAAGGGGTACAACAATAGGATTTATCTCATACCTCCTCTTGCAAGTGAACATTAGGTTTTGTACGTTATATGTCTTGATAAAAAAAAGTCTATGTGTTTGATTCCCTTATAACATACTATGTTCCTTTTGTTGTTGCTCATTCTAAAGGAAAATATTTAATTGATATGTTAGTATACCTCTTACTTTATTTGCTTATTTATGCATATATTATGCATTGTTATTTTTTGTTTAGGTATATATAGTTACAATGTTGTTTATCAACTTCATTTATTACAATACTTTAAACAACGTATATGAGTAGAGGAAGAAACGGTGTCCCAAACCCAATGAATCTTAAATATGAGTCTATAATGGTATGTGAAAAGATAAGTATTTTATATATTTTTTTTCAATTATAATTAATATCTAATAGTTATAAAACTAAATAAATTATTTGATAGTGTCCACCACATCAGAATGATAATGATTGTGGGTACTATATTTGTAAAGCAATAGATCTGATGCTCCAAACGATATGTGAATATATATCTAAGCCATGTATGCTTCTTTTTCCATATTTTTTTTATTACTTAATATATAGCATATATATTTGATACTTGAATTAATTACTAATGAAATGATTTAATTGTGTTAATTTGTAGATTTTAAGTGTTCAATATACACGAGGTTAGAAACATACATATAATGAAATTGATGAAGTTAGAGATCAATGGGTCAAGTTCATGCACTCACACATTTGGTATTAATGATCTACATGTATGTTCAGTTCTGAATTTCATATGTCTTTTTTCTTATATGCAACCGGAGATTCATATACATGCATGTAAGTGTTTATAAATTTTTGATAGTTAGGTTTCATAATCTATGGACTTTGACATTGGAGTGTAAAGCTACAAAATTGTGGTATGCCGATTAATTTTGATTCCTAAGTGTTCCTAGTATACTAAGATGTACTAATTACAAGTTTATCACGTATATATTTATCATTTGGGAAGAAGATATGCATGAATTGGTGTTATTTTACACATTCTAGATTTGTAAATATTTGAACATATAAATACATATATAGGGGTTGGAATAAAACTCAACAATTTTGTAAAAAATAATAATGAGGTTTTAATAATAGTTTTAAATAGAAATATAATTAAAACTATGTTTTAACACAATTAGTAGCTAAAATAGTTATTAAAAGGTGTATTAAATTCTCATTTAAGGCTAATTATGGTTTTAATTACTACATAAGTACATATTTAATGTTAACATTATATGGTTTTAATAATGGTTTTTGATGAAACCATTATTAATTCATGAATTTAATGTGACATATTTAGTTAGGATTTTAATTAATACTTTATCATGATTTAATTAGGGTTTCTAGGGTTTTAACAATAGTTTATTTTAGGAGTTGTTATTAAAACATCAGCTGTAATAATGGTTTTAATTTGGAACTATTATTAAGGATCATAATTTTACCCCAAATTTAGCTGATTTTTCATATTTTTAATGAAAGTTTTGAACTAGTATCAAAGCTTTAGTAATAAATGATTCATTAATGGTTTAACACAATTATTAAAACTTAATAAAGACATTATTAAAACCCTTTTTGAGTGTGGTAATAAAAAAATAGTGATGAAATATAAAAATAATTACTATGAAATAGTTTTTTATAGAAAAATTATAACTAACATTGGTAAAATATGACAACTATAGTGAAATATGGAGTCAAGTACAGTAACATTAAAGCAATAGTAGTAAAACATAAGCATAAAAGTGATAAAATATAAATAAAATAATAATGAAACATAAATATAAGAATGGTAAAATCAATTATATTATTAAATATGACGACAAAAGTAGTGAAACATAGGTACGATTATGATGAAACATATAACAATTATTGTAGCTATAGCCGGCACATACTTTAAACCATCTTGTTGTCAAATGTAGTATTGGTAAATAAGGATATCATTCTATATCAGAAATTAAGAGAGCCCAACTTTATTTAGCTAGCTCACAAATAATAAAATAAAAACTCAAAATCACAAAAAAAAATAATAAGAAAAAACACAATAATGGGGGTTTTAAAAATAAAAAAGAATAAAAAGAATAAATAAAGAAATTAATAAAAATAAAATATGAATGTGTTAGGGAAATCAAAATCTACCACTAGACAAGGTTGAAATATAATAATAATTTCTAAAATATCATTTAATCATAACCAAGTTGCAAGCCAAAAACACATATATACACCTTATATTACTTTCCTAAGATAATTTATACAACAAAGCGTCAATATTAAATCACATTAAATGCTAGTAGTGTAGTCATAACAAACAACTCATATATTTAACTAGATTTAAAGCATTAATCACAAGGGGAGGGATATCAGTTTAAGTACCTAAACTAGTACCTCAAGTGCGCTTAGTTTTATTCTTCTCCTTTGACCCATACGTATCTAAACATTCCACTACTTCGGTTAGAATCATAAAACTATTAGGTGAATTTTCATTTAACCTAGCTGCAATTTATACATAAAAATTCTATCATATTCATATAGCCACCTAGTAAGCATAAAATCCTACATACTATCACTATAAAAAGGCCAGAAGGAGGCATGCACCATATAAATCATACTTAATAGAATCACATATATAAACAATAGCAATTAAAGTAGACTTGAAGAATAATCTCATGAAACAAAGAAAATTAATATTTTAGCTCAAACCATAATCTAGGGTTTCAATATATTCCCAAATAATAAAAATTTAGCCAATCATAATAACTAAAATTACACAAACTATATATTAAAATATATATAAGAAATAGATAAAGAAATAACTAAAATTAAATATGAATGAAAATTCAATAATTTATTTGGATGAGAAATTACTTAATTTCATTTGAAATAAATCCTTTTTGTTTCTATTTCTCTTTCTCCTTTTTTGTGTTGTGTTTCCTACGCCCTTTCTTTCAGTGTTGTCGTTAGTTCCAGCTGCACGCCTATCTCTTCTCTATAGCATCTCCTCACATCTTCCTTATCCCCTTTCTCTTTCTCTACCTTTTCTTTCATTTTTCTTTCCTAGGTGTCTCATGAAATATGGTAAAAAAAAAACTTAAAAGGGAGAAATAATAATATGAGGGGTTAGGGTAAATACTTGCATGGTGAGTATGAGCCTTACATGGGGGAAATATTTACGTGGGGAAGTCTTGTTTGGAGGTTAACCATGTAGAAGAAAGTGTGTTTTGGGTGGTTAGTGTACTTTGAGGAGTTTTAGTACGTGGGTTGATGGGAAGGTGCATGGGGGCATAAACTAGGGTTTTGGGGGAAACAACCCTAAGGATAAGGTGTGTTATGGGAAAAGGTTGAGGTAATTAGTTGAATATTAGTGTTGTGAGTAGGGGTGTATCACATGGAGGGTGTGAATTAGGCCAAATGGAGGGTATAGTTGTGAAAGAGAAGGGGGTATGAAAGATAAAGGGGGAATACTAGGGTTTTAGGGGGTGACCAACTAGGATGTCATTATCACATATGGGAATTGAGGAGTTGGTCTGTAGGTTGGAGTTGGGGTGAGTATGGTGGTGCTTGAATCAAGGGAGATGTGGGCTGAGTAAGGAAAGGAGAGGCATGGGCCACATAGGCCAGATTAGGGTTTGAAGGGGAAACCCTAGTGGGAGATGGTGAGTATAGGTGGAGAAAAAGGAGAGTGGGCCATACACCATATATATGATGTTTCTAAGTTTGTTATGAGGTTGGAAAATTTTTTAAGGGTCCTTGGAGTCTTAGAGGATGCGGATGTTCCAAGTCAAGGGTTAGGATTTTTAGAAAGTCTGAGTTGGTAGAGTGGTAATAAGTTGGGAATGTCCATTGGGGTGTGCATGACTAGATGGGTGTTACTTAGTAAATAAGGCATGAATAAAATACTAATAACTTGAAGTGGAAGATCACTAAGTTGGAACCAAATGTAGGATGATTACTAGTCCACCGGTTATAATAGCGTCCATGAGCGTCTTGCCCTGGAGTTGTGCATGTTTACCAGTCTACCGATTATAATAGTGGTCATGTGTGTTTTTTCCTAGAGAGTTATTATTGGTATATTGGTTATAATAGTGGAGGTCTCAAGCTCAATAAGTTAAACTCTTAGATGATAATAATCTATAAGAAAGACACTAATCACATATAATAGAACACCATGTGGGTTGGGACCAGATGTTAGATGTTTACTGATCCACCAGTCATAATAGCAGCCATGAGCATTTTGCCCTAGGGTTTTATATGTTTACTAGTCCACCAGTTATAACAATGGTTAGGTGAGTTCTGCCTTGGAGTAGTTATTATCAGTCCAATGGTCATAATAGTGGGGTCTCTGTACTCATATGGATATAATTCAAGAGATGTGTATAGATAATACTAATGGCCTAAACTTTGATGGGGTAGTTAACCTAATAAAACCTATTATATGCATAATATCTGTATTTTGTGTTGTTGGGCCCTATCTTGACTATATTGTTACATTACTCAGTATATAACATACTAATTACCCTTATCATGGGTGTTGCTTATTCCCATGAGTAGTGCACCCTCCTGAGTCTATGCAGGTAGACAATGAGGCCTTAATGGACTTTGATGCTTATAATGAGTTGGTTGGGGCAGAGTGATGTCTTGATGTCCCAAGGTCGAGGCCAAAGAGAGTGTACTCCCAACTATTTTTCTATTATACTTTATGTTTTTATTCCCCTAGAGTGGGACGCTACTTTGTATTTCATTTATATGTTGTACTAACTTTGAATCTTACTTATTCTAGTATTTTCTATATTCAATGTTAGATTCCTTCATGTGTTAAATGTTTACTATCACGGTTCCTTATTGTCTTGTAGCCTTGTGATTAGTGTGAGATTGGCCAGGGTTCAGACTTATACTAATCATGGCGGTAGGACCCCTCTTTTTTTGGTGTGTGATTTTTCATAAACAAATGAAAATTTTTAATTGTGATTTTTTGGGATGTTACAATATTCACTTACCCACGAAAACATCTGGGCTAGCCTATATTATCCCATCTTAGTTTGTAACCCACTGTTGGTAAACCTATGTGAACTTTTATAAAATACTAATATAACCTATAAACCTATTTTCATGGGTTGGATTATATAAGTCATAGCTAACCCAACCCATTAAACATCCCTAATCTCAAACTATAATTCGAGCATATCAAAGATAAGATATTTTTCCATTAAATGAATTATATAGAAAGGGTGGTAAAGCACTTTAATACGAATGAACTAGGGGTAACCAAACTGTCGAGCAACTCGATCTGGCATATAAGGCTCCATCAAATCCATAAATTGTAGGCCACCTTGGTACGTTGAATTAGGATGTTTCATATTCAGATCTTGATCGAACGATAAGAAGTCAACATATAAACACTTGTAAAACAAATTGGGATATCAATTATTTCAAGAATTCAACAATTAAAAACTACTTATAACAAAGTATTCCATCAACTTGCTAGCCCCTTAGAGAATCCAATTGCCTACTATATTAAATTATGCCATCCATGGAATTAGGGGGAATAGTCTGATGAGATGTGTCCTACCTCATAGCTGCAGCATTATATGAAGGATTATACGTATGATAATAACTCCACTAAAATCATGGGAAATACTCATAAATTCATGCCCGTGCACAAATATAACACACATATAATACAATTAAACTAACAATTAAACAACTTTTGTCAAACTAAAAACATAATAAATAATTACCTCTAAAAGTGTCATATAACCACTAATTTTCTTGCATCCGTTCTAGATGCTATCACAAGTTTCCTATACAAATAGGCTAAAGTCCTAGCTCTAAGGACTCAATCACCTAATGTACTCAAATTAGCTACTAATCTAAGCATTTTTAATGGAGCGCAGCTACTGGACTTGTTAATAAAAAGCGTAAACAATAGCAGTACCATATATAAAATCGGGCATAAGACTCATCATCCTCAACACGGTCAACCGTAAGCTTATAAAAAATATCATCTAGTACAACCTTGCTTCCCTTCACAAAATAAGGACTAATCAACCCCTCAAGTTCACCCCACATCTCGGCCAGAAGCTCTATCACATTACCATCAGCTAGTGTACTCATAGCCATGAGAATTAAGATCCATAATGTAGATAATGCCATGTAGAGTGATTGTCATCTTACCAAATGGAAGGTGGAAGCTGTTAGTCTTTGGGTGCCACCTTTCAATAAAAGTAGAGAAGAACAAAGCATTGTGATGGTGGAAGTATGTGGAATACAGATTTTTTAGGCCTGTGGCCTCGATGTAGTCATATGCAATACCTATGCCCTCATCATCGCTATGTAGTCTTCTCAATTTTTTTATCCTAGATTAAAACCTTAGCATAGGACATGGTTCCTACAATAAAATTAATATTAGAACAATAAAATACATGGTACAACTATAGAAACCATTATGTATACTAATATAAATTACCTCATCATCATTTCATATGGTGTATGCCACATGACCCTTAAAACTAGTTAGAAGATCAGGAATGAATGGATTCCCACCAGTAGGTCTAGTCAATCTTCAATCTTCATTTGATGACGATGAGAAAATAGATCCAGTTGCGTAGGCAAATGTGCTAGTACAGGAAAAATCCCCCTCACTGAGATAATCATACTCTTCCTCAAAAGGAACTTGATATTTGTCTGTAGTATGTGGAGCTTTGCCATGCTCCATCGCCAGTTGTGCTCTAGCACTAGCGGTAACTGCCCTCTTTGCCACCCTAGTCGTAGCAAGAGTAACATTTCTTAGATCTTTTCCTCTACCTCCTCTAATAACCATATACTACTAATAATAATAATAATAAAATCACCATTAAATATTATGTATTAGCTCATCAATAATTTATGGTTTAGGGTTACAGTTAAGGGTTAAAGGTTTTAGGTTTTAGGGTTTACAGTTTACTATTTACAATTAGAGGGTTGATGGTTTAGGGTTAAGTTTAAGGTTAGGGTTAGGATAAGGGAATTGGGAATTGGGTTTAGGGTTTAGGGTTAGAGGATTTTGGGTTAAAGGGATTAGGGTTTAGGGTTAGAGGGTTCCAATGGGTGAGTTACCTGTTTGGAACAACATTTGACGGGTATACTACCCGGTGTTGGTCAAAGGTGATGAGTAAGATACCCGTTGGGGATAGTTTGTGACTGGTGAATTACCCGATGGAATGTTTCATCGATGGATGAGTTACCTGTTACTTTTCATGGCTGACGGGTGAACCATCCGTCGATTATTGTTTCAATCCTGACCTCTATTTTTATCGTTTGAAGCTCAAATTTTGACACAAAAAAACTTACAATCATTTTACTAACATAAGTTCGATCTATGTATATAAATATTAATTTCAGTTAAAAAAACCCAAATTTTAAAAAATGGAATAATTATACTTTTAATTTTAACTAATTCAAAAATGATAAAAATTAACAAAAAGAAGAAGAAGAATGAAATCTTACATACCTTTTGATGTAGAATATGTTGGATTGTTGATTTCAATCTAATTTGTTCAATTGATTGAAGATCGGGATGGAGTTGAGAGGAGTTGAGATGAGGGAGAAGAGAGAGAAGAGAGAAAATATGTTAGAGAGAAATGAGGAGTGAAGAAATGAGATGGATAAAATAAAAAATGGTAAAAATATTAGGGGTATATGGGTATGTAGTTAGTAAATTGGGTGTGTAAGGAAAGGTGGTGTAATAAAATTCATGCCTTTTTTTAATCCATATACTTAGCATATATATATATATCTTTTTTTTTTCTAAGAGGACTTGGTGTTAATTATTAATAAATTTTAATAATTATTAAATTATATATATGGTACTTAGTATATGTATATATATGGTAAAATAAATTATATATGGTAAAACCAATTATATCCACATATTTTAAGATAATTTTTTTTATAATTAATAAATTTTAATAACAATTATAAAAAATAAAATTGTTATATTCTTTAAAAATTAAAAATTATCTCAAACTACATAACATGGGGTCATATGTTATAGAACGAGGGATACTTTGATCCTTCATTGGCTCCGTCGACGTCTTCCCGGCTCTAGGCTGATAGTGCCAATTGGTACTAGTAGTATTTTCTTTTCGAAGATTACCGCTGCCTGTGGTTGCGTGCGGCCTCCGTCTTCTTCAACATCCCACTAAAAGTTTCCTCATTATCATCTAAAATTAACACCCTGATTCCCAACTTCAAACACATTTGTATACCATTAGAAGGGGAAGGGGAAAAAAGGGAGAGGAATGGGGACAGGGAAAAAGGTATCAATATCGCTCGATGGACTAACAGACAAGAATTTAATGCAGTTAAAGAAGCTCAATGTCGTTCTCTTTCCTGTTCGTTATAATGATAAATACTACGCTGATGCCCTAGCCTCCGGGGAATTCACCAAATTAGGTCGGTCTGGTTTCTATTCCCTCCACCCTTCGTCCGGGCTTTCTTATTTTCAAGCTTCTAATTGAATGCCAATGCCTTGTGAATTCGATTTTCATCGAACTGGATCTGATCGTCAAGTGTCGCAGCAATAATTTTTGTGCCTAATTTTGTGGCGATTTTTGGTCTCATTATCTTTCGGGTGTACTGATTTCGTTATCATAATTGTTTTTGGGTTTTATGGATTAGGGTTTTCATTTTGCAATTGTGATTCATTATGGTCTTTCATGAAGACAAACTGAAGGATGGCTGGGAACTTAAACTTCTGTTATTGAACATTTGGAATTGCGATTGGCTGTTCTGGAAGAGGAATTCTTGGAATTAGACAACATTAGTCTTGATTGCCTAATGAGGATCTTGTACTCATTCATGTTGTTCCATTTCGTGCATACTGTGTTGTTAAAAGCAGAAAGCTATATATTGTGTTTGTACAATCATGCTGACGTTGTTCATTTGGTAAGGATATGCGTGGTGACATGTCTGCTCAAGCCAACAACTGTGAATCCTATAATGGTTTTCTAGGTATATAACGTCAAAGTATAGATTGGAAGTAATGTACTGTTAATCCCTGTGATTTTTCTGATGGCGGATAGATTCCCAAATAAAATTCAAAGCTTAGTGGGAAAATTTTTGAGCTGCTGCACTGATTTCATGAGTATACTGTCTCTTTGTAATATTGTAGAATTTAGACAGCTTATGCAGCTTCACCCAGCCGCATAACAGTTTGTGTTGTGCTCCTGCAAACCTGTTCACTTATCTTATCTGGCTTAGTCTGTTGTTTTATCATTGGAATACTTGAGGTGACCCTATATGGTGTCACAGGCATGAAAGTCACTGGTACTTGGTTTGTTGTTCTGTTATGGAGTATGGGTTGTCCTTTCTCCACAGTTCACTTTTTTCTTTATCAGGTTTTGATTAGCATTTCTCAATATGAAAACTTAAACAGGAAATTATCGCTCATACTTGCTATTTTTCCACTTCCTTTACTCCTCTTTTCTGTGTACTTTCATTCAATGCTCATGCATCTTTCAAAATGATATTTATAATTCAAATTGTCAAAAATTACTGTTATTGAGTATTTACTTAGAGCAAATTCCATTGTTTAGCAAATTTTAACTTAATATTCATATTCTTTTTATGGCTTAGGAACTTCCTGTTTCCTGGACAATTATTCATCCATATTATGCAGTTTAAGTATATGATTGCTGGGTTGTTCAAATAGCTAGCTTTTAGCTTGTTCGACCCTCCTCCAAACCAAAAAAATAAAAATAAAAATAAAAACTAATATGTCCAATTTTTTATTTTTTATTTGTTTGGATGACAACCTTATTGGGCTTAAAAGCTCATAACAATGTTTATATGACAACCTTTAATAAGCTAAACAACTCTTTTTTGATAAGCTTGTTACGATGGCTTTTAGCTTAAACACTTAGGAGTCCAGTTTTCTGCTTTCAGTCTTCATTTAGGCTAGTTGTGTCAGAGTATGATCGATAATTGTTTGATTGGTGCTGGAAATGATATGGAAGAAAAAGGGAGATTCTCAAGAGTTCATATAGTTTAGAATGTTAGATCTTAGTCTATCACTTGTGTTCTCAAATGTCAGCCAGAAAACAGACGAATTTGGTTTTCTGTGAGACTGAATAGTTTAAAATAACTGGAAGCTTGAGCCAAGGATATTGATGAACTTATGTCTTTCTGTGTATCCTGAGGTGTCTCAGGCTACTAAATTATATAGTTATAGTGCTAAATAAATGCTCGGGCTAATGGTGGACAACGACAATGAGTGTATTAATGCTTTTACCAACTGCAGAGAAGCCAAAGGATCCAAGAGAAAAGGAAAAGAGGATCAGAAAGGCATATCGTGCTGTTTTGAATTTTTTGACTAAGTGGTGGGGTTTCCGTTTTGGCAGGTACTAGTGCTCTTTTGGGTTGCGAGGAGTTTGGCAGGGATAAATCCCTATTAAGGTGTGCAGACTTATGTTTCTCTGGGTGTTACGGGTCCTTTACGTTTCACCTCAAGGAGATTTGGTGGTGACTTTGGAGTTCTTTGATTGGCTTGCATATCAATTCTGTTTTTCTAGTATGCTTAACCTTGTGTCTTCCTTTGTTGGCCATTTATTCATGAGACTGATTGGGCCCAGTATTTTTGTTCTGTCCATGGCATTTTATGCCTTTCTAAATTATCAAATAAAAAAATTAAAATTGAAGTGCTAGATTGAGTTTCTTCTTGTGGGAGGCAGATTGTTGGTTCCACTGCTATGTGCTCTGGTGCTTGTTTGTATGTCTGATGAGTCATGTCTGATAATTAGCTATACAGGAAATATGAGCCCACAGGGACACTTCTATCAACTAAGATTTGTCACCAGACGGCCAATAATTTACATTTCCTGCCTCTCAGTTTCAAACATTAGAAGTCATTGCACTATATCTGCATCAAGATAGATTCTGATGTGTAAGCAATTACTTGCTCATATATGTGGTGCTTATCTTTCTTACTTGGGTTCACTTCTCAAAATTTGTGACTACAGCCACTTCTCTCTGTTTTGTAGCTGAAATATAATATTTTGTTGGGTTGAAGGAAAAGGGTCACTAAAATTCGTAGTTTAACTTTAATTTGCTTTCTATTCTTCAGCATACTACAGTGATATATGTGTTGGGGCAATTGCATGTCGGCTTGAAAAGAAAGAAGGCGGGGCAGTTCGTGTTTACATCATGACATTGGGTGTTTTAGCACCATATCGTGGATTAGGCATTGGTAAGTATGACCTTCCATTCTTTGATCTAGCTTGATTAGGCAGTTCTATCAGAATACAAGCTGCTGGACAAGTGAAGCTCGTAATAATTTTAACTTAGCTAGAAAATGTCTTTTGATTCAATTTTCTGGCCTTTGGACAGGTGCAAAGCTCTTGAACCATGTTCTTGATCTGTGCTCTAAGAAGAACATCTCCGAGATCTACTTGCATGTTCAGACAAACAATGATGATGCTATCAATTTCTACAAGAAATTTGGGTTTGAGATAACAGAAACTATCCAGAATTATTACACAAATATTACTCCACCAGACTGTTATGTTCTAGCCAAGTACTTCTCGCAACCTCAGCCGAAGAAATGAATGGCATGAGCTGTTTCAGATCCAAGGCCTTATGCATGTTTGGGCTTACGGTGCATTGCATTTCAGCCTTGTGCTGGTCAATGTTGTTAATGTTGCTGATTCTTGATCTGTTTTCGTACGTCAGGAGGTGGATAAGGTTTTTAGTTTTACGGACTAGGTAGGAAAAGCTACTTGCTGAATTGGAATGCAGTTTTTCCTGTGCAAAGTGTTAAACAGAGCATGAAAGGGTTAAACTTGTGCTATGCTTTGTTGATTATGGAGTTGCTAAATGTTAAAATTCAACGATCTGATGGAACATTGCTCCAGAACTTTAACTACCTAGGTTTTGTCTGAGAAAGCAAATTGTTTAACCAAACATAACTGAATTATTACTTTAATATTTTGTAAATATTGATTTACCAAAAGTTAATAATTTGAGCATAAAACTAATTGTTTGAAACAACAGTATGCGATTACTTTTGTCTACCAAATAATCGGTTTGGGCTGCCAAATATGCCTTCCAAATAATTAGAGATTGTCGGGTATTGTTTGGCTGTTACTCCCTCTTTAATAATAGGCTAGGTTTTATTTCAGCTGTTCCAAGCACATAATTTTCTCTAAAAGATGTCACTGATTTTTAATATGGGGGCAAACATATAAAAAAGAAGACCTAATACAATATATTATTAACTCGCGATTAATTGTATTTTCTTAATATGTGTGTGAATTTAAATGAGTCTTTTATGGGAAAGGGGAGGGAAAGTAATATACTATAGGAATGCTAAATATCATCCTCTATATATTTGCCACCAATCTATGATGATTAAAAATGGGACAACAAATTTGATTGAAGAAAAAAGGGGGGCAAAGAACACAAAGGAACAGTTAATTGATGTATAGTCTAGCGGTTAAATTCCTTCTAAGAGCAAGTTTAATGACAAGTAACAAAACTCAGTAGTTAAGATATTTTTCAAATTAAAATAAAACTAAAGTTACATTACTCAATTACTACGTATTAAAAAATATCTTAAAAATAGTGGAAATAAACTATAATATAATTTTTTGTTTGTTTATTCTTTTCTCGATTCATCAACTTTTTCTTTTCTTCCTAGTACACATTTTAAGTTTTTTAATCCATTTTTTTTCCCTCAAAACTCCCCAATTCTACTACCATTCAATGGTTGGGTACCTCAAGACTTTTCAAAAGAACTACCATAGTTCATGGTCTAACATTGCACGGAATGACAGACAGAAAAGAAAGAAGAGAAATCAAAGAAGATGAGTGGAGGAAAGGCAAGGTGGTGGCCCGATGGCGACTAGAGCTGGTGTGTCATACTGTCATGTGCCCACGCCCTTAGAGCGTTGGCTGGGGCTTGGGAGATTGTGGCGGTGGAGGAACCATTAGCACCCCGAAACTTGAAGCGAATGAGCAAATTTATAGAATGACCAAAACACTACGTTCTTTCCACACTTGCCCTGCTCATAATTAGCCTGAAGTCACAGTGAAGCCGACATTTATTCAAACTGGCTAAACCGCTGGTACCGTTGGGGATTTGATCGCTGCTGGCTGATGGTTGCCTCTCTTTGATCTGTTCCATTCGCGAAACCTTTCTCCTTGAAGATTAATGTACAGATTGTATGCGTGTTTTGTTGGTTACTGTTGTTTTAGGACATACAAGGAAACAGGATATGGTACTCTTTTGGTGCAGGTATTGCGCATGGAGTGTTGTGCTTGATTTTTCAGGATATTAAGAATCTGAACCCATCGCGAGGATTAGAGAATACCAGTATATACAGATCGGAATCTATTAAGGCATCATTTTAATATCCTTCAAAAGGCCAGTGCAGAAGATTGCTGCCAGCTTCACCTAAGTTATTCTGGTGCTTGATTTTTGCCACCAAAGATAGGTACTCCATAAATTTCTGCATGCCTATGTAAATTAAATAGGCGAGTCCATTACAATGGCACTCCTATAATGTCCGGTCGTGTTTGGACCTGTCAGGTTTGAGGACTTCATGATGATTATCACAGTCCACATGAATGAGATTGATGACATATCATAAAAATTACATAGATTCAGAATTGAAAGACGAATCTGTAACCACAGTTTGCAGGGGATGACTCTGCACAGCACCCAAAAACAAAAAAACTCTCCATGATTTATTTTTAGTCTGAATAAATAACATTTCTAACAATTCTCTGATCCAGGATCCAAATGCAAAATTACTCCAAGTACAGACAATCGTGACAATAGAGCTACACAGATTGCAAGAACCATAACCTTCGTGCAATACCCCTCTCTGCTTTCACCCCTTAAAAGTTAAATCTAGCACCAGTTGGGAAGGATATACAGAAAGGCTACATAGGAAGTTCCAAACTTGGAACTATAGATAGCCAAATACGCAAAGGGAGCAGAAAGGAAGAAAGCAGGTTCATATTATAAGAGGACAACAGGATCTCACTGGATGAACCATTGCAGCATTATGTGGTCTTTGCAGGCCATGTTGCTTGGGCAGACATGATGATGCCAACAATTACCCCAAACAATCCAAGTGCACTGCCAAAAATCTCAATCACCAGAATCTTAACAAAAAGTGTCGAGTTTTGGGCATCGGATAACGCACAGCTGCTTCCTATTATGCCAACACACAGCCTACAGATAATGACAGAATTATTATTGAAAGTATATATTAAACAAAGTTCATAGTTCAGATGTTTAAATGAGAAGCAATTGGGACTCACCCACAGAAAAGGTTGGCAAACCCCACAATGATGCCAGATGCAAAAATTGCGTATCCTGCTCTAAGTGACTCGGGTTCATAGATCTGAGTTGGTGATACACTCTCTAATTTGGTCTGCAAAATGATTGCTACAATGACACCGTATATAGCAACAGCTTCGCAGAAAATTACACTGTAAATAAGAGAAATCTGTATTAGTGTATCCGGAGCAGAAAACAAATATACAGTTACATTTTGAGAGAGGCAAACAAACGAGTATGACAATCAACTTCATACATATTCATACATATATTTCAAAAATGGCAAGGAATACTTTTAAAGAAAGGGGGCTCGTTCAGCATCTCAGACTGCTGGATTTGTAAAATCCAACAGGATCTCCAATGAGTTAGCTGCAAACTGTTACCAGCCTTGTTGGTCATAAACAAGGTATCCCGTCCCTTGTACATTTGAAAGGAAAAATAAGATGAGGTTAAAATTTTAAACTTAAAGATTAAGGAGACAACCAGCCTACAAAAATGATCATCTCACCTATTGAGATCTTATACCGATAGCAACAATTTCATACATACTATTTCTACCTAATCTTGCACAAGCTGCTTCGATGGCACAGGGATTGACGTATTATCTTAACTGTGCCATTATTGTATGCTCCGGGTAAGCAAAGACAAATTCTCATCTGAAGCTTCTAGCATATAGAACAAGGGAGCAAAGTTCAATAAAAAGAGAAACCATCGATGCTCATCTAAAGAATTATGATGCCCATATTGTTATGAGTAGAGGAGCTAACTCTCCTGGATCGGCATCTATGGAGTCAACTCAGATCTCTAACATAAGAAACTAAGGCCTAGAGAGGTCAACAGCCTCAGGACAGAAAACAGGAAGTAATAAATGGACAATTTCTACCTCACAGTGCTCAGCCACGAGAGGACTCAAGTTCCTTTGTAATTGATTGCTCAAGCATGTTTTGCAGTGAAACAGAACGAGGAAACATCGAAATTCTATATATGCCAATCCACAGCTACATACAATGGGAAGGGAGGAAATCCCGAGCTCATAAAGAAACCGCCAAACGTTCGACGGACTAAACTAACCTCCTATTGACTGCAACAACTGATCAATAAATTTATAGAAAGAAAGGAAAAAAGAAAAGCCGATTCTGACACAAATAGCAGCCATATTCATCTAAAGAAGCAAATAGTGGGCGTTTCTCACCTGATGAGATTCTTGGAGGTAATTCGAGGAGCTTTAACCGCCGCACCAATCAAACTACTTCCTGTAATATATATTCCCCTGAAACGAATCACAGCTTTCATCAATCGAATTTTAAGCAAACGTGATAGCCTAGCCAATACAAACAATAAAAACCCTAAGTCCGTCCAACTTCCCCCAACTCCAACAATGCCTACAACTAAGCGCAAATCATCAGATGCGCATGAGAAGGCGGACGAAAGAAGCAGGTAGAAGAGGATAGATACAAAGAGGGAGGAAAGGAGGGCAATTGGGGTAAGTACCAGGCAGCACCGAGAACCGAGACGCCAATGGAGATAGCTATACCGATGGAGGCAAAAGTATAAGGAGAGATCGCAACCAACGCTCTTGCCCATGAGCTCGCTGCTACCACCATCGTTTTTTCTTCGAGAATTGTCCCCTGAAATGCTTGATTCGATTGATATCTTAGGGCTGCTTCCCCGGCGAATGTGATCTGATCTGCGCTCCTCCTCCTTGGACCGTTCTGAATTAATTAGGAAGAGACAAAAACGTGACCAGTTCGTATTGGTATTTTCTTAAGTTATAACCAGAAGAGTAACAAGTACAATATTTGGATCGGAGTGAATCAGGATAATAATTAATATTAAAATTTAATTTAATTAAAAAAATAAAAAATAATAAATATTTTATTATATATTATGGATATATAATTTAAAAATATATATATTATATTACATTATAGATTTAATATTTTTATTAGTACTATAAGTAGTACTATCTTTTTTATTATGATTCCATCCCTAATTTTACGTATCCTCCGTCTTCTTTTATATTCTCTAACTTTTTTTCATGATGAACATAATGAGTGTAGATATTATATATATGAGATATTATAAATTGTAAATGAAAGAAGGAATTCGTATGAATGAGAATAAGAAATGTCATTCTCCCATCATCTCTATATTGTTTTATATTTCTTTTTAAGTTTATTAATATTATAACATGTTATCAGCACGATTATACTCTAGATGATATATATATATATATATATGCTTATTTATTGATTTTGTTCAGGATATTGGCAAATAACCATAGAGTTGATGTCAAGTTTGATTGATACTTAATAAAAAGAAATGTTCTATATTTGTCAGTCATCACATTATATGAATATGATTATTATGTGTCATATAAAACTAATCTACCCTTTTTATTTCTTGAGTAAGATCTCAATTTTCGTAAGCATATAAAAAGTCACATATGTGACATATCTTGCAATCAAATAATTTTAAAAAACATCGATCTCCCACTTAATTTAAATTGATTAATAGTTTTAAAGAGGAATATGGTATGATCCTAAAATTGGCTCAGGATAAGGAAATTTATTTTTATCTCCCCTTTGCTTTATTCTTATGCAAAATGATATTTTTATTAGTTTTAATTGTATATATTGACAATATGTTTTTTAATTTATTTCTATGTGTGATGATCTCCCTTCTAATTATAAGATGGACGATAAAAATATAAGATGGTAGAAGGCTAAAAGTCTTCCATTCAATAAAATTAAATTGATATAATATGACTAATTCAATGATCCAAAGTGATGGATTAGCGACCACATCTTCTATCACCATATGTAGATCTCCACCACTTAAAGATGATAAAAAACCATCTAAAGTGGTAACGTTAAAAAAATTATTTAAATTTAAATGTGATGGATTGTCGGTCTCATCACCCATCACTACATACATATCTCAACACTTAAAGTTGATTAGAGAATATAGTACAAATCTCCATTATCCTAAGTTAATGCGAGGCCACCAAAATAGA
Source organism: Tamarix austromongolica (assembly GCA_039764185.1). Lineage (NCBI taxonomy): Eukaryota > Viridiplantae > Streptophyta > Magnoliopsida > Caryophyllales > Tamaricaceae > Tamarix > Tamarix austromongolica. Next base: position 20,139,936 of record CM077808.1, on the reverse strand, counting down.
TAATTTTTTCCGCATATACAAAGTACGGGCGAGTGATTGTACAAGTGTTAGTAGAAGCATAAAGCTCCCAACCAATTATATTATTTACAAATATGTACATGAGGTACAAAAAGAAATGATACAATTGAGGTGAAAGCCAATAAAAGGAAATGATCTAATTGAGGTGAAAGAAAAAAGTTTCACCTAATGATTAAATGGTCCTGAAGACCTTATGCACAATTCGATCCTGAAGATCGAATGATTAAAAGGTGATTAATACCTTATGTGCAATTTGATCAAGGAGATCAAATAGTTGAAAGTCTTTACGACTAATATAATACTGGTAAAGAAGATCAGATTGTATTAAATATCCGAAGTGTTTTTCGATCTAAAAGATTACTATTTTGTGGTTAATAGACCCCCACACTAATTTTATTTTTACATTTTCTAGTTATGTAATTTTACTTCTTATAATTTAGTTTCTGTAATTTTAAGTTTCACAATATTTAAAGCATTTATTCTAATCACGAAATAGTGATGATAGCTTTGTGCATAATTTTTCAGCCACTTATTCATGAAACTATACACCTACTTTGTAATTGGTAGTGGTCAAAACCTACTATAGTCAAGTCTCCTCCACCACCGCATTAGTTGGAGTATTTACAATAGTCTCCCCATTATATTGTAATTTCATTATATTGTAATTTTAGTGGATAGAGATATTTTGATAGTTCAAGCCTAAAGCTTCCTATCCAATAAGTAGTTTAATGGTTGAAGCTTGAAGCTTCACATTTATTTATTAGTATAATGGATGAAACATAAAGTTTTCCATTTGATATAAGTCATTTAATGGTAGAGGCTAAATGCTTCTCATGTCATAGACTTGAATACAATTCAGAATATCAATTTATTTGATTGAATAGCCATTGTACATTCTATTTTAAGGATGAAGTATTTTATGAGCTTATAATTTATAAGAATATACACGTGTATATGGCATGATAAATTTATTAAAGAATTTTCTGATTTAACAATCGGATAATAAAATTGTGCATGATATTATATCTAAGTTTCCTTAGAACTTACTATGGTATATGAGTATTTGATGGTATTATTACCATCAAGAATGGCTAGAAGTAAGCCCAAGATAAATGCACAATATATATATTTGGTATATGTGAAAAACCAAAAGATATCACTAACTAGAAGTTAGTAAACCATAAAATATTATCTTTATGACATGAAAAATGAAATAGCATTAGTGCACCAATGATAGAAAAGATTGAAACATGCACAAGCACCCACATAGAATTCTAAAGATTCATTTTTTAATTGGTGATATCATATAAACACCATATTATTCTTAGCAAATTTATAGTCATGATAATGTAAGAAAATCCAAAATCTCCTATGTACTTAATAGAATTCAAGTTGACACATGTTGACCATTTTAAATTTACTATGGTATATAATGATGCATTAATGCAAGGTCACATGTTATATTTTACAACAAATATTATTGGCACAAAAGTGAATAGCCATCCATTTGGGATAAAAATGCAATCAATGCTTCAAGATGAAAGTAAAATGACCTGGTAGAGTCATTGATTATGCATTTGATTTGTAGACCCTTGTTAGTGAGGTCTATAAGTGATATGCCAATATACATGCAATGATTTTTTTGTATATACCAATCACATATCATATTAACCCTTAAGCCAAGTTAATTGAGATTATTGAATGAGTTTTATGTGTACTTATAATCCCCCATAAATATGAAATTAAGTCACAAAGAAGGCTAGAAATGTTTGTTTCCTTAGCCTTAGGGGAGAGAAGAGGAGATTGAGATTATAAAGCAATCAAGCACTTAAAAGATGTCTGCCATGAGATATGGACCAAAAAAAATAATCAAAATGCACTTAATTATGCTTATGCTTATACTTGCTAGATGTAGCCTAGCTACAATTTGCATTTGTTATGGCTAAAAAATTATGAAACCAATATGTATTTTGACTAAAGTTCCAACTCACATAAAAGTCCTTGTGGTGACTTCAAATAAATTAATAACAAGTATGGTATAAATGCGCTAGAAGCGTATGATAAGGGTCCAAAGAGCTAAACCCTCAAAAGAGGAGTTATACTCCTTTAAAAGGATAGAAAAATTGTCATATTGAGTTGACATGTCCATATGGATAGAATCTGAGAATAGATTTCGTCGGTAAATTAAATATCCATTAATTATCCTTACACTAATGTAAGGTGGTATGAGGTAGACATTAGTAATGTTTTTAGCTAAACAGCTGCAACTGATACTGTATAAAAGTGATAATTATTCTCGATTCATTATGGAATATTATTAGATAAATTATTATCAAATTGGAATAGTCAAATGCATCCACTTAATGAGCGCTATTTGTATGGACAAGAAGTCTAATATTTGAAGGTATCAGACCAATTGGCTATAAGTGGTTGCTTTTAAAGAAATTATTAGAAAGTCAATTTGGTGACAAATATCTTTGTACAAAAGCGAGGATTTTGTCCTTGATAGAGTTTTAATTGGTGAAGTTTCCACATGTAAACACTATTAAAGTGTGCTTGTACATGCAAACATAACCATATATAATATGACATATGAAGGAGACATAATAAGTTGAAGGAATAAAACCATACTCTTTTCCTTATCTATGGTAATATCCTACTGGATTTTTCTGACCATATGTAATAAGAGTATTTTAGAGATATACTCTTAAGGGGGAGTATTGTAAATATCAGAAGATTTACATCCAATGGGGAGTGTTGTAAATATTTTATTTGCATATTGTGGATATATAATTTATGAATGTATATTGTATTAAATAATAGGTTTAATACTCTCATTAGCACTATAAGTTGTAGTAACTTCTCCATTATGATTTCACGCCTAACTCTACATATCCTCCACCTCCTTTCATATTCTTTAACTCTTTCTCATGATAGATGTAATAAGTATGGGTATTATATATGCAGGATATTGTAAATTGTAAATGGAAGAAGGAATCCATATGTATGAATGACAATAAGAAATTTCATTTTGCCTTCCTCTCTATATTGCTCTATATCTCTCTCCGAGTTTATCAATATTATAACAAAAATAAATATTTTAAAATATTATTTAGATGATATTAATTTAATCTAATAATAAATATTTTACAAAATTTGTTTGAATTAAAGTGAATATATAAAATTTATTGAAATTTTTTTATTTATCTCTGTTATCTCTAAAATTAGAAATTAATAAAATGAAAGTTAAATGAAGTGAATAGAAGTAAAATTTTAACTTTAATTTATCTTATTGAAGTTAACAAAATCTATTTTTAAATAAAATAAATTAATTGATTTATCTCTACTAACCTTCGTTTACCTCAAACCATAATATTTGTATTGTTGTTAATAAAAGTTTGGGCCGGGCTGGGCCTAGTTTTAAAGTGTTGGGTTTGGTTGTAATATCTGCTGCCCCATCTTAAAGGCAAAAATGGCTAACTATTTGGAATGGACTTGGTAGCCCATGGAAACATCAAATACTAGCTACCAGGTAACTCCTAACTAGATTACCAAAAAAAAAGGTAACTTCTAATTGAACAGAGTTAAATAAGAGGTAAAATGTTTCATGAATTACGCATGCTGCAGGAGCGAAAGAGAGGAGGGTTTCCAGGTATATATCAGGGATCCGAACCTCAAATGTTCATACGAACTACGTGCTGGCTAAATAAGAGGCGTTTTTTTTTTTTTTTGATAACTATCTACCTATCTATCTATTTATTTATATTCGTAATAGGGGACCCGATCACCTCATCTTACTCAACGCTATTGCTGCATAATGTTCTACCCATACACTACTACTAATTAATTAAGAATCGTTAAAAGAAATAAAAAAAAAAGAAAGAAAGAAGATGGAAGGTGAGGTGAAATATATTTGTAAGAGAACAGTGGTGAGCACAAAGCCGGTGCAAGCCGGCAAACGGCATCAATTATCCGTCCTAGACCGCCTTATGGAAAACCATCATACCCTGATCGTCTACTACTATGATACTCCGGTGAGCCAGCCGAGCGGAGATTTAACCAGGAGATTAAGGGAGTCGATCGCCGAGGCGCTGTCTTGTTATCCGATAATCACGGGGAGGTTGACGAGGGATGATAGAGGGCATTGGACGATCAAATGCAACGATGCTGGGGTTAGGATGGTGGAAGCAACGGCTAAAGGAAGTGTGGAGAGCTGGTTGCAACATGTGAGCCTGGAGAAAGAACTGAAGCTCGTACATTGGGAGGAGATGTTTCATAAGCCATACTTTTGGTCTACGTTCTATGTCCAGGTAATTATAACAACAACTACTCCTCCTGCTTTTATTACCTTTGTCCCTTGCAATTATGATTTTTCCTTGTATACAGCTGACTGAATTTGAAGACGGCGGGCTTGCGGTGGGATTAAGCTGCAGCCATCTCCTAGCTGACCCAGTTTGTGCAACCCTATTCATGAGAGCATGGGCCGAACACACACTCCTCGGAAAGATCCTTGTTCCACCGCTTTTCCACTCTTTACCCCGACGACACCCAGCGAACAAGGACACACAGTATGAATGTCGGGATACCCATCTCATCAACCACTACAAATCAATCATTGAAAATCCAAAACCGCTCGTGACCCACAAAACTAGAACAGTCACCTTTGCATTCTCGGAACAAAGCATCCGGTCCTGCGCGAACAACACGGTCCAAACTAAGGCTACGACTCCCTTTGCTGCTCTAGCTGCGTTGTTTTGGGCTAGCATTAGCAGAGTCAAAGGTGCAGGAAATGGGACTCCCACCCGGGGGCTAATCGACATGTCCATTAGCCTTGACGTGCGCGAAGTTCTGGGCTTAGATAACGGTTTCTTCGGAAACTGCATGGTCTACGACAGGGTCGTCGGAGAAGGTTTAGACGTACACGACGTTCCGCAGGCGGCTAGGGCCGTCGAAGAAGCGACAGAAAAGATGAACAAAGAAACAATTTTTGATTTGATCGCGTGGCTCCAACAGAACGATGACGATCACCCTCGTTCTCCTCCGCCTCCGTCGATGGATGGCGGCAACGGTCTCATGTGCATCAACCTAGAGAAGTTGGATCCTTCTCTGGTTTTATTCGATCGATGCTTTGAGCTGGTCAGAGCTTCTTACCATATTCGACCATTTTACGGTGAGGGTAGTGTGGTTGTTCTTCCTCCTCCATATGGCGGTCAAAGTCGTTTCAGTAGGACGGTTATGGTTACGCTTTCGGAAGAGCACGAGATTGTGAGGCTATGTGAAGATGATCTCATTGCTTGCCTATCCCCAACTATTTTAATGCATTGAGTGTAACATGCATGCGACCATTATCTTCCAGCTATATCGAAACGATGTACTATACGCTTTTTGTTTGCGTGATCTAGATAAAGTAACAATACGTGCTTGAATATATAAATTATTATAATCTTGTAATAATTTTTTTTGGCCTCCTGCGTTTACATACTGCCCATACTTTCTCGGCCAAAGTACTAATAACAAGCACCTATTAGTTTTCAATACAAATTTGGCTTGCACTAGCTCCCAGTTTCCAAAAAAATAATAATAATAAATTAAAAGTCACTTCACGTTTTTAAATGTTGTAAATTTTTTGAATGATGTTTGTGTTATACTATTAGTGTAATATGCCAAAAATTTGAGATTTTTAAAGTATGAAATTCTTGTGTTTAATAAAGCTTGGATGGTGTTTGAGTTTGATTTGAAAATATATTTTGGGTTCGATTTTAAAAGGAATTAGAAAAATTTGAAAAATTTGAGAAAAATGAGTCTTGCTCGCATACTAGATGACTATAACTATAAACCAATCGACTGATCTATCATTTTAACTTGAATTTTGGTTCGATGGTACCAATCATGGTTTAGTAAAACTAATTAACTAGTTGAATAAACCGATCAATCGATTTGTTGAGCTATGTGATTTTCAAACCAAATTTTCCTGAAAAATTAATTCTTCTAACATTATGGAACTTTGGTTATCTAACTCCATTCTTTCTTATGGATACTCTTTAACTTTTTTGATCTTTATTCCAACATTTTTTTCTTGCCTCGAACGGATTCAAATTTGGCAAAAAAGAGGGAGGACGACTTCATCCCCCAGTATTCTTCTTCCTCTCTCCTCTATGCAACTCTAAATGAATGATCTACTCTAATATGTCACTACACAATTGGGAGAATTATTTTCCCACGCTGATCTGCCATTTTTCCTTCCTATGTTTGGCCCTTTTTTGAGAAATTTTGATCTACATTTTCTAGAAAGCATCATTTGAAATGTGAGAAGTAAATCATCCATGGTCTTGATAAATCCATAGTGTTTGGTATGATTTTGAGTAGGAAAATTAAGGTTTTGATTTGTTGCATCTCTCTCCTTCATTTCTTAACAGATTCCTTGTGTACAAATAACTATAATCTTCTTTCTCCTTCACTTCCTTTCAGCCATAAAGATGCTTTGAGTTCTCCTATACTTGTTCTCCACTCTTCTTCCTTATGTATCTCATCTCTGATTTGTTCACCTCTCTCAATCCTTCCTCTAACACCCTCTTGTTTTATCTCTAATCAAGAAATTGTTGGATTTGGGAGAAAGTTGAGGTTTATAGGTGATTTTTCTAGGAATCTCTTGGAGGTTTCTGAGATTTGGAATCTTATAGCTAAAGATTTTTTTTTATTTGTTGTGGATTTTTGCTAAGTTAACAAGTAAGTCATTCTTACCATCAAAATGAGGAATGAATGAGCATGTAAGTTAGTGTAGGTTGTAAATTTGTGATCTTTTGCATGATTATATGATAATGTTGGTATTTTAGTGACTCATGCTAGGATATTTAAGAATTTTAAGAAAGTATGATTTTGAAATTATGTTGTTGATTCTCTATAAATGCAGCATAATTAGTATGTGGGCATGTTTTATCTTAGTGTTCTATGATGGAAATGCTATGGTTTTGATGTATTTATAGCTAGGAGCTATAATCATATTTTGAAATGATTGAATGTGTTGTCTATGAGCAAACCAATCGACTAGTTTCAATAATAGTTGATTGATTAGCCTAACCAATCAACCGAGTTGTCTATGGTGACTTTGGGTACTCTCTATTTGAACCCATTAAATGGTTCTTCCTAACGATCGATTGGTTATTAGAATAGTTAATTAGTTATCCAAACCAATCAATAGATTCTCTAGTGATAATTATTGGTGGACTCTGCACTACAAAATAATTCACTTATACCAACAGGGCATTATCTGTTGGCAAAAGCCATTTTTCTGTTGGCACAAGTTTTACCAACAAATATTTGTCTGTGACAAAACTGTGGGTAAAAACTCTGTGCTTAAAAGTTTTTCCCACAGATAAATATGATCTGTTAGGAATAATTAATAATGCCCACAGATATTTATCTGTTGGTAAAACTTATACCCACAATTAAATCTGTAGGTAAAAGTATTAACAACAAAACGATATCCGTGACTAAAACTATTGTCCACAAAACGATATCTGTGACTAAAAGTATTACCCACAAAACGATATATACTACTAAAACTATTACCAACAAATATATATATATATATACATATAAAACGATAATGATGTCCATAATACCTATTGTTGTAATATTTACCTGTAATAATAACTTATCCTTATATACAATTAAGTACACCATACATAATCATCAGTGTTTAGTTTATTTGTCAAAGTGATAATATAGTCTTATAGGTACAATACTATAAATACAACTTATAACATACGCTGACATACAAGACATCTTTATTAACACATCAAACGCCATCATCTTCATTCTCATCCTGTTCAGCATCTCCAACGACTTCAACGCCTTCAAAATTATCTTTAATAATCATCAAGATGTATTCCCTAAGAAAATATGCAAGTAACTTAATTAGATTAATATAAATTCATACCTAAAAGCTAAATAAAGGAAGTTTTAAAAATTTCTCAAAAATAATAAGAGTCCATAGTTAAGAGGGAGAGCAGGTGCGAGCAAAATCAAGTATTTGGAAGAAAACTTAAAATGGCTCTCTAATTAGTATTATTCTAGAAAAGCATTCTCAATAGTTTTATAATTTTATCGCAAAAGGGTAAAATAAAAAGGAAAACTAAAAATTAAATGGAATTTGTGTTTTTATTTACATGTAATCATATAGAAGCTCGTGCAGCTTGTAACCTTGATTAGGTAATCAAAGTTCACATGGCATGCATATTTCAATCATCAACCGATTTCAATGTTTGTAAATTATACTCTTGGAAACATTCATTAGAAGTTCGAAACCCCAATATTCTATAAGTCTTTTGGAAGTAATCTGCTGCAATTGTATATGAGGGTTGTGATGGTGTGTACATCTACAAGATTCATATTTGAGTGTTACTTTAGTCTTGGAAATATTAATTACAAAATAATATCTTTTAGGGTGAGCAGCAATGAATAGCTTAAAGCCTTACAATTTAAGCTTTTTGGTTTTTGACATGGTAGAGTCGATCTATTCAATAAGTTCAAATCTTTAGAGCTCCCATTTATACTATTCCAAGATGTGTGGTTTCTAGAACTGGTATAAGCAAGCCCATGTCTTACGCCCAAACAAAGTATTCACGTACAAAAGAATATTGAAAGTATAAAATCATCAATTAAGCCAAACCCAACAACTTATACTTTTAGGTTCATTAGTTCAAATACATAGTCTAAGAAAGGCAGCATATGACTACTTATCACCTAAAAAGAGAAACATCTCGAATGAATCCTCCCTTTAGGTGTACTCTAGTTAAACTTAAATATAATTGATATAATAGTTTGTCTAACAATTGCCCTTAGGCACTTGTCAAGACTTTAATTTATTTTCCTAAATGATGTAATTAGATAACTAATTGTACATACATGCACTAGTTGACATTATTAAATGTCAATGTTCTTTCTATTTTTAATGTCTTAACATAGCCACCTATTAGACTTTATATCATTCAATGAACAAAAATATAGAAGTAGGTCAAATGATATCACAGTAATAATTAATCATAGTATGCAGATCATTATGACAACAATGTTGGAATTACTTTAAGAATGGAACCTCTATGGCCATTTAATCAATTAAATGAATATGATCATCCATGTGATCAAGACACTCAAAGTTAATTAATAATAATTATAAAAATGATAGTGATGATAACAATAGTAATGGTAGTAATAAAAAAAACTATCAATTATGACACTAACATTAGTAAAAGAATAATAATAGCGCATTGAATTTTTTTCAAATCAAATCAATTCAACAAAAATGAGACGAAGAGAACATAACCATAGGAAGCATTGATGCGTAGACAAAGCATGCAAAAGTATTGCCTATGAAGTAGCTTCTTTGATTACGAGCATTAACTAGTTTCCACATAGGTCTCTAATTTTTCGATAATGCATGAGCATACTGACAATTAATGGCTTTTATGTAGGTCCAAGTGAAAAAAGAGTCTAACAGCTTATAAGCTCCACTAGACTTTCACCCTAAAACCATACACTTATGACAAAGTCATCTTATTATTTTTTCATTTTTTTTCATATAGGATAAATTACATGTAGGTTTCAACTTCTTAACACTCCCACTCACATGTGAGTCCCTCTTATGATTGGCAATTCATGAAAGGCCACAACCTCTTCATAGTGACTACATCAAGGTTGTTCGGAAACGGGTTTTAAAGATCAAGGCCACAACCTCTTCTAAACAAATCCGAACAATCAATTTTAGCAAAAAGAATCACAATGTTGACCAATTCTAGAAAATTACTTTCGAAACTAGGGTTTTAGGTCCAAAACATAATTTGGTCAAATCTTATTAATTTCTTCAAATTCAAAGTTTAGAAATGTAATTAGACATATTGTATAACATATTGTATAATCAATTTAAGAAAATAAGCCAATGATCAATCAAATTTCAAAACCACAAGAGTTTTGACCAAGAATTTTGATTTCTATCGATTCTGGACAAAATTTTCAAATTGACACTTTCAACCTGCAATTAAATACATTTCAAAGCACCTTACAGAATCAATTGGTAAAAATTGCTTAAAATCGGACGAAGTAGAGCTATATCGATAAATCTTGGTTATAAATCCAAGTTTCATAAATCAACCATATACAACACAATCAACCCATCCAAATCAATCATCTAACTCATATATACATAATCTAACAACCAATTTAGCTTATCATAAGCTAATTCACAAATCCGGATAAAACCCACAAGAATTTTGATCTAAGAATCCAATTTCGATTAATTTCACACAAAATTTTTAAATTGATACTTCTAACATGAAATTAGATACATTTTAAAGTATAATGTAAATTCAATTTATCTAAAATAGCTTAATCGGATAAAACCAACAAATCCGGATATAGCCGGGTCATAAATCCAATTTTAAGAAACCAACCATAACCAATACAATTAACTATCCCAAATCACTCATACAACACACATATATATAATTAAACAACTAAATTATCTTATCATAAACTAAATCATTTAAAATTAATCAAAATAGAAGTTAGGGTTTAAGTATTTATACCAAGCGAATTACTGTGAAATTGGAGGGAGTGAGGGATGCTGGAGCGTCGCCGGTGGTCAAGGAACACTCGCCGGTGACGAGCGGCGCTAGAGGCGGACGAGCGGTGGCACCACGTGACTGTCCTCGTGCGTTGCTGACAGCTACTGCTGCTGCTGCAATGGAAGACGACGACAACGAGCTAGAGCAGGTGTGGTGGTGTGCTCGAGCGGGGGTGGCTGGTGTGGTGGTGCGACCTGGGTTGAAGGTGTAGAGCAAGAGGAGGCCATGGTTGAGGGTCGGGGGTCGGGGCACAGGGGACGGGGGACGGGGCTCGCGAAAATTAAAATGGTATAGGGGTGGGGTAGTAGTCGCGCGGGAGCTAAATTTGTTTTTTTTTTAATTTATTTAAAGTTTAAGGAATTGAGGGGTTTAAGTATTTTTTTATTGTATTTTATTTTTTGGGATTTTAGAGATTTGAAAAAAATTTATTATAAAATATGTGTGTGTGTGTGTGTATGTAACTTAAACATTTTTAGCGACTAATAAATTAATAATTAATGATAAAAAATATATTAGCCGCAATATATATACTAATAACGACAACTTTTAATAGTGAGCATTAATAATATATCAATAACGATAAAAAAAATTGGTTGCTAAATTGGTCTTTAATGCACCAGTTTATTGTAGTGTAAAATAAATAAATTCAAAGAAGGAAATATTTGTTACAAATAAATCGTTAAAATGATTTTACTACTTTAAAGAGATTTTATAATAAAAAATAATTTATTTTTGCTAATAAAATATAACTCCATAATAAAGTCTTAATCACACAACGAAGTTATAATTGGAAACAAATTTAAAATATTAAAATAAAAACACACAATGAAAATGGAAATATATTTTAAATAAAAATCATATAGCTTGTGGAAAAAGAAATAAAATATCAAAATAATAATTAAAAAAAATTGAAAAACATTTGTCTTCCTTATATACTAATACCAACAGATATATGAGTGGGTATTAGTTTTGTTGGTACAATGTTACTAATACCCACAGATATAAAAGTAGGCAAAAGATCTGTTGGTATAACTTACTATTACCAACAGATAAAAAATTTCTATAGGAAAAACTTTCTTCATTGCCCACAAAAAATTATCTGTTGATATTAGTAACTTTTGCCAACAGAAAAAAAATCCGTGACTAAATTTCTGTTGGCACAAGTCATAAATTTTGTAGTGCTGGTTAAACCAGTAGACTAATTTGTTAAAATTGATTGAGTAATCTTAAAGTAGTTGATTGGTTTGACCAAACATATCAACTAGTTTTTGATAGGGAAATCTAGGGTTTGGTTAAGCTAAACTTATATATTGATTTACCTAAATCAATAGATCGATTTGGCTAGAGAGTGTTATTCTTACTTCTTTGACCTCAAAATGATTTGAGATTTGGTATTATGCTCTAACATAATTTTTAATGATGAGAATAAATATTTCATCACGAATTAACTAACCTATTAGATGAATTAGTTAGGCTATAATTCATCATATTCTTAATAAGTACATTTGGAAAATTTTAATGGAAAAAGTGGAGCAAACATGCTATGATGCAACTCTTGAAAGGTATAACCCAACTTCTAGGAATAAATGGAGTAACTTAATGGATGGTTTAAAATTCATTGAGTAATAAATAAATTCCCATACCATGTTTGGATGACAGTGATGGTTAAGTTGGAGTGATTATGTGGATGTGTTACTTAGTTGTTATGTAGCCTTTATATAATAACATGACCTTGACAAACAAAATACTAATCAATTCAAGTGAAAAATGATTGAGTAGTACACGGGTCTAGATTATCCAATATTTGATTAGTTATTGAGGGTTAGTCTGCCTTCGGACATTTATGGTACCTTTGGGTAGGATCCTAGTAGATTCTAGTGTCCTACCTACTCTAAACACTGGTGGTGTACTATAGAGTATCAATATTAAAGGGTATGGTCACTTAAGTGATTTATTTGGCTTTGACCAAACTTTATGTACTTTGGTTTTACATAGATTCCATATTATTGAGAGAACATAGGGTGGTACTTTAGCCCACTGCTCAAAATGGAATAATGGTTTATAAATAAATGACCTAATGGATTATGTAAAATTATAAAATAGACCTAATAGGCAATTCATGTAAGTGGAATGTATGAGATCTAAGTGAGCTTCTTGAATAACTTGCTTACTTAATTATATGTTTCTATCCAAGATATCTACATAGTGATGATAAGCATGATGACCTATGAATTATCTAAGTTAGTATGGCATGAAATCCTATCATATTCTATGACCATGAGAGCACATGTGAATCTAACTATATCATGAAACATGATAAGGTGCTATAACATGATCTCTATATTTTCTCTACCTTGTATGCTTCTGACTCTCGTTAAAAAGGTAACTTGGCTTACTTAGTATGTAGTGTACTGACGTGCCCATTTGTTAGGTCACTTGCTCAATCCCATGAGTAGAAGACTATGTGTAGGTTTTTGAGGATAGCTGTTAGTCAGCCTACCTTATGTTGGGCTTAAGAGAATAACAACATAGATGTCCAAAGATAGTTTATATGTTCTTAAAGGACTAGGGTTTTAGCTTTGTCCTATTATTTGTTTTATTCCTTTTATGTAATTCAGATGTTTTGGGACCCGGCTTGGTTTTATTTTGTAAATTCTTTTTCTTCTGTGGTATCCCATAATATATATTTTGTGCACTCTAATTTTCATATTTAGTTAAGTTGGTCTTCTTAACCGTGTATCTAACATGGGATGAACGGTAGGCATCTATAATATATTAGGTGTAGTGATAACACTCTATTTTTCTAGGTATGTTTGATATTTTTTTTACTTTTGTAATGTATTAAAAATAATTTTTTTTGGTAGTGAAAAATGAGAGTGTGACGATCAAGCATTTCTCCTAGAAGTAGTAATTGCATACAATTAAATAAGAGTGTTATATTTTTCGTATATAATACAACTAAATAAACATGTTATATTTATATTTGAAATTTTTGGTCATTCATATTTAAAATAATAAAGTTACTATGAAATAAGTTATTATTATTAATAATATGATATTAGTTCTATTTAAAAAATTTTAAATGTCACTTCACACTTAATATAATTAAATTACAAGAGAACTAGAAAGAATGTACATACTGTACTCTTAGGTTTCACTACCACGGAAAGGGCTTTTAATAACGGTTATTTTTCAGTTTCAATAAAGGTTTTCAACCGTTATTGAATCGCCTGTTATTATATCTTTAATAATGGTTCATAATCGTCATGAAAAATACACAAAAACCCGCGAATATGTCCGTAAACTTCATATTTAATAACGGTTTTTACTTAAAAACCGTTGTTAAAAATGGAGCTTTTAATAACGGTTTCGCTGTAAACCGTTGTTAAAAATAAGGTTTTCATAATGGTTTATCAGAAAAAACCGTTGTTGAAAACCAGAGTTTTAATAACGGTTCATAAACAAAACTGTTATTAAAACCTAAGTGTTTAATAACGGTTTCTTATAGAACCGTTATTAAAACCTGAGCTTTTAATAATGGTTTTATTTATGAACCGTTATTAAAAATAGGTTTTAATAACGGTTTTTATAGAACCGTTATTAAAAGTATATGTTTTTTTTATAGAATTTTTCTGTTTTGTTCCTGCCCACATACACAGTTGTATGTTCAAACAATTACCAAATCTGCAATGTTTATCAATTCATACCAGCAGGGTATCACACCATAATTTCAATCAATCTATAATTGGTATGCATGTCTCAATACACCAACTATACTTAGGAATAAAAATTAGTGGGCATACCACAACTTGGTAGCTCTACACCCCAAAGTAAAGAGTTCACAGATCTAGGCTGAAAGACCGAAAGATGTAGACAAAATACAAACCTGAAAATGCATGTAGAATATATAGATCGCTACCTAATACCGAATGAATGAGTGCACGTGCTTGGCCCATTGGTCTCTAACTTCATCAATTTCATCAACATTATATTGCTGGCCTCGTGCATAGTCATCGGTGAAAAACTACAACACCCATGTTTCAATTAATATACAGCCATTAGGTCAAAAATATATATGTCATGATTCATTAATAGCAAAATATGGAAAAGCAAACATACATGGCTTGGATCTATGTTGATTGATCTATTCTGGACTATAAGATCCATTGCTCTACATACATAGTATCCACAATCATCGCCGTTTTGCTGTTGTGGACACTGTCAAATGAATTCAGTTAGCTCTCTAACTATTATATATTAATTTGAATTAAAACAAAATACAAAATAGTTGTCTTCCTACTTACCATGATAGGCTCATATTGAAGATTCTTTGGGTCTGGGACACCATTCCCACCTCTCCTTTGATATGCCATCCGTAGTGCCCTAATAAATAGAGTTGGATACATAATATTGTAAGTATATATACCTCAAATAATGAAAGTAGAATATATATATATGTATAAATAAGCTAATGAAGTAAGAAGTGAAAAGTATACTAACATGTCGATAAATTCCTTCCCACCAAGACGAGCGACCTCAAAAGGCACGTCATAGGTTCGAAGGGAATCAAACACATAAACTTTGTTAAGATCAGGTCGGACGGCGTACAAAACCCAATGTTCAGTTGCGAGGTGAGGAATGAGATAGAGCTTGTTGTGTCCCTCAATCAAAATGCGATCCGCTAAATAGTTTATGTGCCTACCCTCTGTTATTGTACTACTGTCAGCTATGTAGTATGGGCACACAAAAATAATAGAGGACAGCATTCCCTCCAACGCAGCGTGACTAGCTACCAACCTATATATGGACGACAATAATAATGGATATTTGTTAATAACTAATAACTCATATAAGCTTAAGAGGTCGTAAAAATTCTATGTCTCCAAGAGTACTAAAATCTGAAATATGAAATAATGCTTACGTGACATAAACGGCGACACTCGTGGTTGACATCCATTCCTGATTATAAATGTCGCTTATGTCAGCTGTCGATACCATGTAAGTAGCATCGTCCCTTCCAACATACTCAGGACGACAATCAATGGAAATATAATTATTCCCGAGGTAGTTTTGGGCATAGAAATACAATAAAGCTAATGCTGGTGGAGGTTGGCGTATTTCTGAAGAACGAATCTTTTGTGGGGCAACTGATTTTTCAGATTTAGCTCTCTTTCCTTTGGCAGCGCCCTCTTTTGTGTTGCTCGTTCTACTAGTACCTCTCTTAGTTTTACTAGCAGGAGCAGTCTTCTTCTTTGATTCCTTAAATAATAATAATAAACAAAATATGTATTGAGAATATATATATGAAAAGGTATAAACAATGTAACAACTAGCCTACCCTCTAATGAAGATATTGAATGTCAATACCTCTTCAGTAGTGAGACGTATCTGATCCACAGGCCAAAGCACGAAGCTTCCATGAGCTTCTAGCACTATGGCTGCCTCATCGCCCTCTTTATAACAAGGCAAGGGCGCACTACCAATGATTGGAGTGTCAATACTCACCGGCCTTGTAAATAGGGCTAAGTTGTACCCGTGGACAGTTTGCATTTTGGTACTGTGACTGATGCGGACCCTTCCTTTCGCCAAAAGAGTTGAAAGATCATTCGCTAACAAGTCACATTTATGCAAACCCTAAACGAAAATATTACACATTATTAATTATTTATGACACCGAATACATTTAATAACAATTCAAAGTTATGTAATGCTTACCTCGGAAAGAGAAGAAAGACGTGCATTAGCTTCACAACTGTCTCTGATACTATTTACATTAGGTATGTGAAGCTGATCATGGTCGACTAAATCAGATGGCTTATACCCTTGAGATTTAATAAATGACAACTCTTGCTCCATTTTTGCCATCCGTTTAAATGCCACATTCAATTTCTGTGTAAGGATGGCGACTTGCTCATCAGTGGTACGAGAACCACGAGATCGACCACGTACGCTCGTTTTCGTAACACCTAATCCAAGACCCCTGTGTCTTCCAGGGTGTTCTACAATTCCTATAGCCTGTGATACAATGTTATATTGGTCTACCCCCTCCTCACCATCTGACACTTGAAGTTTTTCCTGTAATGTATATAATATATGTAAAATTAGCTTACATGAATAAACATAATATAATAGTTTTCTAAAAGAAAAGTAAGCAGGGTTCCAAATATCTACAAACTTACAATTTTTTTCGTTGCAACATCTACATCTTCATTAATATATCCATCTTTTGTTGCTCTAGCCTTCTTCCATAATATACCAATATTAATGGACGAGGTACATGGGTCTAAGTCTTGGGCTATGAGCTATAAATCAAAAAATATTCTTATAATGTACCAATATTATAAAATTCTTCAGTACACTGTAAATAGATAAATCAAAAAATACATACCAACTCCTCTTCAAGGCCTACATAACCTTTGCGAGCCATATTATGCCGGTATTTATTCTGCTTCGCAATCTCTTTATTTTTGACACTTTTTTCCTATGTCACCAGCCAAAACATAGTGAGATAGTTATTTCAATATTATGCACAATACTAGGGTCGATAAAAAAAATTTAATTGTTATCTAACAAATACCTTAAAATCACCTGTAAGACGATATGCAATAAATTGATTCCAACTTTCTTGATCGATGAAACCGTATCGTTTGGGTGGATTCTGCCGTAGAGAACCATCACTCTTTCTGTACATTTTCCGACGAGCTAAAAATGACCTAAATGTTCTTAGATGCTCCCCACAATGTCTAAGAAGCCATTTCTTCCTACTCTCTGGCACATTAAATACTCTCTGCATTGTAAGACATACAAATGTATACCGATATTAATGTATTAAAAATAATAATATTTTACATACATAAATGATTACATAAAATAGTATATTTACCATGATTTCCTGCCAAATATGCTCCTTATGACCCGTTGGAACCTGCTTCCAATTATTATAGGAGATAGGAACACAGTTACGTGTCACAAGTGAAATGTAAGTCAAAAACATGTCTGCATAAGGGCCAATGGGAAGATTATAAGTATTCCATCCCAACTCGACCAGTTCTCCTTTATTCCTCATATCTGTGATGATTCTCATAATTGTCGGCCCTCTTTTCCCTTCTTCATCACTGCTGTCCCTATCAATATTCTTATCGGCCATATCTCTAAAAGAAATCAATAAATAAATTATGTTAGAATGTTATGTATTGAGCATAATTGAGTTGAAAAAAACCAACAAAGATATTATATGTTACAATATTATTACCCTCATTGCCTTCTTTTCCTTCTTTTTTCCCCCCTTGTTTTTGGATTAGATTCAGGATCTAATACATATATTACTTCACGATGATCATCCCTGACATATATTTCCTCCTCATTAATTGTATTGTCATCATTGTTCAATAATTGAGTTGCTTGCACAGCTGAGACACACTCGTTATTCCAATTGGCATCATTTTCATCATCAATTCATTGGCATTTCTTTTTTTCGTAGATAGTACTACAGACCATCTGTTATCAGCAGGGTCAGTGACATAGAATACTTGTGTCGCTTGTGATGCTAAGATGAATGGGTCTTGTTTATGCCCTGCCCTATTAAGATCTACTAATGTGAATCCATCTTCATATCTAACCCCACTGCCGTTATCAACCCATCTGCAGCCGAATACAGGGATTTTAAATACAGTGTAATCTAACTCCCATATATGTTCAATCACACCATAATAATTCATATCTGCATAAGTTGGATTCTTGTCTTTCGCACTAGCAACATGCATTGCCTCAGCCACTAAAGTCACCCCACTGTTCTACATTGTACTCTTCCCATCTTGTTCTTTTGTATAAAAAGTGCAACCATTGATCACATAACTGGTATATTGAAAAACTTCATAACGAGGTTTCTGAGACAACCAATGTAGGGTTTCGGAAATTAAAGTTGGTGTATGACCGATGAGTGGAATGATGCGATCTCTTATCCAATCAATAAAGGAAAGATTATGTTTATCGATAATCCATTTCTCAGTCTTGGATGGATATTCAATCCGTAAAGAAGTCATATGCTCTTCAATGTACGCCTGAACATCATCACTATTGTGTAATACATATAGATGTGCTGCACGGAACATGTTAGGGTCTACACGCCCAATCTGTCTGCCTCTAATACCCTGTCCTTCAAATTTGCCCGCATGTCGAGACTTAGGAATACCAAGAGCTTTAGCATTTGACAAGTGCTTTGTGCAAAACTCAATTGCCTCTTCTACCAGGTAACTCTCAACAATACATCCTTCTGGCCGATATTGATTCTTCACATAAACTTTTATCAACTTCATAAACCGTTCAAAGGGGTACATCCAATGCCCATGAACAGGTCCTAACATCTTTATCTCATAAACTAAATGAACAGTTAGATGTACCATAATGTCAAAGAATGACGGTGGAAAATACATTTCAAGTTGGCATAAATTAATCACAATCCCTTTTTGCAAGGCGTCTAAACTATCAAGATGTATAACTTTAGAGCATATGGCTTTAAAAAACCAACAAAGCCTCGTGATAGTAATTCGAACACGTTTTGGAAAAATTCCACGTATAGCTATCGGCAACAAGTGTTGCATCAAGATATGACAATCATGAGACTTCATGTTAATTAATTTCAACTCTTTCATCGACACGAGCCTTCTGACATTTGAAGAATACCCTTCCGGAACCTTGACACCGTGCAAGAATTCATAAAATGAAATTTTCTCTTTTCTGGAAAGAGTATGACACGCCGGCGGTAAATATGTTCTTCTTCCGTTGTCTCGCGGTGTTAGTTCTCGTCTAATACCCATTTCTTCCATATCCAATCGAGCATTTATCCCATCTTTGGTCTTGCGTGGAACATTAAGTAATGTGCCAACAAGACTGTCACATATATTTTTCTCAATATGCATCACATCAAGGGCATGTCTCACGTAGAAAGATTCCCAATAAGGAAGGTTGAAGAATATTGACATCTTCTTCCACCCAACTGATGGAGGCTTATCTTTATTCTTCTTCCCAAACTTGACACTCAAATGTTTCATCTTCAACCACACTTGTCAACCCGTCAATCGGATTGGTGCCTGCCCTTCTTCTCGGAATCCATTGAACGCTTTTCTTTGCCTACGATAATGATGATTCTTCGGTAAAAACCTACGATGCCCAAGGAACACAGTCTTTTGGCCATGTGTTAGCTGAACAAATGAAGTATTCTCCTCACATATCGGACATGCATAATGGCCTTTCACACTATAACCTGACAAGTTGCCATACGCCGGAAAATCATTTATAGTACAGAATAACAATGCTCTCAAAGTGAAATTTTCTTGACCATATGCATCAAATACTTCAACGCCCATGTCCTATAAGAACTTCAAATCATCAATCAAAGGTGCCAAATAAACATCAATATCATTCCCAGGTTGGTTTGGCCCGGAAATGAGTAAAGACAACATCATATACTTGCGTTTCATATAAAGCCACGGAGGTAAATTGTATATAACCAAAATCACTGGCCATAAACTGTAGCTGCCTTGATTGTGCGGATTCATTCCATCTGCAGAAAGCGCAAGGCGCACATTTCTTGCTTCTTTACCAAATTCAGGAAACAACCCATCAATCGTCATCCATTGTGGAGAGTCGGATGGATGTCTAAGAAGCCCGTCATCTATCTTGTCATCAACATGCCATCTTAGGTTCTTGGCATCTTCAATATCATTAAACATCCGCCTTAATCTTGGTATTATAGGAAAATACCATAACACCTTAGCGGGCACCTTGTTCTTCTTGTATCGTGGTGCTTTGCATTCAGGATTAGGACAACTATCCAAAGATGCATTGTCATTGCGATATAAAATACAATCATTAGGGCATGCATGTATCTTCTCATAACTCATGCCCATAGATGATAGAATCTTCTTCGCTTCATACGTACGATCGGGTAGAACGTTATCATCAGGAAGCATATCCTTCACAAGTGACAATAATTCTGTGAAACTCTTATCACTCCATCCGTTACATGCCTTTAAGTTGTACAACCTTAAAGTAGCGGATAATCGCGTAAACGTCTTACAATCACCGTACAAAGGTTTCTCCGAGTCATTCAATAACTTCTCAAACATTTTTGGACAATCCCAAACACTTTCCTCAACCTTTTGAGTCATCTCCTCTAACAAATGTCCCTCATAGTTATCAAATGATGATCCACTACTATACCTCCCAACATCGTCATTTTCATATTTAGACTCTGTTTCCCCATGCCATATCCAACAAGTGTAACTTGTATCAATTCCATACACAAATAAATGATCTCTCAAATCACTAGCGTTGACACGCTGAATATAAGCACACTTCAAACAAGGACAGACTATTCTACTAGAGTCCCGAGTATGTTCAACTGCAAACTTGATGAAAAACTCCACTCCTTCGTTATATTCTCTAGACAGACGATTTGCAGACAACCATTTTCGATCCATATTATTTGAATCTAGATATATCCCACATGAAAGTAATTATTAAAAATCAATTGAATTATAAGTATAATAATTTTCAAATCACTCTTGCTTAGAAAGAATTAATCTCAAATGTATCATGCATGCTATTCTCTCTCTCTATATATATATACACGAATCATGCTAACAAGTTTCCAAAATTATATTAATGCTGATCAATGAAACTCCTCATACTTACAAAGAGTTCATTATATATATATATATATATATATATGAATACATACAAACGTAGCAAAATATTATACAATTAATAGTTCAATTTACAAAAGATATGCATACTACAGGATTTAAGCAATAGCAACACTATATACATCAAAATGTTGCTACAACTCAAATACCTAAAAAACGAAAACTCATATCTAAAACTAAATCCCCTGATAGGCTCGTTGAGCCCGACTAAAAACTATAACTCTAAAAGTCCACTCATCACGATATATCATTTGATCCCTGACATCATCAAATGAGAGTCTACTCACAGATACTCTAGGGTAACCGAGGTGGATACTCCGAGGCAAGCTACGACGATACCTCCACTCGTCATCGATGACCATCAGTTCTCTCGATATCCTATCATACTCCCTAGCAAACAGCTCACCCTCAATAAATCTCGGGTGTGGTGCATCAGTGTGGTAGACAAACCATTGCAAAAAAGTAGACGTAGCCGATGCCCATGGCTCTATCTGAGGCAGGGTCAATATATTGTGATAAGATCTGAAATGGAAGGGGTGATAGGATGAGCCACTCGCGTACAAATGACATAGCTCGTCATATAATCATATCACATGAGTCCGTATATCTCTATGTGGTGCCATATGAAAATACAGTGGAGGGTATGTCATCTGATCACTACCTACAAATGAGAACCACTAAATCTTATCATCAAGGTTGTTCTCGAAATTAAAAGGATCTAAATTACAGAATATGTAAACTGATCTTCAACTAGCTAGACAAATCATAAATATATTCTACCAGATCATAACCAACTATGGAAACCTCACAACATCAAACTATTTAAAATAAGGACATAATCTTTAGTTAAATATTTAACAAACTGGCTAAACATCAAACTATCATCAAATCATTCAACCTACGTATAGTAAAATCAAGTAGATATTAATAAGATAATATATATATATATATATATATAGTACAATCTAATAAATCCTATATGATTAATTATTATTATTATTATTATTATTATTATTATTATTATTATTATACACAATTATTCATCTCTATTTAATTTTTATCAATCACAACACCGATGCCCAACCAACCTCCTCAACTTTTCCCCATGCACAATACCCTTATCCTTAGGATTTTTCCTTATAGCCCTAGTTTATATTTAGTATAATAAACGATAAACCCTAACCCTAACATACATGTCTTACAAAATATATATTAAAAAAAGCATATAAATACACATGATCATCTGCATATATAATAATGTGAGTGCTAAAAAAATATATACACCTTAATTTTATACTTAGAACGTACATATCTTATGATAATAATATATATTTTAGGCTTGTGGATTCTCTTAAAATAATAATACATACTTTTATAAAATAGAATATAAACACATTTATATATATATATACATATATATTAAGGTCTCGGCTGGCCACAATTAATCAAAAAAGGCCACAGCAAAATTTTTCACCAAAACATCAAACGACAGATTTTCCAACAACACATCAAACACAACCTCTTCGGTGCAACATGCATGCATTTATATATATATATATATACATATCAGTAGAGACAAATTAAGCAATGAAGGAAGAATAACACATACGTAAAGGGAGCGACGGCGTACAGGTTGAGAACGGCAACGACGAAGGTACAAATGTTGGCTACGTTCGCAAGAATGGCAGAGGGGTGGTGGAGAGATGGCGGTGCGACGGTTTCCCTTAATTCAGGGGAGAAGGAGCGGTGGTGCAAGGGTTCGCAAGAGAAAGAGAGTACGAGAGGGAAGCAACAGAGTCTGAAATTTTTGGCAGGAAACAGAAGAGAACGAAATAAAAGGAGATTTTAATAACGGTTCCTGTAAGAACCGTTATTAAATCATGTTTTAATAACGGTTCCTCCAACAACCGTTATCAAAAGATGATTTAATAACGGTTCTTACAGGAACCGTTATTAAAACCTTGCCAATTTTAACAATGGTTCTTCTTTGAACCGTTATTAAATCATCTTTTGATAACGGTTTTAGGTCAACCGTTATTAAAATTCCCGTGCAAAATTTTACCTTGCACTTGTAATAACGGTTATTATGTAAAACCGTTATTAAAAATTCCCGCGCATTAATTTTCATGGATTTGACGATGGTTTTCGAAACACCGTTATTAATGTCCCGTTATTAATTCCTGTTTCCGTAGTAGTGTTTCCTATCTATGAGTAGTATTTGTATGTAAATAAACAAATGAGTTACATTCTTTATATGTAACATATTTAAATAAATATGTTACATTCATATTTATAATAATAATAATAATAATAATTTTACTATAAAATAAAATATCATTAATAATGTTATGATATTAACTCTATCAAATATTATATTAGCTTGATTCTCATGCATGACACATATGACATACTATTATATGAATATAAGGTAAATTGCATGGTGGAATGCTAGGTAGATATAGGATAAATTTGTCATTTTAAAATTTGTTTCAAACAATCACTTCCTTCATCAGTTATTATTAGTAGTCTTCATCTATTTTAATATTATATATAAGACCTACACATTTACGAGCTTTATTTTTCTATCAAAACTTTAATTTAAAATATGTTTTATTTAGGTCAATAAAATACGTATGTGTGTGTGTTCTAAAATTTTCCTCCATTTTTTTCTTGGAATTCACTCCCATATTAATGTACTTTAGACGCAAAAAAAAAAGAAAAATATCTACACATCTCACAAGATACTCATATTCCCTAATAAAATATACATGTTTAGGACATAAATACACATTTTTTAATACACACACATATACATCTTTCATAATACAAGAGTGCATATTTCATGATATAAATAGATTTTTATCTTCTAATATATAAATACACAACCTTTGTTACTACAATACATATATTTCATGATATAAATGCACATATTTTACAACTATATTACAAATGCATTGATACTAAGTTGCACATTCTCCATTACTACAATACACATTTTTTATAACTAAAATACACATTAAAATAATAAATATTCACCATAGTACACATTGACTATTATTTAAATATACCTCTATACAATAAGAATGCATATCCCTTTTAAATTATGTATGTATTTATGTATTTATGTATGTATGTATGTATGTATGTATGTATGTATGTATGTATGTATGTATGTATGTATGTATGTATGTATGTATCTATCTATCTATCTATCTATCTATCTATCTATCTATCTATCTATCACACAACATAAATACAGATCCTCTAAGATAAAAAAATACACATTTCCTCTAATAAAAATACTCATTCCTTTATTTGTACAAATATAAAAGATAAATGCATATGCTATAAATACACATCTCTAAGATGAAATTATGCATCTTTTAAAATAAAAACATACATTATTTTATTTATATCAATGTAATGAGGTAATATTTTTGTTGTAAATACACATTCTCTATGATAAAAGTACATAACACATGTTATACACATCTTTTGGAAGAAAAATACACATTATTTTATCTATATAGGGGAGGAATACACATGTTAAATATATAGCATCTGAGATAAAAGCACACATATTGTAAGAAAAAAAAATACATGCATTTTTAAAAAAGATATGCACATTCTTTTAGTTATAAACATGTAAGGGAAAAATAATTGTGTTATAAATATACATCTTCAAGCATAAAAAGGCATAATATTTAGGATAAAAATACACATGTTCATATTTAATCTACATAAAATAAATCCTAGAATCTTCCGTGTTTACTTATTAGATGCTACTACTAGTGTACAAACTTCATCTCTAGCTACTACTAGCACCACTATGCTATTGGAAAAAAAATTGGTATCATTTTTTGATCAAATCTAGTAGTTAATGCTTGAGGGGAGAAGGGCATTAGTAGTTAATATGGGGAGGAAGACTAATTTATAGGCCTTCTCATTCTAAATAGAAAAATGAAGAGAAAAATAGAGAAACCAAGCAATAAACAAACTTAAAAAAACTTAGACTACTTACTTCTTTGAATTTATGACATGTGAAGAGTCGACATAGTTGTATAGATGCATGGTTGAGAAGGGGAAAGGGAGAATTTGGCGTATAAGTAAAATAATGTAGAAAAAATTTATCATGGTGGCCTAATATTGAACTTCAATTGAATAGCTACGGAGGTAAGTAGCTAGAATTAAGAATTTAAAGAGGATATATGAATTACAAAGGGTCTTAATAAAAATACATATCATTTCCCTCTATTAGAATTTATCCAGATCTCAAACAATTATAACATGCTCTACTATGCCTAGTGGCTAGTCCACCATTCCTATAGTTACTGATACATAGACTAGAATACATGGCATGTAGTATCAGGCAATTAAAATTTGACCTACCATGCATACCCCTGTCGAGTAAAAAAAATATGGAGGGAAATTTTTTATGAAAAAAATGTGTGTATATATAGTGGTTTGGTATAATAATCATTACGCATACCATAACCAAAAGTGTGCTTTTGTTAGTAAAGGTATACACACTGATTATTATACCACACCACCATCTATGGTTTTACTATTCTTTTTTTAATTTAAAATTTAATCATACAGTATGGTTTGGTTGAATAAAAATTGTGTATACCTTTACTAAAAATTGCTCTTTAAGTAAGGGTATACACGACGGTTATTATACTAAAACGATTGTGAATACTTCCCTATTTTCTACTTCATCATTGTTTACCCTAGATTATTCTCCATAACATTTTCAATTACCTAACCCGATATAGAGAAAGACTATTAGTGTTGTTTGAAGCAAATGTTTCCCTACCCCTATCATCATCTTCTAACCACCTCTATCACCATTTTTCCTTATTTTTCTTCTTCTCCTCTTCATCTCCATTATCATACTCTTCCTCTACTTACAGTAATATATGTTCTTCCTTTACTATTTTTGAAATTTTTCTTTTATCTTGCAAACTTGAACTAGGTTGTGTATATTTATGTTGTAAATGTTGTTGTGGTGTATATTTGTACAATTTATGTTTATAGTATTTTTTTGATTTGTATTATGGAGGTAAAATTACTAGCTATAATATCAAACTACTTCTAAAAACAACATATAAAAAAATAGATAGTATTATAAACATCATGTACTATCTAGTATATTTAGAGTATAAATGGTGTTATGGTGTACTAGCTGGTGGTTTTTGCTTAACTTGGATAATATTGTGGCATTCCCATCTTTTTTTACACCTTAGAAGATTTTACTTCTCATTATGGATTGTAAGTGGATCTATGGAAGTAGGTTGTTTGGAGAATATATAGATGGTACTTAGAACTTTCTTAAGATAGTCATTCAACATTCAGAAAATCCTTTATAGATATTTTATCTATGTGTGGATTGTGTAAATACAATAAGGAGAGGGGTAAATGATATATGAGGTCTTTTCATTATCCGTAAAATTGATAAGGGTTATACTAGGTGGATATGGCTTGGAGAGCTACTTTTTTATGAACCTAGTATTGTTGACAATGATGATGTTGAAACTTCTAATGACTTTGCTTACATAGAAGACCTAACAAATAATGTCGAAAAGCATCTTAGAGATCATCCAAAAATGTTTGAAAAGTTGGTTAGTGATTTAGAGATGTCATTGTACAATGGTTATACCAAATTTACAAAATTATAAGTTGTGATATAATTTTAAAATGTAAAGGTAGGTAATGGATGGAGCAATAAAAGTTTCACTTCTCTTCTTGAGGTCTAGAAATGGATAATTTTGAAGAGTCGTCTACTTCCTCCCTAGACTTATGAGGCCAAGTGATGTGTGTAGGAATATGGGATTATGGTTTGGGCGGTAATATGGTTCAGTTATGGTTATTTTGAGGAGTATGATGCTTCAAAGATGATGGAGAGATGATGATTTAACAAAGAAGAAATTGCGATGATGATGGTTTTGGATGGCTTGGTTTATGGATTAAGATTAGGGTTAGGGTTAGAATGATGAGTGTGGACGACGACTAAGATGATGATGGCACAGGATTGTGGAGGTTTTGAAGGATAGTGCTTACTATCTAATTCACATAGACAAAGAGATTGAGGGTTTCAATAATAATCACTCACATAGAATTAATTAAAATTAAGAACTCATATAGAATTCAAATAAGCAATACTTGTAATTTTATTCCTCAATTCAATGCTTAATGTCGTGTGCCTCTATGGCTTTTATAGCCTCTTTACACTTCCTCCACTAGTACAAGATAATGCATCTAATTAGATAAAGAAACTAGAAGATATAATTCCTAAAAAGATAGAATTAAGCTACTTTATTGACTAATTCAACTTCTTTATCTACTAGCTAATATTAACACAACAATTAACACAAATAATAACTAAATTAAACTAATCTCACCCATCCAAAACATCTAAATTAGTCTTCTAAAGCAAATTCCACTTTCATTCCTTCCATGCAAAGTATTCATGCCCTTCATGCATGCCATGCACACTTCTCCATTGCTAGTGACTTATTTTGCAAGTTTTGTCTATAACTAACAACTTAATCATCCGTTTGTCTTCTAATTTGTAGGGAGTTCTCTCTAAATAGAGGAAAATAGACTCTAACACTATAAATGCTAAGTCTTGATCATTTTCTCCTACATCACCAAGAAGTGTCTTTGATTTATGGGTTTGAATTAAGAAAATATTCATGGTTGTCCTTACAATTCCATTTTGTATCATAAATAATATGAATTTTTAGTTAGTTATCTTAAGTGTTGCATGTCATGATAGAAGAATAATAAGGTGTCTAATAAGGTATTGTAATACCCCTTCCTAAAATCTTTTAAAATGTATTTAAAATATGTTTATATAAAATAAATTAGTCTTAGTTTTGAAAAGGGCTTGAAATTCTAATAAAAATGTGAATTTTAGGTGTACCGATTGATTATTGTCCCTAATCTATTAACTAGCACTCTCATTGATTGACAATTTTATTCTCGATAAACCATTTGACTGGTTTACTAAAAAAATCAATTAGTTATCCTATGATTATAGATTATTTACTAATTTTGATTTGAATCTCTTTCTAATGTTTATAAAAATTTCTAATTAGAATCTATTTGTGGTAATGTACATATTTTGGTGCTTTGGGATTATTTTTACATTATTTAAATCATTTTACAAATTTATTTAACTAAAATTCCTAAATAAGTTCTTTTTGAGGCATACCTTACCTTCTTTCTTCTCCCTCACCTTCATCTCTCTCTTTTGGCAATTGGGTTGTATTTTTGATTTTGTGCACCCCTTACCTAACTCACCAACCTTTAGTTATGTCTCTTCTAGACTATTGTCAACCTCCCTCACTCCATCATGTCTTCTTTTACACCTTATCCTCCCATACTCAACCATATCAGCCTTATCTCTCTCCCTCCTATGGATTTCTACCAGCCCTCACTTCTACACCCTTTGTTCCTAATTTATTTCATTTCTCACCTATGTTCTTTCTCTCTTATTCCATTAGCTTGGTGTAAATTTCTAAATGTTGAATATTCTCCATTTTTCTTCTTTTTTCCTCTTTGTTGAGAAAATAGAGGCTTACTCTTGTTTTCGTCCTTCCTTGATCAAGAATTGTCTCTCTTTTCTTCTTCTGATCTTGGATTTAGTTCTCTCTCTCTCTCTCTCTCTCTCTCTCTCTCTCTCTCTCTCTTCTCTTAATCAATGAAGGATTAAGTTTTGAGAAAGGTTCTCCTTGGAGTTTTGCTTTTGAGAAAAGGTTGTGTTTCTTCTTCTTCTTCTTATGATATTTATGTAATATGTTGACTTCTTAATTTTTAGCATGTTTCCATATTTCAATTTACGAAGTTTTAAAGCATGTTTGAGTACTTTAAATATTATGCATGAATTGTTGAACTTGAAGCATGATCTTGTTGAGTATTTATCCCTACCATATTTTATGTGAATTTATATGAGGAGTATGTCTTTTATGTATTTTATAACATATAAGTATTCTAGGATTAATATGGTAGAGTTTGGTGAAATTCTGCTAAGTTGGTCAATTTGTGAAACTGATTGAGTAGTTGTGTGAACAATAGCTTGGTTTGGAAATATTTGATTGGGTAGTTGTAGGAGCGGTTGATTGGTATGATGAACTAGTCAAATGGTTTCTACAGGCAGTTGATATTTTTTTTAAGTCCATCTAATTGTTGCCTTGTGACTAGAGTGGCTTAGTCTCTTCTTAGACCCATTGACTAGTTTGATCAAAATAGTTGACTGGTAGAACCAACAAGTTGATTTATCTATTGGTTTTATTTTCTATTTAGGTCCGATACTACCAAACTAGACAACTAGTCCTAGGGACCAATCGACTAGTCTGCTTGATTTTTGCCATGTTTACTTGTTATCTAATGCTCCCATTTGGGCATTATATATTAATGTTTCTATATAACTATAACATTTTGATCATGTTTTTACCATGTTTAACCTGAATTTAATTTGGATCAAAATGATAATACTATGGTGCCTTGTTTGGTTGAGTTTGATGTCCCTTTGAAACACCTAATTTAGGGGCTTGTATACCTTTTTTAGTGTTTGGTGTCAACACTTAAAACACCCAATTTGTTTTATATTTGGAATTTAACAATAGAATCTTTGAGGGCTTCCCAATATTCATACTTAGGGATTGGTTATCTTTTGCGCCCCTAGTCTAGAAGGCCAAGTGTGGTGGATGATGACGATCTTTGAGAAAATCCCTTTAGTACTAGAAGTAGTTTGATGGGTGAGGCAGGGCCAACATTGAATGTATACCCCTCACCTAGGAGACCAAGTGTGGTGGATGTTGAAGATTCCCAAGAAAATTCCCTTAGCACTAGAGTGATACGGTGGTGGGAGTTGCAGTCTCATATCCATCCCAGTCTTGGAATATAGAAAGATGTTTGATTCCATGTTAATGTACTTTGGGTGAGGAAAACCCAAAATTTAGCATATGCCCCCTCGCCTAGGAGACCAAATGTGGTAGATAAGGAAGATCCCCTAAGAAAAGCCCCTTGGCACTAGCTTGATGTGGTGGCATGAGAGGCAATTCTATGCTACTTCTCTTATGGCCTATTGACATTATGTGTTCTAATTTTATATGAATAGTTATGGAGACTTGTGAACGTATGGAAATGTGTGTGTGTGTGTATATATACATATATATATATATATATTCCATGCTCTTATGTACTATCTTTCTAAGTATGTTGCATACCATGTTATCATATGACCTCAATATGTAGCATAAGCCCTTACCATATTTTAAGTAGTTTATTTTACCAATACTTCATTGTACTAATACTACATTTTCGTGGTCACTGTAATAATCTAGCTTTTAGTCCTATGAGAAGAAGATGATTTGTAGGGATATGTTTCTTAGCTAGAGTATGTTGAGGATGATTGCACGAGCTAGTAGTTGATCATTGCTTGGGATTCAAGAGTTACCTTCCTATTTAGTTAAGGGTTTAACTAACTGATTATATATTTTTTCCCACTACATTGGGATGTTTTTGGTTCATCCTAATTATTTAAACACTTGGCTTTAGCTCCTATATTTGGATCTTGTATACTCTATTCTCTCTATATTATTATCCTCAATGTTGTTATTCATATCATTGTATTAATAGTAGAGAATGCATTCTTCATTCTTTATTTTGTTTTACGTTACATCAAGCATGGTTTAGGTGATAATCATACATCTCTCATGGTTGATGTGGTGGTAATGTCACCTAGTTTTGCTTTTATAATGCTTCTAAATTTTCTTCAAAAAAAATTCTGGTACTAAAATTTAGGAGTGTTATAGGTATTGTGGTACTTTTCAATTATACCATGATTCCGATGCATGTTTCATAACGTGGCAAGTGAAAAAAAAAACCTTATATAAAATGTGAAAGAAAGAATTTTTTATGACAAGCTTAGGCATCGAGGAGATTCTCCAGAGTAGAAGATGATTAATTGTGTATAACATGATTTTAGTGGTAAATATAGAAAAATGTGACTTACAGTTACTTTGGATAGAATGAACCCTTTTAATGGCAACAAAAATTATAGCTTATAGCCTATTACTCTAGTGGTATATAATATCCCCCATTATTATGTATGAAGCGAAAATGGATGATGCTATCTTTACTTATATTAGGTCCAAATCAACTGGGTAATTAATGTGTATATGGTTATGGACATATAAATTGGGTGGTAATATGGGTTGGTTAGGGTTTGAATGTGATGACAAAGATTTGGTGATGATAGATTAAGAAAGATGATGCTCAAATATTTAGGGTTTTGGGGTGATATGCTTCATAGGGTAGGGTTTAAGATCAGGGTTTTGGATGTGGGATGAAGATGATGATGATTTGATGAAGAGATTTCAAGTAAGATATAGAGATGATGAACGTACGATAATAATAGAATTATTATCTAGGGTTTGGATGTAGAATAGGTAGAATTAAGTAATAAGAATAGGTTGAAGAAGATGAATTTTACGTTCAAAGTGGTAGCTAGGGTTGAATATTGGCGTGGGTTATTGATGGGTTTAGGGATAGTACTTAACATCTATTCACATAGACAAAGAGATTAAGGGTTTTTAATAATAATCACTTACATAGAATTGATTATAATTGAGAAGAACTCACAAAAGATTTCAAATAAGGAGTAACTTGTATTTTCATTCAAATTAGCTATACATATGAATGTGGAACCCTAGGGATTTTATAGCTTATTTGCACTTCCTCATTATTGAAAGATAATTCTAATTAATTAGGAATACAAATTTGATTCAATCAGCCCCCATGGTATGTCTTGTTCCCCACTCCAAGCACATTTTATAAGATAGAATCCCCTTAAAAAGCTACTTTATGCTCTATCTAATCATAATGCAAATAATTAACAAAATAACAACACACGATATCAAGCTAAAAACATGTCATTAATTTTTTTTAAAAATGTTCTAATGCATCCCATACACATGCCTCTCTCACTAGTGACTCATTTTGCAAGTTTTGTTCATAATTAGCATTGTAGTCATCCATTTGTCTTCAAATTCATAGGGTATCTTCTCTAGGTAAAGGATTATAGGCTCTATAATAATAAATGCTAAGTCTTGAACATTTTCTCCTACATCATTCTCCCCTTGTTGAATTGAGTTTGCCCTTAAATTTACATCTCCATAGTAAGGATTAATATTTCCAACATTGAATGTCCCAGATACCCCACCATATGAATTAATTAAATTTAGCTCATAAAAACATTCTTCAAATTTTTTAAGTATTTTGAAAGGACCATCCACCCTTGGCATAAGATTATTTTTCCTTATATTAGGAAGCCTCTCCTTCCTTAAGTGCAACTATACCAAACCTTCCAGTTGAAATATATGTTAACTCCTATGCTTGTTTGCTCTTACCTTATATACTTCATTTGCCTTCTCAATGTTGTGCTTGATTTGTTGATGAATTTTCTAAAAGAAATCCACTCTCTCTTGTGTATCATAATTCTTCATTTCAAATTTCTTTAATGGTACCATTTCAATTGGCATGTACGGATTAATACCATAAACTATCTCAAATGGACTAGAGCCTGTTGTAGTTGAGGGACTCCAATTGTAAGCAAACTCCAAATGTGCTAACTTAATATCCCAATCCTAGAACTCTTATTCACCATCCCCTTAGCAAAGTACTCAATGTTCTATTAGTAACTTTGGTTTGGTCATCCATGTGAGGATGATGAGACATACTAAATAGAAGCTTCATTCCTAGCATATGCCATAATGTCTTCCAAAAATTGCTTAGGAGCTTCACATATCTATCTAAAACTATACTTCTTCTAATCCCATGTAATCTCACAATCTCCTTGAAATACAAATCCATAATATGAGTAGCATCAATGGTCTTGTGACATGGAATAAAATGAGTCATCATGGAAAGTTGATCCACCACAACCATAATAGAATCTTTGCCTCTTTGTGTTCTATGCAATCCCAAAATAAAATCCATGCTAACACCTTCCCATGGTTGAGTAGGCATGGGTAAATGCATATATAATCCTTTATGAAAGAAACACTTGCTCTTTTGACATGTAGCACACCTAGCAACCATAGCTTGCATTCCTTTTTGCATTCTTGGCTAATAAAAATATTCTTGTAATAGCTCCTAAGTCTTGTGAAGCCTAAAGTGTCCTAGTACCTCCTTAATACACCTCCTTGATTAGTAAATCTCGAATTGATATCTTAGGCACACACAATTTATTTTGCTTTAATAATAATCCATCTTGAAGAACATAAGGTCCATGACTTCCTTGTTTCTGGCACTATTTGACTATCATAGCAAAATCATCATCAATGATATATTGAATCTTAACATTTTGAAACCTAAAAGCTTTGCATCCATCATCGTAAGTATCATGGTCCTCCTAGGTAATGCACCTGCAACAACATTCTCCTTACCAACCACATGTCTTGTAGAGAACATAAATGTTTGCAAAAAACTAACCAACTTGGAATGTGTTGGACTCACTTTCCTTTGACCATGTAGATACTTCAAACTCTCATGATTTAAGTGAAGCACAAAAGGCTTAGGTCTTAAATAATGAATCCATGTCTCCAAACAATAAATAATAGCATAGAACTCCTTATCATAAGTTGAATATTTAAGTCTTGCATTATTCAACTTTTCACTGAAAAATATAATTGGCCTTTTCTCTTGTAAAAGCACATCTCTAATACCTACACCACTAGCATCACAAGTTACTTCAAATAATTTATTAAAACTAGGTAAATATGATACAAGCGCATTTGAAAGCTTTGTCTTCAAGTCTTCAAAAGCCTTTGTTGCATGGTCATTCCAATTAAACTCCCCCTTCTTCATCAGTTGTGTGATTGAAGCTACAATAGTAGAAAAATTTCTAATAAACCTCCTATAAAATGAAGCCAATTCATTAAAATTCTGAACCTCATGGAACTTAGTAGGAATAGGCCACATTTGACATTTTACCATAAATTTTCACATCCCTAAGCTTATCAAATAACCTCTTCAAATACTGTATGTGTTCAAAATTACTCTGGCTATATACCAAAATATCCTCAAGGTAAACAACAACGAAAACTCCAAGAAAGGCCTAAGTACCTCAATCATCAATCTCATGAATGAACTCGACACATTACATAGCCTAAATAGCACAACCAACCACTCATACAACCCATACTTAGTCTTGAAATCCGTCTTCCATTTGTCCCCTTACCTTATTTTATTGTGATGGTTGCCACTCCTAAGGTCAAGCTTAGAAAACACCTTTTCTCCATGCAACTCATCTAGCATATCATCCATTCTTGGCATAGGAAATCTATATTTGATTGTGATATTTTTTCTCGCTCTAGAATCAATGCACATATTCCATGTACCATCTTTCATAGGCACCAATAAAGCTGGAATACTACACGAACTCATACTCTCATGAACATAGCCTCTATCCAATAACTCTTACACTTGTCTTTGCAACTCCTTAGACTCTTCTAGATTGCATCTATAAGGTAGCTTATTTGGCTATGGAACTCCTGGCATAATATCAATGGAATGCTTAATACCTCTTAAAAGAGGTAATCTAGGTGGCAAATCATCTAGAAAAAGAATGCATACTCCCTCAGCACTTGTTGTATTTTTAGATCCATACTAGAATTCCCCCCTCGTTTGACTTCCTTCACCACCAATACATAGCATACTTCCTCATCTTTAATTGCTTTAATCATCTCACACTCCTTAAGTATCAACAACTACTTTTTTTCTCCTTTTTTTGCTTTGATTTTTCCCCTTTTCTCCCCTATTCCATTCAAATTCAACCACTTTTTTCTCCATCATTTTACTTCATACATTCAGCTCCCTCTTTCCTTTCACTCCTCAAAACTGAGCTCCCCACATCTATATTAGGCTTAAGTCTAAACTTCTTTTTGCCTTTGCACACCATATACTTATTATGGACTCCATCATGTGCAACCTTCCTATCAAATTACCAAGGTCTTCCCAAAAAATATAATAAGCATCTATAGGTATACCATCACATCAAACATCATCAAAATAATTTCCAATTTTAAAATAGATAAGAGAATTTTGGTTACCCTTAAACCTTTGTCCTTATTGAGCCATTGAAGTGATTATGGCCTTGGATGACCCATGGTCTCCAATATAAACTTTCTTACCATTCTTTCACGAGAAACATTGGTACAAGAGCCACTATCAATGATAACTTCACACTGATACGGACCGCACTTCATCAACTACTCCTCTCCTTTTACTTTTTGATAATCGAACCCTGTTGTCTCCTAACTCATGTAATTCCACGTTTTCCATCTTCAGGGTATGTTGGGATCCGAAGCCAGATTGAGGAGTGGAGGCAACGAGCGGGGGCGGAAGCACTTTTGAACTGTGTTTTTGTAATTAATTAAGCTTGAATGTGTAACATGTGTAATCATGGTTGGAACATTATTATTTTTGTAGGGTGTGTGTGTTTAGTGGCCGATGATGATTTTACCCTAATTTTTGGAAATCCCATTGATAGTCTCGGGTTAGGCGGAGTTGGTTATCAATGGCCGCCCTCGAGCCTAAATGAGTATGGGTAAACTTAGTCTTGTTTCCCTATTTGCATTGGATTCAGGATCGGAATTATCCCGTTATAATCGCCTCTTGAATCTAATGAAAATAGGAGAATAGCGTTAACCCCTTTTTAAACTAAGTTTGGGTTGAACCAAAACTTGAGCCCAAGCCCAAGTTTTGGCCCAACCGGCGGGCGTCCCGTCGTGCCCTAATTACCCACCTATTTAATCCTTCTTCCTCCTTCGGGGAGTGCTGATCGCCTTTCTTTTGCTCCCCTCTTGGTGGCTCGACCCCGTTTCTCTTTTGCCCTGTTGATGACCGTTGCAGGTCACCATCGACGCACGTCCACCTTTACCTGCCCCGGATCTTGTCCCTGACACCAAATCTGAGGCCCTAGGTCAACTGTTTTCTCACCTTGCCCTCTCCCCCTTCCTTTTGGTGCTCGATTCCCATCATATATATCGGGCGGGGTTTGCTTGTAAAGGTCGAAGGTTTTTGGAATGAAATTTCTCGGGTTTTCCCATTAGTTTGCACACAAATCCATTGAAGTATCAACGTCTGATTCGGAGATTACTCTGGTTCAGCAGGAAACGAGTACGTTCCCGACCCCCGTTTAACGGATCGAGTACGATCCGGCTAGTCGGGTTCGTATTATCTGGTATCAAAGCTCAAGTTGCTCGATCGGCGTCGCAAATGGTGTACTTCAGTCTGAATTTTTTTCGATAATTTTTGTTTCTCTCTTTCGTTCTTCGATCTACACTTACCCTTGGGTTTTCTCTATGGTAGGGACACTGGTGCGCCTTGATCGAAGCCGGAACGACTCCGAGTTGGTGGCCCAACGACGGCTTTAGGCGGCGCTACAACGCTACCACCGCACGAAACCGCAGCCGGTCTCGGTTACTTCCCCCCCCCATCTGGATCGACTACTCGGGTAAACTCGTTTCAGAACTCGTATATCTAAGCTGATAAGTTATGTTGACTTGGTTTAACTCTGAGGACGGAGTCGAAATCCGTCCGATGATGTATCCTCACTGCTGTGATCTATGTGTGCTTTTTGGATGCCCTCCCCGGTTGCTTTCCTTGTCGTGAATGTTATTTTCTCGCCTTATCCCGTTTTGTCTTGTTTGTGTGGGAATTTTGCTGTCGAAAACGAACCTTGTGGTTCGTTCCGTGTGGAGTTACCTTGGGCCGCGTGAATCGGAGCCAACTCGGACGGACCCACGTCGGAATTGGTTCAACCCGCCCGGACTCACTGGGCCGTGCTAACTCGGCTGGGAACTCGTTCGACCCAGCGAGCTGACTCAACGCCCGAGCCAGGGCGCGTTTGGCGGGGGCCTCGCTGTAATTTTTTTTTCTTTTCCTCTCTCTATCTTCAATTTTAGTATGGTTGTATTTAATTAGGGAAGCCTTGTAAATTTTAATTCCTGGTCTGTAAGCCCTAATCCCTTCCCCGTTTCGGTCATATCTTGCTTGGGTGTTTTCTGCTTTCCTCCGTCCTGCTTGGTTTCGTATATGCCTTGTTGCTTCTTGTGCATTATTCCTGTTCGTTCTCGTTGAAAGCATGACCTGACGTTTTTATTTTTTATTATTATTTTTTTTTTCTTTCTTGCTGCCTGCCTGAAAAAAAAAATTGACTTAAAACCGGACAAATCTTTTGGCCTCCACCTAGACTATAGGGTATAATGGATGAGGGTGAATCTATTGCTGAAATGGTTAGGACCATGCTAGAACGACTTAATACCATGGATGCTACGGTCCGTGGACTTAGGGTTGAAATGGCTAATAATCAGAACAGCGAGAGGACCATCAACCAACCCGGAAATAATAATCAGCAAATAGAAAACGACCTTGAGTCCGTAGGATATGCACACTCTCCCCGCCTTAATCGCACCTATAGGAAAAATTATTATGGGCATGATCGGGGCCTAGGAAGTATCAAATCAAAAATTCCACATTTCAATGGTAAAAATGACCCTGACGCCTATCTTGATTGGGAAAGAAAAATTGAGTTAGTTTTCGATTGCCATGATTATCCTGATGATAAAAAAATCAAGCTAGCCATTGTTGAATTCACGGACTATGCTAGTTCTTGGTGGGGTAGGCTTACTAGGGAAAGAGAACGTTACGGTGAACCCCCTATTTCCTCATGGCTTGAGTTTAAATCCCTCATGCGCCGACGCTTTATCCCTTCCCACTACCATCGGGATTTGCATCAACGCCTACAATTCCTTAGACAAGGAACAAAAACGGTCGATGAATACTATAAGGAAATGGAAATGTGTCTAGCCAAATTGAACATTGATGAGGACCGAGAAGCCACAATGGCAAGGTTCCTTAGACGTTTGAATCCTGAGATTGCCGACCTTTTAGAACTCTATCCCTATGTAGAAATGGATGAACTTTTGAACCTAGCTGAAAAACTTGAGAAGCAAATAAGGAATCCTAGGGCTAAACCCCAAACTCAAGCTCAACCTAGGTCCTTCTCTAGGAATCCTGAATCGTCCCATTGGAAATCTCCCCCGAATCTGAGATCTGACCATAAAGCTCCAATTTCTTCCCTCCCTTTACCAAGTGAGAAAGGAAAAGCTGTAGTCAACCCAAGTAGACCAAACTCCTCTAGAAGTGTCCAATGCTTCAAATGCCTGGGCCATGGGCATATTGCCTCACAATGCCCTAACCGAAGGGTCATGATGATGAGGGACGGAGAACTAGTCTCTGATTCTGAAGAAGAAAAAGAGAATACGCTTGGGGAACTTGGAAATGAGAGCGATGAGGACATGGAACTACCCCTTTCTGAGTCTCTTGTCATTCGTAGGTCCCTTGCCTCCAATGTTAGGGCCGATCCCTCCTACGATCAGCGAGAGAACTTATTCCACACCCGTTGCTATATCAATGGGACTAAAGGTAGCCTAATCATCGATAGTGGGAGTTGCGTTAATGTGGCCAGTACCGAGTTGGTCCACAAACTTGGCCTCCCAATCATTAAACATCCTTGTCCTTATAAAATATAGTGGCTAAGTGAGCTTGGGGAAGTTAAGGTTAACAAACAAGTCCTCTTAAGTATCCGAATTGGAAGATATGAGGATGAGGTCTTGTGTGATGTTGTACATATGCATGCTAGCCATGCCCTCCTAGGACGTCCTTGGCAATTTGACAGAAAAGTCATACACGATGGATTCAAAAATCGATACACTGTCTATAAGGAGGATAGGAAGTACACCCTAGCTCCTCTCTCACCTTCTCAGGTTAAGGAAGACCAGCTCAAATTGAAGGATGAATTTGACCGTAGAAAAACGCCTTCCACCACTAGTGTTGATAACCTCCTAAGGTCAGACAATGGACCGCATACTAACCTTTTTGCTCAAAAAAGGGATGTGGGGCAGGCCTTCTCGCTAAACATGCCTGTCTACATCTTAATCTACAAACATTGCCTTGAGTCTTCCATTGACCCTTCCTGTTCTCTCCCCCTTGAAATCC
The DNA here is from genome assembly GCA_039764185.1 of Tamarix austromongolica. Taxonomy (NCBI): domain Eukaryota; kingdom Viridiplantae; phylum Streptophyta; class Magnoliopsida; order Caryophyllales; family Tamaricaceae; genus Tamarix; species Tamarix austromongolica. The sequence goes on along the minus strand of CM077808.1, from coordinate 20,100,518 downwards.
AAAACCTCCTCTCTGAGTTCTCAGACTTATTTCCGGAAGAAGTTCCGAAAGACCTCCCTCCTCTTAGAGGCATAGAACATCAAATCAATTTCATTCCGGGAGTCAGCATCCCCAACCGCCACGCTTATAGGGCCAACCCAGAAGAGGTTAAAGAACTCAAAAAACAGGTCACTGAACTACTTGAAAAGGGTCATGTTCGGGAAAGCATGAGCCCTTGTGCGGTATCTGTTTTGTTAGTCCCCAAAAAGGATGGGAGTTTGCGCATGTGTGTGGATTCACGTGCGGTCAACAAAATCACTGTCAAATACCGTTATCCCATCCCTCGTTTAGATGAAATGCTTGACCAATTAAATGGGAGTATCGTTTTTTCTAAAATCGATCTCAAAAGTGGATACATTGGTACAAGAGCCACTATCAGTGATAACTTTCTTACCATTCTTTCACGAGAAACATTGGTACAAGAGCCACTATCAATGATAACTTCACACTGATACGGACCGCACTTCATCAACTACTCCTCTCCTTTTACTTTTTGATAATCGAACCCTGTTGTCTCCTAACTCATGTAATTCCACGTTTTCCATCTTCAGGGTATGTTGGGATCCGAAGCCAGATTGAGGAGTGGAGGCAACGAGCGGGGGCGGAAGCACTTTTGAACTGTGTTTTTGTAATTAATTAAGCTTGAATGTGTAACATGTGTAATCATGGTTGGAACATTATTATTTTTGTAGGGTGTGTGTGTTTAGTGGCCGATGATGATTTTACCCTAATTTTTGGAAATCCTATTGATAGTCTCGGGTTAGGCAGAGTTGGTTATCAATGCCGCCCTCGAGCCTAAATGAGTATGGGTAAACTTAGTCTTGTTTCCCTATTTGCATTGGATTCAGGATCGGAATTATCCCGTTATAATCGCCTCTTGAATCTAATGAAAATAGGAGAATAGCGTTAACCCCTTTTTAAACTAAGTTTGGGTTGAACCAAAACTTGAGCCCAAGCCCAAGTTTTGGCCCAACCGGCGGGCGACCCGTCGTGCCCTAATTACCCACCTATTTAATCCTTCTTCCTCCTTCGGGGAGCGTCGATCGCCTTTCTTTTGCTCCCCTCTTGGTGGCTCGACCCCGTTTCTCTTTTGCCCTGTTGATGACCGTTGCAGGTCACCATCGACGCACGTCCACCTTTACCTGCCCCGGATCTTGTCCCCGACACCAAATCTGAGGCCCTAGGTCAACTGTTTTCTCACCTTGCCCTCTCCCCCTTCCTTTTGGTGCTCGATTCCCGTCATATATATCGGGCGGGGTTTGCTTGTAAAGGTCGAAGGTTTTTGGAATGAAATTTCTCGGGTTTTCCCATTAGTTTGCACACAAATCCGTTGAAGTATCAACGTCTGATTCGGAGATTACTCCGGTTCAGCGGGAAACAAGTACGTTCCCGACCCCCGTTTAACGGATCGAGTACGATCCGGCTAGTCGGGTTCGTATTACACACACTTTATCTCTATGTACACTTTATGTCCTTGATGTATCATGGGGTTGTCCATAATTTCCTATGCTCTTGTCTTCTCCTTCTTCCATTTGTTTATGTGCTCTCCTTATATGATCTTCTTATACTTGATCTCTTTGACTTTGATTTTGGATATGTGATCCTTGTTCTTGTAAGGCTTCTATATTTCCCATGCACAACTTTACTTCCTCAATATCCTCCATCAACACCTTGAGAACATCTGTTAAATCTTCCTCTTGGCTCACCATGTTTTTCTTACACCAACGAAATGGTTTTCTTTAAAAAAATCCTCCTAAAATCAAACAAAAGCTTAAATCATGGCACCTCCTTGATTATTTATTGAAATAAGCTTAAGCTAGGAATATGTACTTGAAAGAATCTTGAAGAAAGAGTTGGATCTTGATCTTGTATATTAAATTAGATCAAAACCTATGCTCTAGTACCAAAATTGATATGTATAGGGTTGTGGACTTCTGAATTAGGTGGTAATATGGGTTGGTTAAGGTTTGAATGTGATGATAAATATTTTTTGATGATAGATTAAGAAAGATGATGGTCAAATATTTAGGGTTTTGGGGTGATATGGTTCGTAGGTTAGGGTTAAGGTTTAAGATTAGGGTTTTAGATGTAGGATGAAGATGATGATGATGAAAGATTGTGATGATAGTGATTTGATGAAGAGATTTTGATTTTGATATGGAGATGATGAACGTATGATAATAATAGAATTATTATCTTAGGTTTGGATATTGAATAGGTAGAATTAAGTAAGAAGAAGAGGTTGAAGATGAAGTTAAAGATGATGAATGTTATGTTCAAAGTGGCGGCTAGGGTTGAAGATTGGTGTGGGTTATGGATGGGTTTAGGGATAGTACTTAACATATAATTCATGCAGATAAAGAGATTAAGATTTTCAATGATAATAACTCATACAGAATTAATTATAATTGAGAAGACCTCATGCAAGATTCTAAATAAGGAACAACTTGTATTTTCATTCAAATTAGCTATACATATAAACGTGTAACCCTAAGGGTTTTCTAGCCTATTTTCACCTCCTCATTATTTAAAGATAATTATAATTAATTAGGAATAAAAATCTAATCTAATATGCCCCCATGCTATGTCTTTTTCCCCACTCCAAGCACATCTTATAAGATAGAATCCCTTTAAAAGGCTACTTTATGCTCTAGCCAATCATAATGCAAATAATTAACAAAATAATAACACACTAAATAAAGATTAAAACTTGCCATTAAGTCTTAAGAAAAAAATATTCCTATGTATCCCATGCACATGCCTCTCTCGCTAGTGACTCTTGTTGCAAGTTTCATCCATAAATGGCAATATAATCATCCATTTGTCTTCAAATTTATAGGATATTTTCTCTAGGTAAAGGACAATAGGCCCCATAATAATAGAGGCTAAGTCTTGATCATTTTCGCCTGCATCAGTAGTGATATTGTTATTTGTTTGGTTCCTTTTGTTGAGGATTTAAAGTACATATGAGATCACAGAGTTGATGTTGTTGATGCATGAAACCAATAGTCTTTTAACTTAAGAGTAATGATCTTTTCTACCATAAATGATTTTTCAGCTTATGGTAATATTTCCCATTATAGTGTACACAAATACTATATATAGTCTATCTATTAATATGATATAAACTTTCTCAAACTACCAAAGAGTAGGAAGACCTTTTTTTCTTGGTTATAATAGATTATTTCCTATAAAACATCTTTATCATAGAGAAAAAAAGGCTTTTAATTGAAAAGTTGAAGAAGTAAGAGTCCCAAATATACATATGGGGTAACAAGTACTAGAAAAGTGAGAGACTTCAATGTTTCACTTGATAAACAATAATAAGAAGAAAGCAACGCCTTCAAATGGGTAAAAGAATAGAATAATATTCCTTAACATTCCATATTAGAAGGACTTGTATGGCATTATGATATGATGCATATCAAGAAGAACGTATCTAGTTACCTAAATAGTAAAGTTCTGAATGTTTTTTTTTTTAAAAGTAAGAAGATAAAGGATGGCATTAATGATTGATTGGATTTAGTTAATATGGGTATAATAAAAGAACTACATTTGCAAAAGGTGGAAAATAGAACCTTTTTGCCTCTTTCATATTATACTCACTCAAAAAGAGAGAGAGAGAGAGAGAAGATATCATTTTGTGAGTGTTTACATAGAGTGAAGGTTACCCAAGTATATTCAGCAAACTTCAAGAACCTTATTGCAATGAAATATTTGAAGTTATTAGGTATGAAATCTTAGGATCATTATATTCTTATTCAAGACTTTTTGTAAGTATTGTATGATATATGAGATTTATATGTTATTTTGCTAAGTAAAAATGTCATTTATTCCTCATTATTTTTATAACATGTAATCTTTTCTCGAGTTTTTCTCTTTTGGATAGATTTTGCAGGAAAAAGATAAAAATGAAGAAATTCAAAGAAGAAATCGATGGAAAGAGAAAAGACCACAAATAACACATCAAGAGATATGGAATCAATGGAAGAAAAGACTAGAAATGAAGAATATATATCAAAGGGAAGATTGTGTTGAAATTTCATGAATAAATAATGAAGAAACAAGAAACACGGCCCCCCGTTTTTCCTAAACACGGCCCGTGTTTTTCTATCAGCACACAAAATTTTAGCATTTAAAATTCAGCATTTGGCCAAGAGCTCAAGGAAAAACACGGGGCTCCCGTGTTTTCTAACACAGACCGTGTTTTTCTCAAATTTTGTAACCGTTCGCGCAATGTTTCCCCGATATATTTCAAAAGTTTGAACATTCGAAAGGGTGGTTCAGGGGAGTTCGAGAATGGGATTTTCTCTTTCTCTCTATACTCTCTAGATACCACATGTAATTTGTAATTCCAATTCTCTTTCTCTCCATTGTATTCAATTGAACAATCAACACTTTGCAATTCAATTCGATAAGTTCTTCTCCATTCCTCTTTTAATTGCAAGTTTTGATTTTTGATTGAATGCAATTCAATTCTCTTTGTTGCATTATTATTTTTCTTGTTTTTAGTGTTTCATTGTTAATTTATTTATAAGCATTGATGTTAATTATAGATTATTGCATTTAATTGTCTGTTATTGTAATTATGTAGATAGTATAAGGTAGGAGGATTTGATGACGGAATTAGGGTTTTAGATTTTGAATTCATGATTCTAGATGGAATTTAATTGAATTGATGGCCGGAATTGAATGATCTCGCATCATAGATTAAGAATTTAAACTAATTAGACTGATCACCTATCTAGTTTAGATCTTAATCTACGCTAGGATAACGAAATTAATACGTAATTGTTAATTAACGTATCCAGAGTAGCAAAAGATTAATTGTTAATCTTGGCCATTAATTCGTACGATTGCATGATCCGAGCTTATGTGATTATGGTCGTAGTTGACTGCTTTCCATTCGTAATGCTGCCATTAATTGAATCTAGTGTTCTTAACCTAGGTTATTAATTGGTTAGATGATAAATTGAGAGCTTATTCAATTTATTAGAATTGAGAGAAATCAAAGAGATGAATTTTTATGAGTTTCTACAAGTCAACTTTAAATCATTTAGAATATTTCATTTCTCCGTGATTATTTGATATCCTAATTCTATAATCAATACTTCCTATCCTTATTCATTAATTCGTGAGTACAGTGTTTTATTATTTATCTATAGTTTAGATATTGATGATAGAATTATATGTTATTACATAACCAGGGTTTTAACATCGATTACAGAATTGTAGATTATATACCATTCCTTGTGGGTTCGACTCCTTCTTACCATATACTACGTATTTGGGAATTAGGAGTTATTTATTAAATTTGTTGTGCATACGACAGTGCATCAAATTTTTTAATACCCCCATGCTTAAATCATTGCTTGTCCTCAAGCAACATCATGTCATGCATAAAAGAAACATCAAGGATTACAAATGAGATAAGTTCTAAACTACAAGAAATATAAGATTGGATTTATTCATTCATAGAGTTTAATAATGCGTTGGGACTTAAAACACTTATGAATCATAAAATCACAATGTTGAAAATAGTTTGGATCAAACATCTAACACACCTTATAAACAGTCTTATCAAATGCTTAAGTGGTTAGGGAATGAGAGTTAATATAGTTAGTATCTCACCATGCAAATTTAGATTAAGATTAATGAAATTTAAATTGGTAGATTCTTACTTTTGGTATGTGAAAACGCTCACTCTTATGTGTATAAGGTATGATGTGTTTACTCTCAAATCTTCTCCAAACGATAATGATCGCCCATATGTTTGCCATTATTCTCAATTCACCACCGCTAAAAAGAACTAAAGTATATAAGAATCAAAAGGTCTTCAAATTTGGTTGTCATGGGACTAGGGTTCTAAGGTGGGATGGAATTTTTGGGATTGTAGCTAGACTCTACCAACTAGAGAAGCAATTTTTTTTATTTCAATTAAATAATAATTCCTCCTCTTTTCCTTCACTTCACCTCCCCCCTTTTTATTTATTTATTTTTTATTTCTTCACACCCTTCTATTTGACCAAATAACATCAAAAGACATGAAATTTTATTCTCTTCTTCTTCTTCTTCTTCTTCTTCTTCTTCTTCTTCTTCTTCTTCTTCTTCTTCTTCTTCTTCTTCTTCTTCTTCTTCTTCTTCTTCTTTTTTATTTTTTTTTAGAAGAAAAATTCTTAGCTACTTCCTCCATTTTTTTATGATATCCACACCCCAATACTTAGATTTCACCTTATTAACAAAACAAAAGTTCTCCTTAAAAATATTTTTGCTCCATTAGTCATAGAGGGAAAGAAAATGCATATGGATATTAGTTGTTAATAAAGGGTAGATCAATAGAATAAGGCTTTAGGCTCAAAGGGTTTATGCAATGGATAATAATTTTCAAGGTGAGCTATTTGGTCTTGTAGCTAACAAAGAAAGAAGAGTTCCTTTAACATTTTCAAATATCCTAAAGTTCTATGCAGTCTTGAAGAGAACTAATGGCAAATTCTAGTTTCACATATCATTGGAGAATACACACAAAAGAACAATATATTTTGGATAAGCAATGTATCCAAAGGTTAGGCTCAAGCGCTCACAATGTTATATCCACCAAATTTTGAATTTCATTTCATCTCATTCATAATCAATGCATGGATTGATTCCTAACCATTATAACTTTCCTTCCTTCACTATCACAATCTCAATTTATTTTTTTAAGGTTTAGGAAGATGGTGATCAAATCAGTTATTATGATTTAAAAAATAACCTTTGTAAAAAGATTTAGTCCCATTACTTCTCATACCTGGTGAATGAATAAATCAAATCTAACACTTCTTATCTAGACACAAACAAACAAACAAACACAAGATCACATAATTAGAAAGCAAGACACATGTAAGCGAACACATTACTATATATATATATATAAACAACATCAAAAACAGAAATAAAGATTATAATTGCCATTTCTCGGCAACGGCGCCAAAAATTTGATGTACTGTCGTATGCACAACAAATTTAATAAATAACTCCTAATTCCCAAATACGTAGTATATGGTAAGAAGGAGTCGAACCCACAAGGAATGGTATATAATCTACAATTCTGTAATCGATGTTAAAACCCTGGTTATGTAATAACATATAATTCTATCATCAATATCTAAACTATAGATAAATAATAAAACACTGTACTCACGAATTAATGAATAAGGATAGGAAGTATTGATTATAGAATTAGGATATCAAATAATCACGGAGAAATGAAATATTCTAAATGATTTAAAGTTGACTTGTAGAAACTCATAAAAATTCATCTCTTTGATTTCTCTCAATTCTAATAAATTGAATAAGCTCTCAATTTATCATCTAACCAATTAATAACCTAGGTTAAGAACACTAGATTCAATTAATGGCAGCATTACGAATGGAAAGCAGTCAACTACGACCATAATCACATAAGCTCGGATCATGCAATCGTACGAATTAATGGACAAGATTAACAATTAATCTTTTGATACTCTGGATATGTTAATTAACAATTACGTATTAATTTCGTTATCCTAGCGTAGATTAAGATCTAAACTAGATAGGTGATCAGTCTAATTAGTTTAAATTCTTAATCTATGATGCGAGATCATTCAATTCCGACCATCAATTCAATTAAATTCCATCTAGAATAATGAATTCAAAATCCAAAACCCTAATTCCGTCATCAAATCCTCCTACCTTATACTATCTACATAACTGCAATAACACACAATTAAATGCAATAATCTATAATTAACATCAATGCTTATAAATAAATTAACAATGAAACACTAAACACAAGAAAAATAATAATGCAACAAAGAGAATTGAATTGCATTCAATCAAAAATCAAAACTTGCAATTAAAAGAGGAATGAAAAGAACTTATCGAATTGAATTGCAGAGTGTTGATTGTTCAATTGAATACAATGGAGAGAAAGAGAATTGGAGTTACAAATTACATGTGGTATCTAGAGAGTATAGAGAGAAAGAGAAAATCCCATTCTCGAACTCCCCTGAACCACCCTTTCGAATGTTCAAACTTTTGAAATATATCGGGGAAACGTTGCGCCAATGGTTATAAAATTTGAGAAAAACACGGTCCGTGTTAGAAAACACGGAACCCCCGTGTTTTTCCTTGAGCTCTCGGCCAAATGCTGAATTTTAAATGCTGAAATTTTGTGTGCTGATAGAAAAACACGGGTCGTGTTTAGGAAACGCCGGGGGGGGGGGCGTGTTTCTTGTTTCTTCATTATTTATTCATGAAATTTGAACACAATCTTCCCTTTGATATATGTTCTTCATTTCTAGTCTTTTCTTCCATTGATTCCATATCTCTTGATGTGTTATTTGTGGTCTTTTCTCTTTCCATCGATTTCTTCTTTGAATTTCTTCATTTTTATCTTTTCCTGCAAAATCTATCCAAAAGAGAAAAACTCAAGAAAAGATTACATGTTATAAAAATAATGAGGAATAAATGAAATTTTTACTTAGCAAAATAAGATATAAATCTCATATATCATTGTACGCTCTATATTACCAAATCAAGTATGAAGTATCACCACTATATTTTGTTTATTTTTAAAGGACTTGTTTAGTAATGTTATTGAACCTAAAAGGTTGGAAAAATGTAGAGTGAGATTATGATTATATTATTCTAGCTTGAGATGTAATTTTCTTCATCATTCTTTGTAATCATGATTCAATTAACTGTTCATTTGGTTAGGGAGGTTATATAATGTGTGTTGATTCATTTAAATTGGATATATCCATTTGACAGGTATATGAAATTCCTTAAAGGACACATGAGGAATCCAAACAAGCCTAAAATATGCATTATTGAGAGTTATCTAGTAAATGATGCGACATAATTTTGTTGTAAGTTCTTACCTTATGCTAATCCTTCCTAAACTACAAAATTTATGTATAGAGGGACAGGGGAAATTTAAAAAGGATTTTACATGGCCATAATTGATGATAATCAAATGTTTTTGCAAGATCACCTCTATGTCCTTCACAATAGAGATGATGTCTAACTATATGTGGACCAAAACATGGATATTTTGATGGCTTCAAATCTATATAAGAGCTATACATGGATACTAGATAGATAAAATATCTCATTTTTAGAGTGGTTATGATCACAATAATTTGAATTTGATATTGATTTGTATTGGTCATCACACTTTCCTCATATGGAAGTGATTTTCTACAGCTCATATATGATCAATGATTGTTCTTTCTATACAAAAGAGTATGTTCACAATAGTAACACGTGAAATAAGGTTGTGTTATAGACTTAGTGTGGGTTTAAAGAGATTCAAACCAAATCAGAATCAACAAGATTATGCACAACTGAGTATTCAATCACAAAATATAACAATTTAGGAAAAAGTAGAATTCTTTATTTGTGATCTTGTGTAATTACAACATGATTAAACTAATCAATCAATCAATTACACAAATCTATAATTTTCTATGAAAGGAGAATTCTATAGAGAAGAAGAAGAAGTTGGGATGCACAACTCTTGACGAATAAGGTTTCAACATGTCTCCTTTTATAGAAGGAAAAACCTTACAAGGTAAAATAACATGTTTTAGAAATAAGAAAAAACACGGTATATGTTGAGGAAACACAGGACCCTTATGTTTCTCACATAAACCTCCACTACACTAAACGACTCCAACACTTACACAAACTACACAAACTAACACAATGTTATGCTATGCTCAAATATCTAGATAAAACTTATAATTTTCCACCTTGATGTAGTATTTGTGTTGCATGATATATAAAGACCTCTACAAAAAGCACTTGGCCTAACAAATGACCTTATGGCCTATAAACACCAATTAATTCCAAGAAACACTCAAAATTACCCATGGTCAGTGGCTTCATTAGCATATCAACTGAATTATCCAAAGTACCACTTTCTTTAACACAACTTTTCCTACAACAATAGTTTCCTGGATAAAGTGATACCTAATTTCAATGTACTTCATTTGATGGTGGAAATAATTCTAATTCCATGTACAACTAGAGCACCATGACCAAACCCCAACTCTCGTATTAAATCACCAAGTCATAAGGCTTCCTGAAAATCCTCTATCATAGTCATATACTTTACCTCAGTAGTGGAAAAGGTAGTCACCTCTTGTAAGATAGACCTTTAGCTAATAGCTGACCCACCAAGACATGAAACATATCTACTGGTAGATTTCATTTTATCAAGGTCTCTACCATAATCAGAGTCCATGAACCCAACTAGTGAATAATTTGAACTACCAAACTCAATACAAGCCAATGTCATTCCCTTCAAGTATTTAAGGATCCACTTCACTAGTTGCAATGAACCTTTCCTAGATTCACCTTATATCAACTCACAACACTAACAGGATGAGTAATATTAGGCTAAATACACACTATAGCATACATGATACAACCAACAACATTTAAAAATGGAATAGTGACCATGAAATCCTCTTCCAATTTGGATTTGGGACAATCTAAATCAAACAATCTAAAGTGAGTAACCAATGGATTGCACACCATCTTAACATCCATCATATGAAATCTCTCTAGCACCTTGTTCACTTAGGACTCCTATGATAATTTCTGCTCATGGTTTCTAATGGTCTCCATTCCAAGGATCCTCTTTGTATATAAAAGATCCTTTAGTTCAAACTCACACCTCATCATTTCCTTCACCTTATCAATATCAGGTATAACTTTTGCTGCCACAATAATGCATCAACATATAGAAAAAGATAAACAAAAGAGCCACCCTCCATCTCCTTCAAGTACATACATCCATCATACTCACTCTTAGAGAAACCATGCTCAAGCATAAATTAATCAAAAATTTTATACCACCATCTAGGAGACTACTTTAGACAATACAAATACCTCTTCAAGAGGCACATATGATCACACATCCCCTCAACTACAAACCTATTAGGCTATATCTCATTATATTCCATGTTTGGAATCTGACCTAATCCTTGTGTATCTAAATGAGCCTTGTACATTAGTCTCTCGACCCTTAGAGCTCCTTGTTTGATTTTATAGACCCACTTGTAATAAAAAATCTTTTTCTTCCTTGGTTTCCTCACAAGTTCTCATGTATGATTCTTCAATAAGTACTCCATCTCTTCCTCCATAGAAGCACACCACTAAGCAGAATCAACGCTTTTAATAGCCCTTGCGAATGATGATGGCTCATACACATCAACAATAATCTTTATAATAGATAAAGCATAACCAACCAATTCTTAATAACCATACCTGACTAGAGGCTTGGCAACCCTCTGTCCTCTACCTGGAGTAATGCCTATTTTCTCCATCTACTACTTGGATCTACCTACTTTATGAATAATGGATCTATTAGAAGGGTCTTTATTATCTAACTCAACCTTAACCTCCACCTGGCCCGAAACACTATCCTTCTCCACCTCCTTAGTGACACTATCATAAGACTTGGTTTTCTAGAGGAACATAGACTCATTAAAGGTAACATCTCTATTGGTCAAGAACTTGGATGCAACTAGGTCCCATAACCTATACCCCTTCACTCCGGATGTAAAACTAAAAAAGATACACTTCTTGGCTCTAGGCTCAAGTTTACCATCATTCACATAAGTGTAAGCAGGGAAACAAAAAACATGTAAATTAGAGTAATCGACTGGCTCACTAGACCACAAATTTTTGGGTTTCTTCAAATCAATGGACTAATTTGGTAATCGGTTCACTGGGTATGCTTTTATATGAATTACCTCAGCCCAAAAGTCTCTATCTATCCCTCCTTATGATAACATACAAAGAGCCTTTTCCAATAGGGATCTTTTCATCCTCTCAGCAACCCCGTTCTATTGTGTTCATCCAACATAGGTGCAGTGTCTCTATATCCCAGTCTTAAGACTTTGCTCAATAAACTTAAGACCATTATCTATCCTGAGACACTTAACCTATTTCCTATTCTTCTTCTCTATCAAGGTCTTTCAATATTTGAAAACACCAAACGCATCATTCTTATGCTTTAAGAAATAAACCCATACCTTTATAGAGAAGTTATTAATGAATGTGAGTAAGTACTATGAACCATCTTTAGAAATCACTCTCTCTAGACCCCACAAATCTAATTGGATATACTCAAAAGGCCCTCTCATACTATGCTTAGCTATTGAAAAGATAACCCTCTTCTACTTTCCAAATACACAATGCTCATAAAATTTCATATAACATGTACACTCTTCATCTAGCAGCCCCATCTAAGAGATCTGAGTCAAACTCTTAACACTCATGTGTCCTAGTCTCATGTACCAAAGTCTCATAACATTTGAGTCTGACAACCTTGGTGATATCACAATTATTGTCCCCATAACAGTGGAACCCACCAACTCATATAATATCCTAACCTGCTTCCTCTTAATCACCACCAGACCCCCTTTTGTAACTCTTAGGATAACATCCTCAATAACACATCAATACTCATTACAATCTAAGGAACTCTAAGAGATGAGGTTCTTGGTCATCTCAGTGACATATCTTATGTTGCATAGCATCATGAACATACCTTCATACATCCTCACTCTTGTTATCCCAATCCCAATAACCTTATAAGAAAAATTGTTTCCTATTAAGATAACTCTACCCCAAGTCACCTCAAATGTTCCAAACCAACTCTAGTTGGGGTATATATGGTAGGAGCACCCAGAATCTAAGATCCATCTATCATAGGTCATTTTCTTTCTATTAGTGGCCGACAACACATCTCTATCACTATCACCATGGGAAACAACAACATTATGTAGCACCGGGCTTCCTATTAGGATGAAAACTCCTAAAATGCCCCTTCTTGTAACACATATAGCATGTCACATTCTTCTACTAACTCTTCGACTTAGATCTAGACTTTTTATGATCGCCAAACCCCAGCTCCTCTATTCTCCCCTGGCTACCAATCCCTCACTATATGAGTCTTCAAAGTACCACTACCAATTAACTAACTATCAATCAAATCCCATTATAGAAGGAAGGATTTCACATCCTCAAGGTCGAACTCATTTTTCCCATATAAAACGATCTCACAAAAATATTTAAAACTTGTGGGTAGATAATATAAAAATATAATAGCCAAAAAACTGTTATCTAATTTAAAATCTATATTATGCAAATCTATAACTATAGAGTTAAATTCATCTAAGGTCATAAAGTATGCCTCCTTTGAATGCTACCACTACTGACTCAACACTCATATGCCCTGTGTCCCACCATACAACATCCACGGCATGTCACCTTGTTACCTCTATAGTTGAACCCTAGTGATTTGACCCACCTCTCTTGCAGTGGTAGTGCCTCTCCTTGGTACGACCCCTAGACCACTACTACAAAAACGAGAAATAATAACGGGAAATTAATAACGGTGGTTTGAAAACTATTGTCAGACGCGTAAAAATTAATGCGCGGGATAGTTTTGATAATGGTTATAGTTCAAAACTATTATTAAAAGGGAAACGTTAAAATTTGCACAGATGTTTTAATAATGGTTCATGTAAAACCGTTATTAAAAGAGGTTTTAATAACGGTTCATACAAGAACCGTTGTCAAAAGTCTGAACATTTTAATAATGGTTCTTGAGAGAACCATTATTAAAACTCCAAAATCAAAATTTTATTTCGCTTAGTTCTATTTTGTGCCAAAAATTTCAGACTCTCTGCACCTTCATTCTCTTACTCTCCTTCTCCTTGTAAACCCTCGCACCACCACACCGTGCACCACCACTCCAGCTCCTCTCAAGTAAGGGAAACCCTCTCACCGCCAACTCTCCACCACCCCTCTGCCATTGTCGTCTTTGCATGTGTGTGCTGTCATTGTTCTGAACCTAGCTAGCTAGCACTTGTACCTTCATCCTCCATCGTGTTTGTAGGACCTTTCCGCTCTCAACTTTCTCGCCGTCGTGTTTGTAGCTCGCTCACTTTACGTATGTGTTTGTTCTTCCTCTCGTAACTTTTTTACCTACTTATATATATATATATATATATATATATATATATATATATATATAAATGCATGCATGTTGCTACAGGGTTGCGTATGTTTGTTATTGAAAAATTGCCGTTTGTCATTCGAAAATGTGTTGTTGAATGTGTTGGTTGAAAATGTTACTGTTCGTTGTTGAATTTGTTGCGTCATTGTTATATATTAACAAATGCATGTGTTGGCCGAGACCTTTACATATATATATATAGATAATATGAATGTGAGTGTAGAATTATATACATTTTCACTCATAAAAACTATATATATATATATATATACACACACACACACATTTTCATTAATAAGCATAGGACACTAGCAATAAGATATAGGAGATGTCATATAATGAAATGAAAATATATTTTACATATGCACATCATTAAATGAAAATTTCAATTAGAGATGCATATGTTAATGATTGCTATTTGATGAGGATTAAATAGATATAAAAAAGAGGGAATATATAAAAGTGAATAATTAAATAGAGAGAAATAATTGTGTATGATAATAATAATAATAATAATAATAATCATAATCATAATAATAATATGATTTATATATTATGGTTTAATTACAGTTAGCTAGGTTTAGGATTAGGGTTTTATGAGGTTTAGGGTTAGGTTTTATTATAATAAATTATGGTTAATTAGCTAGGGTTAGGGTTTATCATTTATTATGGTTAATTAGGGTTGGGGTTAGTATTAATATCTTTTTGGAAACGTGTTAGCATGATTTGTATATATATATATATATAGAATAACATGATACATTTGAGATTAATTCTATCTAAGCATGATTCATATTGATAATATAATGGTATAGTATTCTCAATACATAACATTCGCTCAATACATAACATTCTAACATAATTTTTTTTTGTAGATATATGGCCAATAAAAACATTGATAAGGACAACAGTGATGAAAAAGGGAAAAGAGGACCTACGATTATGAGAATCATCACAGACATGAGGAATAGAGGAGAATTAGTCGAGTTGGGATGGAATACTTACAATCTTCCCATTAGCCCTTACACAGACATGTTCTTGACTTACATTTCACTTGTAACCCCTAACCGTGTTCCTATCTCCTATAATAATTGGAAGCAGGCTCCAAAGGGTCATAAGGAGCATATTTGGCAGGAAATCAGTGTAAATATGCTATTTTATGTAATCATTTTTGTATGTCAAATGTTATTAATTTTATTACATTAATATTGGTATACATCTACATGTCTTATTTTCAGAGAGCGTTCAATGTCCCAGAGAGTAGGACAAAATGGCTTCTTAGACATTGTGGGGAGCGTCTAAGAACATTTAGGTCATATTTAGCTCGTAGGAAAATGTATAGAAAGAGGGATGGTTCTCTACGGCAGAACCTACCCAAATGATACGGTTTCATCGATTAAGAAAGTTGGAACCAATTTATTACATATCGTCTTATAGGGGATTTTAAGGTACTTGTTAGATAACAATTAAACTTTTTGTATCGATCCCAGTATTATGCTTAATATTGAAATAACCATGTCACTATGTTTTGGCTTGTCACATAGGAAAAAAGTACCCAAAATAAAGAGATTGTGAAGCAAAATAAATACCGGCATAATATGGCTCGCAAAGGCTATGCGGGCCTTGAAGAGGAGTTGGTATGCATTTTGTGATTTATCTATTTACATGTCAATGTTGAATTTTATACTAATATTCTTAATTAAGAATATTTTTTGATTTGTAGCTCCTAGCCCAAGACTTGGACCCATTTACTTCGTCTATCAATATTGGTACATTATGGAAGAAGGCTAGAGCCACAAGAGATGGATATATTAATGAATATGTAGATGTTGCAGCAAAAAAAAATTGTAAGTTTGTAGATATCTAAAACCCTACTTAGTTTTCTTTAAGAAAACTATTATATTATGCTTATTCCTATAAGTTAAATTTACATGTATTATATAAATTGCAGGACGAATTTAAAACGTCATATGGTGAGAAGGGGGTGGACCAATATAGCATTGTGTCCCAGGCTATAGGAATTGTAGAACACCCTGGAAGACACAGGGGTATTGGATTAGGTGTTACGAGAACGAGCATATGTGGTCGATCTCGTGGTTGTCATAGCACTAATGAGCAAGTCGCCATCCTCACCCAGAAATTGAACATGACATTTGAATAGATGGCAACAATGGAGCAAGAGTTGTCATTTATTAAATCTCAAGGGTATAAGCCATCTGATTCAGTAGACCATGATCAGCTTCACATACCTAATGTAAATAGTGTCATAGATAGTTGTGAAGCTGATGCACCTCTTTCTACTCTTCCCGAGGTAAGCATTATAAACTATGAATTGTTATTAAATATATTCGGTGTAATAAATAATAAATAATATGTAATATTTTTGTTTAGGGTTTGCATAAATGTGACTTGTTAGCGAATGACCTTTCAACACTTTTGGTGAAAGGAAGGGTCCGCATTAGTCACAATACCCAAACGCAAATAGTCCATAGGTATAATTTAGCCCTAAATACAAGGCCAGTGAGTATTGACACTCCAATCATTGGCAGTGCACAACTGCCTTGTTATAAAGAGGGCGATGAGGTAACCACAATACTAGAACTCATGGAAGCTTTATGGCTTGGCCTGCAAATTAGATACGTCTCACTACTGAAGAGGTGTTGACATTCGACATCTTCATTAGACCTTATTTAGTAGTTGCACTATTCATACCTTTTTCATATATATATATTTGTATTCTCAATACATATTTTGTTTAATATTATCAATTAAGGAATAAAAAAAGAAGACTGCTCTTACTAGTAAAACCAAGAGAGGTACTAGCAGAACGAACAACACAAAAGAGGGTGCTGCTAAAGGAAAGAGAGTTAAATATGAAAAATCTATTGCCCCGCAAAAGATTCCTTCTTTAGAGAAAAGCCAACCTCCACCAGCAATAGCTTTATTGTATTTTTATGCCCAAAACTACCTCAGGGGCAATTATATTTTCATTGATTATCATCCTCAGTATGTTGGGAGGGACGATGCTACTTACATAGTATCGACCGTTGACATAAGTGACATTTATAGTCAGGAATGGATGTCAACCATGAGTGTCTCTGTCTATGTCACGTATGTATTATTTTATTTTGAGATTTTAGTACTCTTAACTTGTACAATTGGAATTTTTATGACCTCTTATATGAGTTATTAGTTATTAACAAATATGCATTGTTATTGTTGTCCATAGGTTGGTAGCTAATCGCGCTGCGATGGAGGGAATGTTGTCCTCTATTGTGTTTGTGTGCCCATACTACATAGCTAATGGTATTACAATAAGAGAGGGTAGGCACATAAACTATTTAGCGGATCACATTTTGATTGAGGGACACAACAAGCTCTATCTCATTCCTCACCTCGCAAATGAACATTGGATTTTGTACGCCGTCCGACCTGATCTTAATAAAGTCTATGTGTTTGATTCCCTTCAAACCTATGACACGCCTTTTGAAGTCTCTCGTCGTGGTGGGAAGGAATTTATCGACATGTTAGTATACTTTTCACTTCTTACTTCATTAGCTTATTTATACATATATTCTACTTTCATTATTTGAGGTATATATACTTACAATATTGTGTATCCAACTCTATTTATTAGGGCACTACGGATGGCGTATCAAAGGAGAGGTGGGAATGGTGTCCTAGACCCAAAGAATCTTTAATATGAGCCTGTCATAGTAAGTAGGAAGACAACTATTTTGTATTTTATTTTAATTCAAATTAATATCTAATAGTTAGAGAGCTAAATAAATTTATTTGACAGTGTCCACAACAGCAAAACAATAATGATTGTGGATACTATGTATATAGAGCAATGGATCTGATAGTCTAGAATAGATCGGTCAACATAGATCCATGCCATGTATGTTTGCTTTTCGATGTTTTTCCATTACTGAATCATGACATATATGTTTGGTACTTGACGCAAGTGCTAACTGTATATTAATCGAAACTTGAGCATTATAGTTTTTCATTGATGACTATGCACGAGGCCAGCAATACAATGTTGATGAAATTGATGAAGTTAGAGACCAATGGGCTAAGCACGTGCACTCATTCATTCGTTATTAGGTAGAGATCTATATATTCTACTTGTATGTTCTGGTTTGTATTTTATCTATGTCTTTCGGTCTTCTAGGCTAGATTTATGAGCTTTTTACTTTGGGGTGTAGAGCTACCAAGTTGTGGTATGTCTACTAATTTTGATTCCTGAGTATGTCCGGTGTATTAAGACATGCATATTAATTAGAGATTGATTGAAACTATGGTGTGATTGCAAATTTTTTATGAATTGATGTTGTTTTACAATGCAGATTTGGTAATTATTTGAACATACAACTGTGTATGTGGACAGGAACAAAACAACAAAAACATTAAAAAAAACTATAGTTTTAATAATGGTTCTTATTAAGAACCGTTATTAAAACCACATATTTCATCTCAAATTTATGCTCAGTTAATACATATTAGGGTTTAATAAAAGCATAATCAATAACCAAAACCCTAATTGGATTATAGAGTTTTAATAACGGTTCTTATGAAAACCTTTATCAAAACTTAGACTTTAATAACGGTTATTCTAAAAACCGTTATTAAAACGTAGGTTTTAATAACAGTTCTGATGCAAATTGTTATTAAAACCTAGGTTTTAATAACGGTTTTTATAAGAACCATTATTAAAAATGTGCATTTAATCTCAAATTTATGCTCATTTAATACGTATTAGGGTTTAATAAATGCATAATCAATGACTGAAACCCTAATTCGATTATGTTTTAACAACGGTTTTTGTAATAACTGTTATTAAAACATTTTTTAACAACGGTTGTTTCTTAAAAACCGCTATTAAATATACAGTTTATGCTCATATTCACTGGTTTTTTTTAATATTTTTGATAATGGTTATGAACTATTATTAAAGATTTAATAACGGTTTAAAACAGTTATTAAAACTATAAAATAATCGTAATTAAAACCCCTTTTCGGAGTAGTAGACAACCATCCATATTAGGGTGTTAACCCTATACTATGGCCAAATCTAAGCGGCAAACTACCTCTAGAAAAAGCCTTTTCCGGTCATAAGGCAGATGTTGTTTATCCTTTTTCCACTTCCCACAATACCTTATTCGACAACGCAATTGTATGGTAGAGAGGGCCTTCAGATCTAATTCTTCAAATCTCTCATCCATCTTTGATTTTATGTTCTTTGAATGGCTAGATAAATCTTTTTTCAATCCATTCTAAATTAGAATAACTTGCATCTTCAATTTCCATAATCTAAAATTGATGGATAGATTAAAGTTCTCATTATTGAATCTCATACCCATCTCAATAACCGAATCTCTTCAACAATGCATATTTGATACCAATTTTTTTTATAGAATTAGTGTATATTTAAAGAGATTCAAACCAAATCATAATTAATAAGATTATGCACAATTGAGGATTCAATCATAAAACATAACATTTGAGGAAAAAAAGTAGAGATCTTTATTCATGCTCTTGTGTAATTGTAATAAGATTAAACTAATCAATCAATCACACAAATCTATAATTTTCTTTGAATTTAGAATTCTATGGAGTAGAAGAAGAAGTTGAGACATATGACTCTCGATGGCTAGGGTCTCAACATATCTCCTATTATAAAAGAAAAACCTCTATGGAGAAAAACATGTTTCGAAAATAAGGAAAAAACACGGTTCGTATTTAGGAAACATGGAACCCCCGTGTTTATTTCCTTACTTTTGACAAGCATCAAAGATTCTACAAAGAAACATGGTTCATGTTTATTAACATAGGACCCCTAATTTTCTCACATATACGTCGATACTACACTAAACTTCTATAACACTTGCATAAACCAACACAATTTTATGTTGTGGTCAAATACCCTGCTAAAACTCACAGGGTGAAACCTAGGCATTTGTCCATAAAAGATAAAACCAAGAAAAAAATTGAAACATATTATAACTTACAAAAAATAAAATTCTATAAAAAAAACATTATCTATCCTCATATATTATTAACATATTAGGTCAGGACTTCCAATAAATAGTTCACACATTTAATAGTGTATGTTCTAGATCTTAATCATAAACTAAAATGGTATACCTATAAGATATTTAAATTTTATAATATAAATAATGAGTTTAGTTAAGACAACCTTATCCATTGATAAATAAAAATAAAAACTTCCAAAATAGATTAGATATAATTTAACATACAAAATACATGTAGTATTTAAAAATTTTAAAATTACCCACATGAAAAAATATTATACATATAAAGGTGCAAGTAAGGAAAAGAAAAATAAAATTTTTTCTCTTTTCGAGATTACCTACATAAAAAATCTAATACATATATTAAAATAGAAAGATAGAAAAAAATAAAGTCAAAAGTGTGAAATGGTTTTACCTCATAACTCAAGTCATTGAACATGCATCATAGAGGATGAAAATACAACCATATCTTGATCATAAAACAAATATTGATTATTATCTAGAAAAATGTAAACAAAGTTGAAAAAAAGTATAAAACTTTAAAATCTATCCCTAATCTTAAACCACGAAATCTTATCTAGAAATAAATCATAAAATCAATAACTTGACTTATGATCGAAATACTATATTGTAAACCTCTCATTGGCAAACATTTTACTTTCAAATCTAAAAACTATCATAATAAAATAAATTTAAAATTATATCTCATAATATATGGATAACTACATTAGGAATGAAAAAGGGAAGAGCTTAAAATTATAAAAATAATATCATACCTATAAAATCAAGTACAATTTATATAAGAAATTGGTTTATTCAAATAAACACACAAACCAATTAGTACACTAAAAATTGTAGAAAAAACTTATAAAGTTTAAGAAAATAGTAGGGCTTACCATTATGTGAGGAAGCTATGCATAAATTGAAATATTTTTGCATTGATTGCAGCTAAATCTTTGACCATAGAAATAATCTAGAGATTACACGGTTTAGCTCGTAGAAACTAAAGCATATGAATATAAAGTGTTTAGATTTTAAAAATAAAAATAAAGAAATATAAGGGAAATAATTATTTTGGGAATGGGACAATAGAATGGGCAAAGAGAAGAAGATGACAAAAAAGGGGAAATAATAGGTCTCTTGAGGAATCATCGATGACAAGAAAATCAAGTATATTATTCTAGAAGGTTCAAAATGGTAAATTAATGTATATATAGTACATGCAGCCTAAGGGTATAGAAGAAAACATCCAAGATTATTTAGGCTATCGAATTCAAATGCTATGTTCTATTTATTATATTATTGGATTTCACTGCATTTTTATTTAGTTTAATTTTAATCCTTGTAATTGAACAAATTGATTGTTTCTAAATTCAAATAAACAAGTGGGATCATATTCAAATTCATTTATTCTTAAAGTGATTGTGAGGAATTAGAACATCAGCTAGCATATTTGATTTTGTTGGTAGATTTAGATGGGCTAATTTATTAAAATTGAAAAAATAAAGGAGCACTTTTATTTATATATTAGAGAGGGTGAAAATAAGTTTTTTTTGGTACGTGAATGAATGGTTATGATGGACATATCTCATAAATCAATAGTGTCTAATAACCTTTAATAGTTAAATGAGGGGTAGATATTTTTTTTAATGGAGGGTTATGATTTATGTATTGAAATAAATGAATTTCGTTATAATTTGATGCATACTAAGGTTATTCACGAAATGAATGGAGAATATTTTACATTTTTGATACCAATGATTATGATTTCTTATTTCCTATAGGGTTTATTTTTTGTCCAGGCTATGCTTAGACTTAAAAAAATTAGGTTTATTTAATAGACAATAATTTTTGGAATACCCAAGATTATCTTTCTTGGATTGTTATTCTTGCCATCTTGATTATTCTTGTAGTGTTCAACAAAACCTTAATGTTTTATTACAGGATATTTGCAAGGATTTCATATTCTTGCATGATGGCCTCTAAATGTTGAAGATTCTTTAGAAATGGTTGTTACAAGGTTGGCAAAGACAATGGCAAGCTAAGTGGTTATTCATGTCTGTTGGTTGTTAGAGTTTGTTGCAACACAATTATTTTTTAATTTTTCATAACTACGTTTGTTAATTTTTTATTGTATATGAATGGTCATTGTAATTGGCATATATACAAAAGTATGATACCTATGGGATAGTTATAAGTTGTTACAACTAACTTATGTTGTTATGAGCTAGTTGTGTAAGTTGCATGTTGGTTGGCCTATATATACAACCAAAAAAAAACATGCCTCCTTTGTAACATATCCAAATTGAATTTTAATACAATTAACCATTTTGGGTTATATTCTCTCTATGTGTGTGAAGGTTCAATCATTTTTGTGAAATTGAATTTCTACTAGTAGGTTTACTTTGTGGGTTCCTATTAAGACCCTTTGAATATTATCTTTGTGAGAAATTCAATGTTATAATTTTTCCACCACATATTCATCTCATTTGAATCATCATCTTGCAACATCTTCAATCCAATCATTTGAATATTCAAACTAAACCTTCTCATTCTTTTCTCCTTATCATCCATATCATTATTGGTATCAAATATACTTTGTGTTGGCAACTTATATCATTTTTGGTATCAAAGTCAATTTATTTTTTTCTTGTATTGAATTGCCAACCCATGATTCATATATTCTACCCCACCATCAAATTCCTTCCTATATTTAACGGTCACCAATCCTAAACTCCTTTACATATTCAAATCTCCCTTCACTTATTCAAACCCTTCCTTCATATATTCTACCCTAATTTTTAAAGACTATATTAATTCAACCAAACCATTCAAATAACTTCATAATATTTTAATACCCTGTATAGATCATAAACCTTATTAGCTTATCTTTAACCCTTGAAGATTTTTCTTCCACCAACACTTAATACCATCATTAAATTTCCTAAGATTCCTTCATAAATAATCTAATTAAGAAACACTCCATTCTACTCCAAAATTTTTGCACATTAAATTATTTCATTCATTTCATCTTCTTTAGTATTAATAATGGTTTGCCTTCAAATATCTTCATTTTATTTTGCTTACTACAACATGGTTAGTGTAATATTGGAAGGATTGAGTGTTTTATTCCTACCAAAAACATGAAAATGCCAAGTGAGGATGCCATAACGTCTATAATACAGACCTTGCAGAAATTATCAAAGGACATGCAATCACAACTCTAAGTAAATGAATCCATGCAAATATTGTATCATCAATTTAAAGAAAAAAGTGATCAAGTGGAAGGAATGGTGATAAGATCCATTCAAATCAATGGAGAATATTTTAATACACAAATATTTTATAGTGAAAATATAAATGGGATTGGATTGAATCTAAGACCTATGGAACATTAAATAAAGACATCAATATAATGAAGAAAAAGGTATAAAGCTTAACTTGCCTAGTTTTTGTGTTGATTTGAATGTCAAAATGTTTATAGAATGGTTGAATAAAGTTAAATATATTTTTAAATTTAAAGAGTATGATGATGAAAAGAAATGAAAATTGTCCAGTCTTAAATTCAACAAAATTTACTAGAGATTGGTATGATAATTTGAAAAGAACTCAAGAAAGGGAAGGCAAGTCTAAGATAAAATCTTGGTAAAATCTAGACAATTATAATTAGTTAACTAATTTTAATCAAGGACTTCTTAGTGTGGAAGAATACACTAGAGAATTTAAAAACCTAGCACTTATATATGACGTTCAACAATGAAAGGAACAAAAGTGTAATAGATTATTTGGACAAATTAGTATTATGATTAGAGACAAGGTGGGCGCATGTATATATGATTATCATGATGATTTAATTAAGTAGACTTTGATATTTAAAAATCAAATTAAGTTCATCAATCCTAATGCAAAATCGAGTACTTCCTCATCAACCAAGTTTTATAAGTATGACACAAATGCATCAAGTTCTTCAAATTTTGAAAATAAGCAATTCCCCAAAAGAGAAGATAATGGAGAGAACAAGTTTATATAATTCTCTAAAAAACAATGTTTAAAATGTTAAGAATATAGGCATTTTTCAATAAAATACCCAAATCAAAGAATTTTGACCATAAGAGAAATTGAGACTATGGAGCCTTGTGATGAAGACATTGAGACAAAAACTAGTAATGCAATGTAAATTGAATCAAAGGATGAAGGAAATTATTTCTATAGGCTACAAATAGTTCTTCAAATACAACCTAATGATAAACCTATTAAAAAAAATATTCAAGACAAAGGGTAAAACTGGAAATATGGTTTGTATAGTTATTATGGAGAATGGATCTTGTATAAATGTGAAAAATTAGAGGATGGTCAAAGATATTGGATTGGAAAAAAAAAAATCATCTCAACTCTTATTCTCTTGAATAACTAAATAAGGATAAAGGAGTCAACATAATGTAGTAAACCCTAATCTCATTTTGTATTAGTAATTATCATGATGAGGCATTCTGTAATATTTTTTCTATGGATACCTAGGGTATATTCTTAAAACGACCATGAAAATATGATTAGATGTGCTAATTTTGAAGGTTTTAATAATGAATACCTTGTGATAAAGAATAAATTGAAACCTTCAAAATGTGATGATTATATCCTAATTAAGCCAAAAATGAATTTATTTTTGCATGAAAAACTATGATTGGTTTCATTCAAGGAGAAGGTAATTGCTAAGCTCTAGTTATGAAATAATATCAATAATGAGAGAAAAAATGCAATAACCATAGAATTCATATGATACTTGATGAATTTCATGATGTGTTTCCTAATGACTTACATAAGGATTTCCACTTAAAAGAGGCATAGAACATGCTATTGATTTTATACTCAGTATGCATTTACCTAATAAATCAGAATATAAATTTAATATATAGGAAGCTAAGGAATTAAAAAAAACAAATTCAAGAGATTATATATAAGGATTATGTGAGAGAAAACATGGGCCCGTTTTGTGTACCTGCTTTACTTGTTCTTAAAAAATATGGTACATGGCATATATGCATTGATGTTAGGACTGTGAATAATATTACTATCAAATATATATTTCCTATGCCTAGACTATGTGAAATTATTGTTGAATTATGTGGTGCATAAGTGTTTTCTAAAATTAATTTAAGAAGTGGATATCATCAAGTAAGAATAAAAGAAGTTGATAAATGAAAAACTATTATTAAAACTAAATATGTCCTTTATGAATAGGTGGTGATGCATTTTAGTTTATGTAATGCACCTAGTTCATTTATGAGGCTTATGAATGAAATTCTCCCTCCTTTTATTAGAAAATGTATTGTGGTATACTTAAATGATATCATTGTGTACAGAAAACTCAAACGTGATCATCTTATCAATTTGAGGAAACTATTTGATAAACTAAGGGAAACAAAGCTATATAGAAAACTTGAAACTGTGATAATATGCTTCCAAATGTTGTTTTCCTTGGTTAAATTGCAAGTGGAAAAGGCAGAAAAGTGGTTCTCACAATTATCCAAGCTATTCAATAATGTCCAACTACTAAAGACATTCACAAGGTGTGAAGTTTTTATGGACTAGTAAGTTTCTATAGAAGGCTCATCAAGGAACTTTCAACTATTAATCACCCAACTCATTAAAAAAGACAATTTCAAATAGGGAAATGAAGCTACAAAAGCCTTTGTGATGCAGGAGCTTCTAACTCTCCTAGTGAATCTTATAAATTTCAAGAATTTACATTCTTAGAAATGGAAGCCATCATTCTTGAAGTTCTTAAACCCCATCCCAAAAACCTTAATTCTACTAATGGTTTCATAAGAAATTATTTTAGATATATCACATGTTTCCATGATGAAGAATTCATTCATAATTACTAGTGTAAATTACAAGGACAAGGTAAGGACTTATATAAGTGAACATAGACAATAAAGCTATAAGATAAGGCGTTATTGTATGTGTCATAAGTTTGCATGGCTAGGTTTTTTGTTAGCTTAGTTATTTTATGTACACTTTGTACATATTTATCTTGTAATTGTGAGGTGTGATTACATAAGTTTTTTATGTGTATAGTAGGAGACTATAGAGGATGTTTACATTAGTTAAAAATACTACTAATTAGTTACACTACTACCTACTAGGGTTGGAGGATAGGTCATGTTAAGATTCTAATGGCTAGGTTACTTTGGTATCATCAACTAATGTGACTTTCAATGACTATATTAGTTATAATAATAACTATATTAGTTAGGAAGATGTTAATTAGTTAGTATAAGTTGTATCACCCTAAAAACTCCATGTATTTAACACTATGTAGACCCAATATACATGGTATTAACAAGTTTAGTAATAAGAATAAGAACTTTTAAAATTCTCTTTTATTCTCCAAATGAGTGAGTGTTTGTGAGTTGGAGTATGTTCTAGGAAGAAATATGTGTTTATTTTTATTATAATTATTCATGATTCATTGGAGAGGCATCAACAACATCTAAGCATCAAGAAGTTTAATCTATTCGAGCATCATTTTTTGTCTCAAGGAAATATATAAACATTCTACATTATGTTAGTTTAATTTTTTCATCAACTTCCACATCATTTATGGTATCAAATCTTGGTTTTCTTTTCATTTTTGAATCTCTAACCATTAAAGCCATTGTCTACCTTCCATTTAAAGTCATTTTTTCCTTCAACTATCAACCACATCTATGTTTTGTCTAGATTTTCTTAATTGAATATGTTGAGTTTCTTTATGAAAAATATGATCCATAATTGATGATTTTATCAAGTGGATTAGCCTAATTTTATTAAGCCTTGTTATTTTTGGATAGTTTGCACTTTAACGAGGGTAAACACTACATGGAATGTATGATATTTTCATGGTGCTAAATGGTTGAATGTTACCATGAATGGTTTTGATCGTTTGATCAACATTTTTTTTAGCTAGCATTTTCATGTATAAGTTTTGCCTCATATTTGCATGATTATTTACATTTATATCATGGTATAATTTAAAGTTCTACGCTGGATATATATTGTATAAGTATTAGGGGTTGATCATTATTTTTATCTAGTTATTTTATATTTTGATTTTTGTCTTCAACTTTTATATGTAAGGCATAAATTTGTCTTAAAATTTTATGGCTTAATGTGACAATATAATGTGTTTAATTACATATTTTCTAGTGTAGCGACATTGTTTTTCAGCATATTTCATGATTTGTGTTGGGAATTGTTCATGGTTATTGTATTATTAGAATCGAGTGAGGTGATTTTGTTGTTGTTGGTTTCTACCTCAAGAATGTAGAAAGAATCATATATTTTTTGTTATAAACCTTGTTGTTTTGATATTATTTCTTGGATACACATTACATGACTTATTTAAATCTAAGAAACAATGAACATACTAACATTTGAAGATTTGGTAGTGTTTTGAATCAGTTTTGTTTAAACCTAGTTTGTTAATTATCATTTAAGTTTGTGGTGTGTGGTTGATGAAAACAATATAGATGATGATCAAAAATTTCAAGACCTTTATGATTCCATCCAAAATTTCTTAACAAATCTAGAAGCTATTAATGCTCAACTCAAATAACTACTAACAATGCAAACACAATTGCAACATATAGAGTCTGGGCTTGCTAATCAAGAGTTAGTCCAAACATGCAAGAATAAGGATAATTTAACAAGGACCAAATAGAGAACATGTTAAGGGGAGTAGCTCAATCAAGGGAGGATGGTTTGACTCATGTGTATAGTATAGAGTGGAGTAATAAGGGAGTAGAATCCATTGAGCCTTTTATGAACATCAACTGAGATATAATCATAGAGAAGATAAAGGTATAAAGTTTTATATCCCTAATTTTGATGGTAAACTTGATGTTAAATTATTTATTGAGTGGCTATCTGAAGTAGAGGTTATAATTAGATTCAAAGAATATCATGATGAGCAAAATTGTAAAATATCTACTCTTATGTTTAAGAAAATTTATAGAAAATGGTATAATAAATTGAAGAGGACCCAAAAAAAGAGAAAGAAAATCAAAATCAAATCTCATGATAAGCTTAAGAAACACTTAAGTAAGAACTTTATGCCTAAGGAGTATGAACAAAGCTAAATGCATAACCTAACGAATGAGAGATCATATTCAAGATTAAAGGAAGAATATAAGATATGGTTTGTTGAGTTAACATTGGTAGTGGTTCGTGTAAAAACATGGCTTATGAGAGGAAAATGAAGAATTTGGGATTGAATACAACATCACATTCGAATCCTTATTCTCTTTAATGGCTCAACAAAGCTAAAGGAGATAAGATAACCAAATAGACCCAGATCTCATTTCAAATTGGTAACTATTATTGTTGGGTGTTATGTGATATTTTAACTATGGATACATATGGAATCTTATTGGGTATACCATGTCAATATGATAGATTTTCAACTTATAATTATGTTACTAATGAATATATCATTGTGAAAGATAAGAAAATATATGAACTAAAGCCTTTTAAGTCTAATGATATTAGCATAGTTGAGCCTAAGTGATATAAATCTCCAAAATTTGTATTTAAATAATTCTATTAATTGTTATAGATTATGTTGTACCTATAATTATTCTTCTTATTGTGTGATTGTTTAGGAAATTAATTTAAAACATGGGGAAATGGATCGAGAGGTTGCTGTAGCTGCTGCTGGGAATTGTTGCAGAATTTATGTTATATTCGTTGTAGAAAATCCCATGTGATGCATTCGCCGACAAATTTGGCTAATGGGGATTAAGCTGGCTATGTAATCTGCCACCCGACCCATAATTATTTGGGTTAGTTGGAATGTGGATTATTCAACCCTTGGTAACCATGATTAGCTAATATAACTTCTAGTTGATGGGAAATATTTGTACATTCATTACTTTGTATTATTATGCCTTGTAATATTTGTAATTTTGGGATGTTTTTGAAATGCCCCAAAAATCCTAATTTCGATTATCTATTATTAAATAAGATTTTTATGTGGGATTTTAACCAAAATAATCTACTTTTATTAAAATAAGAGGAAGTTAATTAGGGTAAACCAAAAAGAAATTTAAAAGTGTTTTAAATAGGAGGAATTGTGGTATTTTAAGCTAATTAAGGATTCTATTTTAGAAATTAATTAAATAAATCACTTTATTTAAATTAAGAAGAATAAAATAGTTTCAAATTAATATAAAATTCATAAATAATTTAATTAGATAAAATTAAAGTGTTTTGTTAATTAAAATGGAATTTAAGAAAATTCTTCCAAAAATCCCTAAATTAACCTAAAAATAGAATTTAATTATTTTTTTGATAATTATATTTTATTAAATACCCTAAATTACCCAAATTATACAAATTAAGCCAACCACTAATTTTCCTTCTTTTTCCTTTTTCCTTTTTCTCCCTCCTTTTTCCTTTTTCTTTCTTCCCCCTCCTCTTCCTTATTTTTCCCGGCCTGGGCCGGCCTGCCAGGCCCCGCGCCTTTTCCCCCCCTCGCGGCCCGTCTCTCTCCCGCGCCCCTCCTTCCCTTTCTCCTGGCCGGTTCGGCCGCCCCCTTATTCTTTCTTTCTTTTCTTTTCTGCTGGACCGCCGGTCCAGCCTTCTTCTTCTTCCTTCCCCCTCTGCGTCGTCTTCTTCCCCGACACACCTGTAACTCCCAGATCGGCACCGAATTTTTCGCCTCCGATTCCGCCGTTTGACCCTCGTTCTTCTCCTCTCCTTCCCGTCATCTCCCCCTGTCAACTTGTCTCATTCGGCCATTCCTTCCCTTGCCCGCACCATTTCCCTTTCCCGACAAACATGGCCTACCCCGTAGGCCTGCGCCGACCCATCCTCGCCGGCCGGAGCACCATACCCCTTGCCCCCTACTCTCCCACCTTCCTTTGTCGTTTTAACCCCCGATTAGCCTATAAATAACCCCAGGAGCTTCCATAATCGGGTTCGAAATTTGGAACCCAGAAAACCCCGTCTGCGCCACCTCCATTTCAGTCAGCCCTTCCGACCCAACCACCAAAATTCTCCCTACACCGCCCTCTACGCAACCCAACCACCAGCTTGCCCTGCCTTGCTCCTCATGAGCCGCCTCGGCCGTGCGAAACTGTCTCCCCGATCAGCCTATTCGACCCCCTCACGCCACCTTCGCGCCGCCAGTGCCGCCCGTACCGCCACCTATAACACCTCTTCTACCCCCCAAAACAACCAGGGGATCCTACCCTACCACCCTACACCTCCATTTTCCCCTACTTCTCTCTCCCCTAGCCTCCACATCCACCTCTTCCATTTCTTCCTTCCTTCCGCCGCCGCCGCCGCCCCCGCCGCCGGCACCACCACACCACCAGGTTGCCTTCCACCTCCCTGGACCCTAAACCTTGACCAATGAAATTTTAATAATTCTAATATTTTTAACTATTATTATTAGTATTATTATGATTATTATTATCATTATTATGATTATTCCTATTATTATTATTATTATTATTATTATTATTATTACTATTATTATTATTATTATTATTATTATTATTATTATTATTATCCTCCTTATGATTATCATCATTATCATTACTACCAATACTACTACTATTATTATTGTTGTTATCCTTATCAATATTATTATTACATTATTATTATTATTATTATTATTATTATTTCCACTACTATCATTATTATCATTATTATTATTATTAATATTACTATTATCACTACTATTATTATTTCTATTATTATTATTATCGTCATCGTTACTATTATTATTACTATTATTATTACTACGACTATGGTCTCTATTATCATTATTATTTTAGTACTCTTACTATTATTAGTATTATTACTATTATTATTACTATCATTATCGTTATTGTTATTAATATGGTTATGGTATTTATTATTATTATTATTATTATTATTATTATTTTTCTTACTCTTAGTATTATTATTATCATTATCATTATTATTATTATTATTATTATTATTCTACCACTATATTTACCATATTTATTACTTTAATTATTATTACCATCATTACTATCCTTATTATCATTATTATTTAATATATTACTTTAGTATTCTTATTATGATTAGTATTGCAATTATTATTGTTATTATTATTATTATTATTATTATTATTATTATTATTATTATTAGTATTGGTATCATTATGTTTCTTATTTTAACTATTACTATCATTGTTATTGCCTCTATTATTATTGTTAGTATACTTATCATTATTTGTATTATTAATATTATCATTATCACCATAATCATTGTTGTTGTTGTTATTATTATTATCATTAATATTATTATTACTACTACTACTATGTTTTCAATTATTATTATCATCATTATTATCATTATAACCATTATTATTATCATTATTAGTAATCTTATTATTAATGTTCTTATTATTATTATTATTAATACTAAAACCCTTACTTTACTACTATGGATTTTACTAAGGCTTACTTTAATTAGTGGTAATTTGCTTAACTACCTTGAGAATGACAATAACCCTACCCTTCTAATTATAAACTGCTATTATTAATATTATCCTTAGTATTAGGCCATGATAGGGGTAAGATAGGAATTTTGGTAATTCCGATAGAGGGAGATTAACCCTAGTAATTCCCTCTTATAGGTGAACCGGGTCAAAGCCCCCAGGAGGCGTAGGAGCGTGCTCCAAGCCCGGCGCCGATTTAGGTAAGGACGTAACTAAGGCCACCTGTGTGTATTGCATGTTTTACTTGTCTTGCATGCTTTGTGCGGTTTATATGTTGTATTCTATACGTTATCTGTTTTACTGTGTAGCGCAGCGTGGAATCGAGGTATGTTTTCATGCCCTTGTCTGTACGTGCTAATATGGAAATGATGCAAATATGATGTGATGTGATATGACCCCTAGGACATGCATGCTAGGTTATTTGATGAGGTATGAGGGAGAGTTGAGTCTGAGGGTCATGATTTGGGTTTCCAATGCGAGAAAGGTGTTAAGTATGATAATTATAAAGGGTGTTTAGTGGCCTAATATAAGCGCGGGAGATAGCTCGGTAACCTAAACCGAGTAAGGATATAGCTAAGGCTGAATGTGTGACATGTATCCTACGTGCCGTGGATGTTCTATATGATTTATGTGTCGTGTTTTAAATGCCATTATCTTATCCGTTCCATGTGTAACGTGGCTTGGAATCAAGAAGTGTGCTTGTGTCCTCATTACTATGTGATAGTACGAATATGTCATCAGTTTTTATGCGATGTGTTGAGGTCCCTGGCCATGCATGACAAAGGTGAGATGCCCTCGAATAAGATACGTTAAAACACTAACTACTTACAGAGAAAGATGTTGAGCCAAACCCAGACCGGTCCACCGGCTATAATAGTGGTAGGGTATCTTACCCTCGCGACCGTTCCACCGGCTATAATAGTGGTAGGGCATGGGCCCTCACGACCGTTCCACCAGCTATAATAGTGGGGGATTTCGTGCTCAACAAACCAAACCTAAAAGTGATAAGACATGGAAAGATACTAATATTTACAGTGGAATACCTTGTGAGTCGGGGCCAGACCGGTCCACCGGTAAATAATAGTGGCAGGGTATATTACCCTCGCGACCGTTCCACAGGCTATAATAGTGGTAGGGCATAGCCCTCGCGACCGTTCCACCGGCTATAATAGTGGGGCTCCTGCACTCACATGGATCGATAAAGGTTATGACGGTATCATTATAATTATCTGAGACCTAATGAGAAAGTTATCTGATTCGTGACCAGCATTGTTCATCTGTGTTATTGTTTATTCTTCACACGCTATGCCTGTTTGTTCATGTATTTCTGTGTATGTGGGCCTTAGTGCGTTGTTCCCTTACTCAGTACGTAGCGTACTGATCACCTGTTTCATGGGTGCTGCTCATTCCCACGAGCAGAGGAACCCGTTTGAGTTTTGCAGGTAGGGGACGATATTTGTGGCATTTTCAGGACTGAGAATTGAGTCTGGATCTAGCTTGGGGGCTGAGAGTGACATGGCCGGAGTGTCTCCCCTATCTTGTTTCTTTACATTATCGTACTTTATCATTCTGTTATTTCAATTCTTCTGACATTTGGAACTTTTAAATTGTATTTCAAAATGTAACTCTAGACTTTCACACTCTGATTTCCTTAACACTTATGCTTTACTAATGATTTGTTTTGGTTCTATTCTTTTTAGCCTTAGCACTTAGTATCGGATCGGTGGGCGTGAATCGATTTGGTACTGAGTGTGGCGGTAATACCCCCCGATTTACAGTTTTATTTGCTTGCTTCCGCTAAACTCCTTTAAAAGTAAACAAAATTTTTCAGTAGTAAATTTGGGGGTGTTACAGTTTTTCTTTCACCAGCCGTCGACCCATTTGTAAGTGTCTCGACTGATTAATTGGGCTGAATTGTATACGGACGGAGGCTTGCATTTGTGTATTGTACGCTTTCCTTTTTGTATTGTATACGCCATATATATAGGGCATTACACGTCTGTAACAGATACTACTTTGGTCGAATACATTCTTGAGATTTTTTGGAACTCTCTATTGCTCTCTCTCTCGACTCTCTCTCTCTCTCGTGTGACCTTCTCGTTTGCATTCTTCTCGCTCTTTTTTCTCGATCTCTTCTTGATCTTCTTTGTTCTATAACTTCAGCAGCCGTTGATTCAGCTGCGCTATGAGTTTTCTGATCTTCCTTTGGAGAAAATCCTTAGGTTGATTGTTCAGCAAATCGAACCCCGCACTCAATTCTGTTTGTGATCCGGTAAAATTTCTATGAAACCCTTCCAGGTTTCATCATTTGGTATCAGAGCCTCGATTATCCGAGTGCTCGTGGTTTAATTCGTCTGTTACTGAACTTTTATTGTTCTAATTACTATTCTCGGCTTCGCTAACCCATATTTCTGAAGTGTGAATCTAGGGTTTGCGATTGACAAAAAAAATCGAATGATTTTGTCTCATTTAAGCCGGCGACCAAGAGGGTTGTGTTATCTAATTCGGAACTACTTGGGAAATCCTAAGTAGCTTTGGCGATTTTTCCGGCTAGGGTTTGGTGAAGATTCTTGAATCTTGACGATATTCGAGGAATACTCCTCGATTGGTAAATTCGAACCTTACTTTTGCTAATTACTGCAACTTGTGATCGTCAATTTAAAATTTAATTATGAATTGGTCATTTCTGTTCACAATTGAAAGAGTGCGCAGGAGTGATTAAATCGGCGAACCCTTGGTTCTAGAAAGGGCTAAGGACTCCAAGAAGAGGGGTCCTATCTCGTTATTGGGTTGATTACTTAAGTTGCTCTCGCGGTAATATCGTTCCTTTCTTGAGCTTTTCTATTGTATTCGATTTAATAACTATCTGGAAGTTATTGTGTATTCTGTGTGTTCTGATATATTCTTTAATCTTGTATAGTACTGCAATATCTTTATACTTAGTAGTGATCAATTTAATGTCTAATTGATTTAATAATAAAGTAAATTTTGTCTGGACTGTCTGTTATCTGTGTCTTATCTTGTACATCATAAAGTAAACCCAATAATGTCTAATAACGACCAATCTGTTAATCAATCTGTCTCAGTATCTAGTAATGACTTATTGGAAACTCTTAGGACTTTTCAAGAACAAATGACTGCCCAACTTGCTGTTTTGTCTGCTAATCTAGAACAGAGGATAGGAGAACAGGAAATAAGAATTAATGAATTGTAGAATAATAGGGTAGATACTCAACATGCTGGGGTATTAGGAAGGGCTCCCATGGACCCTAGAACTAGGATTCCACCTTTAACTAGTTTAGAAGAATTAGAAGATCAAATATCCAATAATAGTGATAGGAGACCTAGACAGAATAATAGACAAAGAGAATTAGACTTAATTGATAGTAACCTAAGTAATCTTAAGTTTAACATACATGGATTCAATGGAAGAAATGATCCTGATTATTATTTTGAGTGGGAAAGAAAGATAGAATTAGTGTTTGAATATCATAATTATTCTGATGAGAAGAAAATTAAGGTAGCAGTAGTGGAATTTATAGAATATGCATCTTCTTGGTATCACAATCTTGTCTTAACTAGGCGTAGGAGTGGAGAACCACCTATACAAACATGGGATGAATTTAAGATTCTAATGAGGAAAAGATTTGTTCCAAGTTATTATTATAGAGAATTACATAAGAAGTTACAAACACTGAATTAGGGAAATAGGTCTGTAGATGAATACTTTAAGGAGCTAGAAGTCTTGGTAATTAAAACAGGGATTGTTGAGGATGAGGATGCTACAATGGCTAGATTCTTAAGTGGATTAAACTCTGAGATAGCTGATAAGGTAGAATTATATCCTTGTGGGACTTTAAGTGAAATGGTTAACATAGCTACCAAGATAGAGAGTCAGATAAGGAAAACTAGGCAGTATAAACCCCCTGGGATTGGGATTAAGAGTACATTAAAAAGGAATTTTGGAGGAACTAATTCTGGAAATTGGAAGAATAATGGAAGGTTTGAACCTAGAGGTAGGAATAATGAAGTTAAAGTAGGAAACAGGGCTAAGAATGGTAGAAATATAACAACTAATTCTACTGGTGGTCCCAACAGAACTAGGGATATCAAATGCTTTAAATGTGGGGGATTAGGACACATAGCTTCTGAATGTCCAAATAAGAGGACCTTGGCATGCTTCCCATTTATTATTAGGTATACCTTGGAAATATGATAGGAGAGTCACACATGATGGTTATAAAAATAGATACACTTTACATAAGGATGATAAGAAAATTGTTTTAGTACCTATGACTCCAAAAGAAATCTTTGATGATCAAATTAAAATAAAGTCTGATTATAAGGAACTATCCAAACAGAGTATAGAGACTGGGATTAGTTCAAAGGAAGTTAAAGGAACATCTGGGCTTTATGCTAAGAGTGGAGATGTGGAAAAAGCAATTAAGAGACAAGAAAGTGTATATTTGATGGTTTATAAGGAATGCTATGAATGTCAATTAGAGTTAAGTGAGGAAGTACCTATTGATGTGAGGCATTTATTAGAAGAGTATAGTGAATTATTTCCTGAGGATATACCCTATGGATTACCTCCATTAAGAGGGATAGAACATCAAATAGACTTTGTACCAGGAGCTGTTATACCAAACAAACCTTATTATAGGGCTAATCCTGAAGAGGTAAAGGAATTAAAGAGGCAGGTTTCTGAATTATTAAGTAAAGGCTATATTAAGGAATCAATGAGTCCATGTGCAGTTCCAGTATTATTAGTGCCTAAGAAAGATGGACGTTGGAGAATGTGAATAGATAGTAGAGCAGTAAATAAAATAACTATTAAGTATAGATACCCTATACCTAGGCTCGATGAGATGTTAGAACTTCTACATGATGCTGTGATTTTTTCAAAAATAGATTTAAAAAATGGATACCATCAAATTAGAATGAAACCAGGAGATGAATGGAAGACAGCCTTCAAAACTAACTTTGGGTTATATGAATGGTTAGTAATGCCTTTTGGATTATCCAATGCTCCCAGTACCTTCATGAGACTTATGAACCATGTTCTTAGAAATTTTATTGGAAACTTTGTGGTTGTTTATTTTGATGACATACTTATATATAGCAAGTCTTTAGAAGAACATTTGAAACATTTAAGAATCATTTTGGATGTGTTTAAAGCAGAACAGTTGTATGCCAATTTAGCTAAGTCTAGATTTTGTTTAGAAAGTGTAGTATTCCTAGGATTTGTTGTAGGCAAGGATGGTATATCTGTAGATAAAGAAAAAATTAAAGCTATTCAAGAGTGGCCTGTACCTAAGACTGTGACTGAAGTAATAAGTTTCCATGGTTTGTGTTCATTTTATCGAATATTTGTTCGGAATTTTAGTACCATAGCTGCTCCCTTAACTGCAATAACAAAAAAGGAAAATGGGTTTAAGTGGGGTTTAGAACAACAAAAATCTTTTGAAACTCTTAAAGATAAATTAACCCAAGCACCTGTATTAACCCTTACTGATTTTGAAAAAAATGTTTGAATTAGACTGTGATGCTTCAGGGTTGGGAATAGGGGCTGTACTTTCTCAAGAGGGTAAACCTATAGCTTATTTTAGTGAAAAATTAAATGGTAGTACTTTAAATTACTCTACTTATGAAAAGGAATTATTTGCTTTAGTAAGAGCCTTAGAAGTTTGGCAACATTACTTATAGCCTAGAGAATTTGTTATAAACACTGATCAAGAAGCTATCAAATATTTAAAAAGCCAATCAAAATTAAATAGAAGACAGGGTAGGTGGATTGAGTTTATTGAAATTTTTCCTTACATAATTAAATATAAGAAAGGAGGTGATAATGTAGTTGCATATGCTTTATCTAGGAGGCATGCTTTGTTAAATGCTGTAGATACTACTTTGTTGCGTTTTTCTTACATCAAGATTTTATATTTGGAGGATCATAACTTTAAAGAAATTTATAAAAAATGTGAAACTACTACATAGGGAAAATACTATATATCTGAAGGTTACTTGTTTAGAGAAAATAGGTTATGTATTCCTGAGTGTTCATATAGAGGACTATTAATTCAAGAAGCTCATAATGGTGGACTAATGGCACACTTAGGATTTCAAAAGACTTTATATATACTAATTGATCACTTCTACTGGCCTCATATGAAAAATGATGTATTGAAATATTGTGTTAATTGTGTAGCTTGTAGACAGGCTAAGTCCACATCAAAACCTTTTGGGTTATATACTCCACTACCTGTTCCTAATCAATCCTGGACTGATGTTTCTTTTGATTTCATTTTAGGCTTACCTAGGACTTATAGAGCTAAAGATTCAATAATGGTTGTAGTGGATAGGTTTAGTAAGATGGCTCATTTTATACCTTGCAATAAAACAAATGATGTTGTGGCTGTGGCTGAGTTGTTCTTTTCTCATATAGTTAAGTTGCATGGAATACCTAAGACAATAGTATCAGATAGAGATGTTAACTTTATGAGTCATTTTTGGAAGGTTTTGTGGAGTAAACTGGGAACCAAACTATTATTTTCCACCACATGTCACCCTCAAACAGATGGCAAACAGAGGTAGTAAATAGGACATTAGGTAATATGTTGAGAGTTGTCCTTGGGAAGAATCTTAAACAATGGGAATATGTATTACCTTAGGTAGAATTTGCTTATAATAGGACATTAAATTCTACAACTAAAAAGACTCCATTTGAGATTGTGTATGGTTTTAATCCTTTGACTCCTCTAGATCTGAGCCCTTTGCGTAATTCTGAATTACATAACTTTGATGCTGAATCTCGTGCTGTTAATATAAAGAAATTTCATGAATCTGTGAGTCAACAAATTACTAAGAGGGTTCAACAAATGGCAAAGAATGCTAATAAAAGAAGAAGAAAAATGGTTTTCCAACTTGGAGATTTAGTTTGGGTACACCTTAGGAAAGAACATTTTCCAAACCTACGAAAATCAAAATTAGACCCTAGGGGAAATGGACCTTTTACTATATTAGACATGATTAATGATAATGCTTACAGAATTGATTTACCTGCTAAGTTTGTAAATGCTAGTGATTCTTTTAATGTTGCTGATCCTAGTCCATTTATGGGTATTAATTAGGTTTCAGAGGCGAAACCTTTCCAAGAAGAGAGGAATGATATAAATCTCCAAAATTTGTATTTAAATAATTCTATTAATTGTTATAGATTATGTTGTACCTATAATTATTCTTCTTATTGTGTGCTTGTTTAGAAAATTAATTCAAAACATGGGGAAATGGATCGAGAGGTTGTTGTAGCTGCTGCTGGGAATTGTTGCGGAATTTATGTTATATTCGTTGTAGAAAATCCTATGTGATGTATTCGCCTACAAATTTGGCTAATGGGGATTAAGCTAGATGTGTAATCTGCTACCCGACCCATAATTATTTAGGTTAGTTGGAATGTGGATTACTCAATCCTTGGTAACCATGATTAGCTAATATAACTTCTAACTGATGGGAAATATTTGTATATTCATTACTTTGTATTATTATGCCTTGTAATATTTGTAATTTTGGGTTGTTTTTCGTTAACCAGCCGTCGACCCATTTGCAAGTGTCTCGGCTGATTAATTGGGCTAAGATTGGGCTGAATTGTATACGGACGGAGGCTTGTGTTTGTGTATTGTACGCTTTCTTTTTTTTATTGTATACGCCATATATATAAGGCATATACACGTCTGTAATAGATACTACTTTGGTCAAATACATTCTTGAGATTTTCTGGAACTCTCTATTGCTCTCTCTCTCTCGACTCTCTCTCTCTCTCTCACGTGACCTTCTCCTTCCCATTCTTCTTACTCTTTCTTCTCGATCTCTTCTTGAGCTTCTTTGTTCTATAGCTTCAGTAGCTGTTGATTCAACTGCGCTTTGAGTTTTCTGATCTTCCTTTGGAGAAAATCCTTAGGCTGATTGTTTGGCAAATCGAACCCCGCGCTCGATTCTGTTTGCGATCCGGCAAAATTTTTGTGAAACCCTTCCAGGTTTCATCACTAAGAAGAATCAATTTTTACATTAAAGGGATAAGATAGAGTGCATTAATGAATAAGGTAGTTATTATGCTTTGAATATCAAATAATCCCTATAAGGGGATAAAAATTGTGATAGACTTTGATTACATGAGCTTCTTGATGAATTTAATAATGTATTTCTTGATAGCTTACCAATTGGATTACCATCTTAAAGAGGGATAGAACATGTTATAGACTTAATACATGGTGTGTTCTTACCTAATCAACCTGCATATAGATGTAATTTAGAGGAGGGTAATGAATTACAAAAACAAATACAAGA
Source organism: Tamarix austromongolica (assembly GCA_039764185.1). Lineage (NCBI taxonomy): Eukaryota > Viridiplantae > Streptophyta > Magnoliopsida > Caryophyllales > Tamaricaceae > Tamarix > Tamarix austromongolica. Next base: position 20,060,530 of record CM077808.1, on the reverse strand, counting down.
GCTTATAATAAAATGACATATGAAAGAGAATATGAGCCTATGTTGTGTACCTATATTACTTACTCCAAAAATGATTGTATGTGGCACATGTGTCTTCATTCTAGGTACGTAAACAATATAACTATCAAATATCGATATTCTATGCCTAGATTAGATGACATATTAGATGAATTTTGTGTATCATAAGTCTTCTCTAAAATCAATATAAGGAGTGGATATTATCAAATGAGGATAAGAGAAGGGGATGAATGGAAAGTATCATTTAAAACTATATACAGTATTTATGAGTGGACTGTGATGCCTTTCAAATTATGTAATGCACCTAGTTAATTTATGAGACTTATGAATAAAATTCTTCATACTTTTACTGGAAAATTAATTGTGGTCTACTTAGATGACTAACTTGCATATAGTAAAAATGATTATGATCGTCGTATTCATTAAAGGAAATTATTTGATTAACTAAAGGAAGATAAAATCTATGGAAAATGTTGACTTTATGCTTTTGAGTATTGTTTTCCATGGTTATATTGTAAGTAGAGAGAGTATAAAAGTGGATCCCATGAAGATTAAAGCTATTCAAGATTAGACTATACTTAAAGACATTTATAAAGTGTAGAGTTTGCATAGACAAACAAGCTTTTATAGGAGGTTCATCAATGACTTCGTAGTTATTGCCACTCCAATGACATATCTCATGAAGAATGGAAAATTTGAGTGGGGAGAGAAAGAAACTCAAGTCTTCAAGACTTTAAAAGCCAAGCTATGTAATAAACTGGTATTATCCTTAGCTAAATTTGATAAATTATTTGAAGTTTTTTCTGATGCTAGTAGGGTAGGGATAGTATGTGTACTATCACAAGAAAAAAGGCCCACAACATTTAGTGGGATTAAGTTGAATTAATCTGCGTATGATAAAGAATTCTATGCCATCATAAGAAATGTAGAAATATGGAGTCATTATTTGATACCTAAACCATTTATTTTTCATTTGGACCATAAAAGTTGGAAATATATACATGGAGAAAAGAAAGTAGTCCTAGGCATGCAAAATGAGATAGTTTTGTACAATCCTTTGTGCTTTCTGTCAAACATTTTTATTATAAAGAAAATGTATTGGTAGATGCATTATTGAGGTGGCATTGGATTTTTATCATGATGGATGCTAAGCTATTTGGTTTTGAAATGTTAAAATAATTATATGCAAAAGATGAAGATTTCATGGAATTCTATGACACTTGTAAAAAGAATGGTAGCTATGATAATTATGTACTTCAAGATGATTGTATTTTTAAGCTTAATAAATTTTGTATTCCTATATCTAGTGTGAATGATTTAGTTGTTAAGGAAGTTCATGAAGAGGATATAGATAGTCATTTTGGTGTGCATAAAACTATAGAATTATTACAAGAAAAATTATATTTTTCATGAATGATAAAATTAGTATAAGATATTATTGAGAGATGTGTGACTTGTCAAAAGAGTAAGAATTTCTTCCATAAGAGTTTGTATACAAATTTACTTATTCCTAGTAAACCATGGAAGGGGGTTAATATGAAATTTCTCCTATAGTTACCAAGGACACAAAAGGAAAATAATTTTATTATGGTTGTGGTAGATATATTTTAAAAAATGGCACATTTCATTCCATATCATAAAACTAATGATGTAATTATATTTTAAAGAGGACATAAGGTCGCATGGTATTCCCAAAAGTATATTGTTAGATAGAGATATTAAAATATTGATTTACTTTTATAATAGAATTTAGCATATGTTAGGTAATAAATTGTTGCTTAGTATACATACTCATCCTCCAATAGATAGTCAAACCAAAGTGACAAATTAAAATTTTGGGACTTTACTATGAGGGCTAGTTAGCTAGTTAATAAGAGTAAAAAATATTTGATATAGGAGAAAACACTCAAGAATTGGATTTTATAATTATGGAACTAATTATTCTTCATTTATAAAGTATTTCCAACAAATTTGAAGACAAACAGATGGTTATGTTGCTAGAAACGTACCAAACAAGCTACTAAGTGTCTACGTGCATGTTCAAGGCATGCATGTGCTGCATGGCCATGTTCATGGGGAGTTTCTTTGCAGCTTGGTTGAGCACTATTAATTAATTTAGCTAATTAATTAATTAATTAGTAGGGTTGGATATTAGATAGAGCATAAAGTTAGCATAATATCTTTTAGCTTGAAAACTTTTGAATTATGCTTTTTAACTAAGTGGTAGAATGGCTATATACAACCATGAAGTTCATGATTATGGACATAAGTTGAAGATCAATATTGAAGTTGAATGCAAGTTGAATTCTATGTGAGTTCAATTCTAGTTAATCAAATATGTGTTAACGATTAATCTTGAAAGTCTTAATCTCTTTATCCGTGTGAATTAGAGATTAATTTATATCTTTTATTCTCTCCATAATCAATATGTTTTTAGCCATAATTATCATCCATACATCACTCTAATTCGAAGCTAAGTGAATCCCTAAGTCAGTTGCCACATTTAAAACCCTAAACCACAATTTGAAACCCTAAAACTTTCATTCGAACCAAACAAAACCTTAACCTTTCCATTCGAAGCTAAATCCTAACCCTAATCCTAAACCATGAAATCATCCTCCATCAAAACCCTAATATTTGAAGCTCATCATCATTAACACACCATTTTCAAATACTATAAAAATTATCCAAACACATTCGAACCATCACCATAAGTAAATCATCATCACCGAATCATACTTACCTTATTTGAATTATCATCGTCATCCTTCCTTTCTATTCAAAATTTTAAACGCTAATACACCATCACTGAGAATTATTCTAATTAATACCAACACCACCGAGACATAATCTCATCAATTTGAGAATCCCTTCCTCCCACACACATCAAGATTAAGATATAAAACTAGTACATAATGAGTTTGTATATAATAGGAGACCTTCTAGTACAACTCAATCGAGCCCATTTTAGGTATTTATGGGGTTAATCCTCACTTAAATCTTTATATATTTCCATTAAAAAGAGGAGATATAAATAAATATGATGCAAAAAAATGGGTTAAATTATTTAAGAAACTTCACAAAAAATTAAGAGCAGTATTGAAAAATCTAATGCTGAATATCAAGTTCAAGTTAATAAGAATCAAATTCAACAAGTATTTTTTCAAGTAGAATTAGTGTGGTTACACTTAATGAAGGAAAATTTTCCGATTTAAGAAAGAAAAAAATAAAGCTAAGAGCTAATAGATAGTTAAAAATCTAAAGAAAAATTGGAGATAATGCTTATGAATTAGAATTACCTAAATCTTATGGAGGAGTTTCAAGAAATTTTAATGTAGGTGATTTATCTCCATATTATAGTGATGATAATTTAAGGACAAATTATCTTATACAAGTGGATAATGATGAAGTAGCATCTGAATCTCCTAGTTAATCTCAAAAAATGAAACAATTAAAATTCTTTGAGATGGAATTTATTGTTCTTGAAGCTATTAAAACTCGTCCCCAAAACCCTAATTCTACTAATAGTTTCTTAAGAAATTCTTGTAAGCATATCAAATGTTTGTAGAATGGAGATTTCATTCTATAGAATTAGTGTACAAGACAAGGAAAATGTAAGGATATACATAAGTGAACATAAAAGACAAGGTGTTATTGCATATATCATATATTTGCATGGCTAGAGTTTTTTTAGCTTTGTTATTTTATGTACACTTATTATCTTGTAATTGTTGGTAATTACATATGTTTTGTACATGTGTAGTAGAGGATTATAGGAAAAAATTTACCTTATTTATGACTACTACCAATTAGTTACACTACTACCTACTAAAATTTGAGTTTAGGTCATGTTAAGATTCCAACGAATAGTTTAGGTTGTTAGTGTTGACTAATGTGGGTTTCAATAAGTATTTAAGAAGTCATTAGTTAGTTAGTGTAATTCGTAACACCCTAACAAAATCATGTATTTAATCCTACGTTGAGCCTAATAAGGATAAGGAATTTTGAAATTCTCTCTTCTTCTCCAAGTGAGTGCATATGAGTTGGAATGTTTTATAGGAAGAAAATTGTATGTATCCTTCTTAGAAGTGTTAGTGATTCATTGGAGAAGCATCAACAACATCCAAGTGCCGACAAGTTTAATCCATTCAAGTATCATTTTTGGCCTGAAGGAAATATTTATAGATTATGCATTGTGTTAATTTGATTTCTTCATCAACTTCCACATCACTTTGAAACATTAAAAAAAAAGTTATGTAATGCACCAGTACTCTCCTTACCTAACTTTGATATTATTTTAATGTTACATGTGATGCTAGTGGGGCACAAGAAAAGAATTCCATAATATTCTTTAGTAAAAAAAATTAAATAGGGCTAAATTGAATTACTCAACATATGATAAAGACTTTTATGCCATCATACAAAGCATAGAAATATGGAGTCATTACTTGAGATCTAAGCCTTTTGTTTTAAATTAGGATCATGAAAGTTTGTAATATTTTCATGAAAAAAAGAAAAGTGAGTCCAAGGCATGCAAAATTTGTTAGTTTTTGTTAATCCTTTATGTTTTCTATCAAATATTTCTTTTAATCCTCAAGATTCTCTTTCTTGGATTGTTATTATTTCAATCTTAATGATTTTTGAAGTGTTTAACAAAACCCTAATGTTTTCTTAGGATATTCTTGCAAGGGTGTCACATTCTTTCATGATGGCATATAAATTGTGAAGATTATTTAATATATAGTCGTTACAAGGTTGGCAATAATATTTTTGCCAGCTGGTACAATGGAAAATACAAGCTACAACCACCTAACTATCTTAGGTTGTTATGAGTTAATTGTGCATATTTTATATTGGTTGACCTACATATAGGACCACCAAAAGCGTGCCTCCTTTGTAATATACCATATTTAAATTTTAATAAAAGTAAGTATTTGGGTTATATTCTCCCTATGTGAGTGAATGTTTAATCATCTTTATGTGATTGAACTTCTACTGGTAGGTTTACTTTCTGTGTTCCTATTCGGACCTTTTGAATATTATCTTTGTGAGATATTCAAAATTACACTTTTTGTACACATCTCCGTCTCATCTAAATAATCAATTTTCAAAATCTTCAAACTAAAGCTTCTCATTCGTTTCTCATCACCATCCATATCATTTTTGGTATTAAATCTACTTTGTTTTGGCAATTCATAAAATTAATGGTTATAACAACCAAAATAATACATTAAAAATTAATAAAAAAAACTTCATGAAATTTGATTACAAATAAGATATTAAATTTTAATAAAAAAATTAAATTGTTAAAAATAATTTCTTATTAAAATTAAAATTTTAATAAATTCTGAGTTAAATTGAAATGAAAATTATTATATTTTTTAATTGACATTATGTGTTATTTTGAACTAAAAAAGGGTATAATAAACAAAAACCTTTATAAAATAATTTGTTTTTTTTATTGTAACATATACAAATTAATTAAAGAATTATTCGAAATCATGTTTTGGTAGTATTTATATTTTAAAAGATCCAATTTTTTTATGGCAATCTATTGTTCCATTTTTTTTTGTTAGGTTGCGCTACAGTTGACCTCATAAAATAGGATTAATGGTTATAGCTACCTAGAAAATATACTAAGCTTTAAAAAAAACCTTAACAATAAATAAATTCTAAATAAGATATTAACATTTTATAAAAAAATAAATCCTTAAAAAAATTTCCAACTAAAATTAGTATTTTAATAAATATTGAGTTAAAACTTAATTAAACTTATTATATTTGTTACAGACTTAAAATCTTATTTTGGATTAAAAAGTGTATAATAAGCTAAAATATTTCCATGATAATTTATGTGTTAATTTTTATAAATACAATATACTTAAATAAAAATTTTAAAATCATGTTTTTGTAGTGTACGTTTTTTATAGCTCCATTTTTTTACAACTAAAATTATTTTCATTATAGGGGAAAAAGCTTCCTCAAGTGTAATAATTAACATTTTGGTACTTTAAATTCTTATTTATTGAAAATTATAGATTTGTTATACCCAAATAATGAAAAATTATATTAATTCAAGAAATTGATTTTCAATTATATGTTTTTTAATTCAGCTATTATAATATAGGTTTACAATCTAACTAATTTTCTATAAAAAAAAAGACTTATTTTAGATTAGATATACTTGATAATTTCATTAAACATATGATGGTGCAGTTTTCCTTAAGTTGCATAGGGAATCTCAAGAACCAATCTATTAAGTGTTTCGAACAATTTGTATTTTTGGTGATTTTACATATGAATTAGTTTTGGATCATATATATTTTAAAATATACATAATAATTTTTCTTTTATTTTAATGCCTAAAAATGTGAAATCATAGACTACTTATTCAAATTAATTTTTCTTATTTTTACCACTATCATATAGGTTTCCAGTCTGTATGACTAATTTTCCTAAAAAAATACCTTAACTTCCGTTTATATGTATTATATAAATTAAAATATCCCAATTAATAAATGCCTTAAAATATACATTCAATGTAAATATATGAAGGTGTACAATATAATATTTTTAAGATTAATTGTTGATATATAACTTTAGAGTGATATAAATATATAAATGTTATGATTATAAATATCTGCACAAGTTAAAGAACAATAATAATTTTATTAGAAGTAAACATATTTAAATATACTAATATTTTAAAATTTGTTAAATTTTAGCACATAAGACAATAAAATACAACAATGTTTAGAGGATTAATTTTTAATTTAAATTAAATTATGATATAAAAATGGAATGAAATTTATGGTCCTAATTTATAAATAAAATTTCTTATAATGTAAATTTGTAAAATATACGTAATTAAAAAAGAACACTTTTTAACTATATATGTTGTTAAATTGAAAAATATGATAAGTATAAAATAATTTCTTAATAATATAGTTAATATTTATAAAATAATAAATATTCATTCAACTATGAAAATTATATATTATCTAATATAAAATCAATTTATTAATTATTTGTGTTTTTGTTATTTTTTTCACTCAATGTATTCATCTAATTTTTGTTTATACTTTTTATTATCCTTATAGATAATTTAAATTTAATGAAAAAACAAAATCAAATGACAAAGATACACCTATAGAACATGTGTTCAACCTGCATCATTCTTGTTGTTAGTTAGTAACATTATATGTGGTCAAATATCTTATGGACCTTATATGAAGGATAATTTAAATTATTTTAATATTATTGAATTATTTTTATTATTTTTATTTTATTGAAAAGAGATTGCACTCAAGCATAAAAGTAATTGATTTGACTTTACCAAGAGTGTAGAAGGTCCAACATGGACATGAATATATCATCGCTTCTTTGTGTCCCAAATGAAAGTGGATTATCCAATTTGTCGGATTATAAAAAACTAACAATTTATAAGTCATCCATAACGAAGATAATATTGCTCCCATTATATGAAAACATTTTGAATTCGACTAAGGTTAATTTTTATTTTCATCAAGTTTAATTTCTAAACACTTTACTAAAACATATACAAACAAATATTTACATACTTATTATTTTTAATTTTACCTTATCAGAAATGTGGAGGTCAATTTAGAACCCGATATTGATGGTGAGAATTTGTATTATTTAATAGCTAATACATTTTACCTCTTATAATAATAACTTGCACTGTTTTACAATGGTTGATATTTATGTGTTACAGATAATGATATAGAGCACAACATTGGAAATCCATCATCCAATATGCTTTGATAAAAAGTATGATTACTTGTTCTTAGATATAAATACTCATATGTATATTATTATTATTATTATTATTATTATTATTATTATTATTATTATTATTATTATTATTATTATTATTATATTTAATATTTGTGTTGTTATATAATTTTTAAACAAAAATGGTTTTCATGATATGAACATGTTACCTAATATTTCAAGGATCACATTATAATAACATGTTTTGTTCTATAGTATTAATTATAGTTTATTGATATGTATAGATTATTAGGATATCAATGATCCGACATTCATATATATATTTTATAGTACGGTTTTCCCCCTAGTATGAAAAAAGAATATGTAAAAGTCATTCTTCTTGACATCCAAAATACTCTTCATGTTCCAAGGAAGGGAAAATTCAACTATTGAAGATGAGAAACCCTCCAAAAGTATTACATGGTCTGTTATATCTATGTAATGACAGAAGTAAGCATTTTTATTTGAAAATGTAACATCCCTAAATTTTAATACTTAAAATTTTCATTTTAGCATAATCAATCATATAAAGTATTAGGTGCTATACTATAATCAATGCAGAGTGATGTATGATTAATACCTAACCTATGCCAGCTGCAAGGCTAAATTAATTATGTCAAGAAGATTAAGTGTGGTCAACACTTAATCCATGGCCGAGGCAAAAACCAATAACAATCAAACAAAAGCTGAAGATAAACTTTAAATACATTAAGCCAAAGTTTTATAACACTTGATTTCTCAAAAGGAAACAACAAGATCAACAAAATACAATAATAAAGAGAAGTCGAATATCCCTATAAAAAATCTTAGACCTAACCCAAGTTGGTATCTTTGTCATCAACACTTATAAGGTTAAGACTACCCATTTAATAGGTAGAGGACTATACAATAGAATCAATTAGTACAATGGTATTGAGTAAACTTACTACAAGACACTAATCATACAAATTTCACATGGAGTACAAAGAATATATCACAAGAGAATCATAGCATGAATACATTAAGAATACATGTGACACGAAAATTGATTAATTATACCATGACATAATTATCACCAAGGTTATATGCCCATGTTCCCATTATACTTAATCGTGTAATAGAACTAAATAAATCAATTCATGCCAAGGGTCTTCCATAAGGGAAGAAACCTACCACACTTAATCATTATCAAATAAATGTCGTAAAATTAGGGTAGTGCACAAAGACACTACCAACCAAACATACCAAAAATTCTTTGATACCATAGGTAAGACACGAAGGCAGATACTGAATCAATCATCCAATTAATTCCACTAACCAAAATAATATTTAATTTTGTTTTATTTACTCAAAGAGAGATAATATCAATCTGGATAAACTAAGATACCCGCGTCATAGTGGCGAACAAAGCCTAAGCACTGTCTTACCAGCTATTATCCCAATGATACCAAGGTACCCTTGTCGCATTGGAACATTAAAGAAGAAAAAAACCTTACCAACAAGGATACCATAAATGTACATACCTTATGAGAAATTTAACAAGGGGTTAGATAGGGTACAAGGGCACACTAGAAAAGTCTAAACCAAGCTGTGGGCTAAAGGATGTCATTAGGGTAGATCTATCCATAAAGAGATACTATTTAACATCTCAAGGTCCTTCACTTTAAATATTAATATCTCTATAAGGTGACCATAAAGGATCATATAATGTACAGCAATTATAATACAATAATTATCCATTTTCTAATTATCCATCTTCCCATTAATTCTAATTATTCAAGTTAGCCCTAAGGTTAAAGAACCAAGATAAAGTAAAAGACAACACTGAAGTCAACCTAAGAATCTATTAAGGCCATACTATGTCTAATTATCAACACTATGGCATAAATTTCATAAATAGCCAAAATGCCCGTATAGGTTATTTACTCATTAAATTCTCACTTTAATACCAAATGTTATTCGAACATAAAAAAAAATCATGGCATAGATAAATAACTTTAAAATTAAAACTTTAAAATAACTTTGCAATTTTGGAAACTTTCAAAAGTTACAAAATTATTATTTTTCCCTTAAAGCACACTTAAGATTATTTAGCACATAAAACCCCTAATTATGCACATCTAGCATACTATAGTTCATATGCTTCTCGTGCTCAACATAATACAACATGCACTAGGCATACATGTTGAAAAATTATGGATGTCATATGAAAATACTAAAAATACCCCTATAGCATATAAAATTTTAATCACTTATAACTATACATAAACATGCTCAAATCTTAAAAAAATATATATTAAAATTTAAGTAAAATATGAGAGGAATAAAATGGCAAGCTCAAAAATAGCAAATGAGGTCCTTACTAGGATAAAATAGCCTATGGCTAAGCTACCCCTACTACACACGCATAATTATTCTTCAACATAGAAACCTATTCTATCATGCTATTATAAATATATATAAAAAATACATAAATCTAGCACGCTCTTACAAAAATTCACATAGTCACATATTTAGATAAAATAATAATAATAAATGGTGGACCCACATTTTTCATGAAATTATAATGAAACATAAATTATTCTTAAACATAAGATATAAACCCTAAACATGCTATCAAATTATTTGTACATAATTATAAGAGCATATGGGTTACCATATTTCCCAAGCACCAATAGGAAAACAAGAACAAAAAGGCACCATAAGCCATAATACCCAACTATACATTCTTCCTTTTAAAAACACATAAACTAAGTGAAATAATTAGGATTAAATAATTAAACAATAATATGATGATGATGATGATGATAATAATAATAATAATAATAATAATAATAATAATAATAATAATAATAAACAAAATCCTAAGGAAGAGAGAGGGTTAACACTTTAACTTCTCCTAAATTTAATACCCTTATAATTTGAAAAAAATAATGGGGCTTTATAAAGGATTATAGGAAATCAAGAAAAATGGAGACAAAAGAGGGAGAGGTTAGGTTTTTCTATAACAAGAAGAGAAATAAGGGAGCTATTAACACTTAGTTTTTTTTTTAAAGTAAGGAGGAAGGAGAGAGCTCTAACATCAAATCATTAAATAATGAAAATTTTAGGTAAAGAGGGAAAATGGGATGGTGTTGGTCAAAAATAAACAAGGGAAAAAGAGGAAAGAGTTGATTTAAAGTTGATTCATCGATACTTGAGTAAAAGGTTAAGTGTAATTACAAAATATAAGCGAGTGGGTGAGTGGTGAGGTGAAGTGATTATGGCTATAATTTTGGAGAAAAGGAAATGGAACTAGTAAGAATTTGATCTAAGGTAATGGGAGGTCGAGGGAAGGCCAACTAAGAAAAAAGGAAGGGTCCACAAAAGTAAAATAGAACAACATATGCGCAAAAGATAAATCTGATTGATGCATGAATGATCCTTGTTCATTTGCCCAACCCCTGATGATACTTATCTCAACCTCAATATCTACTTGTATAGGTTGTAAGCTCTAGTCAACCACCCAAACCCCTAGTGCTACCCATCCCATCCTCAATGCCTAATCGTTTGGATGGTAAGCTCTAATCAACCGCCTAGCACTAAAAATCTTACTTGTTCCTTTTTAACCTAATACATGTTCTACCCTAAATCAAGCACAAATAATTAACACATCCAATCTATATTATCCACCTTTTATTTCTATGATCAAATTCACATAACACATCAAGTTGGAACTAGGTTCCTAATTTGGGTTTACAAAAATAGGGTATTATAAAAATATTTGGTCATATAACAATATATTTTATTTTATTTTATATTTATGGGAGGAATTTTTTATTGGAGTTTGAAAAATGTATATTATCCTCTAATTTATAAAATACATGGTTAAACTTATCATCTTATTAAAACCTTATTAGTTATTACTGCTAGGAGGGTTAACACTTAAATTGGTACAATTATATATTTACGATAGTGAAAATGAAGTTGAAAATAGATTTTATTCTATGAGGTATGTTTTATTACATGTTTTAGTTATTATTGTTTCATTTTCATGTAGATTACAAGTATATGGCTATAATATTATGCTACAACTTCATTTAGTTTAGGAAAAATGATGTAAATATCCTATATTAATTCAGTATCTTTGAGTTAAGTACCATGCTTGACGAGAATAATGTGTTATTCAAATCATTTAGAATGATGAAAGAAAAAATTAAGAAAGATGTTTGTTTTGATGTGAAATGAAAGTTAATTGGTATAAGAAATGAAGATGGACAAAAGTATAATTGACTCATAGCTTCGAAAGTTTCTAGATTGATTTTTGGTAGCTTTGATATTGTGGTTGAAACTAAAATAAGGTTGCTAAAATTCATAAATGAATTTCGTACATCATATCTTGGGTCACAATATCGTCTGCTATTTCCTTATGGTGAAGATAACTATAGAGAAGGCATTCCATTGACTTATAATGAGAAAAATCAACAATATGGCAGAAAGTGTGCACGCCAAAGTGAGTATCTTTTATATTGTTTGCATGAAAGATATTCATAGTTATAACTTATACTATATTTCAAGATTGGCATATGTTTAATTACATTAGAAACATATATGGTGTGAGCTATATAGTGGAATAACATATGCAATTTTAAGGGGTGAGATAAATCCATCAACACATGGGAAACAAAATGTATTACCATTGTCATTCACTGTTGGTTCTCTATACACTATCTAGAATTATCAAAATGCCATGATAATTTATAAATGAGTTAGTTATCTTAATCTTTTCATCACATTTATTTATAATCCAAAATGGTTTGAGTAAATTGATTTTGTTCAAAATGTAAGCCTTAAGGTTGATGATAGAATAATTATTATACGTTGTACTTTTAAAATGGAATTGAATTATCTGATAAAATATCTTACAAAAAAAATATGACATTTGGGATAGTTTGCTATGGTAAATTGCTATATTTTATGCACTATTTTTAGTTATATTTTATTTTGTTATTTATAGTAATTATAATATAGTAGGAAATAACTCATTTTGTTTGAATTGTAGTTATATATACTATTGAGATTAAGAAGTGAGGGTTGCCTCATGCATATATATTGTTTTTTATAGCAAAAGATAATTATCCTACGAGCAATGATATTGACATAATTATTTTAGCTGAAATTTTAGATAATGACATTGATCTTATCTACTAATCAACAATTCAAGATTATATGAAACATGGATCATGCAATTCTACTAGAAGTGTTTGATTTTTGTTACACAAAGGCTTTCCCTAAAAAGTTATTTGAGCCAATGACTATTTATGATTATGTTTATTCAATTTACAAAAGATGAGATAATAGGAGAATAGCAAAGAAGAATGGGGCACATCTTGATAATAGTTTTTTCCCTTCATAATTTTTACCTACTACTCAATTATTATACACATGTTAATGTTAAGTGGTGTAAATAGTCTCACTCAATCAAATATTTATATAAATAGTTGAAAAAAGGGTATGATCATGTTGGTGTGTCTTTTTATAGAATCATGAATGATGATGAAGGAGAAAAAAGTGTCATTGAATTTAAAATATACTATGATTTTAGATATATTTCATCGTGTAAGCCATCATGGTGGTTATTTAGAAATGATATTCAATTTAGGGATCCACTAATTATGAGGTTAGCCTTTCATCTTCAAAATACACAAAGTATTGCTTTTCTCGATTCTGATTTGATCGATGATGTGTTTGATTGTTTATTGATTAATTAAAGTATGTTTCTAGCTTGAATGAAGGTGAATAGAAATTTTATAGAGATAATAAAATTAACTTATGATAAATTTCTTATGAAATTTGTTTAGGATAAGAGTTCAAGAGTGTGGTAAATGAGAATGTTTATTTGATTAATTATTTATGTCCATTTGGGAAGTGGTGAACAATGTTATTTAAGATTTATTCTTAATGTTGTCCATGGGCCTAGACATTGTGAAGAGATAGCATGCATTAATGGTGTGCAACATGCATTGTACCACAAGACATTCTATTCTTTTGGTTTATTAGATGATGATAAATAATATATTGTTGGTATTATTAAGGCTATTCATTGGGCTTATGCATGTTCTTTGAAAAATTAATTTACAATGTTATTATCATATAATTCAGTTATCTAACCTAAAGTTGTTTGGGATGATTGTTAGATTCTCATAACAGAAGACCTTTGAATATTCTTTCAACCACATTGACACAAGAGGAAATGTTTTATAGTTGACTAATTGTTATTGAATAACATACCAAACATATAACTAATATGATTGATGAAAACATCATGTATATGACATAATAATTCATGTATTTGAGTTAAATTTGAGTGACATGTTCTTTGTTTATGGATATGGATGCACATGAAAGACATTTATATAGAGGTCTTTAACAATATTTCTCAAATAAAATAGCGATATTGTATTAAATGTTACATAAATTGGAATAGTTTCATTGTTATTACTAGCTGGAAGAACTGCTCATTCTCGGTTCAAGATTTGATGCAGAAGCATCCATAAGTGATTCTCAAGATGATAGTAGCTTGGCATACTTGATTATAGAGCTGATCACATTATGTATCTTTGATAATAATACTATGAATAACCTTGATGATATTACTTTATTTCATTCTTGCAGTTATGTAACATACTTGTAGGAAGAGGATCAATCCGTTTAAGAAGTCAAGATGCCTAATATTTTTAAGTGTTACAAGCTATTACAAAGGAAGCTATTGTGAATGAAAGTCAAGTCAAGAAGACCTAGTCAACCTTTCAATTCAAAATCATTATTTTGATTAGGAATATTGTTAGTTGTTTTCATATACTACTTATCTTATTTTATTTGTAATAGTCTTTGTTGATCCATGTATTATATAGTTTATAAATACACTATTAATACTAGTTTATGTGCTAGTTAGCCATTTGTGTGTCATGTGGCTAAATTACTGTGGTAGTTAGCAATGTTCTATAGCTATATATACATGGTTTCAACATCCTTTATAACATTACAAAAAGAAAGTAGGTCAGAAAGAGAGTCTCTCTATAGTTTAAGTTTTCCATGCTATAGCAGCGGAAGTAAGAATAGGAGTAGGAGTAGAAGTAGGAATGACGAATATGAGATGTTATGAGTAGAAAGAGGAAAGCAATCACAAGAAATAGGTCTTTTATCACTCTTATATGAAACATGAATAGGGAACAAAGAATAACCAAAGGAAGAAGTAGTTCTCCTTAGTTGTTATAAGTGAAACGAAGCTAAGTGCTTCCCAAGCACAAGTGTTACAATCTACTGAAGTGGCCATCTAGTTACTTATAAAAAAAATTATGTGTCTCTAGTCATCTTACAAAGGTGTATAGCTATTTATTTGTTTGTTAAGTTTAAGAAGTTTCTTAGGTCGGGGGGTTTTAATACTGCCTTGTACCTACCTATAGTACTACTTTAATATGTATTTCTTAAAGTATTGGGATAAGCATCTAGCCTTACCCCACCCTAATTTCCTTAACACATGATGACTACCTCCTTATTTTCTTTAATAGAAGTTTAATAATTCTAATGGTTGAGTATATTGAAATCTAATACAATTAATTCACTTAGTTAATTCTCTCTTTGTGATTGAATAATCATTTCTAAGAATACTTAGAGTAACATTAGATAGGAGACATTTAATGTTTAGTTCTTTGAATTCTTGTTGAATTATTTGAATTCTTGTTGAATTAATTTTAAATTCTTGCTTGAATCTCTTCATTTATTCTTCCAAATTGGACAGTCATTGATCCTAAATCTTCTACAATCATATGTTTCTTCATTATCCTTCGAAGAATTGTGTCATTTTTGGTATCAAATCCTCAATGGATTTGTTCTAATTTTAACCCTTTCATTCCTTTCTTCTTCTTTCACGTATAAGGTTTGCTAGAAATTTTCCCTCCCTTGCATGTCCATTCATGTAGGAACTCTTCAACCTCAAAGTTTGAAGTCAAGTAGCTGATCTTAAACCAAGTCGTAACATATCTTCAACTTGTTCTTCATATCTTGAATGTTTAAGGTTGAAGATTATATTTCCTTCATCCATACCTTTGAATCTTGGAGGTTAGTGGACGATTATTATCCTTCTTCTTTCCATCTTCTAGCTTTCTTCTTATATTCTCCTTACTAATCCTCTATAACCCTTGAATATTTGTGGTGCTCGAGAGTTTTTTGGTGAGTAATTTCCAACATTCTATCTTAGTTCTTTTACCTCTTGAAGTCTTTTCTTTCTTTTGCTAGTTAGAGTCAAATAACAATTGTATATTCAACCTTAATCTTGGTAGATTAGAATCATTCAATAGTAACACACTTTTGTCTAGCAGAAGTAAGTATCATCTAGATAGTTAACTTCTATTATTTTCTTTACCATTTGATCACAATTGTAGAATAATATATCTTCACTTGTATTTGAATATCAACCATTCATTCCACCTATTCTTTGTGTCCTTTCCTTCGAGCAAGAATCCTTAATATTGTTCACCGCCAAGATGCCTTAGATTTTATTAAGAATACTTGATAATACATTCCAAAATTTACCTTCTATCTCCATCACCTTCTTGAGTTCAAGAATTCTTTAAGAATCTTATCATAACATCAAGATCAAGAAGTCATTTCCAGCAAGTGCTTGAGGTTGTGTTCAGACAAACTTGAGGAAATAATTCAAGCATAGGTGAAGAAGAAGTATCAATGAATACTATGTATGATACTTTTCAACAACTTTAAGAAAGTGTATATGCAAAAAATGCACAAATTGTGGCAAATCCCATCCATTTAAAACCAACTTCAAAGGTTAGAATCAAGGGTAATGGACCAAGATAGTCTTCAACACATGTAAAAAACCATGGAGGCTACAAATGATTGAGTAGAGGGAATGGTTAGGAGAGCAGTCCAAGCTTGAGGTAGCCATATAAATATTCAAATGGAGTATGAAGAAAGAGCACAAGAAAATGGTTCGAATAACATTAGCCATAATAGAAGAGTTTATGCAAATCATCAACCAAGGTACAACTATTTTCAAGATAAAGGTATAAAACTCGACCTTCCTGACTTTTATGGTGAATTATATGTTGAGTTATTTTTTGAATAGTTGTATGAAATTGAAATAATATTTGAGTTTAGAGGGTATGATGACGAACATAAGTGTAAGTTAATAGCTCTCAAATTTAAAAAATTTCCTAGAGTTTGGTATGACAATCTTTAAAAAAACACGTGATAAGCAAGATAAAAGTAAAATAAAGTCTTGGAAAAAGTTAAAGAAATACCTAAGAAGAAATTTTCTATCTAAATAGTATGAGCAAGAGATGTATATCAAATTGACTACTCTTAGGCCAAGACTTCTTAGTGTAGAGGAATTTACTAGGGAATTTGAAAGGCTAGCACTCTTATGTGATATGCTAGGTACTTAGGTGGCCTTAACAACTTGATTAAGGATAAAGTTAAAATCATTGCCTATGATTCTCTTGATAATTTGACTAAGTTGGCCTTAAAGTGTGAAAGATAAACTAATTTACCAAATCCTATCATAAGACAAGTGATTCAACTTATACATCTAACAAAACTAATTCTATTACACCTACATAAAAATTTGGGACACATAACTATTCAACTAATGATAAAAAGATTAGTCCTAACCGAGATGATAAGGGTAAAACTAAAGTTAGTGAAATTTTCACTAATCAATGTTTCAAATGTGAAGGATATGATCATTTTGCTATAGAATGTCCTAATCCAAGAGTTTTGACCTTAAGTGAAATTAATATTATGGAACCATGTGTTGGTTATAATGACCTAGAAACTGAGTCTAATGATTACTTCATAAGTACATATGAAGAGGATGGAAATCCTTATTTTGTACTACAAATGGAATTACAACTACAACCTAATGATCAATATACCTTGAGGGATAAATTTTTTAAAACTAAGTGTAGAATTGGTGATAAAGTTTGTTAGGTCATAATAGATAGTGGTTCATGTACTAATGTTTCTAGTGAAAAAATGATCATACAATTAAGGCTAGTTACTACTATACATCCTAAACCATATTCACTACAATGGATTAATAAGGATAAAGGAGCTAAAATGACTAAACAAATCTTGATTACTTTTTACATTAGTGATTATAATGATGAGGTATTATGTGATGTTTTGCCTATGGATGCTTCTAGTATTTTACTTGGAAGACAATGATAATATGATAGAAATGCAACTCATGATGATATAACTAATGAATATGTGGTACTTAAGGATAAAAAAAAATATAAATTGAAACCATTTCAATCTGATTATGTATAATTACCTAAGGTTAAAAAGAGCTTATTCTTACATGAACAGGAAATGATTGATTGCATTAAGTAGCTAAATCATCTCAGTTTGGGGAGAAAATATTTAGCAATTCAAACCTTACTAGTTTATTTCATGAGTATAATGATGTAGTTCTCGATGATTTACCTCCTAGACTATCACCTATTAGGGGTATAAGGCATGATGTCTATTTAATTCCTAGCATGCCTTTACTTAATAGACCTACATATGACTATAAGCTAGAGGAAGCTAATAAATTAAAAATAAAAATTAAAGAGCTAGTAAATGAGGGTTATGATAGAGAGAGCGAACATGAGTCCTTGTTGTATACTTGTCTTATTAGTCCCTAAAAATGATGGTACCTGGAATATGTGTATAGATTTTAGAGCAATGAATAAAATAACTATCAAATATCATTTTTCTGTACCTAGATTAGATGATAGGATTGATAAGCTATATGGTGCATGTGTATTCTCTAAAATAGACTTACGAAGTGGTTACCATAAAATGAGGATTAGGGAAGGGGATAAATGGAAAACATCATTTAAAAGTAAATATGGTCTTGATGAATGGGTCGTGATGCCTTTTGGGTCATGTAAAACACTTAATTCTTTTATGAGACTAATAAATTAAATTCTTTATCATTTATTGGGTGACTTCATTGTAGTTTATATAGATGATATACTTGTATATAGAAAAATTGAATATGATCATCTTCTACATTTGAGAAAATTATTTGATAAACTATGGGAAACTAAAATGTATGGAAAATTGGAAAAGTGTGAAATAATGCCTCCAAGTATAGTTTTTCTTGGTTATATTATTAGTTTTGAGGGTATTAAAGTTGACCCTATAAAAATATAAGCTATTTAAGAGTGAATTATTCCTAAAGATATATATTAAGTAAGAATTTTTCATGGGTTAGCTGGTTTCCATAGGATATTTATTAAAGATTTTTCTACTATAACTGCACTTGTTACTCAACTCATGAAACATGAAGAATTTATCTGGGCAAATGAAGCCACTAATGCTTTTAAAACTCTGAAGATAAATTGTGCAATGCTCCTATATTATCTATTTCTAGTTTTCATATACTTTTTGTAGTAACTTGTGATGCAAGTGGGGTGGGTATGGGAGGAGTTCTTTCTCAAGAAAAATACCTAGACCATACTTTAGTGAAAAACTAAATGGTTCTAGATTGAGATATTCTACATATAATAAGGAATTTTTCCATCATACAAAATTTAGAGACATGGAGTTATTACTTGAGACCTAAACACTTTCTATTAAATTCTGATCATGAAAGTTTGAAATATTTACATGGTTAAACAAAAATAAGTCCTAAACATGCAAAGTGGATGAAATTCTTACAATCCTTTGTGTTCTCTATCAAAAAATTATATGGAAAATAAAATATAGTGGCCAATACTCTTTCTTGAAGATCTGTCTTACTTGTTATGTTATATGCTGAATTATTAAGAATTAAAGTGCTAAAAGAAATGTATCCTAAAGATGAAGATTTTCATGAAAAATATCGAGCATGTAAAGAAAATGGGAACCATGGTAATTATACATTACAAGATGGATTTTTATTTAAACTTAATAGAATTCGTGTTTTGAGGTCAAGGAGAAGGGATTTACTTATCAAAGAGGTATATGAAGGAGCTATCATATGCCATTTTGGTACTAAAAAAAAATTAGAGATATTGCAAGAAAATTTCCATTGGTTATGCATGGGTGTACAAATTATAGTAAATCAATGTGTTACTTGTAAAAAGAGTAAAAATTTCCTTCATAAAGGTTTATATACACCATCACTTGTGCCAAGTCAACCATAGGAAAGATTTAGTATAGATTTTTATCTTAGGGTTGCTTAGAATATAAAGAGATAAAGATTTTAATATAGTCATGGTAGATAAGTTTTATAAAATGTCTTATTTTATTCCATGCAATAAAACAAATGATGCTACACATTTCACTGATTTGTATTTCAAGGAAAATTTATACCTAAAAAGTATTATTTCATATAAGGATGTCAAGTTTCTTAGTTACTTTTGGAAAATATTGTGGCATCTGTTAGGCACTAAGCTATTATTTAGTACTTCGAATCATTCACAAACTAATGGATAAACTAAAGTTACTTACCATACTCTTGGAACTTTGTTAAGAGGGTTGTTAAGTAAAATTACTAGAGATTGGGATACTAAGTTAGCTCATGCGGAGTTTGATTATACTAGAAGTCCTTCTAGTACTACACGTTCAAGTCCATTTGAAATTGTGTATGGAGTGAATCCTCATATACCAATTGATATGGTACCATTAAGTAAAGGTGAACTTAAAAACTATGAGGCTAAGGAATGAGCAGAGTTCTTACAAAAGCTTCATCAACCAATTAAGGGTAACATAGAATGAGCCAATACAAAATATAAAAAATAAGCTAGTAAAAATTACACTCAACAAGTATTTTCTCTTGATGATTTAGTGTAGTTACATATATGTAAGGAAAGATTTATAAACTAAGGAAACATAAACTAATTTCAAGAGCAGATGGATAATTTAAAATCTTTAGAAAATTTGAGGAAGAGTCTGAGTGCTCCTAGTGGCAAGGTTAGTAATAGACCAGTCCGACATTACCATTGCCTTCATTGCAGAAGAGATCATCTAGGAAAGGATTACATGGAAAAGCTGGTTCAATGCTATGACTATGGATAGCTTGGGCATAGGAGCTTTGAGTGTTATAGTGCGCCCTGTGAAAAAATTCAGAGATTGCAGCAACCATTGGTTAAGCAAAATCGAACACCCAGAGCAGCCCGTTCAACCTCTTTAGGTGGAGCGAACAAGCAAGCAATCAATCATAATGCAACCTCATCAGGCTTACCGTTGAGTCCCTCATAATCATTTAGATTATTAAGTGTGTGTGTAGTTATTTCTCTTGGTCGAATAGGGTTTCCTTTAAGGAGGTAGTTACCCCAAGTACCCTAGGATCCCTCTTTTGTATTCCAGGTACTAAGGCGTAAACTTCAGGGATGAAGTTTTTCTTTAAGGGGGTAGTGATGTAATACCCCAATAATTTTAAAAACCTATAATTTAATAAATAGCCTTTATTTAGGATAAATTAACTTTTAAATTTATTTAAGTTAATTATTTTGTGGATTTTTGAGCATATAAAAAGTGATATGAATATTTACTAAATTAAAATAAGTATTTTGTTATTTTATCATACTCATTTTATTTAGATAATTTTCCAAACCAATATTTTACTGAAATTATCCTTTTTAAACAAATATATTAAATTATAAAAAATTAATTTATCTATTAAAAATATTAAATTCCGTTATTCCAAAAAGATATTTTATTTTATTCATCCCCATTTTCCTTTTTTCTTTTTCCTTTTTCTTATTTTCTTCTTTTCCTTCTTTTTACTTTTCTTTTTTTTTTCTCCTTTAGACCGCTAGGCCTGTGATCCCCTTCCATGCTTGGGCCACTGGCTGGCTCGGTCCTTCCATTCCTCCTTCCTTCTCCCTCGCAGTGCCCTAGCACACCTTCTTTCTTTTCTTCCTTCCTTCCCCCCGACTGGGCCAGCCTAGTTTTCCTTTCCTCCCCTCCCCCTCGTGTATGGGTCGGCCCACTCCCTTTCCTTTCTCCCCATCTGGTCGGCGTGCCTCTTCTTTTCTTCTTCTTCTTCCCATCTCCCTTCTTCTTCAACCACCGCCTACTGTGCCTCCTACACAGCCTGCAACTGCCACCTGCCCTTTGCTGCCTGCAACCTGCTCTCACTCTCCCTCTCTCCCCTAACCTTTTCTTCCCCCTATTAGACCAAACACACCCCTGCAACCCTTCCCATCATGTGTTGCTTTCCCTTCTTCTTCTTCTTCTTCTTCTTCTTCTTCTTCTTCTTCTTCTTCTTCTTCTTCTTCTTCTTCCTCTTCCTTCCACCTTATGAGCTCCCCTTCTGCTCCTTTACCCAACTGGCCATACCTACGCTCTCCCACTCTTCCCTTTCTTCTCCTTATCCTCCCTTCTCTATCCATTTGAGCCTCCCTCCTCCCGACTGAGCCTTCTTCTCCCTTTCTTCCCCTCTTCTCCACTTCCTCTATTTTTGATCTACCACCCTGAACCACAACTACTACCACCCAAATAACCACCTGCACCACCGTTTGCCACCCTACTACCTCCCTACACCACTAAGCCACCCCACACACACTCTACAACCACCCTTCTTCTCCTTCTTTTTCTTTCCCCCTTCTCGGCCTCCACCCTGCACCACCACTGTCAGCCGCCATTCTGCCTCGTCCGCTGCCACCAAGGCCACCAATCCACTCCCTAGAACCTTCCCTACCACCCCTTTCCTCCCTTGGCTGAAACCTAGCCTTGCAACCCCTCCTTTTCCTTCTTCTTTTCCTTCCTTCTTCTCCTCCACCACCCTTGCAACCATATTTGCAACCCTGCAACTACCGCCTCTGTTGCCCTGAGCCGCTAATCATCCATCCCCAACCACCACCTACACCCCCGCTCCA
Source organism: Tamarix austromongolica (assembly GCA_039764185.1). Classification (NCBI taxonomy): domain Eukaryota; kingdom Viridiplantae; phylum Streptophyta; class Magnoliopsida; order Caryophyllales; family Tamaricaceae; genus Tamarix; species Tamarix austromongolica. The sequence continues at coordinate 20,037,884 of CM077808.1, read as the reverse complement.
TCCCTACACACAAGCTCCACCCTAAATCCCCTCCATAAGCTCTCCTCCTAACCTCCAAGACCCTAGCTGAACCAACAACTCCTCTCCCTTCTTCCATCCCTCTTCGACCCTCTCCTTCATTTCTACTTTGCGTGCAGCTCACGCTGCATGAGTAGTGTGAGTTTGTTTCCTCCCTTTGACTTGTTGGCTAATAATCTTGAGGTATAATGATGGTCAATAGTAGTATGTATTTACTTAATTTTTGATAAAGGTTTATTCCTTTGATTTTTCTACTTCTAATATAATAAATGTTGATATTATTTTAGGTAACTGGGATGAAATGCCCCAAAACCCTAATCTTAAGAATTTTAGCTAATTAAGGATTTATTTTAGAAATTAATTAAATAAATTAGTTTTTTAAAATAAGAGAGAGTAAATAGGGCCTAATTAATAGGAATTTTATAAATAATTTAATTAGAGAAAATTAGAGTGATTTGCTAATTAGAAGGAATTTAGGAAAAATCATTCAACAATCCTAAAATTTGCCTAAAAAGGAAATTTAATATTATTTTATTTAAAAATTATTTTTTTTAAATATCCCAAATATCCAAATTATTTTAATTATCCCAACTCACCTATTTTTCTTTTTCTCTTTTTCCTTTTTCCTTTTCTTTTCTTCTTTTCCTTCCTTTTTCTTTCTTTTTCCTTCTTCTCCTTTTCTTTTTCTCTTCTTCTCCGCTGAATTGGTCTTGTCTTCCCATGACCCAAACCTCTCCTTCTCTTCTTTTTCTCACGGCGCAGTCCAAACCCCTGGAACGCTGCGTTTTGGTTGTTTTTTTATCCCTGTTTCCCGGCTGTTTTTCTCCTTCTTTTCTTTTTTTCCATTCCTTCCCCCAAACTACGCGATTCACCCACCTTCTTCTTCTTCTCCCCCCATCGTAGCCTGCAACTCCCTAACTCCCTGAAGATTCCACCACCAGCCACTTGTGATTTGACCAATCATTTCCTCTCCTCTCTCCTCCCCCTGACTTGCTAGTCACCTTGACCCAACATACTTCCCTCTCTTCTCGCATGATTCCCCTCTTTTCCCCTGTTCAATTGTAGGCCATGACGCATGATAGCCTACCGTCGCCGCAATAAACCCTAACCCTACCTGTCCTATTCCCTTATCGCCACACTGACCTTATCCTCTCCTTTAAGCCCTACTCTCTATGGCTTCTATCATGTTGGCATGTCTAATGCCTTCTAAATGCCTCATTTTTGAGGTGTCAAGCCACTTTAAGAATTCCATTAGAAAGGACAATTGATCAGATATTGGGCTAATGTTCATTAATGTAAAAGAAATCGTTTACCTAATTGCACCATAAAGACTAGAGTTCTAGACTGGAACAGGGAATGATTCCTCTACTAGGTTGGATTCCTTTCTTGAACCTGCTGCCTTGCTTCCATTATTGATCTTCCAAACAAGATAACCTTCCCTTCATGCCTTATGATTTTGTTTTCCGATCCCTGCTCTTTGTTAATGGATCTCTCTTTTTGGTATAAGTCGGAATATTCTTGCTCAACTAGTCCTTGGACTTGAGCTTTTCTCCAAAACCTAGAATTTTTTTCCTCGTGCACTACTGCCACTTCAGATGCCTCTTCTGTCACCATCATCTAACGCTACCGTTAGAACCACTCCTTGCAGCGCCCTCTGACTAACTACACCACCCTTCTCCCTCGATTTACCCTACACGAGCCAACCCGACCGTGCAAAGTAGCCTCCTCGATCAACCCTTCCTTCCACATCCGCCGCTATTTGCACCACCATTAGCCACCACTGTAGCCGTAACCACCGCCTCTAGTACCTCCCAAACTGCACTGTAGACTCCCCCTATCTCCCCCTCCTACTCTCTTTCTCTCCTTCCTCCACTTTCGACCACCACAACCGCCGTCGTGCGCCACCACCATTGGTTGCGCTACCACCCTCATTCTGCTCCTCTCCATCTAGGCAATCATAAACACCCCAAATTCCACCCTCTTTCTCCCTCTCTTTTTCCCAGCACTCAACTATCTCTCTTTTCTTCTCTTTTTCCAGCCATCGCTGCCGTCACTGTGCACCACCACCGGTGCTGCCTGTCACCACCAACCTAAGGTGGTACCCTAAACCCTCTCAAACCTTAAACACTATTTATACAAGCTTTATGTATTTTATTTCATTATATTTCCATTATTGCAAATATATTATTATTACTACTACTACTACTACTACTACTAATGTTATTATTATTATTTCTACTGAGGGTCGAGGCCTTATTCTATTATTATTATTATTATTATTATTATTATAATTATTATTATTATTATTATTATGTGTTATTATTATTATTATCATTATCATTATTAATATTAATATTATTATTATTTTCAAAGTAGGGTCGAAACCCTACTTTACATTATCTTTGATTTATACTATTATTATTATTATTATTATCATCATTATTATTATTATTATTTTGTATTACTATTATTGTTTTTATTATTATTATTAGTAGTAGTAGTAGTAGTAGTAGTAGTAGTTGTAGTAGTAGTAGTAGTAGTAGTAGTAGTAGTAGTAGTAGTATTTTGGTAAATGGTTGAAGCCCTTATTTCACCATTTATTTTGAATGATACTAATATTATTATTATCGTTATTATTATTATTATTATTATTATTATTATTATTATTATTATTATTCTTGTTATTATTATTATTATCATTATTATTATTTTAGCATCATTATCATTATTAGGGTAAAATCTTCAAATCTTATATTATTATCTTTTACAATATGATTATTATTACTTTTACTTTTAGCAAAATTAGTAATTAGTTAGTGTCATTACTATTATATTATTATTTTATCCAAAATCCTAATCTTAGAATAAATTAGGAAATAATAATATTTTTAGTAGGAGGGAACCTAATCTTTAGTGTTTTCCTCTTATAGGTGAGACCAGTCAAAGCCCTAAGGAGGAGTAGGAGCGTGCTCCAGGACCGGTATCGTATTAGGTAAGGGTGTAACTAAGGCCTTATGTGTGTTATGTGCCTTATGTGCCTTTTATGCCATGTGTCATAATATGTGACCTACCCTATGTGTATTGTTATAACTATTTTATGTATGGTGCGGCTTAGAGTTGAGGTATGTTTATGTGTTATTTTATGATTTGTGTATCATATTTTTGTGTTGTGATTGTGATGTGATATGATGTGACCTTATGAGAGATGCATGCTAGGTTATGTAATATGATGATATGGAGTGAAATGATGTGGAGTTAACCTAAATGTTGCATGATCATAAATGGAATAATCTAGGGTTTTGCATGGAGGAATCTAGGGTTTTGTATGAATGGATCTAGGGTTTGCATGGGAGAATCTAAGTATGTAGGGAAGAATCTAGGGTTTGCATGGGTGAATCTAGGGTTTCACATGGAAGTTTTAGGGTTTTGCGTGAAAAAGTTTGAATGGTTACTCGTAGTGTGAGGAAGGTAATGGAAGTGTTATTTGGGTGAATTTTACGTATGGAAAGTTGATTTGAGGTGTGAGGAAGATAATGGAAGTGTTATTTGGGTGTTTGAATCGTTTGAATTAAAAATAGTACGTGAGACAGTATAAAGGTACATAGGAGACCGAGCTAGGGTTTAACGTGGCTACTTAGGGTTTCGTGGTTTCTCGTGTACTTGGTGAGTAAAGTATGATGATGAGGGTGGAATCTATGGGTTGTGATGTGTGGAGTGTTAAAATGATTTAGGTTGTGTGAGGGGGACTAGGATGGGCCACTTAGGCTAAAATTAGGGTTTTGGATTAAAACCCTAGAGTGAGACGGTGAGTGGACTTGGATGTGTAAGGTAGTGGGCCTTGACCCATATACGTGGGAGATGGGCTATAGTTTGATTTAGGGTAAGGAGGAAAGGATGTTGGGCCAAGTTAGGAGGTGCATGAGTCTTACGATGTGAGATGAGTCCTTTTGGAGGATAAGCGTAGAGGGAGTTAGTCATGCATGTCTAGGGTTAAAATTCTGAATAAGAAACTTAAGAAATTAATCATGTAAAGTAAAAGATTATTAAGGCGGGTCTACGCCGATCCACCGGTTAGGAATAGTGGTTAGAGTGTTCTACCCTATAAATGTCCGATCCACTGGCTATAATTGTGGTCATGGGCTTTATGTACTATGTGTTTTCGGCCCACTGGCTATAATAGTGGGGGTCCCGAGCTCAATAAACCAAACCTGAGCTTGCTAAGACACTAAGTACTTACAGTGGAATACCATGAGAGCCAGGGCCAACCGATCCACCGATAAGGAATAGTGGTTAGGATGTTCGACCTTATATGTGACCGATCTACCAGCTAAAATAGTGGAGGTTCCCGTACTCGCATGGTTTTGATAAAGAGCATGGTGTGAAATGAGTATCGATAAGAGATTAATTAATTAATTAATTAATCTAGAATATAAATGGCCTTTATTTGTTTATTTATCTGAAGTGATCGTGTAGTGTTTTATCATTCTGCTAGAATTATGTGCTTATATGTGTTGGCCATAGTGCACAGTTACCTTGCTTTGTACATAACATACTAATCACCCTTTTATGGGTACTGCTCATTCCCATGAGCAAGAAGCCCATCTGACATGGAGCAAGTAGGTGATGATTATTTTGATGCCTTCGATATCCATAAGGAATTAGGTAGGTCTAAGTGATAAGTTAATCTGGGTCGTGGACCGGGAGTGGCGTGGCCTGATTCTCTCTCTATGTTATTTTATTCCCTTTTGTTATTTCTTTCATATATTTGATTTTCGAGAATTAAACTTTATCGTGTAGACATTATTCCTTTCAAGGAACTTTAATTTCGTACTTTTGGATATGTAAACACTCTACGCGTACTCTGATTTTTATGTTATGATCCTTCTAGCTCTTTTTATGAACTATTGGTTTAAGTATTAATTAAGTTTAACAAATATCCTTTTTAGCCTTAGCACTTGGTACTGGAACGGAAGGAGTGAACCGGTCTGGTACTAAGTGTGGCGGTAACATTCCTGAAATTCGCAGGTTCTAATATAATCTAATTACTTCTGTTTAAAAAATAGTGAATTTTGGGGTGTTACATGGTTTACTAGTAAGGTTTGATTTTTGCGGAAAATAAGGTAACCGTTAAATCCTACTAAAATGTATGGATATATGTATGCTAGCGCATTAAGGTTTTTAATATGATTATATTCATGATATATGTTGTTAAGTATAATGTATTTAGTTGCATGTGTTGATTGAGAAAAAAGAAAGCAAGTTAATTTATGTGTCATGTGTAGAAATAATGCTTAAGGACGGAGCTTTGCTATTAATAGTAATGGTAAGTGCATATGTATGATATGTTATGCTAATGTGGCCATTTGTTGCATAAATATTGTTATTATGGACCTTAGGGGTATTTTAATAATGTTTCTTGTGTAAGGGTGTGGCTTAAATAAGTGTAGGTGCTAATGTGTATTAAAGTTTAATAATAATGGTTGGTAGAGTTGGATGATGGGTATGGAGCATGAATATTAATATTTTATGTAGTGAGGGTCTTTTAATAAAAGTAGCATGATAAGGGCAAAATGGTAAATTATAAGAGTAAAGGGGTAAAATGGTAAATGGACAAGGAATGAGAGCATGTTAGTAATTTTACATGGAAAGGGGATAACTTGGTAATTTTGGGGTGTAAGAAAGTATTTTGGTGAATTATATATAATGGAAAGGGTATTATGGTAATTTTGTAAGTAAAAGGGTAAAATGGTAATTTTACAAGTAAATGGGGTAAAATGGTAATTTAATAAAGAAGAATGGTATTTTGGTATTTTGGTATAAAAGAAGGGTATTTTGGTAATTATGTAAAGTAAAAGGGGTAAAATGGTAATTTGGTAGAAATGAAGGGTATTTTAGTAATTATGTAAAGTAAAAGGGTAAAATGGTAATTTGTTGTAAAGGAAGGGTATTTTGGTAATTTAATAAAGTAGAAGGGTAAAGGATAAAATGGTAATTATAGTGATGAAGAAGGGCAATTTGGTAAAGTAACCAATTAAAAGGGCAATTTGGTAATTATAATAATGAAGAAGGGCAATTTGGTAATTTAACCAACTAAAAGGGTAATTTGGTAATTATAATAATGAAGAAGGGCAATTTGGTGATCTAACTAACCAAATGGGAAATCTAACAAATGTAACAAATATGAAGGGTGATTTGGTAACTTAATAAGCCTAAGGGGCAATTTGATAATTTAGATAAGTAGAAAGGGTAATACGGTAATTAAACCTACTGGAAGGGTAAATTGGTAACTTAACAAGTACGAGGGGAAAAGTTGGTGATTTAATAAGTATGGAGGATAACTTAACGCATGTAAAGGTGTAATATGGTAAATTGGCAAATAAAAAGGGTGACGTGGTTGTTTTATAAAGAAGGGACATTTAAGTAATTTTACAAGGATGATAAGGATAAATTACTAACTTGTGTTAAACACGTCAATATATTAAATGAATTTTATAATAAGACAAAAGTAACATTGAATGATGAAATGAGAGGATTTGACAGATCAATACATATCACAAGAACACAACATAACCTAGGATTGGATGGATAATTAAAGGTGTGGTGTGGTGTTTATCTCATATTCATGAATAAGGTATCTTAATCATTAATCATGCATGATATTGCGTGTTTGTGAATTAAGGGCATGTTAAGGTTATGTGTGCCATGATCCTTTGATATGAACTAACCAGACTCTAAGATCATATTGTGATCATGATGTGATAAATCCTTTATGGCATATGAACAAATAGAAACAAATCCCAAATTAGAATTGGATGAGAGAAGGATGGCCTTAGTAATTTCTTTAGGTGATCATGGATAATTGTATGAATAAAGTTTACTTAATGATATCATAATGAAATGGAAGTGAATAAGTATGTGGTTGTTGTACTTCTTGTGGTCATCTTAATTAAGATACTAATAATTAAAGTGGAAGACCTTGAGATTAGAAATATTCCTAGGCCAGGATTGATAGTGGTACAGCCCATGATTATTATGGTATTTGCTGGTGTACCTTAGTGTCTGGGCTAGGCCCCACATCTTACTCTATCTACCTCTACGAACCTATTTAGGGGGTTTGTATACTTATGAATTAGGTGTCCTTGTCAATAGGGCACTATGTAGTTTGTATGCATCAGTATGACCAGGGTACCTTTGTGTCCTTTGGTTGATGGTTGAAGCATATTGAGTTTCTTATAATCGCTAGTATGACCGGTGTACCTTTACATCTTTGGGTTCTTGATCTCCCCTCAAGGAAAATAAATAGAAATGTTGTGCTAATTAAAAGGAAAAACACTAATCATGTAAAGTGAATGATGATTGAGTCGGGTCTAGATTGATTATATCATGTGTACCGGTCCACTAGTTATAATAGTGCCTCAGGAGCATTTTGCCTTGGAAGATGTATATGTGTACCGGTCCATCGATTATAATAGTTACCTAGAAGCGCTTTGTCTTGGAAGATGTATATGTGTATTTCGGTCCACCAGCTATAATAGTGGGGGTCCCAACTCAATAAACCAAATATTGGATGTGAATAAATTATAGAAAAATACTAATCACTTATAGTGGAACACCATATGAGTCGGGACCACACCGATCCACCAGCGATATTAGTGGTCAAGAGCCTTCTGCCTTGGTGACTTGTCCACTGGCAAATAATAGTAGTTAGGTGCATGTTGCCCTATATGTTTTTTATCCAATGGCTATAATAGTGGAGTTCCCACACTCACATGGATATAATTCGAGATATGATGATGGAATAATGATATTCATTAATGGCTTGAGACTAAATGAGTTACTATCATCCTCATGATCTATTGTTATAATATAAGTTCAGCCTTGGTGCCTATCTCTGTCAGCGTATGATGGAATTGCTAAGTACATGGATGTTATGTATGCATCTTTTATTATATGTGTGGTGTTGAATGGTGTATTAGTTCATATGTTATCATTTTATACTGTTTATGTATGATGTGTTGCATGCAAGCCTACCTTTTAGTTTGGCTTAAAAGGGTTACTTAGTACTATAGTACTGAAGAATTCCATTTATGGACCCCTGTCTATTCAAGGGGCAGTGTCCCTTATCGGTCTACTTCAGGTATTATTCAAGTGCGCATTGGGTAAGAGTGTAAAGATCGTCTAGGAATAATTCAGGGTTTTCCTTTTACCTTTTATTCTTTGTTAAAATGATCTCCATTATTGTATCTACTAGTAATGGGTTTTATTCTTGTAAAGTGTTTATCGCACTACTCTAATTTAAATAAAGTTTGATTTTGAGGAAATTGTATTTTGATCTTTTAGCCTTAGCACTTAGTACTGAAATGATAGGAGAAAACCGGTCAGGTACTAAGTGTGGTGCTAATATCCCCAAAATTCATAGTTGTGCTTTTTGGTTATGCTATTTTTCTTTAAATAAATAAAAATTCAGTAGTGAATTTTGGGGGTGTTACACTTATAGTTGACAAAAAAATGAGATTGCAAGAATTTAGCTCTATCGATGAATGTGCTGACTTGACATAGTTTTTAGAATGGATTGTAAATATTAGGGATGGAACAATTGGAGATCCTAATGATGGTCATGCAACAAATACAATTCTAAGTGATATATTATCTAAATATTATAATGATCGAATTATAGCAATTGTGGAAATCATGTATCCATAATTCACCATCAATATTATTGATGATGTTTATTTTCAAGGGTGATCTGTATTAGCACCAAATCATGATATTATCCAGTCTATAAATGAATACATAATGTCAATCAACTCAATTAGAGAGAAAACATATTTAAGTTTATATACGGCGTGCATATCTGAATCAAAAAATAATTTATTGCAAGACCTACATACTCTAAAATTATTGAATGGAAAAAACTGCTTTGGTGTGCCTAATCGTGTTTTGAGCTTAAAGATCGGTACATATGTAGTGTTATGGAGGAATATTGATTCTTTGCCTAGGTTGTGCAATGATACTAGGATGGTTATTACAAGACTTGGAACTCACGTTTTGGAAGTAAAGATCTTAGGTGAAAGGTGCAAGTTATAAAGTATTATTACAAAGAATATCATTAACACCATCCAACTCGAGCTTTCCCATTCAATTTCAATTGAAGACTATTTCTATTGATTTTATCATATATAATGACAATCAGCAAAAGCCAAATACAGTCCCCTAGTATTTTTTTTATAAAAAAAATTAGTATTTAATCATTGTTAATTTTATTAGAAAAGAAGTATGTGGAATTAGGTATAATTCAAATGAGTCACTATATGAATATTGAGAAAGATTTAAAAGACTATGTGTTAAATGCCACCAACTTCAAATTAGTGACCGATTATTGATGCAATATTTTTATGAAGCCCTAATACCTCTTTTATAGGAGTATGATAAAGGTAACAAGTGGAGATGCATTAGTAAGTAAAACTCCAAATCAAGCTAAACAACTAATCTCTAATATGGCTGATAATTTACAACAATTTGGAACTATGAACTATGTAAGCTAAACAAATAGAATTAATGAAGGTGACATGAAAGTTATTCAAGATCAACTTTAGGAGAATACCTCATAAGTTGCTCATTTACTACTCCTATATCTAACATTGTTGCAGTTGGAGCTCCATAAGCTCGTACTTGTAGTATTTGTATTAATTTGACTCATACTATAAATGCATGTCCTTCTCTATAGGTTTAGGATGTAAATGTTGTTGGTGGTTTTGCTAGAAAACCCTTTAGGGAATATTACCATTTTCCTAATATGTAAAATGAGGGTTAGAGAAAGCATCTAAATCTTACATATGGACCTAGGACAAATCCACCACATTTTAATGCTAATTAAAATATTGTTAGATGTTCTTTCATTGAATCCACCTTAAAACAAAATAATTGGTCCTACACTTAAGTATATAATTAATAAATTAGCCAATAAAATTAGGCAAGTTCATTTTTATGGTTCAGAATATGAAAAGAAGACATATTCAAATCTCTAACAGCTAGACACCCAAATAGGACAAATATACACTGGTCTAAGTAACATAGAAACTCGGTTATCTAGAAAGCTCCCTTCTCAACCCATTCTTATTCCTAAGAAAAATGCTAAGGTTATAACACTCAAGAGTGGAAAAGAATTAGAGGGACCTAAGGGTAAAGAGAGTAAGATTGAGAAATGACTGGAGGTGAAACCAAAGGGTGATGATAAGAAAGAAACCTTGAATAATGAAGAGAAATGTAGAGTGAACCATAAGAAATATGATCTAACCTATAACTATGTCCTCACTTTTAAAGAACCCCACCTTTTCCATTTAGGTTTGCTATATCAAAGAAAGAGGTTGTTAACAAGAGAATCTTCGAAACCTATAGGAAAGTAAAAGTAAATATACCTCTTTTGGATGCTATTAAACAAATATTCAATTATGCAAATCTTTTGAAGGAGCATTACACCAATATAAAGTAGTTTAAGAGTAATTAGAAGGTAATTATGGGGAAGAATATCATTGCCATGATTTAAAAGAAAATGCCCCCAAAGTGTAAGGACCCAAGTATGTTTACTATCCATTGAAATATTGGTAATTTGAGCTTAAGAAGATGTATTTGAGATTTGGGGTTCTTTGATTAATGTTATAGCTAAATTTATCTATGAATCTTTGAATCTAGGAGCTTTGAGAAAATTATTTTTATTATTCAATTATCAGATATTACAAATGCATATCCTTTAGGAGTACTTGAGGTTGTCTTATTATAAGTTAATGAATTAGTTTTCCCCATTGTTTTTATATTCTTAACATGGGAAAAAATTTGTGTGATAATGTATCATTAATCTTAAAAAAACTCTTTTATTAAAACTTCTAAAGATAAAATTTATGTTCATGAAGGTAATTTAACTACAGAATTTGATGGTCAAATTATTAAATTTAACATTTTTGATGTTATGAGATATCCTAGTGATGTTTCCTCTATGTGCTTAATTGATACTATGAATGTCGTTGATCTAATTGTTCAAGAATTTTTTTGATGAGACTCACATAAATGAATTATTGTATGAGTTGGAAACTACTAAATCATCGATTTAGGATGTAAAACTCTTAGAAAATAATCCTACACTGATAAGGTTTAAGGTTCATTCTCCTTTATTGGCTTGGCCACTCAATTCCTTAAAACTTCTACCTTCTATTAAATCAACATCTAAAGTAGAACTTAAACCTCTACCTTTTAATCTTAATTATGCTCTTCTTAGGGAATTTGAGACTTTACCTATGATTATTTTTGGTTCTCTAGATCCAACTCAAGAGGAAAAGTTGTTAAGTGTGTTGAGGGAATACAAAGAGGCCATAAGATAACCTATTACTAATATTAGAGGAATAAGCCTAACTTTGTGTATGTATCGAATTATCTTAGAAGATAGTGCTAAATCTGTTAGAGAGGCTTAACTTAGGTTAAAACCTTCTATGATGGATGTTGTAAAGAAGAAGATCCTAAAGTGGTAGATGTAGAATTAATTTACCCTATCTCAAACTCTAAATGGGAAAAACCTATTCTTGTAGTACCAAAAAAACTAGGATTAATGTGGTAGAAAATGCTAAAGGAGAGGATGTCCCGACTAGAGTCACTGATAATTGGAGAGTATACATATGCTTTAGGAAATTGAATCAATATACTTGAAAATATCACTTTCCATATCCTTTTATAAATCAAATGTTAGAAAAGCTAGCTGGACAATCTTTCTTTTACTTCCTAGATGGGTACTCTTGATATACCCAAGTTTCCATTGCTCCAGAGGATCAGGAAAATACAACTTTTACTTGCCCCTTTGGCACATTTTCATTTAGGAGAATGCCCTTTGAACTTTGTAATGTGCTTGGTACAATTCAAAGACACATGATGAGCATAGTTTATGATCTAATGGAATATAATATAGAGATTTTTATAGATGAATTTATTATCTTTGGTGATTCTTTTGACATATGTCTCCATAACTTATCTCTTGTGTTGAAAATACACATTAAAACTAATCTTGTGTTGAACTTTGATAAATTTCATTTCATGGTAGAACAAGAAGTAGTGGTAGGGCATGTTGTGAGTTTAAGAGGGTTGGAAATTGGTAAACCATAAATTAAATTAATTATCTCATTACCTTACCTTACATGTGTGTGTGATATTAGATCATTTTTAGGGCATAATGGATTCTATAGGCACTTTATTAAAGACTTCTATAAAATTTCTTATATGTTATGTTTCTTTCAAAAGATGTTCCATTTCAATTCAATGATAAGTGTAAAATTACTTTTTATTACTTGAAAGAGAAATTAACTAATGCCACTATTATTCACCCTCCTGAGTAGAATTTGCTATTTAAAATAATGTGTGATGCAAGTGATAAAGTAGTAATAGTTGTATTAGAGTAACAAAAAGAGAAATAACTTTATGTGATTTATTATGCTTATACATCACTTGATCCTCCACAATGTAATTACATTGTGAATGAAAAATAAATGTATGCAATTGTGTTTGCTTCCGAAAAACTATGTTCTTACTAGCTTGAAACTAAAGTGATTTCCATTTTTGACCATAATAACCTTAGATATTTTTTGAAAAACAGAGAATAAAATCATATACTTTTGAGATGGATGCTTTTGTTATAAGAAATTGATTTAGAGATTATATATATATATATAAAGGTGTTGAGAATCTAGTGGCATATCATCTAAGTAGAATAGCGCCTAAAGAAGATTGGGCTATGATTTTTGAATTCCTTCCCGATGAGCAATTATATTCAATGATTGTGGAACCTCCTTGGTATTTTGACATTATGAATTATTTGGTGACTAAGACTTTCCTTAGTGAATTATCAAAGGATAAAATAAAGGTTGATTCTAAGTATTATGCTTGAGATGATCCATATCTTTGGAAATCTTGTTTCAATTAAGTTATGAGAAGATGTGTGAATGAATCAAAATATTGGTCTATCTTGAATTTTTACCATACTTAAGATGCTAGAGGATATTTTGATCCTAATAGAACTACTCATAAAGTAGGTGGCTTTTATAGGCACACTTTATATAGAGATGCTTATTGATTTACAAAGAGTTGTGAGTGATGACAAATGACTGGTAATTTATGTAGGAGAAATGAGATGCCTCAAACTAGTATTATGGTTTATAGAATGTTTGATATTTGAAGTACTGATTTTATGGGCCAATTTCCATCCTCCTTTGGTTGTGTTTATAACATTCTTGTAGTTTATTATGTCTCTAAGTGGGTAGAGGCCAAGGCCACCAAATTTAATGATGTTAAAATTGTGGTAAAATTTATGAAAAGAAATATTTTTAATATATTTGGTGTACCAAATAAAACTACTAATGATCATGGGACTTATTTTTGTAATATAATATTTAGTTCTCTTTTAGACAAATATCATGTCACGCATTGGGTTCCTATTGCATATAACCCATAAACTAGTGGGCGAGTTGAGGTGTCCAATAGGGAAATTAAATAAATTTTAGATAAAATAGTAAAGCCCAATAAGAAAGATTAGAGTATTATATTGGATGATGCTCTTTAGGCTTATAGAATGACATTTAAAACTGCAGTTGGGATGTCTCCTTATAAGTTGGTTTTTTTCATTTACCAATAGAGAGAGAGCATAAGTTATACTGTGTGGTGAGGCAATGTAGCTTATACTATATGAGCACTAGTAAAGAAAGAAAGTTATAATTGTAAGAGGTAAAGAAATTGAGGCTAGAGGCATTCTCATAATGTATGGATGTAAACAGAGAATACCAAAGATTTTAATGATAAGATGATAACTAGGACATCATTCCATATAGGGAAGAAAGTGTTATTGTTTATTCACGAATGAAATTATTTCCTAGTAAGCTACAATCACTATGGTTTGGTCTCTTTATTATAACTAACATTTTCCTTCATATTGTAGAAGAATTTAAAAGTATTGACAAAAGTAAGATTTTCAAAGTGAATGACCACAGGTTGAAGGTGTTTCACAAGCTAGAAAAAGTGGAGGTAGTTGAAGACATTGATTTGGATATTGCATGTAAAAAAGAAGGATGTTAAGCCAAGGATATTAACCAAAGGCGCTGCTTAGGGGGAAATCCAAGGGTAACTGGATTTGTGTGGTTCCTTTTAGTGCTTTAGTTTTATTTTTTAGAATATGTGCTACTAATATGAACATACCGTATGCTTAGTTCTAATTATGCCTTACATTGACGGCTCTTAAGATTTAAGTGTGGGGGAGGGACATATTGTTTTCTATATATTTGATAGTTCTTTTTTTAATAAAAAAAACTTAAAAATAAATGTGCAAGATAGTATTCTTGCTTCATGAGTTTATATAGTCTCTTTACTATCATCATTATAGAGCCAAGATTTTTTTTTAAATCATAGTATTTCATTCCTATTTTTTTATTTCACCTTTATAAAAAAATATTACAAATTCAAAAATAAAGGGAGAATAAGGGAAGAGGTAGGAATGAATTATTAAAAACATCATGCATAGAAGTTCTATTTTGCATGAATTAATAGATGTGTAACTACTTTTTTGATTTGCATTATTTTGATAAATGCTACCAATCCTCAAAACTTCATTTGGACAAATGACATTTTAGATTTAAACTATTAGCTTATTTGGTGAGATCTAACTTGTGTTTAAAATTATTTTAGCCCTTGTTCACCATTTTAAATTACCAATTAAGATTTTATTTGACATCTCTTTATGATGCTTGTAGTGTTGGTTGGAAGAAAAAAGAATAAGAGAGAGATAGTGTAAAAGAAAATAAGGTGAAGAAAGAAAACAAAATAACTTAAGGTACCAATGTGGAAAAAAATAGGGCGGAAAATCCACTAAATCCTTATGCTGAGTAGGATGGAGCATAAAATACACCACCTTTGGTGGAGCGTGACTCAAATAAATATATATATATAAAGGAAGGGAATAAAAGAAAAAAAAATCAGATAAAGAAAATAAAGTTATTCTCTCATTGCATATATTATCTACGTTATGAGTAGTCTAAGAGAAGGATAATAGAGGCTAGGTATGCATGTCAATAAAGGAATTAACCTAATCTAACTTTATTATATATATAGATATATTTCTGTCTAACTATTTAACTCACTATGATTAGCTACCAGTATATTTTTGAAATGGTTATTTGTTTTGGGTCAAATTTGAGCCAATGGTCATTTTTACCTCGGGAATGTAGAGATAGGGTGTAGTATGACATTATTTTATTGTGTATCATATGATTATATACATTGGATAAATGGAGGCTAATGTATTTATTTGTTCAATGACAACCAAAATTCAATTGCAGGGGAATTTTATGAATACATATTTTTATATATAGTATGCCTTCTTAATTTAAGTTTTTGGTCAATTAATTAAGTAATATTTTAGGTTATTTATATTGTTTATAATTATGATTAAAGTGATAATAATCTCAAATTCCAATGAAATTCAAGAAAAATGAAAAATTTGTAAGAATATTAATAGTGTTTCGTATTTTGGTCATAACTTTCTCATGTGAACTCTGATTTAGATGTTTTAAAGTTTTATGGAAAGTAAAAAATGAGATATAAAATTTTTATTTCTAAATATTTTTTTAAATCCATTCATATCATTGTAAAAAAATGAGATTTAATGTATCATTGTGAATATATCCTAAGTAACAAATTGTTTTGAAAGAATTATTAATATTTTCTTTTTTTGAAATTGAGATATGGAGAGGGTAGCAGATAAAATCTACAACAAACTAAGAAAATGTCTACAACATGCTTTAAAAAAATTAATAAAGATACAAAGTAGTACATGTAGAAACCAACTTATATATATATATATATATATATATATATATATATATATATATATATATATATATATATATATATATATATATATATATATATATCATATGAGGATGGACCACAGGGAAGAGAGCACAATGCCACCGAGAAAAAACATATCGGAGACTAAAGTCTTTGCCGAATAAATCAAGAACCAAAAATTTTCTTTTTCCTCCTACTCCACCCCACATGTAAATTATGAACCTATTAAATTAAATTTTAGTATTTATATAAATAGAGGGAATAGCTATAGGAAGCGAGTGCGTTCGTAATACTCTAGTGTATAACTAACCGGTGAAAGGAGTCTTCTCCCGTGTACTTTAAATCGAAAATTTTTTGTACTTATTCTTAATTTCACTATTTTTATATAATCCTCTACTTAATTTTTATGCATTTATAATTATAAATGTGATCCATATTAATTTCAATAGCCATATTTTATTAATTGTTGAAATTTTATCATACTAGAATATTATATATTATGAATTATTGTGATTTAATATACAAATTATATTTGTGATTAATGTTTAAATTCTTGTCCTTTATATTAATCCTCATCAGTTTTATATTTAGGATTAAGGATAATATTTATTCGGTTAATTCTAGTAGATTATTAATTCATTGAAATAAATAGAAATTAATTTAGTTTAGGGTATTTGTAAGGAACCAAATTAAATTAAAATATAATTTATTGTAGTCAAATTTAGAATATTGGATTTATAATTTGATTAGGGCTAATGAGATTATGGAAAAATTAATGTAATTAATTTATTTCTAGATGAATAAATAGCAAAACTTAAGTTAGAGAAGTTAATTAGTATTAGGAGAAATGCAGGAATTAGCCCAATTATATAAAATTATGAATAAGAAGAGTAAGTAAGATAATTCATTATGGTTAGCCTATCAAAATTGATTATTTATATATCCATCACTTGAAAAAATTGGTTATGTGAATTTAATATAGACATTGGGATGGAGAAGGGTAGGATATGTATACATTAGTTTAGTTATACCTCATAACTTTCCTTACAACTTTCTAGTGGTCAATTTTTAGAGTACTCTTGTAACGTCTCAAAATCCCCAACAAACATATGTAATGTCAGCTCTTGTGCAAACCTGAGTACACATAAGGCATCCAACTACAGAAGCATATGGGATATTCTTCATCCAACCTATCTCTAAGTTAATTTAGGACATTGACTTAACTAAAATTTGTCATCCTTAATAATAGGATCAACACTTAGTGTACAATCTATTATCATATATCTTTCTAACGCCTTATTGATATATGCTTCTTAAGATAGTCCTAATATCCCTCCAAATCTAACTCTATGAATATTAATGCTAGTGATATAAAATGCATCACCCATATCCATCATATCAAAATTGTTAGAAAGAAATTGTTTCACCTCATATAGCATCCATTTATCATTGCATGCAAGTAAAATGTCATCTACATACAAAAATAAGAAAAAAAGCCTTACTTCCATTGACCTTGATGTATGTACACTGATCCATGGCATTCTATTTAAATCTAAATGAACAAATGACATGAAACTTTAGATACCATTACCAAGAGTCTTGTTTTAATCCATATATGACTTTCTTAAACTGGCAATCAAGATTGTTGTCTTCAGGAGATGAAAACCCTGCAAGTTGATTCTTGTATACCTCTTCCTCAAACCCACCATTTAAAAATACCATTTACACATCCATCTGTTATAGCTCAAAATTCAAATGAGCTACTAATACCATACCTATGAATGAGGAATCCTTAGTGGACATAGGAGATAAGGTCTCCTTGTAGTCTTCTCCATCTCTTTGAGCAAACCCTATAGCAACTAGTCTAGCCTTATGCCTATCAATGTTCCCTTATGAGTCTCTCTTGGTATTAAATATCCATTTACAACCAACAGGCTTAGCCCCATGATGTAATAGTACACGGTCCTAAACGTTATTGACCTTCATGGAATTCATCTCTTTTTTCAAGAAGTGAAAAAGGTTTTAGGATCATTCATAGCACAAATGTCATAGTCAAACTATTGTAAGGACATATAAAACTCACAAGGTATAACCGACCTTCTTTAAATATTATATCTTTTTAAAGTAGACCCAACATTCTCTAGAGGAGCTTGCTCAATAGTGGTTTTTCAACAAATAAAGGAATATCTGGAGTAGCCAGATCTACTAATTTTAAGTTAGCATCTTGTGGAGCTACATTAGCTTGTTTTTTTCAGCCATGACAAGAAATGGAATTGCACAACAAACAAAATTTACTCTATCACGTGAAGTAGAAGATTCTTCTACTGAATGAGTAGGTTCATGAATTGGATTTCTGATCTAATAATTCCCACTAATTAAGTCAAGTTCAAGAAATTTAGCATTTCTTAACTTCATAAATCTAGTGCTATGTGATGAACAATAGAACCTATAACCCTTAGACCTTTCAACATATCCAATAAAATACCCACTAATGGTCCTTGGGTCAAGTTTCCTTTCTTGTGGACTATAAATTTTTATTTCATTCAAACATCCTAAAATTTGCATATGTTTTAAACTTAGCTTCCAACCCTTAAAAAGATCAAATGGTGTCTTAGACACTGCTTTAGTTAGAACATGGTTTAAAATATACACCTTTGTCTTAAGTATTTAATTCCAAAAATATCTAAGAATATTGGAGTTGCTAAGCATACTATGAACCATATCTAAAAAACTCTAATTTCTTCTTTTAGCTACTCCATTCTAGCCTACTAAAACAGGCATAATAGATTGGAAAACTATCCCATTCTCCTAAAGAAACGTTACCAATGGACTATGTGCTTGTCCATTTGTACCTCCCATAGTACTCTCCACCTATATTAGGCCTCAAAATTTTAATTTAGTTATCACATTGTTTATATACTTTAGCTTTGAATACTTTAAAAACATCTAATACTTTATGCTTATTGTTAAGAAAGTAGAGATATATGTATTGTAAATAGTCATCAAGAATGAGATGAATTATTTCTGACTGTGTGAGTTCATATCAGAAATCATATGTTGGTATTTATAATCTCAATTAGTTAATAACTCCTATTGGAACCTTTCTTATATTTGTTTGTTTGTTTTCCCTTTATACAATTTCTAAAGTTAGCAAAATTTAGAGTACCAAGTACTCCATCATTTACCAATCCCCTTATTTTCCTAATAGAGATATGACTAAATCTTTTATTTCAAAGCATTGCCAAGTCATCATTTTAACACATATTGTTGAACCAATATCCAAATTCATTACAACATTAGAATCATCATGCATTAAATCAATAGAGTAAAACCTTCAAACAATGTAACATACCCAAGATGATTTGTTTCACAAAACAAAGTAATGGAATTATCTTTGAAAACAAATGAGTGTCCAAATAGTATAAGTATTGAAATAGAAATCAAGTTTCTATTGAAAATTGGAACATAAAAGATCTTTTCTAACATTAATATATGACCACTAGAGATAACTATCCTGCATGAGCCTATTCCATGAATAGTTGAATGTATCATACTATTTATAAAGATACTTTGTTCATTGTCCAATGGTTCCCTCATCCTTATCATATCTTGCAATGAATTGCAAAGATGGATTGTAGAACTAGAATCAATGTGCCAAGCATTATGATTTAAATCTACTAAATGAACTTCAAAAAATACCAAATAGGTTACATTACATTTTTTAACAAGCCGGGCTTTGTACTTAGCACAATCCTTCTTCATGTGTTATTTCATTATGTAGAAGGAACACTTAGATTGCTTCTTTCTCTCACCCAAGGGTTGTAATTTACCTTATTCTTTGGGAATGTTTTCTCCTTCCTTTCCTTATCCTTGGATAACATCATAAAAGTCTCCCCATGATCCACCAAAAGTCATTCATCCTCTTTAACACACATAGTCATTACTTTATTGATTGACCTTTGTACATATGTGTGTGGTAGGTGACTTTGAATGGTGTATATTCCTTTGGAAGGGTATTAAAGTGAACTAGGAAGGCCTTGTCATACACACCATTCAAATTCAATGGTGTGTGGTACGTGTCAACCTCCAGAAAATTGAGCTGTGATGCTAAGTCATTCATCTTCATGATGTTCTCATACACACCCTTGATAGTAGTGAGCTTCATGGATGAAAACTTCTTTCTCAATAAACTAGCTATGGCCTTGTCCGAATGGATGAATTGTTCATCAATAGCCATTAGCAAGTCGTTGATATCCTGATGATGATCAATTAATCCTCTCATGGAAGAAGACATCTCAGTTTTTATGTACTTGTAGTTTATGTGATTGGATTTCATCCATCACTCATGTGTTGTCTTTTCCTCATTAGTGCTTTCTTTAGTTATCGTAGACTTTGGATACTCAATAACCTCATCCATATCAAAGGACCTAAGTTTTAGGATAATTCTCTTATTCCAAACCTTATAGTTGTCCCTTTTCAAATCAGAGACCTCAACATTGAGATCATACATCGAATATAAACTAGGATAGTTTACTGTAAAATTTAAACACACATGTTTATGATCAATTTGAAGCCAAAACATCTACATACATGCTCTACCAATGTAAAGCATGTCAAAACGCAACTAGCATAAATCAAAATATATTAAAACTTCATGTGGGCTAAGTACTTAATTCAAATAGGCTCATACATATTAATATTAAAACTATTAAGTCATTCTATAATCCTCAATCCCCGTGGGAAAATTGAGACCAATGACTTAATATTCTAATTCAATGTACTTAAGATATGCTAATGAATAGTCTTGTGGGACTTCACCCATTATATATACGTAATACATCACTACTAATATCATGTAATATAGATGTCACAAGGAAATAAATGAATGCATGATTATTCATGATTAGATTTGTTGTGACTAAGTTCTAATCATTTAAATCCTGCTAATCACCACATGATACATGCTTTATGTAATCAAAACTTCTCCAAAAAATACCTAAATATGCATGGACCTAAATATAACCATAGGAGAAAGTATAACAATCAAATGGAAATTCCATCAACAATGGTTGCTAGTGTTGGACAACACAACCGTGTTGAAAAAAAAATACAAGGCTCCCATGTTAATAAAACGCACCCATATTTTCTTAATTGCTTAGATTCTTGAGAGCTTGAGAAAAAACACAACTCCCTAGTGTTTATAAACATGGACCTTGTTTCTTCATCAAACACCAAGGTTGAGACTTCAAAATAAAACATGGCCCTCTCATGTTAAGAAATAGGGACGTATTTCCTCTTAATGATGAACAATTATGCCATTTTTTTAAACACGACCATACAAAACATAAAGATATTAAAAATGATGATTATTTTAAATCAAATACGTCAGAGGTCATTATGGCTCTGATACTAAATGTTAGACGAATTTTATGCATGAATTCTACTTAATAGTTAACATATATAACTTATGCATAATCCAATGACAAAAGTAGAAAATCTTAATGCATAGTACAAGTATTCAATATGTGAAATTTAATTATATAACACTTGTTGAGGATCAATAGATATGTACCTCTAGCTATTGATGAAGTTAATTTTATCGAAAATATAATTAATAAAGAAAATGAAACACAATTTATCAGTTTTATTCCCTCTTTGTTTAAACCTAATGGTGCATATTTCTTACAAAGGAGTGGAAATAATAAACTTACTAGGTTTTCTTCTTTGTCTTTGATTTCACATAAAAAAATGAAGAAGAAACCTCTCCTTTTCCACTCTTCTATATAAATATATATATGTGTGTGTATGGAACTGCAGCTATATGTCAGAAAACATTGCGCACCACCTTTTGTGTTGCACTTCTTCCTTTCATACGTGTAAAATGGTAGAGTAGGTTATAACTAACTCTTTATTTTTCATCGTAATTTCCAAATCAAAATTTTGAGATAATTAATTAAATAAATAATTTAATTATTTTCTTTATCTCTTCATCACATGACACACACATCCTTGAATCCATACTTTCTTAATACTAATTCTATCTTTAAGAATTAGACGGAGATATTAATGTTAGATTTAATTACTAATATATTACCATAGAATATAAATTCTATAGCCAAAGTCTTTATGTCTAATTTAATATGAATCACGTCAAGAATATATATAATATTAAATACTTTATTTATAAAAATTAATAACAATAATTTTATAAAACTAAAACATATTAACATTTTTTTCCTCCAAGATTCAGATTTCTGGAGTATCAAATGCTCCCCGGTGGAAATGCTCAAACAACCGTCGGTCATCATCATCGAGTAATCTACTGAAATTATGGATAAATGTATCATTTAATTCAGCAACATACGAAACTTTCTTTTATAACATTCTACGCTTTTAATACAGTATAATTGAATCAAATAATTAAAGAATTTTACTCTTCAAAAACCACAGACTACACACGATGGGTGAAAAAGATGATTGCCCAAGTCTCTCTCAGGCATTGCATTCAGGCGGGACACCTTGAGGGAACCTCTTAGTATCAGCACAGTAATTATAAATCATATACTGCTCCTGCACCTGCTTCATCCTCGCCTGTCCGGTCGAATCCACCTCTTGATTCAACCACTCTGACTCAGAACTCGACCCACCACTACCACATGAGGACTTCCCCGACGCCGCAACACAAGCCTTCTCGTCATTGAAATTCCGGTAGGAAGCCGTAAACGGAGCTAAAGACCAGTCCGTCTTGACCCTCCCACCTTGGGTAGCCCAATCATCCGCATTCCACAAACTGGAATAAATCCTCATAGCTTGATCCTTGGGAAACGGAACTCCCATCGACTCTTCCAAATTCTTAAACTCTCTAATGGGAGTCCCATCGACGGAGAACACGATGCGATTTGGGTTCCATAAGATGGAGTAGGTATGGAAATCAGCGGTGGGATCGAACCAGAGATAGAATTGTTGTTCCCTGTTCCCTTTGCCTTGGGAGAAGACATTTGTGTGGAGGATGTACGGTTCGCCGGTGACGTTGCCCAGGAATTCGAAGTCGATTTCGTCCCAATTGGATCCTTTCGAGGATAAGTAGTAGGCTGTGACTGTTCCGGCGGAGTTGCCGGGGACGAGCTTGAGTTGCATGTCGATGCTGCCGAAGAGATACTCGTTTTTAGATTGAAAGCCGGAGCCGGAGGATTGGTTGAGGGACAGAGTGAGTAGTTCGCCGTTGTTGAGTATTTTAGCTCGGCCATCTCCCCATGTTATATCGAATTTATCATTGAAGTTTGCAGCGGTTGGGACAATGGGATGAAGGATTACGAGAAGGAAGAGAGTAGACAGGAACAGGGTAGTACTAGTGGTGCAGAGAGGTGCGGTTGCCATTGCTACTACTATGGAGCTTGTAGAATAGGAATAAGTTTTGGTGATTTAGTGTTGTCGGCTATATATGATGAGCTTGTTAAAAGCAAGCTGTGGATTGATGAATAAGAACATTAAACCAGCGTGAATAAATAGGGAATGAAAGGAAGGGGGCTTATGGAGATGAAGCAGGGTAGGAGGGACGGAAGAAGGTGGGAAGTTTCGGTTTCAATTTAAAATTAAACGAAGGAGAATATATGTGAGAGTGAGACAGAAGTTGCTCCCTTTTAGCTGCACAGCTGGTGCACGAGGACGGGAGTACGCCTGGTGACGCGTTTTTTCGGCTCGGTTGGTCGTCTCGTCTGTCCCCCATATTCCATTATTCCTAACCACCGTGGCACAGCACCCATAGTGCCAGGCCTTACCATTATTTCAAGTAGTGCGTACGCAGAAGGATCTTGGTGGGATATATTCTCTCCCAGCAGTTATTAACTACTATATTAGTATTTAGAAATATGATGGTGTTTTGTTAGTAGTACTATATTTTTATGCGCGAAAAGAAAAGCAAAATTCTGGAATTTTTTTTAACGTTTTAATTACGCAGCTCGATGCTTTTTTTATTTTGCCATCAGTTTTTATTTTATGTTTCTAATGTTGGGCATTGCATTGTTGGTGGACTTTGATACCGCGTTTATTTTGTTATGATTTGTTGAATATGTTTATTTAGTAAATAAAATATATTTGAGACATATTTTAAATATATGGTTTCATATATTACAGATAAGGTTCTTCATTAAGAGTACGCTTGGGATGAGGGCAATGGATTAAGGGGATAATAATTAAGGGGGAAAATTTATCCACCTTTCTTGTTTGGTATATAAGGGTAAATTATTCTAGGGAATATTTTCCTTATGTTTGGTTTAGGAGGAATAACTTATGTTAGAATAATATTTTCTTTTATTTCATTAGCATGAAAAATTAGTAATATTTTTATTAGATATAAAATATAAATAATTATTTATCACATAAATCAAAATTTAATATATTATATTTTTTAATTTAATTTTTATAAATCAAAATAACATATTACAATAATTAAAAAAAATCTATGAAAGAGACTAATAAATATATATTGTAACAATATTTGAAATAAGACATTTACAATTAATTCACATACTAAATATTCAATAGCTAAAAAGATAACAATTATCCATTAAAACATAATAAAAGTCTGCAAACTTATGACATATGACAATAAAAAGAATGATACTTCTAAACTTATTTTGATAATATGTTATATATCCAAAGGAAAAAACAACAATGACAATAGTACATTAAGAAATTTTACTATTTAAAAAGTTTAAGAATTTATTTATAAATTATTTTATCATTAAGAATATGAAGGTGCTAAGAGAAATTGTTTCCGAAACTAATAATTTATCATTATTTATCCTTTATTTGGTTTAGTGATAAAAAATAATTATCTTACATAATTTTTTATTTAAAAAAAATAAGATAAAAATTTAAAATAAAAAATTACATAAAACAATAATTATTATTTTTAAATAATATTAAACAAACTATGTAATAAAACTTTAATTTATATCACAGATTGTTAATCAAATACGTTATTTACGATCAATCGTTAGCATTTTTATATTTGTATAGACAATAGATTATAGTGTAATCCTCAATTAAATTATAAAAGTTAATTTTTTATTCATCTTATAAAAATTATGGAAGTTGTTACCGGACAGGAAAGAAGAAAAAAAATGGCTTCAAGGTGGTATATTAATAATGATGGACAACTCGTAATGGTTTGATAGTTTAAACCCTCATTTTTAATTCCAATTGATAAGCGGTCAGTTGGGCGGCAGTGTTCTAGACCTACTCATCAAAGGCATCTAGTAGTCGATTGCTAGCCTTACCTCATTGATGAGAGGAATATGATTAACACCATTCTTGATTTTCTTAACCTGTTTTGACCCCAAATCAATTTCTATATACAATAATTTTATATATTTTCTAGTTATGGGATTCCATGATGGATTAATGGCTAATATTAATGGGTGGGAATCAATCATAATGGGGGGTGCCAATGAAGGTTTTTATTGTTAGTAAGGAAGAGAGTTAAGGTTAGGGTTTATGTGATAACCTAATTTTCCTTAACCCTAAATTATGGGCAATTAGTCTTTTAATCGCATCCCTGCCCTTAAACATTGCTTAAATTCCTAAAATATACCCCAAAACCTTTATATTTACCTTTCTACCCTTCAAACCCCTATTTTTAATTCAAGCAACTAGGAGTTGGCCAGGCAACAATTTTCTAGACTTATTCATCTAGGGAATCTAATAATCAACCATAAGGCTTACCTAGTTGATTGAAGGAAAGTGATTGCCATCATTCTAGATTTTATTAACTTATTTTGACCCTAAATCAATTTCTATACTCAATATTTTTATATATTTTAGGGTATTCCCTGAGTTTCTTACATTAAAATTAATATATAATAATTTAGGGTTTCAATGAATGTGGTTTAAGTTATGATAATTATAAATTTTAAGTTATTTAAGTGAATTAGGGGCATTATGGTCTTTTTGGATAAAATTTGAAATTTGATGTTTTCATATTCACTTTTGGATAGTAAAAATTTTGAGTGAGATATGTGAAATATTAGGGACAAATAGGAGTAGCATAGATATAATATTATAAGAAAATGCCTTAATATGGTAATAGTAACAAAAGGGTAGTATCTGTATTTTATGTGTGAAATGTTAGATTTAGGTTATGATTTTTGGATATGGTATTGTTAATGATATAATGGGGTCATAATTTAAATTTGATTAGTTAGAGAGCTTTATAGATAAAATTATGGCGTATTTATGAATTAGGGTTTTGTAAGGATGTTTTTTGTATTTTGCTTGTATAATGCCTCATGATATACTTATTGCCTTTCCTTATGCCTTATAATTATTTCATGTGGTTATATAATGTTTAATTTGGTTAATCTTAGTGCATGTATAATTGTTTTTAATAATAAAATTAGTTGGTATGAGTTTAGAAAAAATCGTTGTCATATGTAATTGATGAAAAGTAGTATCACATGTAATAAGGCAACGGTATGATATTGTTTGGTCCTAATGAAACTAGATTATCTTATTATTCTCTATATTGCTCTGTTCACTAGTGTATCACCCCCAAAATTCACTACTGAAAAATTTCCTTTTATAAAAAGAATTAGCGGAAGTGAAATAAAAAAACTATGAATTTTGGGAAAATTTTATGTTGATATCAAAGCTTGTTTCGGCAGCTCTTTCAATTTTAAATGTTTTTAAGTAGATACCACAATTGGTATCAAAGTTTGGTTTTGACCGCTCTTGTAATTTCAAGTGTTTTAAGCTGGTACCACAAGTTGGTATCAGGTGTTTTCAGAAAACCCTTCTTGGTTTTTAATGTTTTGATTTGATACTACAAGTTAGTATCAATGTATTTCACAGAAGTTTTTCAATCTTTAAATAATTGTTCTAAGGTTTTCCTCTCTATTTCTCTCTTGTTTTGGAAAAACCCAGATTAGTTCTGAGAGTTGGGTATGGGTAGATTAAGTGAGCTTAGCTTAGGTCACCTAGCTTGAGAAATAGCACCTTCCTTAATGCGCTTATGTTTTACAGCTAACTCAAAATGGACTGAGATGAATGGATCGATAATCTAGAGAGAGAATTTGAAGTGCTCATGAGATTAGCTCAATGTTCTCCGATATCCTAACCTCAAACCTCTTTTCCTCCTATGGGTATCGGAGAGGATTGGCTCGATGGAGTTTTGCATCATCGACCCCCAACCTACAATGGGAAAGAAGACCCCATGGTCCTATAAAGTTGAATACAAGATTTTTATAGGACCTTTGAGGTGCTCAACTTCCCTAAAGAGTGAAAGACGAGCATCGCGACGTACTTCCTTCGAGGACCAGCCGACACTTGTTGGGAAGATTTTCGAATCCAAAGAGGACGATCGGCATTTTGGGAAGACTTCAAGATTGCCCTCCGCACACGTTTCTACACAGAAAGTCTCAAGAGGGCCAAAAACAAATAATTCATGGAGCTGACACAAGGAAGCTTGTCGGTCCGAGAATACTACACACGATTCACGGAGCTACTAAGGTTCACCTCCAAAATAGCATCTATCAAGACAACAGTGGTCTTCCAGTTCAAGGAAGGACTTAACCTCAAAATCTAACTCATGATGGGCGTAGATATTTTCCACTACTTGACTACGGTGTTTGAGCAAGTGTGTGTCACCGATGCCTTGGTCTAGACACAAGCCTCCATCCTCGGCAAGAGGAAGAACGAAGAGACTGAGCTTGAAGAAAAGAGTCGTCGTTCTAGTAGCAAGGTTTTGTGGGTCCAACCTCAACCTCAAACGGAAGTTCAGTGTAAGAAGAGTTAGAGTGCTCCCAATGGCAAGGCTAGCGAGAGACCAGTCTGGCATTACCACTATCGTCATTGTAGAAGAGATCATCCAGGAAAGGATTGAATAGGAAAGCTGGTTCAATGCCACGACTATGGAAAACTTGGGCATAGGAGCTCAAATGTTACATCACGCCCTGTGAAGGAATCCAGAATTCACAGAAACCATCGATTCAACAGAATCAGGTGTTTTGAGTGACCTGTTCGGCCTCGTTAATTGAAGTAGATGAGCAAGAGATTAATCGTGATGCAACTTCTTCAAGCTTACTGTCGAGTCCCTCGTGGTGTTGGAATTGTTAAATATGTGTGTAGTTGTTTTCCTTAGTTAAGTAGGTTTTTCTTTAAGGGGTAGTTACCCCAAGTAACTTAAGACCCCTCTTTGTATCCCTAGTGCTAAGGCATAAACTTCGGGGACAAAGTTTTTCTTTAAGGAGGTAGTGATATAATCCCCTGAAATTTTAAAAGCCTATAATTTAATAAATAACTTTTATTTGTGATAAATAGCTTTAAAATTTATTTAATATAATTATTTTATGAATTTTTTGGTATATAAAATTGGATATGAATATTTAGTAAATTAAATAAATATTTTGTTATTTTATAATACTCATTTTATTTAAATAAATTTCCAAACCAATATTTTTCTAAAATTAACCTTTTTCAACATATATATTAAATTAAATTATTAAATTTATTTTTCTACCAAAAATATTACATTCTATTATTCCATAAATTATTTTATCATATTTTCCCCTATTTTTCCTTTTCCTTTTTTCCTTTTTCTCTTTTCTTTCCTTTTTCTTTTTCTTCCCTTCAAGCGGCCAGGCCCCGGCCCATTCTTCCCCCCTACGTGATGGGTTGCCGGCCCACTATCCCTCCTTTCCTTCTTCTCCTATCCCTTCTCTTCTCTTTTTTTTCCCTTCCCTCCCCGACCGGGCAGATCCACGCTCGCCTATCTTTGTAGGTATTAAGGAATATTGAAGCTGGACGAATAATGGTGAAGCTCCATAAATGAGAAATATTGAAGAAAGAGATCTCTGTACAAGTAGGTATTAAGGAAGAAAAGGAAAATATGATCAAGGTTTTTCTTGTTATTATCTTGAAAGAGTATTTATACAATTATTAGTTATGTCAGATCCTAAAAATCTTCTCAACTAATTATAGTTGTTAGGTCTCAGCTGAGTTGTACAATACAATCCAAACATTAATCTTATATTACTATGCAGTATAATATATTACTAGATGGTACAAGTCTATAATATAGCCAATATCCTCCCATCTCAAGTAGGATTTGGTGATATATCAACAAGGCCTAACTTCTAGGCTAAATATTGATGTTGTTGAGCCCCCAATGACTTTGTTAAAAGGTCATTTGGTTAAAAACTTGACTTTATGTGAGAAGTAGAGATGATCTATGCTTGTACCATATATCTAATATGAGGATGATTGATATTTAAATGCTTTTTTTGTTCATGGGATGTATGTTTAGTGATAACATGACACATAACTTGCTTATCATAGCATAAAGTTATAGGAAAAGACGAATGAATGAATAAATCTTCCAAAATACCCTTGAGCCATATAATCTCACTAGCTATAACCAACATAGTGCAATATTATGTTTTAGCTGAAGGCTTATATATTGTTTCTGGCTTCTCAGTCTTTTAAGAAACAAGAGAGGAGACAAGAGTAATGTAATAACTCGAGAGAGATTTGTATGTAAAGGCACAATACCCTAATTGACATCAATGAAAGTTGTAATAGTCACGGATGAGTTAGCCAAGTAGAAAAGACTTCAATTGATAATGTTAGCTAAATAGCATAAACTTGCATGACAACATACTAGTGTGGATGATGATGTGTACTAAGGAACTAACTAAGGTGTTGGACAATATATGAATTGTCTGTTCGACTAATATTAATATAAAGGACTTGATAAGCTCCTATATACTTTTGGTTTAGGAAGTATATCACCATCCTCAGAATATAGTTGAATACCCCTTTAGTTTTGCATACAATAATTCCAATATCATTCACTATATGAATAATATATTTTCATTTGTTGAGAAATGTCCCATTAAAATTTCTTAAGACCTCAAGTCCAAGAGAATAGCGCACGTGTCCAAGAGATTTGATTGTAAATACACAATCCAAATATACCTTGACTAAATAGATAGTTTCTTCATTGTTGTGAGAAAGTAACATACCATCAACTTAAACTAAAATAATAGTAAATGTAATATGCCTATTTTTTCAACTTTAAATTTTTATTTAAAAGATGTAATGTGTTGGCTAAAACAAAGAATGGGGATGAAATGACTGTATCTAATATAGAAAGAGGTGTATATATCACCTAACTTATGCTAGATGCAAGGTTAAAATAAGCAAAATTAAACCTTAAAGACCATTATATACAAAAAGACTTTTCTAAAAGGGTTACATCCTCTATAGGTCCTCAAAATCTAGGTATTGTGCATAAATACAAGGGGAGAAAGATATGTTGCAAAATTAGTATGGATTTAGAGACATCCACACCAAAATTAGATTAATAAAATTATGTATAATTGAGAACTCACGCATGAAACAGAACAATTCAGGTAAAGTATTAGAGATCTTTATTTATGTTCCTATGTAATTACAATATAATTAAATCAATCAATCACTCAATTACACTAATATGCAATTCTATTTTAATGGAGAAGAATAAGAAGTTGGGATGCACAACTTTTGATGGCTAGGGTTTCAACATGTCTCCTTTTATAGAAGAACAAACCCTATAGAAAAAAATAACGTGTTTCAAAAATAAGAAAAAATAGGTTATATATTTTGAAAATACGGGACCCCCATATTTATTTCCTTAATTTCAACCTTTTCCACAAGGCACATCAAAATTTCTTATAGGAAACATGGTCTGTGTTTAATGATATGGTACCACCATGTTTCTTACCCACTATTATAAATCATCTCAGATTATAAATGTCCATGCAAGTGCAGGAACCCCACTATTATAGCCGGTGGATCAGTCACTTATAGGGCAAAACACACCTAACCACTATTATATGCTGGTGGATCGGTCTCCAGGGCAAAACGCTCTTGGCCACTATTATGCCGGTGGATCGGTCTAGCCCCGACTCTCATGGTGTTCCACTGTAAGTACTTAGTGTCTTTTATGTGTCTTATCAAACTTAGGGTTTCGTTTATTGAGCTTAGGATCCCCCACTATTATAGTGAGTGGATCGGTCACTTATAGGGTAGAACACACCTAATCACTATTATATGCCCGTGGATCGGTCTCCAGGGCACCCTGGCACCTGGCCACTATTATGCCGGTGGATTGGTCTAGGCCTGGCTCAATAATCTTCCACTTTACATGATTAGTGTTTTATCGCATCTTATTCAACATATTTCACCCTAGACATGCATGGCTAACTACATCTACACTTATCCTCCCAAGAGGGCCCGTCCCATATCTTGAGACTTCTACACCTCCTAACTCGCCCCAACATCCTTCCCTTATTCCACTTACTCACACCCGAAGCCCGACTCCTAAGTTTGTGGGTCAAGCCCACTCACCGCCTTACCCTAGGGTTTTCTCCAGAAACCTTAATTTGGGCCTATGTTAGCTGCCTTACACATCCCATACTATTTCAAAACCCCACACGTCACGGCCCTTAGATCCAACCCTCACTTTCTACTCCACTCATTCTAGTTTATTTTTATTATTTTCTTTTTCTTCTTCCACCTTCTCAAATTAGGGTTTCCTCACAAACTCTAGCTCGATCTCCTATGTACCCTTATACTATCCTGTAGGAATTTAGCCAAGCGAAACACAACGCAGCGGAATAAAATCAAAGGCTAAATTTACCAGGAACATATGCTAGATTAAAGACGAACCTGCTTGATCCAATTGAGTTTGTTTCAATTGATTGATTTCAATCTCCTTTGAGCGAGCGAGTGTGAATTGTGTCACACCTCTACCGGTATCCACACACTTTGAATCTGGATCACTAAGGAAGCGTGCTAGAGCCAATGGAACACTCTCTCAATTTCGTGAATAACCAGCGTTGGTGGCTAGGTTATTTTCTCCCACTTAGAGAGAGAGCAAAAAGGTGTATATATAATAAAACCCCAGCTTGGGTATTTATATTAACACTCTAGCCCACCTAGAGGCATTGGACTTGGGCCTTAATCACATTAAAACCACTTTGACTTGATGAGATATTAATCATATTAGGATCTCATCTTATTCTTTTGATCCAGTTCAGTTCGGTGTGCGACCCTGTAGGTTCACGTAATATTGGCAATAGACCAAAACTCCTTTTGGGCCCACAAATCATAAGAGGTCTCTAGCAAGACGTTATGACTACCCAAATTACGCAAATGTCTTATGCTCGACATAACCTATTAATACCCGTATATTTGTCCTTTTGTCACACGATATTTAGATTGAACACAAGGCATTTGTCGTGTCATCCTTGCTATGTTCAATCACATTCTTTCTCGATCACCAAGTAAGACTAACCTTAAACAAACGACACCTCGTTTGCACATGGCCATGCTAACATTAGTCATACTTGTCGAGGGGCCCAAAGATATCTCTCTCATGTCATGAGAGGGACAAATCCCATCTTGATCAACTATGTGCCTCTATATGATTCACAACATGTCTAATCAATACCTTTATGATCACCCCTAATAAGGGTAACGTTTGGTAAAGTTAAAACAGAATGATCATCATACCGTCAAATACCAAGATCTCAGGTCAAAGGACGATATACAATTTAGAGAACACTGATGACACTTTGCACAATATTTAATGCAGTGTCCTCCTACTGGGTCGGTCCAATATCATGTTCCCTAACATGTATCTATGTTATTAGTTTGATATCTCATATCAATGATCGGTGGAACATGATCATCAACTAATCAACATACTAGTCTTATAATCACTAATATCCCTTAATTAGATGATATTAGACTAGGGAGAGTTCTTGAATAATAATCTTTCTATCTATTAGTAGAGTTCCACAATCCAGTCACATACTTGATTATCTACATAAAGAATAATTATTCAAAGGGATAACAACATTTGAATGAATAACATCATTTGATACTTTTATTAATAAGCACAATCTCTAAATATGCAAATATAAATTATAACATATGATTGGTTCTAGGGCATATTTCCATTAGTCTCCCACTTGCACTAGTACCAATCATGTATAAGCCTAATGCCTTGTGAACTAGTATGACGTTCATACTTAGGTTGTGGGAGAGGTTTGGTTAATGGATCAGCAATATTTGCATCTGTATGAACCTTGCACAAATTCACATCACCCCTTTGGACAATCTCTCGAATGATGTGATATTTCCTGAGTATGTGCTTGGTCTTCTAATGAGACCTTGGCTCCTTAGCCTGTGCAATAGCTCCATTGTTGTCACAGTATAAACAAACTGGACTCAGAATGCTAGGAACCACTTCTAGTTCAATGATGAATTTTCTAATCCACACTGCTTCCTTTGATGCTTCTGAAGCAGCAATATACTCAGCTTTTGTTGTAGAATCAGCAACTGTGTCTTGTTTTGAACTCTTCCATCTCAAAGCTCCACCGTTAAGGCAAAATACATAACCTGACTGCGATCGGAAATCATCTTTATCTGTTTGGAAACTCGCATCTGTGTAACCAGTTACCAACAGATCCTGTTCTCCTCCATATACCAAGAACATTTCCTTTGTCCTTCTCAAGTACTTGAGAATGTTCTTGACTACAGTCTAGTGACTCTCACCAGGGTCAGATTGGAACCTGCTTGCTATGCTAATGGCATATGAGATATCTGGGTGAGTACACAACATGTCATACATAATATAACCAATGGCTGAAGCATATGGAATTCTACTCATGCGGTCTCTCTCATCCTGTGTCTGAGGACACTGAGTCTTGCTAAGAGCCAGACCATGTTGCATAGGCAAGAAACCTCTCTTGGAGTCTTGCATATTGTACCTATAGAGGATCTTGTCGATATAAGTACTCTGACTTAATCCAATCAACTTTCTTGATCTATCCCTATAGATCTTGATCCCTAAAATATAGGCTGCCTCACCAAGATCCTTCATTGAAAACGAATTACCTAGCCATGTCCTTACAGATTGTAGCATAGGAATATCATTTCCAATAAGGAGTATGTCATCCACATAAAGAACAAGGAAAACAAGTGCACTCCCACTAAACTTCTTGTAAACACAAGACTCTTCTTCGCATCTAATGAAGCCAAACTCTTTGACTACTTCATCAAAACGAAGATTCCAACTCCGAGATGCTTGCTTAAGCCCATAAATGGATCTCTTAAGCTTGCATACCTTTCCAGCAATTCTAGGATGCCCAAAACCTTCAGGTTGTGTCATATACACATCCTCCTATAAATAACCATTAAGGAATGCAGTTTTGACATCCATTTGCCATATTTCATAATCATGGAATGCAGCAATTGCTACAAGGATCCGAATGGATTTAAGCATAGCAACAGGTGAATAGGTTTCATCATAGTCAGTACCACAAATTTGTTTGAAACCTTTAGCCACTAGACGTGCCTTAAAAACATCCACATTGCCATCTTTATCAAGTTTCTTCTTGAAAATCCATTTGCACCCAATGGTTCTACAACCATCAGGCGAATCAACCAAAGTCCATACTTGGTTTTTATCCATGGATTCCATCTCGGATTTCATGGCGTCGAGCCATTTATCGGAGTCAGAGCTCATCATTACTTCTTCATATGTTAAGGGTTCATCATTGTCTAACAATAATACATCACGATGTTTAGTCATGAGAAACATGTATCTCTCTGGCTCGTGACGCACCCTTGTAGACCTACGTGGAGCCCTTTCCACTTCTGCAGGCCCTATAATATATTGTAAAGGCTGCTCAGGCTCTATTACATTGGGATCATTATCCTGTGGTTCTTGAATTTCTTCAAGATGTACTTTACTCCCACTGGCTCTTCCAAAAAGAAATTCTCTTTCTAGGAATACACCATGCCGAGCAATAAACACTTTGTTCTCGGTGCGGTTGTAAAAGTAATATCCTTTAGTTTCTTTAGGATATCCCACAAAGAAGCATTTGTCTGATTTGGGTTCAAGCTTGCTTGAGGTCAAACGTTTTACATATGCCTCACAACCCCAAATCTTGAGAAAAGATAAACTTGGAACTTTTCCAGTCCATATCTCATACGGAGTCTTTTCTACTGCTTTTGATGGAGCTCTATTTAGTGTGAACATTGCAGTCTCAAGAGCATAGCCCCAGAAAGAGATTGAAAAATCGGTGTGACTCATCATTGATCGAACCATATCTAATAAAGTTCGATTCCTCCGTTCAGATACACCATTCCACTATGGAGTTCCTGGTGGAGTGAGTTGTGAAACTATTCCACATCTTTTAAGATGGTTATCAAAAGCTTGGCTCAAGTATTCACCTCCTCGATCGGATCGAAGAGCTTTAATAGTTTTACCAATTTGGTTCTGTACTTCATTTTGAAATTCTTTGAACTTTTCAAATGATTCATGTTTATGTTTCATAAGATAAACATAACCATATCGACTAAAGTCATCAGTAAATGTGATGAAGTATTGAAACCCTCCTCTAGCAATTGAACTTATTGGTCCACAAACATTGGTATGTATGAGGCCTAATAATACATCAGCCCTTTGACTGTTACCAGAAAATGGGGATTTAGCCATTTTCCCTAATAAACAAGACTAACACGTTTCAAATGATTCAAAATCAAATGATTGTAGAAGTCAATCTCTACGGAGCTTCACAATGCCATTCTCATTTATATGTCCTAAACAACAATGCCAAAGGTAATTTGGATTCGAATCATTTGACTTGAACCTTTTAGTATTTATGTTATAAATAGGGAAATCAAGATCTAGAACATAAAGCCCATTAGTCATTTGAGCACATCCATAAAACACTTCATTCAAATAAAAGTAGCAACTATTGTTCTTAATAATGAAATGAAAGCCTTCCTTGTCCAAACAAGAAACAGAGATGATGTTCCTACTTATAGTAGGTACATAATAGCAATTATTAAGTTCTAGAATCAATCCCGATGGCAAGGCTAAATTGAATGTTCCTACAGCTTGAGTAGCAACTCTTGCTCCATTTCCAACGCGTAGGTCCAATTCTCCTTTTGCCATTCTTCTACTCTCCTTTAGACCCTGTACATTTATACAAATGTGAGATCCACATCCGGTATCTAATACCCATGAAAAAGTAGAAGTAGTAACATTTACTTCTATAACATAAATACCTGAAGTTGTGGCTTCAACCAAGCCATTCTTCTTATCTTCCAAGTATTTCTTACAATTTCTCTTCCAATGGCCAGACTTTTTATAATAGAAGCATTGATGGTCAGCAGTTGGTCCAGGCTTAGGATTGGCCTTGTTAAGTTTGTTCCAATTCTTAACTGGAGTCTTACCCTTACCTTTGGGATTAACCTTTCCTTTACCTTTACCAACTCTCTTGAAACCTTTGCCCTTTTGAACCATTAAAACATTATTTGGCTTCTTAATGTTTTGTTCAGCAGTCTTAAGCATCCCATGCAACTCAGTTAGCGATTTCTTGAGATCATGCATGATGTAGTTCATGACAAACTGATCATATGACTCAGGTAACGATTGCAGGATCAGATCCGTAGCCAACTCTTGGTTAATGGGAACATCCAATCTCTCAAGATAATTGACATAGCCAATCATCTTAAGAACATGTGGACTAACTAGGTTCCCTTCTGTGAGCTTGCATGAGAACAATGCTTTTGTAGTCTCAAACCTTTCAACTCGAGCTTGTTTCTCAAACAAGTTCTTGAGTTCATTGATAAGAGCATGGGCATCAACCATGCGCTCAAACTGTTTTTGAAGGTCTGATTGCATGCAAGATAACATTAGACAAGCTACATCCAATGACTCATCTTTGTGCTTACGATAAGCAGTTTGCTCGGCACGTGGGGCATTAGCTGCCGGTTCCTAAGGGACTGCCTGTTCTAGGACATAGTGTTTCCTTTCTTAAGTGAGAACTATTCTCAAATTTCTATGCCAGTCAAGGAAGTTATTTCCATTTAGTTTGTCCTTCTCAAGGACCGATCGCAGTGAGAATGTGTTGGTGTTATTATTTGCCATATTGATCTACAACAAAAGATATGCGAAGATTTAAATTTGTGCTTCTTAAATATTAGATTCTATATACTCGCCAAAGTAAAAGAATCTCCCACTAAATCTCATTGTCCCTTTGAGATTTTGCAGGTCAGGACCCATAATTCACTAACACGTAAGTAAGCTTTGGCTTATCGCTTAAGATATTAGTAATTTAGGTAAGCAACACCTTACTAATTACATCCTATGTAACTCCTGGTTGTTGGGTGACATCTAATGTCATGTCATTCCCAACCTTATGCCTCAAGGCCCAAAACTGTTTTGATAGCCTTGTGAAGTCCAACCAATACGTTTAACAAATGACAATCATCACAAACTATTATACCAAGATAATCATGAATGCTTTGCTTTGGCAAACCCATTCAATGACGATACTGGTGTTAATAGCATGAGGTATTGGGAAGGCATTTAAGACTTATATTAAAGGGACAACTATGCACGCAAAACATTCACAAATGATAGCTATGTAGAATATACGAAGTAAATAAACAACAAAATACTAAGTATGTGATATAGCATGGCCTCAGAACAAAATTGACCGGCAACCAATTGCCACTACTCTTCTTCGAACACCACCAGTCTTGAACTCTTCAAGGAAATTCCTTTGCTTCAAGTGCCAAACTCCTATCATTTAGGATG
Organism: Tamarix austromongolica; assembly: GCA_039764185.1. Taxonomy (NCBI): domain Eukaryota; kingdom Viridiplantae; phylum Streptophyta; class Magnoliopsida; order Caryophyllales; family Tamaricaceae; genus Tamarix; species Tamarix austromongolica. The sequence goes on along the minus strand of CM077808.1, from coordinate 20,000,332 downwards.
TACACTACATCCTAATGATCTAGCTAATAGCACTAAGGATACATACAAAAGGGTGTCCTAAAATACAAGAGATCTATGAATGGAAGAAAATATTTACAAAATACTTAACGACTCGCAGACCGTAAAACCATTACAAAATTACATAACGACACGTAGGTCATATTAAATGAGGCCATGCTATATCACTGTGATAAACTGCTCCATACTTGTACTCATGCATTTATCACATAAAGTAACATATAAGCATGTGCAAAATAAGATAACATAGGGATAAGGGAAGTGCCCCTGGCAGCGGTTATTAAATTAATGACATTAATTAATTTCAATAATAAAAAATTTAACGGATTGATCCAATCAATCCAAAACCCGTCCAATCCCTATTGGACTTAAAACACCTTAATCAAACCATATTTAATAGACCAATATGAATTAATCACATTAATTTCCATCAATTGAATTGATCACATTAATTTACCTTTATTGAAAAGGCGTTACATAACTCATCAAATTAATGAAATCTCATTGTCTAATATAAATTAAATCATATTTAATTTCTATAATCAAATCATATTTAATTATCTAATATAAATTAATCGCATTAATTTATCTTTATTGAATAGACGTTACATAACTCATCAAATTAATGAAATCTCATTCAAAAGGCCATAATAAATTACTCAAATTAATACAACCTTTGAATTGATATTTCAAAATTATGCATATGCATCTACCCTAATCCTAGCCGCCAACAAGAAACAAAACCGAAACTAGTAGATCAAATCTACTACCACATAAAATGATATGTACAACATATTCATAAACTTAAGAGATTAACCATTTGAATCCCATAAAATTAATCAAATTTATCATTAAATAAAGATGATAAAATAAAACCGAATCAAAAGATTCAATCGATTAGATCTATGAAATTAGACCAAATCAATTAATCCAAATATAAAAAAATATATTAGAGCAAATAAGGGAAAGATCACATCAACCCTTATCGAAACAAATAACAAATTCAACAGGCCGAAAGAAATCATAACACTTTGCTCTGATACCATTGTAGGAATTTAGCCAAGCGAAACACAACGCAGCGGAATAAAATCAAAGGCTAAATTACCAGGAACATATGCTAGATTAAAGATGAACCTGCTTGATCCAATTGAGTTTGTTTCAATTGATTGATTTCAATCTCCTTTGAGCGAGCGAGTGTGAATTGTGTCACACCTCTACCGGTATCCACACACTTTGAATCTGGATCACTAAGGAAGCGTGCTAGAGCCAATGGAACACTCTCTCAATTTCGTGAATAACCAGCGTTGGTGGCTAGGTTATTTTCTCCCACTTAGAGAGAGAGCAAAAAGGTGTATATATAATAAAACCCCATCTTGGGTATTTATATTAACACTCTAGCCCACCTAGAGGCATTGGACTTGGGCCTTAATCACATTAAAACCACTTTGACTTGATGAGATATTAATCATATTAGGATCTCATCTTATTCTTTTGATCCAGTTCAGTTCGGTGTGCGACCCTGTAGGTTCACGTAATATTGGCAATAGACCAAAACTCCTTTTGGGCCCACAAATCATAAGAGGTCTCTAGCAAGACGTTATGACTACCCAAATTACGCAAATGTCCTATGCTCGACATAACCTATTAATACCCGTATATTTGTCCTTTTGTCACACGATATTTAGATTGAACACAAGGCATTTGTCGTGTCATCCTTGCTATGTTCAATCACATTCTTTCTCGATCACCAAGTAAGACTAACCTTAAACAAACGACACCTCGTTTGCACATGGCCATGCTAACATTAGTCATACTTGTCGAGGGGCCCAAAGATATCTCTCTCATGTCATGAGAGGGACAAATCCCATCTTGATCAACTATGTGCCTCTATATGATTCACAACATGTCTAATCAATACCTTTATGATCACCCCTAATAAGGGTAACGTTTGGTAAAGTTAAAACAGAATGATCATCATACCGTCAAATACCAAGATCTCAGGTCAAAGGACGATATACAATTTAGAGAACACTGATGACACTTTGCACAATATTTAATGCAGTGTCCTCCTACTGGGTCGGTCCAATATCATGTTCCCTAACATGTATCTATGTTATTAGTTTGATATCTCATATCAATGATCGGTGGAACATGATCATCAACTAATCAACATACTAGTCTTATAATCACTAATATCCCTTAATTAGATGATATTAGACTAGGGAGAGTTCTTGAATAATAATCTTTCTATCTATTAGTAGAGTTCCACAATCCAGTCACATACTTGATTATCTACATAAAGAATAATTATTCAAAGGGATAATTATTCAAGGTCAACACAAAGTCAACCAAGAGTTTTCTAAGGTCGTCTTAAGCTTATCTTTCTCACCACTTAGCTGAGTTAATGTACTAATATATACATAAAAAAAATATATTCTCAAATTACCACTTTAAGCCAAAAGAACTCATAAAGGCCACTAAATAAAAATCTCAGATGTAATAGGATTAGCTACTATTAAATAAGGCATACACCAATTTTTTATTTAAAATCACTATTTATGGTTGAAGAAAAAATATTATGTTATACTAAAATCTTAAATAAAAACCAAAAAATATTTTATTAATAATTATTAATATTCATTGATGTTTACTATGCATGCTCCTAAAATATATAAGAGTTTCCTATTAATAGTAAAAGCAAATAAATAGGAATTTTAGGAATTAATATTCATTTAACAAATAAATACCTCATTTAGGAATAATATAATCTAAAACCAAGCTTAGATGTTCTAAGCAAAGTGTTGCATGGCCCAAGCTCCCAAACTAAAAAAAAAATTAAAGAGTAAGATCCTAACTCAACCTTCAAGATCCTTTAAACCTAACAATAAAAAAAAATCTTGGAAAAACAAAGAAAAAAACAAAATGAGAAGATATAATCAAAGAAGAGGAAGAACTAAACCCTTTTCCAGGCTTAAGGGTGATGGAAGATCAACAATGGAGGAATGGGAAGAATAATATAATGGAAAAAATGCAGGGGGAAGGATAGAAGATGATGGATGCCCAAAAGGGTGGTAATGACTCAAAAGTGGGTAAATTTATAAAACTTAAAAGTTAGTATTTGATGGAAAACTTAATAATTAAGGTTTTTAGAAGATATTTCCCAAAAATATCTAAAAGATATAGGTCAATGAGGGTGGCTTCACTTGGAATACAAAATGAGTGGAGAATATTGATTTGAAAAAATATTATGTGTGGAAAGGAAGAAGAGAAATTGATTTTAATGACGTATATATGCCCACAAATATTTGAAATAATCCAAAATTAAAGTAATTAGTAGTAGAATATTATTGGATCATATTAAGCTCAAGAATAATAAGATAAGGTGATCTCCAAAGTTTTTTGAAATTGAAATAAACATAAAGGGATTTTCGAGGCTAAAGACACATGATTAAGGCATATCGGAATGATGAATAATGCCTTTTCAGCAACAACTTAATTTGAAATTAAAAAAAAAATACTAGGGGACTTAGAAAAATATGAGGATTTTAAATATCCACATTGTATTTGAGATAACATTATTTTGAAGGCCAAAAATGGCTTGGAAGGCTCACAAATCACTAAACCATAAGAAATGACAAGGGATCTTGAATGGAACTTTCATGAATGTAACTAGGATTCCAAAATTATTAAAATATATATTATATCATCAAATAAAGAAACTAAAACTTCACCAATATCAATCCTAAATAATTTAGGTCTCTAAAAGATATAGGGTACTATAGTAAATGAGGTACCTTCATTTAGTGAAAAGGGAATAATTCTACTTCGATTGAATGAACCCCCAACTATATAGAAACTATGTAAGTTTGATAATTCATTATCTAGAGGATTATTTCCATCTATATAAGGGTAGTATAAAAAATTATTCATCTAAGCACTCATGTAAGAATGAATTTTTAACATCTAATTGATGGAGTGAAAAATCATTGGAAGTGGCCAACACTAAGATAACATGTAATACAAAAAATTTATCCACTAGAGAAAAAGTGGGCTTATAGCTTTAGCCTTTAACATAATTATATCCCTTGGATACCATACATGCCTTATATTATTCAATGGATCCATCTAGCCTAAATTTGATTTCATAAACCCATTTTTAGCCAATAATCTTCTTGATATGGGGTAATGGAGTAAGCTCCCATGTATCATTAGCCTATAAGGTCCATAATTGTTTCTCCATTTTCATATCCCACTATAGATTATGTGGTTTCTTTTTCATAATGTGTACACTCAAGAATGGAGAGAACAATGTAGAGAGAAGCTATATAATCAAGGGAATAAATGAATGTGGTGAAACTATGATTGACAGTCATAGCATGGTTTATGGATGATGGTAAAGTGGGAAAGATAAAGTCATTGAGTCAAGTTGTTAAATGTAAATTCATGTGGACTATCATAGAGTTATGGTAGAAGGTGGAAGATCATGTGGTGTAGTAGTATTAGGTAAATGAGAAAATAGTGATGGGTCAAGTCATGGAGTGATATCATTTGTGGAATTATTTATCTGTGTAAGGTCATAATTGCTGGGGGGAGGGCAAGTTACTAGAGAAATACTTAGAGAATTTGTATAAGGCTTTAGAGGAATACTTGTGTTATAGATTAATAAAGGGAAGTACGAATTATGGAGACATTTCACGTGGTTATGAAAATTGGTGTGGTAATATATTTTTTCAGAAGATGGAATGTTTGGTGATCATTACCTTTTTTTTACTTAACTAAAATAGCTTATAGGATTTTTCCCATGTGGATAACCAAGAAAAATATATTTTGGCTCAAGGTTGATACTTTTCACTAGCAGGATCAAACGGATAACAAAACACTTAATAACTTTAAGATAACCATAATTTAGAAGATACTTGAAAAGAACTTCAAAAGGAATATTCTAACTTTAGTCTAAAGCGAGGATAAGATTTATTATTCATGTAGATATTATAACACAATAACCCCAAAAATGCATGGGTAAATCGACATAAAGGTGTCATGATTTGGCTATCTGATGTGGTTTTTATCAAAGTAACGGAAGGTTGGATCAAAATTTGTAGTAGAAGCTGTCGCCCATGATCTAATACAAAAATAATGAAGTGAATTGGTGGATTATAGACAAATAACTTGATGTTACAAGATGAAGGTGTTTCAGTAGATTTGAAGGTCTTCAAATGTGTCGACTTGAAGATAGTATTGAGGAAGGATTAATCCCGAATTTTCCTTGCTCAATGTAGACCCAAAAGGGAGGATTAGACTTTATCTATATTTATCAAAGTTTGATCTAAATTGTCATTCAACATTCTATTCAATTCTGCCCACAAACCATGCGCATAAAGGGGTATATATAGGATAAGGGAGACTGGTGGTGAGCTAGCTTAAACCAGCCGCGTTTTCCTTCTTAATTCAGCCCATTAATCATGGTTGAATTAAGCCCATATTAACCTTAATACAAAGCATAATATCATTGGTTAAATGATACTAAGGATTAATATTACAAAGCTAAATAATTGACTAAGATACATATATGAAATTATAGCCATACCCTAACTTACATAAAATATACTTAGGGTTAGGATTTACAACAAGTTTATACAAATAATGAATATCATCACTATATCTCTTATTGTAATGTATCATCCCATGTATTTCATAGGCTTGCATGCCTTGGAATACTTGTACACATCAATGTGTATGAACATCATCTTCTTACAAATATGTGACATACCTACAAGAATAAATTGAATGTTTTTCAATGTCAAGCATACTAGATTTATCAAGAATATTTAACATGATAGGCTCAAACATTAAGAAAGCTAAATCAACTTCCTTACCTTGAGGATTAGAATGAATATGACAATCATTATATTCAATGTGTGCTCCTGCATCACTATCTCAAGTATATGCTGATACTTTCTCTTAATGAGGGTTGCTAGTGTCAATATTCTACCTAGGATTGGATTGTAGAATTGGATCATAGGATCTTAATATCTTATAAAAACTATAAAAATATGAAGCTTATTCTTATGTGCTCTAAAATAGCATACTTTAAGTTAAAATAACATAAAATTACGCTCTTAATCTCTCATATAGTCACCGATTAAGTTCTTACAACTTACAAGTAACATAAATTGCAAAAGTAGTTTTATATATTAGAAACTATATTAATTCAACAAAATTGTAAATAAATTGACAAATAAAGTATGAAAATTACAATTATATTAGTGGTAGAAGAAACATACAACTTACTAAGTTCAAAACATATAAAATTTCTAGCCTTATAAAAACACACAGAATAAAGAAAGTGGATGATAATGAAAGAACAATTTTTTTTATGACTTAAGAGAATAATAACCAAAATATTTATATGTTTTATTTTAAAATTTTGATGTATCAGGGTAAAAATAAAAAGTAAGAAGTTTTGGCTATACGCACACACGTTAAGTTACTATATGAACCATATATACACCTTACCTAAAGCTTTATCACACTTTGAAGCTAATATGACCATGAAAAAAGAAAAAATAAATTTTGAATTGAATAGACCTTAACAATTAATAATATGAAATTTAATATATTTATTTTACTTTTTAGACATATATTACATTATTTTGTCAACATTTTACATCAACAATCAACTTCTTTATTTTAGTGGTAACTCAGTCATAATTTCTTTGTGTTAGCTCATTTTATATATATGTCACAAAATAATATAGAGTTAAAAATTAGAGAATTAAATAACATATATAGTTAGAATAGGGAATAGATTTAAAGATAAATCAATAAAATTTATAGTTATTATGTAGAATTGTAGGATTTTACCTAAAATCACATGGTTCTACTATAGGATTGTAATATTCTATAACTATTTTAATACTTTAAGATTCAACCTAGTATCATTGATCCTTTTGTGATTTTTGGATCATAGGATCATAGAATCATAGGATCAAATCAGGACTTTAATAACTATGCTCTTAACCCTCTCATTATTTCGAGGAGTGTAGGGGAACTTTTGTGATGCATAATACCATGATATATGAATAGCTAAGAGTTAACATATTCATCGCCATTATTTGTACTAATGAATTTAAAGGGAAAATTAGATTGTGTAGTAACATATGAAAGGAACTTAAAAATTATTAGAAACACTTTTTTATTATGAAATAGAAGGGTCTAAGTATAATGAGAGTGATCATCTATAATTTTTAAGAAGTGAGAAGAGCTAAAAATAAAATGTAATACCATATTTTTAGAAACTCTAATTTTAAGCTGGTAATCATATGTAAATAATTATAATGATTAGTGTAGGATGTTTGGTATTAAATGTGATCTTATCATGTGCATTATTGTGGAATATTACATATAAAATTAATTATATTGAAATTTTATAGATTTTGGGTTATTAGTTTTAACCTTAATTGGAACTCTAATCGGTATATGTTTTACGAAGGACCCATAATTCTACCTATATAGCATCCCTACCCTACCATGATTTTATTTTCTAGCATAAACCATTTCCATCTCCCCTGATGTTTTTCTCTCTTCACGCCTTCTTCTACACCCATGTTCTCCTCATCTTATCTTTCCTTTTTTTCACATCCCTTGCCCATATAAGTTCCCATTCATCCTCTATTTTTACTTTTTGTCCCACTAAAAAAATAAAGCCTTACACCTTTTCTCTTGAGTTTCATTCCCAATGTTTTCCTCATCGTTTTGCCATTATCATCAATTAAAGAGTGTCACCTTTACTTGGCTATATCAACCAACACCAAAACCTCCCTCTATCAACGCCAAAAATCATATTTTCCTCCCCTTTAGTTGTGGAAATAACTACCAAAACCCCATAGCAATGATAACCAACACCAAAACTTACCCTACAAATGCTAACAACCCCTTAGCTAGGGTAGAAAAATTCTGAACCTTCCCCCTTTGTCACTTCTACCCTCATTACAATGACAATAAGTGTCGTTGTCTCCCCTATGCTATGTGAGATTGAACTATGACCTACCCTCTCCTATAGGAATCCTTGATGATGGACTTTGATGTGTGATTTGGTGACAATTCTCTACTCTAGTAAAGTGGAGAGCTCACTAATACATGATGGATACAATTTGGGTTAAAATTAGGAACAAAATGGTGGATGCAAGATAACCTCCAAAAATAAGGAGATAAGAGAGGGAGATGAAGAGAGATTATATGATCTATGTAACCCTTAGAGCATACACTTAAATCTACCACTTAAGTATTACAACACTCAAGGTAAAAGTGACAAGAATTTTAATAGAAATCAACCAAGGTGTGTACTAGTCAAGGATATATATTCACTCAAAAATGAGGAAGTGAGGACAGACCAAAAGCCTCTCTATTTAGCCATTTCTCACAATTTTATAGGTGTGTAAACCTTTAGTTATAAGATAACTATGCCCCAACTAAGCAGATAAGATGGTTAGGAGTTAAACTATCTAGTTACCTAATAATACAAACTATCCCACTTTAATTCTAACCAGCCCAAACATTGCTCTTTCCTAGCCTTGGTCATGCATCTCTTCCTAGGCCATTAGTATGATTGGCATGAGGAAAGAGTGTAATAAAGATAGTACTAATATTATCTATTACATGATTAAAGTTAAAAGAAGTTAAACAAGTAGCCACATCCTACAACAAGGGTTGCTAAGTGTACATCAAAGTGAGGGATTAAATCTTGAAATTCTCTCATAATCATATACAATATGCCTACCATCTACCAACCTTTTTCTACCCTTCCTTGCAGGTTGTTGTTGGGTAGTGGTACCCTAATGGTGTTTCTTGTAGGTGGTTGTGGTGGTAGACTGTAGGTTGCATGTGAAGTTTCCAAAAATAAGCCACAAGAGGGGGTGGATGGGGTAGTTTTTTTGGATTTTTGGTTGGTACCAAAGTAAGCCATGAATGGGTGTGAATGGTGGGTGGTTGGTGGCTATAAGATTGGATAAAAAATAATCCACAAAAATGGGGTGGTTGGGGGTGGCAAATTTTGTGGCTTGGATGGCTCTCTTGGACATAGAAATTGTAACGAGTAGCTTAGTGTAATAGTTCCCAACATAGAAGAACTTTTAGGTCTTCTAATTTGGGGTGATAAGTAGCTAATGAGGGATCTTGAAAAGGGGATGCCCCTACATCATTCTCTCTCTCTTTTGAAAAGGTTCTTTAGTTAGATTAAAAGGCTTGTCATGGATGTAGAGAAGTAAATCTCCCATATTGTAGGTGTTGGAGATGTTCCTTATGTCTTGTGGTAATTTGTGTTGATAGGTATTATCCCCTATTGTTTCTAGCACCCTATACGACCCATCACCTCTAGGAATTAATTTTTTCTTTATTTTTTGTGGGAAATCACTCTTTATGTAGATGAAGACAAACTAAATCTTCGAGCTCATATAAGTGTTGCTTGCAATGTTTATTGGCTCTTATATTGTTTTGTTCATTCACTTTACCAATTTTTTGTCTCACTTGATCATGGAGTCTTTTAATGTTTTTTTCTCGGTCCTTGGCTTCAAAAAATTATGAATTCACCTGTGGAAAGAGGTAGAAGTCTATGGGAGAAATGGGATTCAAACCACAAAAAACCTTCAAAAGTGAACAATTAGTGACATATGTGGGCCACTAATAATATGCAAACTCAACAAAGTTAAGTTTGATGTCCCAATCCTACAAGGAGTTGGGAACCAAGCTTTGGAGGATCATAGAGAGGGTGTGGTTGCTTACTTAGGTATAGTCATTAGCTTGTGGGTGGTAGGCAGTACTAAAGAGAATTTGTTTATTGACTAGCCTCCATAAGGTCTTCCAAAAATAGTTGAGAAACTTGGTATCCCTATTCGAAATAATGGAATAGGGTATACCATGTGGTCTAACTATTTATTTGAAGAAGAGATAAACTATATAAGAGTTATCATCTATTTTATGAAAAGTAACAAAATGAGTCATCTTAGAGAAACGATCTACCACTACCACGATAGCATCATGTTACCTTTGTGTTTAAGGCAAGGCTACAATAAAATCTATGCTAACATAATCCCATGTTTGGTGGGGTATGGGGAGGGGAGTATAGAATCCTTGATGGAAGTGACTCTTAGAATTTTAGGAAGTGGCACATCTCGCCACTATACCGTGTACATCTCCTACCATCCTAGGCTAAAAGAAATGTTTTTGTAGTACATCCACCATCTCATTAATCTTGAAATGACCTGCAAGTCCTCTACTATGTATCTCTCGTATAGGTAGTTCTCAAATGAGACTTTTGGGTACACAAAGTTTGTTTTTTTTTGAAGAGGAATCCATCTTGTAGTGTGAATGAGCCTTTGATCTTGTCTTGGTCTCTAAAGGTGATCCCAAAGTCTTCATCCTCTTGATAGAGTTCCTTAATGTAGCTAAACCTAAGGATGTTTGCTTCTAGTAAAGAAAGCATATAATATCTTATAGAGATGGCATCGACAACAACATAAGCCTTACCACTCTTATTTTTAAACATAAAAAGAAAAGGATTGTAGGAACTCTATCCATCGAGCATGTCTACAGTTGAGTTTGTGTTAGGGATTAATGTACTTGAGTGATTCATGACTGGTGTGCAATAAAAATTTTTGGGGTCTTAGCTAGTGCGACCAATGATCTAAGGCTCTCACTAATGCATATAATTCCTTGTCATTTGTGCTATAGTTCATGCGAGACCCATGGAGTTTTTTGCTAAAATAGGCAACAAGTTTTCCTTCTTGAATTAGGATTGGCCGATGCCTACTCCTCTAGCATCATATTCTACCTTAGACGAATTCTAAAAATTGAGTAAGACTAGGACAAGTGCTTCTCCTAGCTTGGTTTTGATCACTTCAAAAGCGTCTTAAGTGACCCTTCTCCACTTGCACTTTCCTTTCTTCATACATTCGGTGATGGGAGCTAGGAGGGTACTAAACCCCTTGATGAATATTTAGTAGAAGGAAGCAAGTCCATGGAAATACATTACTTATCTCAAATTGCTTGAGGCTAACCATGTCTTAATGGCTTCGATCTTAGTCTCATCGATGACTATTCTATCTCAAGAAACAACACCACATATAAAAGTTACTCTTGTTATAAATAACCCACATTTTTCTAGCTTAGTATACAATTTATTGTTTCTAAAATTAAGAAATACAAGTTCAAGATTATTTACATGTTCCCTTTTGTTTAGACTATACACAAGTATGTCATCAAAATAAACTACAACAAATTTGGTAATTAAAGGCCTAAGTACCTGATTCATAAGTCTCGTGAAGGTACTAGGAGAATTTGATAAACCAATGGGCATTACCATCCATTCATACAACCTATTTTTTTATTTTAAATGCATTTTTCCATTCATCACCATCTTTCATTTGGATTGGGTAATAATTGCTTCAAAGGTCAATTTTTTAAAAGTGATAAGGACCATGTAAAAAATCAAGTAAATCATCAAGCTTAGGATTGGTATACCTATACATGATGGCAATGTTGTTGATATCTCTACTATCAACACACATCCTCATAGTTCCATCCTTCTTTGGTACTAGCAAAGCCGGTACTACACAAGGATTAAGAGACTCTCTAATCAGTCCCTTCGTTAGTAGTTCTGTAATACCCATCCTAAAATCCGTTAAATTATATATGGAATTATGTTGATATAAAAGAAATGAGTTTTGGTTTTGAAATGGCATTGAAATTCTAATAAAAATGTGAATTTCAAGTGTACCGATTGACTGATTTACATAACAGATCAACTAGTGCTCTACAGAAATTTATATTCTTTTCCTTGATAAACGAGTTGACTAGTTTACCCAAACCAATCAACTAGTATTCCTGCGATGTCAAATCTATTTATGATTTTGATTCAATTTTTTCTATAATGATTATGAAAACATGTTATTTGAGTTAAATTATTCTAATAAGCATGTTTTAGTGCTCTAGTATTAATTTCATATTAATTAGATTATTATATGATTTTAATTAGCAAAAGTTTTCCAAAAAGCCACTTTTGGAGGCAAGCCTCCCTTTTTTCTTATCTCTCACCTCTCCCTCTCTCTTCTAGAAAATAAGTTTCAGAGATTGACTTTGTGCACCCATCTCTAAATAGCCAACCCACTACCATGTCATCTTTGACTACGCTTAAAACCACACCACTCCATCAAGTCAACTCTTACTTCTTAGCTTGCCCACACTAAACCTCACCAATCTTTTCCCCTTTTTCCCTAAGATTGTCGACTCGCCTACCCATATACTTCTCATTTTTTGATCCATTATCATTCCCTACTTGTGTTGTTGCTCTCTTCTCCCTTCTCCTTATAGAAATTTCACCAAGTGTTGAGCACCCTTCCATTTTCCTCTATTATTCCTTCTTCTAAGAAAAATAGAGGTTCTCTCAATCTTTCTCCTTTGTTCTTAGCATTGTGTTCCTTTCTTTTCTTCTAATTTAGGTTTTAGTTTTCTCATTCTTTCCTTGTCTTCTAAGAATTAAGGTTGAGAAAAGTTGGATATTTAACTTGTCTTTTAACACCATATTTTTGAGTCAAAGGTGGTGTTTTGTGTATCTGTTCTTCATTTGATTTTTTTGGTTTTTAATGAAGTTTTAGAAGATGGTTTTAATGGATTTTACTTTGATTCTATTAGGAATAAAAATTATGCTAGATAGGCCATCCAATGGGAATTTTTTGCTAGAAGAATTGCTTAAAGGTAAAATATTCTTATCTATAATGTAATTAGGTTCTATAGTATATTGGGCCTCCATGTGCTAGTGTTTATATGAGTAGGATTTACTTTTGTTACATGTTAGGAACATGTGGGTTAATTCTTCTCAAGTAAGTGTTGTTGAGATTCTCTAATTTTAAGCATAAAGTGGGTTGTGGAGTATGATTTGTTTAAGTTTGTACGTTAACATGTATCTATGTCATTATATGTGTGCAACATTCATTTTTATGTGTGTTTTGACATAGAAGCATGATATGATTAATATGGTAAAGTATGGTAAAATTTGGTGTGTGTTTCACAAGTTTGGGTAGTATTTTACCCGGACCAGTCAATCAGTTCCTCAAACCCATCGACTTATTTTGTAGGCATTCTAATGATTTGATGTTGTGGCTCTATTGGTCACGAGATCAATCGATTGATTTGGTAAACCAATCAACTGGTTTCGATGAATAGTTGATTCGTTAGTTAAACCCATTGATAGGTGTTCTTATAGACAAAAGTTGGTTGGTCTCTAATTAGACCCATCAGCCAATAAAAAAAAACCAATTGACTTCTTACTATGACCAGTTGATCGGTTGGTGAAAACCATTGATCAATTTTTCTAGCAAGCCAAAATGGGTTAGTTTCTACTTTGACCCATCGATCAATTGGACCTAACTAGTCGACTGGTACTCTGGTTTTGTTTTGGTCTGGGTTTGGTATGATAAGGCCAGACAATTGGTCTGAAAGATCGATTGACTTGTCTGACTGGAAGCCGATTGGATTGTTATAAATTGTTGTGTTGCTCTTGGGCCTTTTGTGTTGACTCTTCCTTGTATTTACAACATTTTAATTATGATTTCAACTATGAATGACCTACTTTAATATGAACCACTATGATGGTATGTGAGAATTGATTTTTTTTATATTTGGTGTTATCTCTAAACACCCAATTAGTTGCTTTTATGCCTTGTGGTTGAGTTTGGTGTCATCTTTAGACACCCAATGGTAGTTTTAATGCCAAATGATGTGTTTGATTTTATCACTTGGAAACACCCAATTTGGTTATATTATGGATTTTAATTTTGTTTGGTGTCATCACTTGGAAACACCCAATTTGGTTATGTGTGGATTTTGTTATGATTTGTGATATCACTTATACATAAATTAATGGCTTAAGATTTCATTCAAGCCTTTTCTTCGTCTCTCTAGGTAGCTTTGGAGAGTTAGTGGGCGCTTGGTTATATATCTTTCAATCAGTACCTATTTTCTTCTCTAGAGAGTTGCTATGGGTAGGGGGTTATGCCTATGTCTTTGAGGTATAGGATTATACTATGATAGGTAGGCATGGTATCGATGTCTGCTATGGGTGGGTGAGGTATCCTAGTACAAGCACCCTAGAACTTTGTATTATTTATTGCTTAAGTGAGTGTGGTATCCCACCTTTTTAGCCCTCAGATTGGAGACATTCATGATGTGGTAGGTGAAGTATCCCGATACAAGCCCTCTTGGTGTACTTTGACCACATGTGGTGGGTGTGGTATCCCCAAAGAAAGCCCTTTTGATGTATCCTGACCTTGTGTGATGGGTGTGGTATCTCTTTGTGATTCTCTTGTGTTGCCATGAATTTTATTCATGGTAGAGAATTGGGTGTGCTCGAATGAACTATCTTACTAATTGGAACTTGTGTGGTCACTAATGGAGGAACTCTAATATGGTTTACAATTTATGAATCACATATATTACTGTATTGCTATACTTCCATGATTTCCATAAAAGAATGCTATGTTGTACTTGAGTTGTATCATTATGATATCACCATACTATTATACGAATTCAATGTCCTGTATGAGCTTTCCATGTTTTAGGTATTATGTTTTACTAGTACTTCACCATATTGATACTACACTTGTGTGGTTACTGTAATGATCCAGCTTCTGGTGCAGGGAGTAGAGGATGATTTGTAGGCTTATGACTCTTACTTAGAGTATGCTTAGGTGATGATGTGGGCCATTAGTGGGCCATTGCTTGGGATTTGAGGTTTATGATTGTACCTTAGAGTTAGGCTAACCGGTTAATAGTATTTTTCCCACTACATTGGGATGTTTTTGAATTTTTATTTATTTAAACTCTTAGCTTGGACTCTTCTACTTGAATTTGTAAAATGATCAAGTTCATTCTATTTACGATATGGTTCTAGTCTTTATTACTTATGTTGTCACATTTTTATTATGATCATGCATTCTTTGTTCCTTGTTCCTTTTTACCTTGCATTGGGCATGAGTTAGGTGATGATCACACCTCTCTCATGGTTGATATGGCGGTAACATTCCCTAGTTCTATTTTTTCAATAGCTTTGGCATTGTCTAGAAAATGAAATTTTCTAGTTCAAAAATTGGGGGTGTTACAAGTTCTTCCACTTGTTTACGAAGCTCCATGGCTTCTTTGGTATTACAGTGATATGCAACCATATTAGGGAGGGTAGCACTAGGTACAAGATATATTCGGTGCTCTATGCCTTGTATGGAGGGTAGTACATGGGGAGGTCTTTTGGAAACACATCCTCAAGCCCATTTAACAAAGTCCTAACCTGAGGGTCAATAGGTTTCCCCCTCATTATCTTCTACTAACAACAATAGATATATAATATTTCCCTTATTCACGACCCTATATACATGTTTTTCATCTACAAATAAGAACTTTTGGCAAGTTGTGATGCCTCCTCCCATGAAAAGTTTTGTCTTTAAAGGCGTTAGGATGATGTTCTTTTTAGCATACATGAACATGTAGGCATTCTTCCTTCCATCATGAGTCACATGCCTATCATATTACCATGGCTCAATGCTTCTTCTTCCCACTCCTCCTTAGGGATAGTCTCATTAAGCTCCACTAGAGTCATAACCCTTCGATAAGGGAATTCATTTTGATAATTCCATACTCCTTGGCACTTGAAGCACCTAAAATTTCTAGATCTACTAGGCTTGACAACTCCTTCTCTTCCCTTCCCTTTCATGTCAAATTTCATAGGGATAGAGGGTGGCTTGGATAGTGTTGGTATTTTATTTTGGGTGGGATCACACTTGGTTTGTTGAGACTAAACCAAGTGGACCTTTTACCTTTCTTGTGCTTTTTGACCCTACTAGCTAAATGGAAGAGTTCATCCAAGGTCTAATACCTATGCATTTTAACTTTTCTCACAAGATCTTGCCTAAGGCCTCCCACAAATCTCAACATCATGTGTTCTTTGCTTTCTTCAATAGCAAGCCATAGTATTAGCTTTTTAGACTCGAATGTACTCTTCTACACTCATTTTTCCTTTTCTCAAGGATGATAATTTATGTATAAATCTTGAGTGTAGGAAGATGGCATAAATCTTTCTCTCATGAGTTTCTTCATTTTTTTGCTAAGAATTAACTTTTGATTTTCCCTTCCTCCTCCTTTGATTGGTAAGACTCTCCCACCAAAGAGAGGTGTGGCCTTTGAGTTTTAAAGTGGCTAATTTAAAACTCCTATAATCATTGTATTCTTTTTCTTCAAAGAGTATTGAGCACATCAACTCCCATTCAAAAAACTCTTTCGGGTTATGTTAGCCTTTGAACTCAAGGATTTTGGTTTTTACATCCTCGAAGCCCCTTCTTTTTTATTTTCCCCTTCTTCTTAGATCTCAGGATGACTCACTTTCTGAAGATTCATTTTCACTTGAGATATTTTTAACACCACGGGGCTCTTCTACTTTAAGAGGGCTTACTTGGGGCATGTATTTAGAGTGCTGAGGTTTGGAATGAGTTATTCATTCCCACATCATTTTTTCTCCCCAAATTGATAAGAATTTGGCCTCAAATTGAAATCATTGTAATAAGGATAAAAATCACTAATATTAAATGTCCTTAAGACACCACCATATGATTCTAAAAGTTCAAGTTCATAAACACTTTCTCTAAATTTTCTAAGGGTTTTAAATAGTCCATTTGCTCTTGGCTTTAGTTTAAGTTTTCTTAGATTAGGAAATTATTCTTTTCACAAATGTAACCAAACTAAATCACTAGGAGAAGATACCCGTGGAATGAAATGTTTAGAAGCTTGCTTTTGATACCTTTCATTGGTTCATTCAATGTTTCCCTTTATTTGTGGATGACTCATTTGAAAGAATTTAACTCATTCCTTAGCTTCATAATTTTTTCAACTCACATTCTTTCAATGGTACCATGTCAGCTGGCAATATGAATTCACCCCATACACAATCTTGAATGGAATTTACTTGAAGGACTTAGATTGTAATCAAAATCTACATGACCTAATTTAATATCCAAATATTTATTACTTTTACTTACCAATCCTCTTAAAAGAGTGCCAAGAGTATGACTTGTAACTTTAATTTGTCCATTGATTTTGGATGATGTGAAGTACTAAATAATAACTTAGTTTCTAACATGTGCCATAATATCTTCCAAAAGTAACTAAGAAATTTGGCATTTCTATATGAAATAATACTTATAGGGATGCCATGTAGTTTCACAATTTATTTGAAATATAAATCACTAACATGCATAGCATTATTAATTTTATTACATAGAATAAAATGAGCCATTTTAGAAAATCTATCTACCAAAATCATAATAAAATCGTTACCTCTTTGTGTTCTAGACAGCCCTAAGACTAAGTCCATACTAATTCCTTCCTATGGTTAACTAGAAACAGGTAATAGTATATATAAACCTTTGTGGATTTTTTTACTCTTGTCTAGTGAACTCATAGGTGTACTATAAGTTGTACACCTTTAATTATATTTGGTTAGTAGAAATTCTCTTGTAAAATTTCAAATGTCTTTTGAGTACCAAAATGTCCCGCTATAGTTCCTTCATTTACCTCTTTAATATGCAAATCTCTTATACTTGATCTCGATACACAAAGTTTATTGAATTTAAATAAAAATTAATCTTATAATGAATAGTTTCCATGATATTCATTTTCTTTAAATGCTCTATATTCATCACTAACATATTCTTCTTGAGGATATAATTCTTTTAACATTTCAAAACCTAGTAATTTAGCATACAATATAGCAAGTAATGTAGACCTTTGAGAAAGAGCATCAACTACTACATTTTCTTTTCCATCTAATTTTTTGATGGAGACCACAAAGGATTGTAAGAAGTTTATCTGCTTTGAATGTTTAGGACTAATTTTATTTTTACCATGCAAATATTTCAAACTCTCATGGTCAGAATGTCATACAAAGGGTTTCAGCCACAAATAATGACTACATTTCTCTTAACTACATATAATGGCAAAGAATTCCTTATCATATGTCGAATACTTTAATTTATCTCCATTTAAGTTTTATCTAAATTATGCACTAGGTCATTTTTATCTTGTGAAATAACTCCTCCTATACCTACCATACTAGCATCATAAGTTATCTAAAAAAGTAGTTTAAAATTATAAACTAACAAGGAAGGTTCAAAATAAGGACTTATGCTCTCTTTCACATAACATTTATCAGCTAGTTCTTGTATTTGTCTTTTGAATTCCTTAGATTATTTTGGATTACATCTATAAATAGTTTTATTAGGTAAAGGATTTCTAGGAATTAAATCTATAGCATGCTTTATACCTCTAATAGGCGGAAGTCAAGGAGGTAAGTTGTCAGGAAATACATCATTATATTCATCAAGTAATCTAGTATGGTTCAAATTATTAAAATTGTTCTACACGAATTGAGATTATTTACTACTAAACTATAGCAAACACCCTCTTCCTGAATGTAATTAATCATATCTTTTTTACGTAAGAATAAACTATTCATAGTCTTAACAAGTTTCATATGATCACATTAAGATGGCTTCAATTTATATTTCTTTTTACTTTTAAGCACAATATATTCATTAGTTACACCATCATAAATTTTATTTCAATCATATTGCCATAGTCTTCCTAATAAAATACCACAACCATCCATAAGCAATACATCACATAATACTTCATCATGATAATCACTAATACAAAAAGTAATTAGGGTTTGCTTATCTACTTTAGTAGTTATGTCCATATTAAGCTATTGTAATTAATATGGTTTAGGATCATTATTAGTCACTAAACCTAGTTGTTTAACCATAATTTCACTAGCAACATTAGTACATGAGCCACTATCTATGATAACTCTATAGACCTTATCACCAATTCTACACTCAATTTAAAAAAATTTATCCCCTTGTGTAGATGAATATTAGGTTGGATTTATAATACCTTTTGAACTACAAAACATGGATCACCATCATCTTCATACATAATCAAGGTATCATCATTAGATTTAGTCTCTATGTCATCATTATCATCACATTGTTTCATACTTGCTATTTCATTGGAGGTTAAAGCTCTTTGGTTAGGACATTCTCTAGAAAAATGATCATATCCTTTACATTTAAAACATTTCTTATTGGACATCTCATTTACCTTATTTTAACCTTTTTTCATTTTTGTTAGGGTTGAGTTTCTTGTCATTAGTTAAAGATACATGTGTCTCATTGTTTGAAGTAGATTTATTCGAATAGTTTTTTGTTAAAGCAGAAGAAGAAGAAGAAGAAGAAGAAGAAGAAGAAGAAGAAGAAGAAGAAGAAGAAGAAGAAGAAGAAGAAGAAGAAGAAGAAGAAGAAGAAGAAGAAGAAGAATTTACTTTAGCATAGGCATTAATAAACTTAGTTTGCCTTTCACATTTAAAATCTAACTTAGTTAAATCATCAAGAGAATCATAGGTAACAATTTCATCTTTTTCTCAATCAAGTTGCCAAGATCACCTAAGTATCTAGTACATTTTTGTTCTTTTCTCTCTTGCATGTCAAACAAGAGTTGTAGTCTTTCAAATTCCCTAGTATATTCCTCTACACTAAGTAATACTTGACTACGAGTAGTTAATTTAATATACATTTCTCGTTCATACTCTTTAGAAAAAAATGTCTTCCTTAGGTGTTTTTTCAATTTATACCAAGACTTGATTTTACTCTTTTCTTGCCTTTCACAAGTCCTTTTGATACTTTCTAACAAAAATCAAGCAAAATTTTAAAATTTGAGAGTTACTAACTTACATCTATGCTCATTAGCATACTCTCTTAATTTAAATATAGCTTCGATTTCATAAAACCATTTAGAAAATAATTCAACATCTAATTGACCATAAAAATTAGGGAGATCAAGCTTAATACCTTTTTCTTCAATATGATTATACATTTTTTGATAATTTTCATGGCCTCATCGATTGTGGCTAAAATCCTTGGAGCCATTCTTGTTCATCCTTCTTCATATTCCATTTGTTGTTGATGTGGCCTCCTCATGCTTGGAATTCTCTTCTCACCATTCCTTCTACTCGATCGTTGGTGGATTCCATTGTGTTGTACATATGTTGAATCATCTCTTGGTCAATTGCTCTCATCTCTAGTCTTTAGAGTGGAAGGTTATAATACCCCACACTTTTATGTAATGGATGGATAAGAATTTTTGTTAATTTTTAGACCTTTGATTTTGATTCAATGTTATGATTTGATTTGGAATATAATTTGAATTGGAATCATGTTGGAAAATGAAGCTTATTGAGTTTTGCAGGGAAACTCATCAACTGGCTTCCTAAACTGATTAATTGGTTTGTCATTTTAGCCAAATTAGGTTCCTTGACAAAACCAATCAACTAGTGGGGGAACAGCCAACTGGTAAACCCAAACTGATTGATTAGTTAGTTGAGCTGGTCATATTTTTCAAATTAGATTTTTCTGAAAAATCCCTTACACTAAAATGAAACCTTACCAACTCATACCGATTATCCCTAAGAGATTCCTAACTATTTTCATGAAGCATTTAACCTAAAATATTTCCTTGATTTATTCAAGAGGTTGATTATGACATATGAGGGAGAGAGGTGACCATAACCATTATCTTCTTCCTACTCTCTCCTCTACCTAGTTCTGAGATTGATTGCTTCAACCTTTGCTGTACTTTTGAGCAATAAGAAGATTCCTTCCACGCTGACCTCCCATTTCTTCATTCATGTATGCTAAATCTAGTTTCATTGACCCGAGTTCCTTAGAGTGACCCATTTAAACTCAAGAGACTAGGTTAGCAAATCCTAGACAAATCTATCCATTCTAATAGAATTCAAACTATAAATGGTAGGGTTTTGACTTGCCTTCCAAATCCTCTATATTTTCCTTCAATTGGCTGGTTATAAGTAACCACAATCATCACTATAATTCACTTTCTTTCAGCCACCAAACTCCCCTAAGTTTATCATTCTGCTCTCTTCTTTCCACACTTTGAGCACTTGCCAATTTATTTTACACACTCTCCTGATCCTATCTCTAGCTCTATCTTATTTCAAATGTTAAGCAAGACATAGTTAGATTTTGGGAAAAGATTGAGTGCTCTAGTTAAGATTTCTCTATTTTTTTGTCTCAGTGGTATGTCCTTACTCCTTTCTCTTTTATTTTTCAAAATTTGATAAGGTTTTTGGTATAATATATTAATTAAGATTTTGGCTTTTAAGGTTTTGAGAGTTGAAGTTCTCAAAGATTTGGAACTTCTGTTTTTAAAGGGATTTAGCCTACATCATGTAAGTAGTTCTTGCTCTTATTATGTTAGTATGTGTTTATGCATGAAAGGTGATAAATTAGTTGATTGATACATGTTGGTATGAAGAAATACATTTTTATGCATGGATTGCCTTCTTAAATGACACAGATTGAGTAAACAACATGAAAATGGATAAATAGGCTATGATGATCTTATAGTTAGAAATGCATGATAATTTGGTTAGAAATACGTTGGTTGATATTGATACATGTTATAATGTGGTTAGAAATTATTTATATGCAATAATGTGTATGATAATTGTGGTTTGATGCTATGGTGGGACAAATCGATCAACTAATTAGGTCAAACCGATCGATTAGTTCCTAGAACAATCGACTGGTTGACCCAACCCATCACTAGTATGCCAGTAGAGACCTTGATCTTGCTCTTTGCTTAAACCCATTGACTAGTTTGCCCAAAATGATTGATCAGTTTGAATAAAGCATGCCAAGTTGAGTCAAACAGATCAACTAGTCAACCTAAACTATTCAATTAGTTGGTGCAACCGATCGACTTGTTGGGCCAAACATATCGACTAGTTCGGCTAGTTTACATGATTAGTTTCTTTATTGTTTGGTTATGCTTAGGTGTTAAGGTTGGGAATATTCCATGATTATTAATGGGATAAAATATATATTTTAGCATGAACTATTTGCATAATTAAGGGATTAAAATGGATCTTATCTTATGGCATACATTATGCGCAATGTAACGGCTAAAGGTGTACTTCACTTATGATAAGTGATAATATAAAAATAAGAGTAATGAGAATAATTTAGGGTATGAAGTAAACCATATGGTGGATATAACTAAATTTGGCCAAGGGAAATTAGATATCCTGTATGGTTGGGAATAATGGAAATAAAAGGAATAATATGGTTTAATATGGGAATTTACCTTGGTTGCTTGTATAGGCTTTGTATGATCACCCATCTCCATGAATAAAATACTAATCACTTAAAATGAAAGAAATTTGATTTGAGAATGGGTATGGGTTACCTGATCCTCAATTAGCTACCGGGGGTTATTCTGCCTTCGAGCATTTTTGGTACCTTTAGGCGGGATCCTGAGAGGTCTTGGTGCCTTACCTACTCTAGTCACTGATGATGTATTAGGGGGTATCGATACTAAAGGGTCTACTTACCTAGGTCGTTGGCTTTGGCTTA
Organism: Tamarix austromongolica; assembly: GCA_039764185.1. Lineage (NCBI taxonomy): Eukaryota > Viridiplantae > Streptophyta > Magnoliopsida > Caryophyllales > Tamaricaceae > Tamarix > Tamarix austromongolica. Next base: position 19,977,788 of record CM077808.1, on the reverse strand, counting down.
AACTTATGTCTATTATGGTGATTGGCTTCGGCCTAGACTTTATGTCCCTTTTTGGATAGGCTTCTATGGTATGTGAGACCATAAGGTAGTGCACAGTCCATCGCTCAAATGATAATAAAATTTGGTTGTAAAGTAAGTAATAAACAATTATGAATGATGATTAATAGAATGGCTAATACTTGGTAAGAATAGAAGTATTGGTGTGATTGATCAAGAATGAGTAAATATGGTTATTACACTTTGTTAATGGTTGATCTAACTACTTGATTATGAAATGGAATATTTATAGGTTAACTTACCTATCTCTTATATATAAGAATTAATGGCATAACCTAAAGAATTGGTTAATTGGAATCAACCCTAGAGGTTGCTTAGTTCTCCTTTTCATTAATTATGTATATGCTTATGTGAGAAGGTTATGAGTCTATGCATGAAGTATTCTACTTGTTGGAATTATGCATGACAATATGACTTTATGTACTTCTATCGTTATATATATGGCCTTATCATGATGCATACTATAATCTATATTTATGTGTGATAAACTAGTATACTTGTGTACATTGAGGGAGCAACTTTGCTGACTCAGTACGTAGCACACTCTTGTGCTCGTTTTCTCGGTCACCTACTCATTCGCACAAGCATAGGACCTTGTGCAGGTTTTTTAAGATGGCTAGTAAAGGGCTTACTTTATTTGGGTCGGGGCTTGTGAGTGAGGACGTCCAAAAGGTCTTGTTGGGGTCTGCATAGGATCATGGCAGTTGTTTTGGGCCTTGTCCCCTAACCCATATTTTATATCTTTGTACCTTTAATATGTATTCTGTAATGATTTGATCGAAACCTGTTAGGGTCATTTGTTAAAAAAATTTGGAATCATTTCGATTAAATCATTATTTGCACACTATGCTATTTTAGTGTTTTATTGGTTTAGCCTTTTATAGGATATGAGGTAGGTGGCAGACATCTAACTTATATCAGGTACGACGGTAACACCCCTTTTTTCTAAGTGTTTTCTATTTCTGCAACATGTTTTTAATGAAATGTTTTGATAGTGAAAAATGGGGGTGTTACAATATTGGCTAAAACAAATCTTAATCTCTTCCCAAAGCAAAGGTTTCCAAAGAAATTAAGTTGACCCAATAACTCAAAATTATCCTAAATTTAACTTGCTATTGCTTAATGAAAGAAAGAGAAGGTTTGAAAATGGATTAAGAGACTCACATAAGTTTAAAAGAATGCTTAAAAATGAAGGGAAATGGCAGTAGGGGAGGCTAGAGGCAAATAAACAATGAAATTGAAAAGAATAAGCACAACACTTAGGCTTCATTTGGTTTATGGAAAACCAGGAGGAAAGGAAAAAAAAGTTAGATGGAAACTTATTTTTCTATGTTTGGTTGCCAAGAAAATTTAAAGGAAAGAAAACAGAGAAGAAAATATTGTCGAAACTTACACTATACAGCTTTCTTAGGCTAAATCGGAGGAAAACAAAAGAATGCTAAGGAAAATTTTTTGGTCATATGTACTTACGTGTGTTTATTAAAAAATATTATTGAATTAATTTTTTTTCTTAAAATAAAATTATTAATCATTAAAATTAACTAATATTGATAATAATTTTAGGAATTTTTTATTTTTTTTCTCTTAATTTTAGTAGATCTAATATATATATATATATATATATATATATATATATATATATATATATATATATGTATATATAAATCATATGTATATATATATAAATTTTTTTTTTACGTTTCTTACCGTCTCTATTTCCTAGATTTTTAAAAAATGATATTTTTGTGTTTCTTTTTGTCCCCGTCTCCGTACAACGCCACTGTAATATAACTGCTCGCCGTATTCCTCCGCCGCTAGTGTTGCCCCCGACCTTCGCTACTCTACGCAATTAATTGACCCGTCAAAGTTTTTTTTCTCTTAATTTTAGTAGATCTAATTTATTTTAATATATATATATATATATATATATATATATATATATATATCATTTGTATGTATATATAATTTTTTTTTTTTTACATTTCTTACCGTCTCCATTTTCTAGATTTTAAAAAATAACATTTTTGCATTTCTGCCCATCCCCGTCTCCGTGCAACGCTGTTGTAACATAACTGATCGCCGTATTCCTCCGCCGCCAGTGTTGCCTCCAACTTTCCCTACTCTGCACAATTAATTGACCCGTCAAAGTTTTTTTTTTCTCTTAATTTTAGTAGATCTAATTTATTTTAATATATATATATTTTACGTTCCTTACCGTCTCCATTTCCTAGATTTTAAAAAATGATATTTTTGCATTTCTTCCCACCCCTATCCCCGTCCAATGCCGTTGTAACATAACTGTTTGCCGTATTCCTCCGCCGCCAATGTTGCCTCCGACCTTCGCTACTCTGCGCAATTAATTGACCCGTCAAAGTTTTTTTTTCTCTTAATTTTAGTAGATCTAATTTATTTTAATATATATGTGTGTGTGTGTGTGTGTGTGTGTGTGTGTGTATATATATCATATGTGTATATATATATATATATATATATATATATATATTTGTTTGCGTCGAATGTCTTTCTACTTTCTCGTCTATCATCGTACTGCGCCTCAGAATCTTCTTTTAATCAAATATTCATTCTTACCATAGTTTTAAAAACCGGACCGATCATCGAACCGGTATCATAACTGGTTCACTGGTTTAGTGGTCGAACCAGTGGTACATTTTAAGCCAAAAAATATGAAATACATAGAAAATTAAACTATACATGAATTTGATTGGCTCCCAACCGATTTTTTGACAGGTTCTAAGACCGATTTTTTGACTAGTTCACTGGTTTTCACTGATCCAACCGGTTTTCACTGGTCTGACCGGTTTTCACTGGTTCCGAGATCTTAAAAACTGACACATAAAATCTGACCGGTGACCCGACCGGTTCGCTGGTTCACCGGTTGGACCGGCCGGTCCGGTCCGGTTTTTAGTACTAGGATCCTTACACTATTTTCTCATCTATCGCTGTATGACATCCCAGCAACTTCTTATTGAACAGAGAAACTTATTTTATTTTATTTTATTTTTAAGGTGAAGATTTGGACTCCACATTCTGCATGTAATATTTTAAAATTTTTCTGAAAAAATTTGGTATTAGTATTGAGTTTATACAAATTTTATAATTTTATTATAAACTTTACTAAAATTTTTGTATGTTAATAAAATATTTTAATTTTAATAAATATATAAAAAAATTTAAATAATAATATTAAAATTTTCTTCAAATACTAAAAATATTTTTCAAGAATTCAATTTTCCACTAAATTTTCTCCAACAACCAAACAAAGGAAAGAAAATTATTTTCTTTCATTTTCTTTTCTTCGATTTTCTTTCCTCCAAATTTTCTTTTTCACTTAACTTTCTTCAAATCAAACGGAGCCTTAGTGAAATTAAAGGGAAAATGAGAAAAGGTGAAAATAGGGAGTTGAGAATAACAAGAATTTGATAATATCATGCCTCTTTTTTTGCTTATGACCTAAAATAGAGGAGAGAAGAGAGAGGGAAGCATGGGTCAAAGCACATGAGAAAAGAGAGAAAAATAGGGGGTAGGTTAGGGCTAAGGAGTGGGATCTATAATAGGATAAACCATATGGAGACAATATCTCCATTAGCCACTATTCAATGATCAAGCTAAGAAAGGGAAGAGAGAGGAAGAAAACGACTAAAAAGTGCAACATGTATATAGAGTATCTTTCTAGGGAGATTTGATAATTTAAATAGAATATGATCTAAACTAATCAAGGAAAAGCATGAAAATAAAAGGTATAACAAATAAAGGACTCATGAAAACATTAAGAATATAGGCCCACATTAAATCTAGACAAACTAGTCGATTGGTTCAGAAAAACAAATTGAATAGTTTGTCAGTACTTGTCAATTGGTTACTCTAAGATTTGAATGAATCTCCTAGCATGAACCATTTAACCAATTTTTTCACTGACTAGTTTACTAGTTTTTTAGGGAATCCCATTTCCATGAAATATATTATTCTCAAAAAACTAAAACATTTTAGGCATAATAAACACACAATTTAAAACATTTAGAAAGAGATTTGGGATAGGGTAATACAACAAATTTTAATGAAGGGTGTTTGTGATTACAATGTTTCTCATAAGAATTAATATGTAAGATATTCAGAACAAGTTTGTGAGTGAAATTTAGTTTGAAGAATTAGATACCATAATGAGAGATATTCTAGATAAATTAAGAGATCAAATAAACTTTTGAGAAAAACTCAATGAAATAGATTTTGAATAAAGTTTGTTGAGAATTAATTGTAAGAGAGAGTAGAGAAATAAATTGTAATAAGTGAAGTCTCAAAAGATAGTTTTTTTTTATTACACCTCAAAATAAATATATATAGTTTCATAAATGCTCATAATCATCTAGAAAAACAATCCACTAGTTTTTTTTAGAAATAATATGTAGATGTTTTAGCATTTAATGTTGACTAAATGATTGTAAATGGTATCACTTGATTTGTTATGGTTGTAACTAATGAGAAATGCTATTGTTGCTTTAATTTGTCAGTTAATTTCATCAAAAAATTTGATTGGTTGAATTCGTACATTCTTGGCCTTTGAAAATTTAGAAGACCCATCAAATGATTGTGTGAACTAATGATTTGGCTAGGTAAACGAATCAATAAGTTTAAAAAAAACCAATTAATGTGTTTGAGTTGAGGTAAAAATAAGTTTGTAACTAACTCAACTCATTTCTTGGTTAAAAAAAACCTCGTTGATCGGTTGTGAAAACTAGTCGAGATAAAACCTATTTGGAAAAAACTTTAACACTTATCCCTATTAAGCAAATTAGTTGATTGGTATAGAAGATGAGTTAGGCAATTTAATTGAAATCAATCGATGTGTTAATGTTGAGGTCAAAAAAAATTTCTAGAATTAAAATTTACAAGACACTAGTTGATTAGTTTTTTTTAACTGAATTGATTAGTATCTAGGGCTTTTAAAAGTTTAAAGTCCTAGATTGAAAAGAGAAACTAGTTGATTGGTTCAGTAACTAGTTGATTGGCTCTAATAGGAATCAAAACTTTAAAAAAAACACTTAAAATTAAAACATTCCAATGATTTAAAATCAGAAGTGAATTTTCTCATCATCAACCTTTAAAGATGAAACCTAAAACTTAACGATTGAAATTTTAAAGCTAATTCATTAGGAATCCTGTATTGATATTTGCTTGTGCTTTTAAATTATATTAATTTTTTAAACATTTATACTCGAGAGATTGTTTGAATGAGTTTGTGTTGGTATTCCATATGAAAATTATAGTTCATGCACACTTAAATAAATATATTCATATTCCTAAATAAGTTTTCTATCATCAAAACAAGGATAATGATATGAATTGATTTAAGAGATCAACATATGAGGTTGACACGATACCAACAACCTAGTAGTATAGAAGTTAACAATTGAGAAACAAGGTGGATATAACCATAGTATGGTTGGAAGAAATGGAACATGGGTGCAACTCTTCTTTAGGGATGAATATATACAGTATTGATGGGGTCCTACAAGATTGATAAAGATAATTGAGGTGCAATGTTTTAGTGCCTATCAAGTAATAAGAGATTAACAATGTAATTTTTTTCATTTTATATGCCTTAAAGCATTTTTGTGATAGGAATTATCAATAAAATTTCCATAGTATAGTCAAGATAGTACCTTAGATTGTAATTAAATGGTGTAATATGGATGTAGGAGGTCAATGGGAGATTTCTCACTCTCTCTCTCTAATTTTTTCTAGGGAGGTAAGGAGTATGAGCTGAGATGTTTCCATTATATAGAAAGAGAGGTCTTTAGGGTTGTGGATAACTTAACTAAGTAAGGCTCAGGTAGGGGAGGCTTTTTTCATCTACTTGTGAGGCATGAAATGGTGTGCATTCAAGTTAGGATAAGGATGATAATAGGCTCCCCCAAGGATGGAGATGATATTCCCATCACTAAACTTGAAATATACACTCATCCCCAAACCTACCTCTTTCCTCAATTTCTACTAACAAAAATACCCACCATGATCCTTACAAGGACTAATTACCAACTCTATCCCAATCCTCGATAGCAAGGAAGAACATGTTTTATATGAAAATTTTTTGTTAGATAAACACTAGTAGTAAAATAGTAGTAGCAAATCATTTTGTAACAAGTAATAGGGAACCTAGACAAGAACAATCATAACTTAATTAACTAGTTGTAAAATAGTAGTTATAGATGTCATACAAGGCAACTTAATTAATTAATAAAACTACCTTAATTCCCAAAATTTCTAGCTGCAACCAAGTAAGAATAATACATGACTAAAGTGAACTAATAGATCTTGAAAATAATTTTGTCACTTGAAGTAACTATAAATGAAAAAAAAACAATTGACATGTTGGGCCAAGGTCCGATGAGGAAACTAATAATATAAAAGCAATTTTGTTACTTGGAGCAACTACATGTTTGAAACACAAGGAAGACTGGTAAAATTGAAGTAAGCATCGAATAAAATAAAAAATAAATGACTAAAAACTTGCAATACTAAGACATTGTTGAAAAACAAAGTATAAAATAAAAAATAAAAAATAAAAAGAAAGATATCACTTCCCAAATGACTTGAATCATGACAGTGAGATAGGGGGAAGACTCATTGATATGGACCCCGCCTAGAAATTAGATATCTTCACATCAAACGGGATCCACTTGGAACCCTAAGGTGTAATCTCTTGAGATCAGCTAATATGAACCCCTAAGGCATAATAGCTTGGCATTTTTTCGGTACAATCTCCCTAGAAGAGCCCTAACTCCACCCAAAAACTATCTCAAGAGTGGAGGGTTTAACCTCCATATAAACTATCTTAAGATCCCCCTTAGTTTTTGATGTGAGATTACATTATTCCCACCCTCTTTATATTACACGCCCTTATACTACCTCCATTAGATATTGGCACAAGTTTGCAGGGAGGTTTTGATTGAGGTTAGCCTCTAATACCACATGAACCAAACTTACCTATCTATAGTCTTAATCAACTAGCAAAATGGGGTGCTAGAAACATAATTGTTTTCACCTAACCACCAAATTAATCTCCAATCTCCATCATCATAATCAATAGCTTTGTAGTAGAAAATGGCCTTAGCCTTAGGTTTTATAGATTTGAAATCAAATATACATATCGAGCCCTTTTTACATGTGTATATATATAGTATAACTCAAAAGGCGTGAGTTTTGACAAAAAAATGGGAAGGGAAAAACTAACGGTGGCATTTGGGTTTTAATGGCCTTATATTTGGAGAAGGTTGGAGAAATAAAAGAGGGAGAAGGCAGTGAGGTAGAAAAATAGATGGAGAAGATGAAGGAAAACAAACGCAAATGTACTTCTAGAGAAAGAAAAATGAGAATAGGGTAGTATGATAGACTAAAGAGGTAGGTTATAAATAAAACACGGATGTTGTACGGGGTAAGGTGGGGCTAGATTGTGGGCCTGGACTTCAATTTAATTCATCCCAAGATAAATAAATAAAAAACATAAAAAATAAATAAGATCACCCGAATCCACTTAGGCTTAGGGGAGGCATTTTAGATTCTACTTCAACTAGCTCATAAGAAGAGTGGATGGGCCAAAAACTACTTGACCTAGGACTAATATCAACAGGGTTTAAAAAATTTATCATAATTATCCACCCATGATTATCGCTAATAATATCTAATTACAAATAAGGTGGGCTAGTTATTGGGCCACCTACCTAAGGTCCAACAACCCCTAAAGTATACTACCAAAATTATCAAAACAAAATAATGTTATATGATCTTCATAATCATTTCTCGATATCTAGTCTTTTTTCCATCATTCTGGATCTAATTCATTTTTCCATTCATCCCGAAACATAGAAAACACATATTCATTAGGAAAAATAACAAATAAATTTGGATAACTAATATTAGGATAGAGTAGCAACTAATAAGGTGGCGTTCATGTTGTATCAGAGCCCTGGTTTATCAATTAGTGTTGAGAGTGGTATCATCCCTAGTTATTAATTTCTATTCAAAATTGGTATGATCCATGATTTTTTTTCTATATAGGTAATTTTTGATAGGTTCATCGGTGCAACTTGGTCTAGGCCAGAGGATAACCGATGAAAGTAGTACTTCCATCGGCGTTTATCACCCCCACCACTATTAAAAGTTCCTCTTTGTCCCTAGGATTCTTGGGTTTAAGTCACCACTATATGATTCTAATAGGGTAACAAAAAAAAAATTTCTTTCATTCCATTTCATCATTTTTTCCTCTTTGACCTATTTCCTTTCTCCTTTAACAATTTTGCTTATGTTGGTTCTTGGCGATATTTGTTTTCTTTCTATCTCAATGTCCTATTTTCTTTTACGTTCTATGTTGAGCTTTGCTGGCAACATTTTCTTCTAATTGTTCATGGAAGTATTTGTTTTGATTTTTGTCTTGATCTACTATTCTAATGTTTTGTGTTGAGCTTTATTGGAAAAAATTTCTTCTATTCGTTCCTAGCATATCTGTTTTCTATCTTGTGGTGCTTTTATTATCTGCTAGTCCCTATTTTTGACCTTCCCAATCTTGCATTGAAAATTTTACCTTACTATTGTCACCTCAAGTAAAGTTTTTACCTGTTTTGTATTTTTAAAAATATACTTTGATTGAAAATTTTTAAAGAATGGAAAATGCACAACCTACTGAGTTGCCTAGAGATCTTGTTAAAAAGTTGATACACTAGCCAAATGGGCTGGTCACATTGAAGCTAGAATAGTTGTTGATAACTAAGGTCAAAATGTGAATCACCGACATAATCATAATCCAAATAATCAAAAAAATGGATAACTTAGACCGAGAATCCATGGGTAATGGTGGGTAACTCAATAATCGGGCAAATAAGGCTAATTACTGTGGTTAAGATGAACTTAAATAGAATGAAATGAATAATTCTCCAATTTCAAGGCCTTACTGACCCCAATGCATATCTTGAGTAGTAGCTTAAAATTTAAATTGTCTTTGAGTGTCACAACTATAGAGATGGCAAAAAAAAAAGTTCAGTTGGTTGTTGTTGAATTGTCAGGTTACACTATATCTTGGTGGGGTAAACTCGTTAGAGATAGGGAATACAATTATAAACACCCTATCACTTCTTGGGCTCAACTTAAAGAAATATTGAGATATAGGTTCATTCCACCCATTACACCCGTGAACTACACCAAAAGCTCTAATTTCTTAAACTGGGTTCTAGGTATGTTGATGAATACCGTAAGGAAATGGAGATGCTTCTTGATAAACTAAAATTTTATGAGGACAATGAAGTTGCCATAGCTCGATTCCTCAAAGGTCAAAATTATAATATTTCCAACTAAGTAGATTTTTACACGTATGAATCTATTGATAGGTTGTTAGCCTTAGCCAAGAAAGTCAAAATATAGTTAAAAACATATCGAGGTAACAATCGTTCCATGACCCATGCCAAGGCTCCCTACTCCCATGAAACTCCCTCTATAATCAAACTCGTTGAAATCCTAAAATTTGACTTTTGAACATCTAAATCCCCTATGGCATCACATCCTAAAAGGGGGAAAGGATTGTGAGCCCTAACAACTCTAGTCACTATAGGAACGTTAAATACTTTAAATATCATGGAAAGTATTAAATTCTATGTGAGTTCATCTCAAGTTTAATTGAATCTGTGTGAATGATTAATCTTCAAACCCTTAATCTCTTTGTCTGTGTGAATTTTAGATTAAGTACTATCTTTCTAAGCTTTATAACCCATGCTATTATTAGCCATATTCATCATCTCATCATTTTCAAATCATATTCATCATTCACCCATCAAATTCAAATCATCATCATCGAATCATCAACACCATCAAATCATCATCATCACCACCTAATCATCATCATCATTATTCTAATCTATTCAAATATAAACATTCTTCAATTCACCACTTTCAAATCTTATTCTTCCTAATTCTAATATAATTGAGCATTGGTTTTACATAATTCACAATTCCATAATCCCACACACATCAATTTTGGTATCAGAGCCTTAGGTTTGATCTATTGTGATCAAGATCAAATATTTCCTCAAGATTCTTGCAAGAACTTGTCTTTAATTCAAGATTATTCAAATAACGTGTCTCTTCTTCAAGATTCTCACAAGAATTAATCAATAAGACACCTAAAACCAAGCACTTGGATGTGTGTTTGGAGAAGCACCACTTGGTTAGTGAAGGGAGGAGATGGAAAACTATGTGGAGGACTTGAGAGATGTTCTTAAGGTCTTGGTGGATGAAACCAAGGAGGTAAAAATATGTGTGGAGAGAATAGAAACTTCACAAGCACAAGGACATGTGCACCTACAAAACCGAAGGGAACAAGTAGAAGAAGACCACGTTATAAGGGCACAAAATCGAATGGAGGAAGGAGAAGAGAGTGTGGGAAATTATATAAGAACACATGACACCTCAAGAAAGACCTATGATGATGTGGAGAAGGCAATGCGATTTGATCTACCCCGACTTTGAAGGTAATCTCAACCCGTAGCCTTTTCTCGAATGGTTGCAAATTGTTGAATCTATTTTTGAGTATAAAGATATTGACGATGAGAGGAGGTGCTGAATAGCAATATTGAAGTTTATGAAATTTGCTAGAGTGTGGTATGATAATTTGAGGAGGAGAAGAGAGATAAGGAAAACTGAGAATTATGTCATGGGAAAAATTTTAAAAACACTTGAAGAAGAAATTTGTGCCTTGAGAATATGATCAAGAGAATTTTATAAAGATGACTACTTTGAGGCAAGGGTTTCTTGGAGTTGAGGAATATATTTTAGAGTTTGAAAGGTTAGCTCTTATTGGTGATATCCAAGAAAGAGAAGAACAAAGGTGTGCACGATTCATTGGAGAGCTAAATATGACTCTTAGAGAGAAGGTGGAGGTGATCCTTATGAAGTGTTTGAAGACCTAACCAAGTTAGCAATCAAGTTTGAAAAACAATTAAAGAGAACAAAGCCACAAAACAATTCAACCAATTCTCTATATGGTTCAACTTTCAAGGGGTGTCGAAGCCACCAATTTCTCAAGCCACAAATCAAGACAATGTTAGAAAGTTCACTCATGAATAAAAGCACAAGGATTAAGTGGCTGATAAGGTGAACAAGCAATGCTTCAAGTGTAGATGTTATGATCACTTTACTCGGGATTATCCAAACTAAAGGGCATTGACTTTGAAGGAAATTGCTAGTATAGAGGCTTGTGATGAGAATGAAGACCTTGATGGAGACCTAGAAGAAAAAAGTGATAGCTTGGAGGATGATTTGGATGAGGGACAAGTGGATTGCTATGTGTTACAAAGGGTGCTCCAAGTATAACAACAACCTCTACTTACTCAAAGGGAGAAGATTTTCAAGGCCAAATGTAGAGTTGGTGATAAAGTGTATGAAGTCATCATTGATAGTGGCTCATGCACTAATGTTGCTAGTGAGAAGAGGGTGAGAAAGCTCAGTTTCGAAACAATGGGTCATCTAAAACACTATTCACTCTAATGGCTCAAAAAAGACAAAGGTGTAAAGGTAGCCATACAAACTCTTATCTCTTTTATGATTGGAAATTATTTTGATGATGTTTTATGTGGTATTCTACCTATGGATGCTTATCAAATTTTATTAGGGAGGTCGTGGCAATTTGATAGGAAGGTTGTGTATGATGGAGTCCTTAATGAGTATGTCACGTGTAAAGGCCAAAAGAATTTTAGGCCAAAACCTAATCTAGATGGGGAGGATTCAGTTTTGAGGAATGAAAAAGGGGGAGGAGCCAAGGGCATGCAACAAAAAAAGGAAGAAAAAAAGAAGGAAGACGTCAAGTCTAGGATGGGAAGAAAGAAGAGTAGCATGGAGATGTTGATCCTTAACGAGTGTGAGATGAATGAAGTAATCAAAGATGAGAAGATATGCTATGCATTGGTGGTAAAGGAGGTCCAATGAGGGGAGAATGCTAATATGGATCCAAAATTGTAAAAAGTGTTGAAAGAGTATGCGGCTGTTTTCCTAGAGGATTTACCAATTGGGTTACTTCCTTTGAGAGGTATTAAGCACGCTATTGATCTTATGCCAGGAGTCCCATTACCAAACAAGCTAGCTTATAGGTACAGTCTAGAGGAGGCTAAGGAGCTATAGAGACAACTATAGGAGTTGTTGGACCAAGGCTATATTTGGGAGAGTATGAGTATATGTGGTGTTCCAGTATTGTCGGTGCCTATGAAGGATGGTACATGGAGGATGTGTATTGATTGAAGAGAAATCAACAACATCATAATCAAATATAGATTTCTGATTCTAAGATTGGATGACATGTTAGATGAGTTACATGGTGTAAAGGTTTTCTCGAAGCTTGATCTTAGGAGCGCTATCATCAAATGAGAATAAAAGAGGAGGACGAGTGGAAGACGACCTTCAAGACTAAGTATGGGTTGTATGAGTGGTTGGTGATGCCATTTGTGCTATTTAATGCACCAAGTTCCTTCATGAGGTTGATAAACGAGGTACTTAGACCCTTCCTTGGAGTCTTTGTTGTTGTTTACCTTCATGATATCTTAGTATATAGCATGAGTGAGTTCGAGCACATACAACACCTAAAGAGGATATTTGACAAGCTTAGAGAGGTGAGCTCTATGGTAAGTTGGAGAATTGTGATTTCATGATGGAAAGGGTGATTTTTATTGATTATATTATGAGTGGAGATGGTATTAAAGTTGATCTGTCAAAGGTGGAAGATATCCAAACATGGCCTATTCCTACTAATGTCTGCGAAGTTTGAAGTTTTCGTGGGTTGGCGTCATTATATAGGCAGTTCATCAAATACTTCTCTACCATTACACCACCTATCACACAATTGATGAAGAAAGGAGAGTTCCATTGGAATGATCAAGTGACAAACGCTTTTGAAGACTTGAAGACAAAGCTCTCAAACATGCCAGTATTATCTTTACTTTCTTTTGATAAATTGTTTGAAGTAATCTATGATGCTAGTGGTGTAGGCATTGGGGGTGTGCTCTCACAAGAAAGGAAACTGATTGCTTTCTTTAGTGAAAAGTTGAATGGTGTAAGACTCAACTATTTGATGTATGATAAAGAGTTATATGCTATTGTGCATTGTTTCGAGACATGGATCCATTAATTGAAACCCAAACCTTTTGTACTTTACTTGAATCATGAGAGTTTGAAGTATCTACATGATCAAAAGAAGGTGAGTCCAAGACATACTATATGGACAAGCTTATTGCAAACATTTGTGTTCTCTATAAGATATGTGGATGGCAAAGAGAATGTTGTGGCAGATGCATTATCTAGGAGGACAATGATACTTACCATGATGGATGCAAAGCTTTTGGGATTAGAGATGTTTAAGCGTCAATATGCCATGAATTACAATCAAAGTCCTTCTACTACAATAAGCTCAAGTCAATTCGAGATAGTATATGGTATTAAATCATATATGCCGATCGATATGGTGCCATTGAAGAAAGGTGACGTGAAGAGTTATGATGCATAAGAGATAGTAGATTTCTTTCAAACACTTCATCAACAAATCAAGCACAATATTAAGAATGCGAATGAAGTATATAAGACAAGAGCAAACAAGCATAGAAGTCAACATGTTTTCAACTGGGAGATTTGGTATGGTTGCACTCGAGGAAGGAGAGATTTCCTAATCTATGGAAGAACAAGCTTATGCCAAAGGTAGATGGTCCTTTCAAAGTACTTTGAAAGGTTTGGGAAAGTGCTTATGAGCTAGATTTTCCAGATTCATATGGTAGGGTATCAAGGACATTCAATGTTGGAGATATTATCCCTTACTATGCAATGTAAATTTGAGGGCAAATTCAAATCAACAAGGGGAGAATGATGCAGAATAAAACACTCAAGAATTGACATTCATCATTATGGAACCAATTATTCTACATTTAGATAGGATCTCTCACAAAATTGAAGACAAACGGATGGTTATGTTGCTAGTAATAGATGAAACGTACCATAAAAGCTACTAGGCGTATACGTGCATGCGCATGGCATGCATAGAGTACATGGCTATGTGCATGGGAAAGTAATATGTAGCTTGGGAATAAAGTAACATAAATCTACCTTTTTAAAGAATATTCTATATTCTAGTATCTTTGAGCATATTCTATAGTCTAGTATCTTTTAGCTATTTATATTTTAAAGAATTATACCTTTTAGCTAATATCTTATAATTGGTATCCTTGGCTATATAAAGCTATAGCACCCACGATTGGAGATATATTAAGAATTGAATGCAAATTGCAAGTATTGAGTTCCATGTGAGTTTATCTCAAGTTTAATTGAATCTGTGTGAACAATTAGTCTTAAAACCTTTAATCTCTTTCTTTGTGTGAATTAGAGATTAAGTAATATCTTTCTAAACTCAATAACCCATGCCATTATTAGCCATATTCATCATCTCATCATTATCTAATCATATTTATTATTCATCCATCAAATTCGAATCAACATCATTGAATCATCAACACTGTCGAATCACCATCACCATCACCATCACCGGATCATCATCATCATCATCATCATCATTATTCTAACCCATTTGAATATCAAAATTCTTCAATTCACCACTTTCGAATTTTATTCTTCATAATTCTAATATAATCGAGCATTGGTTTTACAAAATTGATAATTCCATATTCCCACACACATCAAGAAGAAGAAGAAGAAGAAGAAGAAGCTCTAGAACCCATTGAGTGTGAGTCTGATGTTGAATACCCTAATTGTGATGCTCTTTTCATCCATAGAGCCCTCACCTTCTATAGTATAATCAAGCCTGATGAAGAGCAAAGAGAAAATATTTTCTATGTTGTATTGTTAATGGAGTCAATAACAGCTATATCATTGATAGTGGTAGTTGTGTTAATGTGGTTAGTATGGAATTAGTTTAAAAGTTAAGTCTTTCAATTATTCGGCATCCCCAACCTCATAAATTTCAATTGTTGAATGAACTTGGAGAAATTAAAATCAATAGACGAGCCCTAACTATCAACATTGGATGATATAGGAACGAGGTCCTCTATGATATAATGCACATACACATTAGCCATATCCTCCTTGGGTGTCCTTGGGAATTAGATAGGTGGGTCATTCATGATGGGTCTAAAAATTGATATACAATACACAAAGATGACAAGAAATACACTCTAGCTTTCATTTTTCCTGCCTAAGTTAAAGAAGACCAAATTAAATGTAAGCTTGAATATGATCAAAGAAGGGATGAATCACCCCATGAATTTAGCCTTCTTGACTCCAAAAAAACATCAATAAATGACATGTTAGTTTCTTTGCTAGGAAAAATGACTTCACTCATGCCTTTTCCCAAAACCTATGTATCTACATGATGATATACAAAGAGTTCCTTGAAATCTCCACCAAACATATTAATTCACTTCTACTTGATATCCAAAACTTAATCTCTGATTATTCCCGTGTTTTCCCCAATGAGATACCACGTAGGTTTCATCCCCTTAGATGGATCAAACACCAAATTAATTTCATTCACGGTGCTGGTATCCTAAACCATCCTACTTACTGAGATAATCCAGAAGAGGTAAAATAACTAAAAAAATAAGTTACTAAATTACTCAAAGAAAGAAAGGACACATAATAGAGAGTATGAGTCCATGTGCAATTCCTCTTCTCATATTCCCTAAGAAAGATGGTGCTTGGAATATGTACATTGATTCTTGAGCCTTCAACAATATTACTCTAAAATATCAATATCTCATTTCATTTTTTGATGAAATGCTTGATCAATTAATAGGGAGTGTGATTTTCTCAAAAAAAAAAAGACCTAACAAGTGGGTACCATCAAATTCGAATGAATCCTGGTGACGAGTGGAAATTGATTTCAAAATAAACTGTGGCCTATATGAGTGGCTCATTATGCCCTTTGAACTATATAATGCCCCTAGCCCTTTCATCTGCTTAATAAATCATCTTTTAGCTGAGTTTATTGGTAAATTTGTTGTATCTACTTCGATGATATTCTCATTTATAGCAAAAGCCATGATGACCATGTAATGCATATTAAACAAGTCCTAGAAGTACTTAGAAAGGAATATTTATTTGATAATGCTTCCAAAAGTTGTTTTTTCCTTGAGAGTGTGGTATTTTCAGGCTTTGTGGTTAGTTAAGAAGGAATTTGATTCAACGAGGATAAGGTAAAAGCTATCAAGGACTAGCCTACCCCTAGGAATGCTTCATATGTTAGGAGTTTCCATGGGTTGTGTGGATTTTATAGATAGTTTGTTCCTCACTTTAGCACCATAGCAGCACCCCTAAATGAACTTGTTAATAAGTCCATAGAGTTTCATTGGGGCCCTATCAAAGAAGCATCCTTTGAAATTTTAAGGGAAAAATTAATGATAGCCCTTATACTAGCACTACCCAACTTTGATAAGGTCTTTGAGATCAATTGTGATGCTTCTTGGGTAGGAATAGGAGATGTCCTATTATAGGATAGTTGGCCCATCACCAACTTTAATGAGAAACTGAGAGATGCTTCCATAAATGATTCCACCTATGAAAAGGAACTATTTACCCTTATTAGGTTATTGAACTTGGAAACATTATCTTTAACCCACAGCATTTATCATGCACACCAACAACCAAGCTTTAGGTTATCTAAAAACTCAAGGTAAATTGAACAGAAGGTAATCTAAGTGGAGTGAGTTCATTGAAACCTTCCCCTATAGGATAAAATACAAGACAGAGGGCAACAACAAGGTTACAAACACCCTTAGCTTCTGCCATACACTCATAACCACTATTTAAGCTAATATTTTGGGATTTTTGCATCTTAAACCACTTTATCCAAATGATGAGAATTTTTATGACAATTTTTCTAGGTGTTAATTTTTCACTTTTGATAAGTTCTATATTTATGACAACATTTTGTTTCGAAAAAATTGATTATGTGTTCTGCGAAGTTCATTTAGAGAATTACTTGTGTTTGAGTCTCATGGGAGTGGGTTAATGGGTCATTTTGGCTTTTCCAAGACCCTAAACATTCTTTAGAAAAATTTATATTGGCCCCACATGAAGAAGGATGTGATGCACTTTTATGCTACTTGTACTACATGTTAGCGTGCCAAATCCACTACACATCCGCATGGTCTTTACACACCCCTTCTCATCCCTACCCAACCTTGGGTTGACATTACCATGGATTTTATCTTAGGCCTTCCATGATGAAACCATAATAAAGACTCTATCATGATTTTTGTTGATAATTTTTCTAATAATACACATTTTATTCCTTTCCATAAGACAAATTATGCCACCCTTATCGCTAATTACTTCTTCAATCTTGTTGTAAAACTTCATGGGGTTCCTAAGATCATCGTTTCAGACAGGGATTTTATATTTATTTCTTGGGTTCTCTAGGGGAAATTGGGTACTAAGCTTTTACTTTTTACCACTTGCCATCCCCAAAGTGATGACCAAACTAAGGTGGTTAATCGTGCCTTGGGGAACATGCTTTGGGTTATCCTTGATAATAATTCCAAGTAATGGGAGTCAAATGTATCTCACATTGAATTTGCATATAATTGGACTATCCGCTCCACCACGAACAAATCCCTGTTTAAAGTAGTATATTGCTTTAACTTACTCACCCCCTTGGATCTACACCCACTACCACCCTCCCAATACACATCACCCAACTGCTGATGAATGTGTTAAAACTCTCAAGAAATTCCATGAGTCCATTACTACCCAAATACAAAAGAGAAATGAACTAATGGTGGAACGCTCCAATGATCACCAGAAATACTTATTTTCAACTTGGGGATCTTGTTTGATTCCACTTGCGGAAGGAACCCATCTATCGCAAGGACAAGCTTAACCTACGTGGTGATAGACCTTTCACAGTTCTTGAGAGAGTCAACTACAATGCTTGCAAAATTAACTTACCAGTGAGGTATAGCGCTATTCATCCCACCTTTAATGTTGTTAACATATCTCCTTTTCATGACTTTGTGCAGGTTTCGGGGACAAAACTCTTTCAAGAAGAGGGGAATGATACATACCCACCTCATTAGTTGCTACTTTCTTTCCTACTTTTAATTATCCAAATTTATTTTCTATTCGTCCTAATGATTATGTGTTTTTTGCGTTAAGGGTTGAATGGAAAGAGGAATTGGATGTGGAATGGTGGACAAAAAGATTGTATATCGAGAAATAATTGAGTCGCGCGGATAATATTATTTTATTTTTATAATTTTTGTAGTATAGTTTGTGGTTATTGGAGCTTATGTAGACATACCAATAACAAGCCCACCTTAATTATAATTGGATATTATTAGGAGTAATTGTGGGTGGCCGATGATGATAATATTTTTAAATCCTATTAATATTAGTCATAGATCAGGCAGCTCTTGACTCATCCTCTTATTTTACGGACTAGTAGAAGTAGACTCTAAAATGACTCCCCTGAGCTTAAGTGGATTCGGACATTCTTTCCTATTTTTTGTGTTTGTTTATTTTGGGCTTAACCAAATTGGAACCCAGACCCACAATCCGGCCCAACCCTACCCTATGCGCTGTTCGTGTTTTATTTGCAGTCCTACCTCTCTTGTCTCTCACACTACCCCTTTCTCACATCTCTTTCTCCAGCGGTGCATTTTCGTTGGCTTTCCTTCATCTTTTCCGTCTGTTTCACTACGTCACTGCCTTCTTCCTCTTCTATTTTCGATGGAGTTTTCTCCAACATTCTCTAAATCTGAGGCTATTGAAACCCAAATTTTACCGTGAGTTTTTCCCTTCCTATTTTTCTGTCAAAATTCACCCCCTTCGAGCTATACTATATATATGCGCATGCAAGAAGGGCTCAATATGTACGTTTGATTTCAAATCTATAACATCTCAGGATAAGCCCATTTTCTGCTACAAAACCATCGATTATGATGACAGATCTCGGATATCACTCAAACAGTTCCGTGGCAAACAATTACGTTTCCATCACCCTGTTTTGCTAGCTAATTATGGCTTCAGCTAGACGGGTTGGGTTCACTCATCCACAACGGTGCAAGGCGAGGTCTAATGAGCAAGCAAATGTCAAAGTTGAACGGACAATTGGACAACGCAACGTGAGATAGGAACCACATAACAAGGAAGAGAGCGGAGGATGGAGAGTTGTCGTTGGTGGTGGGTGGCCTAGGTGTTGGGATCGAATGACATAATTGAACTCGAAGGAGGAAACCAGAGAGCTCCCCAAGTTATGTCCCTAAAGTGAAGCTTATGTCTAGTATGAAAATGGCGAGGAACAAAACATTATACAGAAGCTTCAAGTTACTGAAACCTATAAATAATTATACGTATAATAATCGGGGTAAGTTCGAAAATAGGGACATCAAATCCAACTCCGCCCATCCCTTCTACCATTCCCAAAAAGTTTCTAGAACCCGACCCCAAATGGACTCGCCAGTCAATGGGAAGATATTCCTTAAGGACGTTAATGGAGGTAAATGAATTGATTCACCTCGTTTGAGTATTAGGTTAATAATTTATCTAGGTGAATCGAGGTTAATGTTTCATCTCGATTAACCTCGTTTTTATTAACTTTCGATTTCGGAGGTAAGAGGTGAAGGTGAAAGAATAAGTAAATTTTTGACTTGATAGGACTAAAATATCCCTCAATATGACTTATTTATTGAATACAAAAGTATAAATATCATTTATTTTATTATTATAATCTTCATTCACTCCGATTAGGTTAATATCATCCAAACAGAATTTTAAAATATTCATCCCGATTTACCTCTATTCCCTTCACCTAGATTAATTTTTAATGTTTATTCCTACCTCGATTCATCCCAATCTAAACGGAGCCTAAAGGTGGGAAGGGGTGCTGGGTTGCATATTCTTTTATTTTTTATTCAATAACATGTTTCAAGTATAAAAACATTAAATTATATTTTATTATTTATTTAATAATAATTTAAATGAAATTATAAATTTAAAATAGGTATAAGTTTTTATATGTTTTTCTTACAAATATTAGATGCTTCCAGAAATTAGTAAGTATATTTTGTTTTCAAAATATGTATGTCAACGTGAGATTACCTGGTGCCCGTGTTATAGAATTCAGTTTTATTTAATGGCTGGCAACTGTATCTTCCTTCTTGGCTAAATGAATTTTCCATCGTTGACCAAGAAAAATCTCAAAAAATGTATACAGCCGGTGGACGCGGAGGGCATATGCATTAAAGCTGTGACGCTTCACCATGAAAGCAAAGAAAAATGGTGTAATTTGATGCAACAACGCATTGCCGCCGGTCGAAACCCAGCTATCAGATCGCCTATGCCGTCTGTCTCACAAACATACAAGCACAAAACAGAGAGAGCAGCACTTCACCAAGCTACAAAATTACAAAAACACTCATTATTTAATATTTTCTTGTACAAAAACGAAACTTCCACAACAGCTCCACTCCCGAGCGGCTAAGCCCTGCCCTGTTCCTTATATATACATCTCTTTTTCAATCCACACCGTCATCAGTTCAAGCCACAACTACTACTCGCATGAGATCATTCACTGATATATTAATGGCATCATCACCACTCTGCGCCACCAGTACTACTCTGTTACTTTCTACTCTCTTCCTCCTCGTAATCCTCCACCCCATTGTTCCGACCGCTGCAAACTTCAATGATAAATTCGAAATAACATGGGGAGACGGCCGAGCAAAAATACTCAACAACGGCGAACTACTCACTCTGTCCCTCGACCAATCATCCGGTTCCGGCTTCCAATCTAAAAACGAGTACCTCTTCGGCAGCATCGACATGCAACTCAAGCTCGTCCAGGGCAACTCCGCCGGAACAGTCACGGCCTACTACTTATCCTCGAAAGGATCCAATTGGGACGAAATCGACTTCGAATTCCTGGGCAACGTCACCGGCGAACCGTATATTCTTCACACAAATGTCTTCTGTCAAGGTAAAGGAAACAGGGAACAGCAATTCTACCTCTGGTTCGACCCAACCGCAGATTTCCATACCTACTCCATCTTATGGAACCCAGATCGCATAGTGTTCTCCGTTGACGGGACACCCATTAGAGAGTTTAAGAATTTGGAAGAGTCGATGGGAGTTCCGTTTCCTAAGGATCAAGCTATGAGGATTTATTCTAGTTTGTGGAATGCGGATGATTGGGCTACCCAAGGTGGGAGGGTCAAGACCGACTGGTCTTTGGCTCCGTTTACGGCTTCCTACCGGAATTTCAACGACGAGAAGGCTTGTGTTGTGACGTCCGGGAAGTCGTCTTGTGGTAGTAGTGGGCCGAGTTCCGGGTCTCGGTCGACGGCGTGGTTGAACCAGGAAGTGGATTCGACTGGGCAGGCTAGGATGAAGCAGGTGCAAGAGGAATATATGATTTATGACTACTGTGCTGATACTAAGAGGTTCCCTCAGGGCGTCCCTCCGGAGTGTGCTGCATAAGAAAATTCTGAGATTGATGCGGCTGGCTTTGTTATTGTTTTGAGAAAATCATATTCTTTCATTCATTGTACTGCTTTTGTATTTGTAAATAGAAAAGGAAGTTACATAATTCATTGGGCTCTATAATAATATGTTTGAATTGATATCATAAGAATTTTTCATTGCTTCGGTCACTACAAAATGCATGATCTATAGTGACGTTTTAATAGTGACGGTTTAAAGTTTCGGTAGTCGCAAAAAAAAAAAAGGCTGAGCGACAGTTTTAAACTGTCGAAGGATTAGCGACGATTTTAAACTATCAGAAGCTTAGCGACTTTTTCTAAAAAAACCGTCCGAAAATAAAAGATTTGCTTTGGTACCATTTAGACAACCGCACGGTTAATTTTCTTCATCGTGCTCAATGAATCTTCAACGCCGGCCATAACTTCATCTCCTTCTCCCTTCTCCACCGACAGCTACTGCTTTCTCATGTTAGAAGAGTCTCGTCATCGCCGCCCTCCTTAGGCCTTGCGTTCATCCCGTCAATTTTGCTCTCAGTTTGTGATTCGAAGCCCTAAATTAGATTACCGGTAACTTTCATCCCAACATTTCCATTCGTTCTAATTTTATGTGAATTGAGTTTAAATTAGTTTTGGAGCCTTCAATTTGATGCTGATGTATTTTTTATTTCAATTTGATGTTGTACATGCCGGCGTTTACAATTTTATTCTTTCTTCTTCCATTTTTTTCTTTTCTTGCAGCTCGTATACTGTTTGTGTGCGAATATGCTGTAAGTGGCTTATTTTTGTGATTCTAGCCTCTGCGAGATATGGTGTTAAATGGGCTTTGATGTTAGTATTGATATGTGGTTAAATGATTGACGATTGCAAGTTCAACCAAGTTGGTTTGTATTTCTAATTTTGAAGTTGCTCGGTGACTTCAACTTTTTCTTGGTTTGTTGTTGTGTAAGGATGGTTGGCTTGTTAGATTGTTGTTCTAAGTTATGTTCCTGTAAGTTTTGAGTTTTGTCCTAATTTAAAGTATGGTTGTTGCTCTACTGAGCCTTGTAATGGTGTGCTTTGTTGTGGCTCGTTTGTTTGGGGTAGATCTCTTACATTTTTGCTCTTGTTGGTGTTTTCTTGCGTGTGATGCCATTTGGTGTATAGACATGTGATAGATTGAATTGTAATCTTAAGCTTGAATATCCTAGGTTGGTGTATAGACACGTGCTATTGGGGCTTGTAAGGTAATGAATTCTTGTTTGATATAGATTGATAAGGTTTGTGTATAGTAGTGCAATGATGCCGAGGAACTTTGAAGGGTGTTGTGTAGTTTTAAAACTGATGTATGATGATTTTTTCTGATTTTTAAACTGCAAGTTATAATATGCCAATTAATTTAAAATGATGTTATCTTGCATTGAAGGTTGACGATTAAGATTAGTGATTCTCATATCTTTCAAGTTCTTTTTCATTTTGTTTCAACCTCAAACAAGATATTACATTTGAAGTTATTGAAAATTTAAATTTATTATTATCATAGGTTTTATTTCGTTTTTGTGTTGTGGACTAGTTCTAGAGCTTCAATCTTATTGAAGGTAAGCGAATGATTTGACATTTCTCTTTTATCCATGTTGCCTTGTTCTGGATGACTAGTTGTTTTATTCTATTTTCTTGTTGTCTTTGTTTTTAGTTTGCTAAAGTTTAGGATCTTGTTTATTGCTATTAGCTAGTGAATTATTTAAAAAAAAACATCAAATCTAGAATCAGATTATAGAAATAGCATTTCATCACATGTACGATTCGTAAGAATAGATTCAGCAAATCAAATTGAACTAAACCTTCCTAGCTTTGTTTCATTACTATTTAGGAACATAATTGATAAGGAATATAACTTTGATTTTGAAAAAAAAAATCAAGTGTTTACAACAGCAGAAAAGAAATCAGATTAGATGTGCAATCTACATTTGTGAATTCTAAAGTGAGACTAAGTGCTCATCATAAGTCATTATACCTTAACCTCTAATTAAACATACAATTGTTCTACCTTATCAAAGGTCTAAAGTCCATAATTTCTTTTCAAAATTAACCAGAAAAATTGAACCTCTTAAATTGCTTGTAAAAATGTAAATTTTAATGTCCAAGTGGCCTCAAATTCAATCTTAACTTAGCTATATATGTCCCTATGGATTGACACTAACTTATGCTAAGTTTTAACCTTCAAACCATGCTGAAAATAGTAATAAAAAATCAAAAAATTAGGCTTGGAGTTATACTATTGAATTTAGCTTAAAACATGGAAAAGTACCTCCAAAAGTGCATTAAAAACTTTCTTAACTTAGTAACTAAATTCCATAGTGTATATCACACTTGCAATTAGGTATATAATGTGGGAAATTAACTAAAATACAATTTTGGAATCAAATCTGAAATATGAGAATAATACATGAAGAAACCCCTTCTACGATGCATAAAACGTCATAAAACATAGCTAACGTAATTCTCTGGTTGGTGTACTGAAATTTTCATTTTATTTCAAGTGTTTTAACATGCTTTTAGCTAGATAAATAAATAAAATAAGTTAAATAGAACACCAATTTTTAGTATGTAAACATCACATTGACTACTTTTAGGTAATCATACTTGAATGTTTCTAATTTTCAGATGGTTGATTATGGTTTTGCATTATGTTTCTAATTTTTAGATGATGAGTAGCTAATATACATATGTTACTAGTACAATTGCATTATGTTTGCTAAAATCTTACTATGATGGGAAAAAGTTATTTAAATGGCTAAAATTAAAATCGTTGTGTAGTCTCATATTCATAGTTCTTGTTTAACTAGTTTGATTGTGTATAGTTATGTTGTTGCTTGGATTTTTCACATATTTAGAACGTTATTAAAATATATGACTCACTTATGAATGTTGGATGACAATAGGTATTCTAGATACTATAAATTTTATTTTAAACAAAAAATGTGATTTTTTTTTGTTAATTAATGGATATCATTTGAAATCTCAAGGTACATTGAGAATATCTCTTGTCATGGATAAAAGTTATATATATTTAAATAGGACCAATTCCAAGTTTCTAGTAGGATTTGATAGTTTTTTGAAGCTTGTAACTTCCAAGGTAACTATTAATGGAAAAATATGGTGCCCATGTCTAAAGTGTTATAATAGATATCATAATCCTACTAATTTTGTCATTGTTCATGTTATGAAAAATGTCTTTCTAAAAAATTACACAAATTGGGTTCTTCATAGGGAGCAAATATGGGAACCAACTAATGATGATTCCATTAACATAGGGATGACATTGGGCTAAACATTGAGCATAGGGATCAAATTCTTGCACTTGTGAGGGAAGCATTTGGGGTATTAGATCCACCAATTGAAAATCATACCATTAAATCTTCAAGCCCACTTCAGACAAGATTCAATGATGATTCCCATGGTTGTGATAATTTACCTGAAAACTAACTTATGAATACTCCTAGTGATGAAGGGGTTCGCTATTATAGGTTATTGAAGTAGTGTGAGGAAGAATTATATCCTGGGTGCAATAATTATTTGAAACTATAATTCATTTTGAATTTGTGTCATTTGAAAAGTACGAACGGTTGGTCTTCGAAGTCTTTTACTATGCTACATGAACTAATGTCAAATACATTTCCTATGTTTTGTCTATTTCCATCTTCTTGGTATGAAGCAAAAAATTTGATAAATGAAATGCATGTTAGATATGAAAAGATAGATGCATGTCCAAATGGTTGCATGTTATATTGGGATGATGGAAGAAATGATAGAACAATGTTAGGCAACTATTTGGTGTGCAATACTTCACATTGGGAGAATTCAATTGAAGTAGATTGTAGTAATGAGGGTGTGCGAGATTTTAATAGAAGAAAAATACCAAGGAAAGTTCTACGGTACTTCCAATTGATTCCAAGACTAAAAAGAATATATGTGTCATCAAATATGGCCATAGATATGAGATGGTATGATACGGATCGTGTGAAAGATAGAAAATTAAGACATCGGGCTGATGGTTTGGCATGGAAAGTTATTGATGTTTGTTATCCTTATTTTGCTCTCAATTCTCCCAATATACGTCTTAGACTTGCTAGTGATGGTTTTAACCCATTTTGGACATTAAGCACCAATCATAGCACTTTACCAATTATTCTAGTTCCTTATAATCTCTCGCTAAAGATGTGTATGAAACAATCATTATTTATTTTGTCAATGATTATAAAAGGGCAAAAGGGTCCAAGTAATGACATTGATGTGTATTTGCAACCTCTTATATATGAGTTAAGGAAGTTGTTGGAGGGTGTCAATGCAATTGATGCAGCTTCTAAGCAAAAATTCCAATTGCGAGCTGCTTTTATATGGACTATAAATGATTTTCCAACTTATGCAAATTTATCAGGGTGATGTACAAAGGGTGCACTTGCTTTCCTTTTTTGTGGACGTGCTACTTCTTCAAGATGGTTAAAATTTGGTAAAATTTTTTTTTTATATGAGTCATCGTCGATGGTTACTGGATGATTACTTATTTCGATTTCAACCTTCACAATTTGATGGAACAATAGAGGTTGATAGGGATATAGCTATACCTTTAGGAGTTACTATTCATAGGTAAATGGATGGGATCAATCATGTTTATGGCAAGTTATTAGATCGACCTATAAGATCCGCTCAATCTAATGTCTCAACCATCCACTCATCTCTGAGATTAATTAGCACACAGATGATGATGAGGAGGAGGAGGAGATATTTTATGATAGCGTTATGCAAAATAATTGGAAGATAATAACTATTTTTTTTTATCTTCCATATTGTTAACATCACCTCATCCGTCACAATTTGGATGTAATGCGCATAGAGGAAAACATATATAATAGTTTCTTAGGAATGTTTTTGGGTATTGATAGGAAATCAAAAGATAATTATCAAGCATGCATGGATCTTAAGAATATTTGGATATGACAAGATTTACACCCAATCAAACTTACCAACAACAAGTACATTTTACTTGATGCTTCTTATACTATGAATGCCCTTGATAAGGTTCATTTCTTGTTAGTTTTGCATAAGATTAAAGTTCCTGATGGATATGCATCTAACATTTCAATATGTGTTAGTGTGAAGGACAAAAGGTTATTAAACCTTAAAATCCACGATGGCATATCTTAATGTAAGATTTTCTTCACACTGCATTAAGAACATCTATGAGTACTAAAGTTGTTGGACTTATCTTAGAGTTGTATTTGTTTTTCAAATCCATATATAGTAAACAACTTGACTTACAAGATCTTGATAATTTACAACAACATGTTTAAAATAAGCCACATGGAAAAAGTATATCTACCAAGATTTTTTACAAGCATAACTCATCTAATTGTACATATTTTGGAGTAAGTGAAATTCAGTGGTCCAATTCACTATACTTGGATGTATCCTATAAAACAGTAAGGACATTGGTAATATTTCATATCCACATGCTTAGTGTTTTCAATATTTATATGGTTGAAGTCATACGGCCTAATTGTTTTATTTGGTAGGGCCTTAGTACGATTAAAATCAACTGTTCGTAACAAAGCTCATCCTGAGGGTTCAATATCTAAAGGATACAATATCCATGAATGTTTGACATTTTTTTCACAATTTATTTAGAGATGTTGAAACCGTATTTAATCGACGAACAAGGAATGATGAATTTGTTCAAGGTTTTAACAAGTATTTGTTCAACATCGGTGGGCGATAGTTAGGCAAGATACATCATTTTAATTTAGATAATTTAAGTCTCAAGCAAACTCATCATTACATGCTTATCCAATATGAGTATTTTGATGTACATCGTAGGTAATATCACATGTAGTATAATAGTTGTGTAACTTTATTAGTGGAAGTTTTTTCTTATTAAATCTAATTCTCTTATATGGTTTTGGTGAATTCATACACGAAAAGCATTGGGCCAATAGAAATATTTGACCTAATGAGAATACTGAGGAAAAAATAGGCGATTGAAGAATTTTCTCGATGGCTTCAATCAAAGTTAGTTTTAGTAACATGTATAATAATACTCTTTTATTACGTATAAATTGTGTAAATTATTTAAATATAATTTTAGACACGATACTTTGTTGATACCACAAGGGGTGGACAAATTTGGAAGGATTTGGTATGAGGACCTAATAAATTATTTAGATCAATAAATTCTTTCATCACGAGGGGACACAAATTCCATACAAAAAAGCATGATGAGCGGAGGAAAACTCAAAACTTTGGGGTGATGGTATTCATTGATGGAATAAAATACTATAAAAGGATTTGAGGCATTTATGAATTGGATTACTATAGGAGTTGCCAAGTTATACTATTTTGTTGTAACTGGGTAAATATTAATTCAAGTAGAGGCTTAAAGCAAGATAGCAATGGCTTTACATTAGTAAATTTCAACCATTTGCTTCATATAGGAAAAGCATTGAAAGATGATCCATTCATTCTTGCATCTCAAGCAACCTAGGTATTGTATGTCAAAGATGGGAAGCAAGAAGATTGGTTTTACATTGTTGAAACAAAACCAAGAGACAACTATTAGTTAGAAGCATGTGTCCAAGGAAAAAATGATACAGAAAAAGAGGCTGAATTTGATCTTCTCTATCGTCAATCTATTCCTTCTACTTCCATTAACACTTTTGATGATGTAACATATTTAGCTAGGATGGACATGGATGAGTGCCTTTTTTTTTGGTGTTTATATTTGGTTTTCATTACTACGTATTCCGGTGGACCATACATTTAATATTGGTTTGATAATACTTAGCGATTGTAGTATGTTGTTATTTTTTTGGCAAATGTTTTATTATTACCATGCATATATCTGACTATATTTAGTATGTTTAAATCATATGCTTTGTAGTCATGTATCACTCAAAGAATGTAACAAAGATATTAATGTATGATTTGCGTGCATATTTATCTAATCCTTGCACACCATTTGATGTCACTCCTCCTTTATAACATGTCACAAATGATAGTAGTTCACCCTTTTCACTGAACACAATTGTTCAATTTTTTGTTGATACAATATCATCAGGCGAGAGATCTCCAAATGTACATTTACTATTTACACCTAATAGTGGTATGCATAAAGCTCCACTCTTAGAGGAGCCCATATATGAGGAGCACATCCATGATGAGCACATCTTTGATGAGCATCATACACCAAATACAAGTGGTATTGGTAGTGGTAGAAGTGAAAATAACACAACCATAGTTAATAATGACTTTTTGAAATTTATTGGTAAGGATAATTCATTATATTATTTAGTGTTGTATTTCTTTGATGCAATTCTTATTTCTATGTTTAACTAATTTGTCATTTAGATGGTGAGGGAAGGATTATTCAAAGATAGCAAAACATTGAGCAGAAATATATTTTGAATCTTAGGAATTATGAGAGGATGACAGCCAATGTCAATGAAATGTTTCAACCAATTAAAAAGTTAGGACATTACTTCCATCATTAGCTGGAGGACTTAGAAAAAAACACTAGAATGATGTCCTTATGAAGAATATTATTGGTGTTGTGTCCATAAAAGATTTAAAGATGATTTGAAGAAATTAGTTTGGGTATTTCATGGTTTTTTAATTATTCTTGAGTAATATATTTTTTATTATTATTTATTAATCTTATTCTGTTCATTACATAGGGAAAATTTCTTCTTCCTTTAGGAAGTGTGATGGACAAATATTTCTTGAGTAATATTGGAGTGAAAGTAAGACAAACGAAGTATGAGTTGAAGTCTCTTTATTACCTTATAGGTGAGACTAAATATCAAGTGATTGATAAATGAGATAAGATAGAACTTATTGAAGCTCATTGGATCAAACTTGTAGAATATTAGTTCTCCGATAAAGGAACACTACAGTACTTTACTATATGTATAGTTATAATATAAATCAAATATAAACTCATCTAATTATTTATTTAATATAGAGTGCTGCTAAATGAGGAGAAACTATGAGAAAAGAAGCATCTCATTTTTATACTCGTGGAACAAAAAGTTTTGTTATTTCCAGAGATGAATTTGTGAGTAATTCATGAAAAACTAAAATATTGATAGTTAAGTGTGTTTTAGACTTTTTGTTTGATTTTTTTTTATACTTTAGAGGAGATTGAAAGGAAGAGAGTCTGGTGACAAAGAAATGTTTATATAAAATTATAAAAGATGTGATGGGAGCTACTTGAAGAATTCAACATCGAAAGAGTTTGTGGTATAATCACACATTTACTCATTAGGTATCCTTATTTTTTTTGATCTATTTGATTTTGATTCTATGTATTTTATTTTTACTATTTTAATATAGGATGATGCCATTGCTTATGTTAATGATAAAACCGGTAGTTCTAAGTTGTCAAGGTCTACCATTGATGTAGAAAAGGAAGCCATCCTAGCCCTATATGAAAAAAAAATCATAGTGGTAGGGCATTTGGCTATGGGAATGGTGCTATACTGTCAAAGTTAGATATGTGTAATCAACATGTAGGAAATTCCTATCAAGAAGTTGAAAGGGTAAGTAATAAATTAGTTGTTATTACTGAAAAGTTGTAGATAACTTAAGAGAGTTGCAAAAAACTGAAGAAGAGATGACTAACACTAGAGAAGAAATGACTTCTATGAAACAAGTTCAAGCAGCTTTTATAGAAAGAGCCAATGAATGGATGAGAAGAACAAGCAACAGACAGGTATGTTTAATTAAGCTATTGATTAGTTCCTTACCATGCATTGTTAGGTTGAAAAGTAGAGCTGCGGTGAGATCCCTACATCAAATTAGCCACCTCATAAACTAAATTAAAATAAAACATTAGGATGAAGACCAATGTAACAAAAATCACTCTAAACTAAATTACCTTATTTGGCAGTTTTAATTTGTTTACTCCATAACCTGATAATAAAAGATCATGAGAACATATATCTAACATGTAATCTCCCTCTTATCAACTAAAAAATATAAGTCTTTAGATAAAATAAATAATGAGCATATTATGATAATATAAGTAATTGAATTTTGTATATATGATGGCCTCCTGTCACACCATCATAATCATTTCCCTATAGTTCATTCGCAGCCATATAAGATGAGTCCTATGAATAGGATGGTTGGTGAGAGCACAAGGCTTGTCGCATATATCTATGGACCAAATTGTTGCCCATCAGCAGAAGTAGTAGATATAGGCAACTGTTGGTCACAACCATTCTAACTAGATCTAGGTAATAGTTAATAAAAAGATCTAGTATCTTCTTGCATAATCTGAACGTAGAAATTAGATGCATAATACCATGAGAAATCAAGGCAGTGATGAACAGTTGTTTCCATTTACAGAGCCTAGAAATAAAAAAGATAGATCTCTTACTTATACCCACTAGCATGAGAGAATTTAGCTTCTTATTTTTATCTTGAAATTCCATTATCAAATAATTTAGCTTGAAAAACAACAACCTATTTGCATATGTAGTTGTTCTTCTCTATTTTAGAACTAACATTAAAAAAACATAGAACTCGATATTAGTAGAGGAAGTTGCAAGTGGTTAAGAAAATTACCCATATGGATAATACCATCCCTACAACCTCAAAAACTATTCTATTTTTGTCTCCCTCTCCCTTTTATCCCATTTCCATTCTCATGATTCTGAAAATTTATAGTGTAGAATCGTAAACCTTTTTGGCTAATACCATTTGAGCTTAAAGGCAAAACATTAGCCATAACCTATGAATGCTCCCTATGGCTTTCTTTTTTTGTAAAGGTTGTGTTTCTTGATTTTCCTAACCTTTTGCTTTGTTTATGTGTTCAAGGTCTGAACATTTTAGTTAAGGATTTGTCTTATTTTGTGTGAATTTTACTAAGCTTCACTTGAGCTAAGTCATTATTGCATTGTGGTGTATGGTGACTGATCATGTGGTCTTGTGTGAGCTTTGGAATTTTTTTTTTTGTATGTGAACATGTATGATAGTAGTAGTAATTTTTGTGAAGCATGCCATGAGTTTTGTTATTTTGGAAAAAATGTGAGTGTGCTTACATCTTGATGAATAATTGGAAATGCATCATATTTGAGTGGTTAAGAATGACTAATCTTAGTTTTTCAAGTATCCAATGGTATGTATGAGATATGGTTGATGTTGGAGGCCTAAAGTTTGTATATGAAAATGCATGTGTAGACTATTTTGAAACAATTGATTGAATGGTTCGATCAAACCAATCAACTCGTTTCTAGAATAGTTAAATAATGAGACTAATCCATTAGCTAGTTTGTTTGTGGAATTAAACTGGTACTCTCGAGTTAAACCCATTGACTAGTTTGATTGAATGGATTGACAAGTCTCATAATATTAGTTATAGGGAGACTAATTTTTATAATATAATACGTGTTTTTTATTCAACTTCGGCAGAAATATTGCTCTTAAGCCAATCACACAAGTGCCCATTCCTACATAACTTCTCTATTTGTCAACAGATATAAGTAGATGCTTCTTGAGCACATTATCCTTCATTAGTGAGTCACTGAAAGGTGAACTACCTAGCCTCTCTATAGTTGTTGATAACATTTTTGATTCTAGGTATATATGTCTCTTATATTAGTTAGTTATTTCAGAAGTGACATGAATATATATGAGCCATGTAAATTTGTTTCTGCTTTAATTTTCTCAATTAATTCTTAACCAATAGGAAAGTTAGATTATATTTATTTATAATGTTTTTTAACTATAAATATATATTTTTGTGCTATAGTGAAGTCTTTGAAGATATTACATGGGAAACCAAAACATTTACATATTAAGTTAGGTATACATATAAAATGGAGGCAAACTTTGACTTTTTTTATCCAAATACTATATTTTGTAATGGATGACCGTAGGTGTTAAACTGATGTATATGGACAATTAGGACAAAAGTATTTTAGAAATTGATGTAGCTACATTGTCATTTTGGACATTGTGTAACATATATTAGTATATATAACTTTTAATGAAATGTTGTTGATGTAGGTTTATGAGTTACTAGATGCGTGTTATTAGAAAAAAGTCCGATGTAAATTATTGCAAGTTAATATTAATGTATATCTCACAGGTTATTAATGTGGAAGCGACAAGAAAAAATTAGGTTATGGTGCATATCAAATTTAGGGACAATTATAAATTGTCGTTATCATCTTGGGAGAGTAAAACTAGAAATAGTTAAAAAATGTCGGTAAAGTAGTTTAGGAATGGTTAAAAACAATCAGTAAAATATTCATGGATGGTTGAAACCCGTTGGTAAAATATTTCAGGGACGGCTAAAAACCGCCTGTAAATTTATTTACCAATAGTTGCATAAATCGTCGCTAATTATTTAGCGACTTTGTGATTAGCGACGGTTTTTATAACCGTTGGTAAAGTTTTAGCGACGGTTTTTAACCGTCTTTAATATTGAATTAACCATCACTATTTAATGTTTTTATTGTAGTGAGTTAAGTCAAAACTCAAAAGTGTTCAAATCGTAGGTTATTTTCTCCTGCATTTCAAGTATTTTCTAGTACAATGACTAGTTAGAAGCAAATACCCCAGTGACCAAATAGTCCCTATTAGTACTTAAATATTGACTTTTCTTTCTTATTTAGATTAAATATATCTCATCATCATGTGTGTTTCATTAAAGGTCAACAAACTTTAAAAAAAATTTAAGACGTTTTTATTATATGAAATTCAGCTTAAGCCCACCTACCTACTCGTTGGGTGTGTTTTATTAAATACATATCGACCAAAAACCTTATATTTCTAATTTCTCTCTCTTTATTTGTATCTTTACTCGCCTCCATTTCTATCATCTTCATTTTTTCCTTCTTTGTTGCAATTATATCTTTGTCTGGCATCTATTCTCTCCTATTTTGTACCAATTTATGTTGAATTTAGATTGAAAATTCAAGATATGTAAGGTATGTGTATTTAATTAATAATTATAATATATGATGGATTCTACTACATTATATATAATTATGCTATAATATATATTCCGAATTCAGTTTTGTGTGATAAGCATGTATTTTATTGCGAAATCTAACACGAATGTCGTGTATAACATATATAATTATTCTAAAACATTTCTCTAATTTTAATTTATATTTCATGTGCTAAAATTGTACTAGAATATTTTTAATTGTTATAGGTTATATTTTATGTTTTGAACTATGAATAAAGTTGGTGATAGCTAAAGTTAAATATGTATTTTTGGTTGCATTTATAAGAATTGGATCTTCTATTGTTAAAATGTGCATATGGTGGACATGGCCTTGTGGAAATATTGTCGAATAGAAAAGTTGTAAAAATTTTGGTGTATTGTTTTTTGAAAAAATAAAAGCATTACCAATATGACTGAGAAGAGCAAAAAAATATGGATTTTATGTTGATTGATTTAAAAATAAAATATTTTTATTATGCATCTATTAATAGTACTTGAAGTGAAAATAATTTATTATATGAATAATGTAGGATACCTAAAATGAGAGTAGGGATCAAAATTTTGTAACCCTTAATAAATGTGTAATGTATACACTTGGTAGACGCACAAAATATACTATATATATATAAGTTTTCAAGTATATGATGAGTAACATTTCACTAATTTTATATGGGAAAGGCAAATAAATATATGAGTTTGAAGAAGTTACATTCGAAGGAAACCTAGATAAAGTTAAATTTGTTTCATCATCTTCTAAATTTATCGAGTTCATGAATATGATGCCTCTATAGAAAAATTATATTGGAGATACACACTTATTCAAGCTATTTGATATATATTAGAATGAGTTAATGGGGATTAGTCTTCTCATTTTGATAAATAATGATGAGTCATTGAAAATGCTAACAAACTTAATAAAGCTAGGGGATTTTGTGCATATGCGCATAGAGATCAGCTGTCAACGACTCTTATTGTGTCATCAAGGGTTTGGTTCTTGTAAGAGTTTTCTCATTGATTAATCAAAATTTTAATATTCAAATCCTTCATATAACATGGGATATTTAAGTAGGTATCCTAATTGTGGAACAAGTTAACATGAATATTCCATTGCGTGTATTAATGACATGATGTTTATGAAGGACTTTGGTCAAATGGGTGTTGATGGCGAAGAAGGAAATGAAAATACAGCAATAAACACACAAAGTGCTACTTCTAAAGCTGAAGTTAGGAGAATGTTAAAAAATGAGAATGCTAATGAACTTTTAAATGTGACAACTATAATGACTTATTCGAGAATTAATTCTTATCACAAAGAAGACATATTAGAAGAAGAATTTCCCGTATCAAATAATAAGGCGTGTCAAGAGTTATGGGAGTGTGCTGAACGCTACTCACTTTTGGTGTAGAGTTGTAGAGGGTAGCATCAACTTCAATCTCCACACAAGGTTTTGAAGTGGACAAAATATTTGTTTTCTTTCAAAAGATGAGTTAATGCATAATGTTAAATGCTACTCAGTTTTGGTAAAGGAGTGTCATAATTCGGAATGATCATTAAAGATAACATTTGAGGCATATTGTGATAAATGTACATGGAGGTTGCAAGCATGTAATTATAACTGATTATTTGGGCAGGGGGAGATCGCATCATATAATGATTTGCATTAGTGTCTCCTTGAAAAACTGAATTATTATCATTTAAATTTGATATTTGCTTTTATTACTAAAGAGCTTGCATTCCTTGTAAGAGCCTAGTTATATATAAGTGGAAAAGTTATCATTGACCACATAAAATCAAATTTGGGATTTATAGTGTATTATAGGAGGACATGTGATGGAAATTAAAATACAATAAATAAAATATATAGATAGTTCAATCAGTCATAGTAGTTCACGTCAAGAATAGAGGTTGTTGATGTAGTTGCTTTTACATTTTTTTTGATGATATTGAGTTGGTGTTCAATGTTTTTCCCAACTTTCAAGATGGAATTTTGAAATAAATAAAGCTAATCCTAGTTTTGTTGTTGAGTTGGAATTTGTATAAACTTATGATCTTTATGCAGTGGTTTTGGAGAGGATATTAATGTGGAAGATCATCAACAAATAATCTTCTATAAACAAGAAACTTTTCTTTTTGGTTTATACATTGAAAAAGTCTTCACAAGATCACTTAAACTTCGACTTAAATAGGTTGAACTCGATCGCTTCGGTGGATTTTAGACTTGATCTAATCTAAGATTAATTATATTCTATAGACAAATCTTTTATTTCTCTAAAGAACACTCAACAAATCTCCAAGATTCTCACTTGAACAAGAAGATAAGAAGAAGATCATACACACTCTCTTAGTTTTGATTTTAAAACTTGAATTGTGTTTATTATTATTCATTCCTTCAACTTACAAGGTACATATATATATGTACACATGTAGGCCTTTTATTAACAAAACCCACACACTTGATCTTATTAAAATAATTTAACCCTATGCATGGTACTAGCATATATATAATAATTACAATGATAATTTATAAGCATTAAAAAGTATAGAATACAATAATAAAGCTACACAAACACTAAATATGTAATATATTGAATTAACATGTGAAATCAAACTTTGTGTCTTGTAGCCTTGTCTTCCATGAGACTTTTAATCCTAGTAATTCCATTGTATTTTACATCAAAGATCTCTAGTAGCTATATCATCTTGCAAACATATATAATACCTGTAAGAGTTACTTAACAAAGAAATCGAAGCATTTCAATTTTCAAGAACAATTGACACCATCTCTGAGTATACTAATTATTGTTCTTCATCCTTAGAATAGTAAGATTGAGCTTGAGCTTGAGATGCTTCTACATCAGACATTTTGGGTGTTTGGGCCAATCATTAAGGGGTTTAAGTGGTGTTTTCTGGTGATCTCTATAGATATTATACACTTGCATGATAAACACAAGAGTTTATTGCTTATTTTAGTAGGTATCTATGTGGATAATAAAATATTTCCTCTTGAATTTGTTGTTATTCATTCAAATAATGGTGACAATTGGGGTTGGTTTATAAATATCAATAAGTGGAAATTTGTACACACCAAGCACTTTTGTGTCATCTCCAATTGGTATAAGGGTATAGTACAAATTCATAGTGAAGGTTAGTGTGAGCCTCATGGCACACATCGATACTATTTGTACCATTTGAAATATTTTTTTTCCATAGCCATGAAAAACGATAAATCCATGGTGAACATTTAAGGAGGATCGTGACCAAACATCAACCTTGAAAGTGGATTAGGTGGATAGAATCATTGAAAAAAGAACAACAAGGAAGCCTATGAATGACTTAATAAGATAGATTAAACGAATCGATCATGATCCTATAATGATTGTATGAATTTTTGCTTGATGACTACGTAACTTATCAAAATACTAAATAGTGTGTTGAAAGATGTAAGGTATCTGTCCATTACCACCCTTGCACAAATAAACTTCTATCGAGTAAATAGTCTATTTGCCACTAAAATAGATCTAGTGAATAAGTACATTAGTGAGATCAAATTTTTTTCCCTAATAATTCAATGAGTGATTATAAGAAATTTAGAGAAATATTATAGCCATTGGTTTGTGAGATATCATATTGAGAAATAATAATTTGTTGTTTAAACTATATATCATAAAATCAATGCAACTTTAGCAAAGGAGGTCATAAAAAAGTTGTCAATATTCAAGAAAAATATGTTTTATTAATAAAAATGGAAATTATACAAGATTTCTTACTCCCATTTTATTAGCATGTTGTATCTATTATACCTTTATGACCAGTGCTATATTAATACATATTATCATATAAGAAACTAGTCAATGAGTTATGAATCAATATTCTATCTTATCTGTAATGGAGTTTATATGGAGTCTTATGATGGTCTTAGTGTGATACCAAATAAGTCTTAACGGGAAAAGATAGCGTACAATAGATTACTCATTCTTCACCTCATAATAGGCATCTTAAAGACAAGAGAAATCACTTTTGTAACACCCCCATTTAACAAAACCAATCCACTAGAAAAATATATGCAGAAGTTAAATATAATGAGGTTATTACTGCCACAACTAGTGTAAGTTGATACCATTATCCTAAATATAATAGTTATGGTAGTAATACCTTTATTATATTTAGAATACACATATATTCTTCCTTATTTTTCTAGTGGATTGGTTTGGAAAAATGGGTATGATACGGAATGTTATCAAAGCAATGGTTTTCAAAACTCATATTAAAAATATTTAAAGAATTTTTTAATAGGAATTTCGAGGTATGTTTGAACCCTTTTGAGAAGTGTTGATTTTGAAACTTGTAAAGCCACTAAGTGAGGAATGGAATAGGGCTCATTGAATGCATAGTTGTGTGTGTCCTTCATTGTTATATAAGAGTGTGATCTTTGCAAGTTATATGAGGATGTGATCAAACCTTGCTTGTGTGATGATATAAGTTGCATTCATTAACTTACTATGGTATATCATTGTAAATATTTATTGTTTGCCCCATGTTTCCTTTTTGTTAAAGGGTAATATGACTATTATTTACCTTTGATTTATGTTGACTATTTTTGTTTAGCCTTCTATTTTTAAATCAGTTTGAGAAGTATCTTCCTTAACTTATATTGGTTATTTATGTCATTTGTATGTATTTTAATGAGGTTTTGGTACTTTAAATAGAGAATAGATGCCTTAATTTTTCATGGTATATTTATAATAGTGTTTTATATGTAGGGGATTAATCAATTTCTAATAGTATCTCATTTTGAGAATTTCATCATCTCCCATTTTAATAGCATTTTGGATTTTTTTTTTGTGTATAATGTACGTTTTAGGTTTTGATGATGTTTTAGGTTTCAAATATTTGTGTTTATACATGCTTGCATAATTTAATTTTCTATGCTTTTAAGGATCATAATTTAAATAAAGTTTTGGATGATGTAGATAGATCTTTAGATTTTTTTGACTAATCAGTCCATTCCCATATTTTGATAAATATGTATTCTCATGAATGTTGTTTTTAAAGCATTATTTTCCTTTAACCCTTAGAGTTTTCATGGATATCGATTTCCAAAATATTTTCTTCTCAACATGTGCCTAGTGATCCTTATAATATTGATATATTCTTCTGACATGCTCCTCCTTTTATTAATTCTACTAGTTATGTAATCCTTGTAGATTACACTAGTCTATGGAATTCTTTTATTAAACCATATTTCTTATCATTTTTATTTCCATTTGTATCGCCTCCCTTTGTTAGCTTCTTTTATTTGTTATGATTTTTTCCTTTTTCCCTATATAATTTTCCTAAAAACCATATATTCTATGATATTATTTATTTTCTTGTACTAGCACACCTTATTGCAACTTTTCCTTTTTCACTTGCATAAAAATAAATTGATTCCTTGGTTGTTATCTTGCTTCCTAACTAGTATATCTCCTCATATATTTTCTTATTGTTATCCTTTTCATTCTCTATTCTGTTTGGTTTTTAACTTTCTTGGAGTTATTTTCCTATCATGATTGTGGTTCCTTATTGTGACAATCTTCTTACGGTCGCCTACCTTATTGTTTCTCTTTCATCTCGTTATCTTTATTTATCGGTACACTTTTCTTATCATCATTTTTTCATTATATCCACATGTTTCCTTAATATCTAATGATGATATGGATGTAATCCTTTCTTCAATATAATTTTGTTTCATTTCTTTGGTTCACGTTGTTTCCATTTTTGTTGATGTATATTGAATACTTTCTAAATCATATGTATTGATTATTGCATTTAACTCCTTATTACCTCATTGTGTTTCCTCTATTGTACTTGCTATCATTTATATTTTTGGTATTTGAGTCAAATACCACTACCCTCTTTACTCATTAGCTCCATTGTGATTTTTTTTTCACTTTTGATGATTTGTGGTCTCCCTATATTTTTAATTCTTTATTTTGAATACCAATAATTTTTTATTGATTGAGGGAATTCTATCTCACCACTTGCCTTTCCTATTTCAATTTTAGCATTATTTAGATGTTATTCTTTATTACTTGCTACTTATCTTACTTTTAATTTATAATATGAGATTTTGATGCCACCTTATGGATTAGATTTATTAATCCTAAAATTTTCACTTGTATTGACCATAAAATTTACAAACTCCATGTATATTCATTTACATTTTTTTTCATGAAACTAGTTTCCATTTCCTAAATATATCTTCTTCTTTATCTTCTTTTTAACCTTGTGTTAATTGTGATTTTAATCTTATAATCATAACAATTGTGAATCATCCATCCTCCCTCCATCACTCGATATTGATTTTCATGTAACTAACATGCTATATCGTGAATCCTTTGTTCAATCACATATAAAAGTATCATAATCTTGTTAATTAGTCCTATTTCACTTTGATATTGTGAACTTGTTAATGAGGGGTTTTCATTTGGTGACTCTTTTAAAACCCTCATCATTTTTACACCTATTTGCTATTAGG
This sequence comes from Tamarix austromongolica, assembly GCA_039764185.1. Lineage (NCBI taxonomy): Eukaryota > Viridiplantae > Streptophyta > Magnoliopsida > Caryophyllales > Tamaricaceae > Tamarix > Tamarix austromongolica. Next base: position 19,937,697 of record CM077808.1, on the reverse strand, counting down.
ACTATTATTATAATTAGTTTTGTATTAAACCTATTCCTATCTTGAATTTTCTCATTTGACGTTCTTCTTCTTGGTTACCTTGTGATCCTCTATGTGTACACTTGGCTATTGGATATCTTGAATCCTTTTTACAATTTTCATTCTTTGATTTGATATTTTCACATTGTTATGACATTCGTCTTATTAGTCCATCCATATCTCAAAAGGTTAATTTAGTTTTCTTCTTCCTAATTTCCTAGATCTTCTTTTTACCCTATGATCTATTGTGGTGGTGTAATGTAGATTTTTTTAGATGTTTCTATTTGAGCCTTAAAGATAAGTTCCTTCTACAAAAAAGTATTTATCCCCCATATTTTGATAAAATGACATTTTTGCAACTATGATTTTCTTAAGATGTCAATTGAGAAAACAATTATAAGTTGTTATGGATTTTTATTTTCTACTATTATTTAATAATGTTTATTTATAAAAATATTACATTTCATCTAATGTTTATAAATTATTTATCATGTTTAATTGGAATTCCTTATTTGATGAACTTCAAGGACAGAGTTCTTCATTAAAGGAGTAGTATTATAATACCCCATAATTTTAGGATGTAATATATCATATTTAGAATTGAAATTGTGTTATATTTATACTATTTTATTCATTTTAATGTTAAGAAGAAATTCTATTTTCATAATCTTAAATATTGAAAGATTGAGCACTGGGTTGCGTCCATCCTCATCTCGTAGCTTGTGAATGGTAAGCACATGGATTTCCTTTTGTATGAAATACTCCGCTTGTATTAATAACTCCAGTAGCTGTTGCTACCTATGAAATAAGAGTAGTGAGTTGGTTAAGTCTATTATCAAGATTACTTAAACTTATCTCATTTACTTTTGTATTAAGGTTCATGCAAAGTTGTTCATAACCCAAAGATCCTCTCATAGCCACCTAAAAGAATACTAGCACTTCCAAAGGAAAAGGTTAAAAGAGAAATAAAACACACCAAAAATCCTAAAAAAAAAACTAAAAGGAAAAAAGAAAACACTAAAAAAAAAACACATACTAAATACTAAAAATACTAATAATTTAGAGACTTGAGTGCTGACAAGCACTCCGACCTCCAAATAAAAGAATGACATGATAAACGTCACACTAAAAACACTGGAAATCAATGATGAAAATACCAATCCCCTGCAATAGTGCTAAAATTTGGTGTAACTATAGCCGACATATAATTTAAATAGTCGTGTTGACAACTGTAGTATTGGTAAATAAGAGTATCATTCTATACCGGGGATTGAGAGGGATCACCTCTATTTAACTAGCTTAAAATTAAATAAAAATAAAACCCTATATCACACAAAAATAAATAAACAAGAAAAATACTAGAAGGGGTTAGAAAATAGAAAGATAATAAAATAATAAAAGTAATAAATAAAATAAAATAAAATAGAATAATAATAAAAATAATGGATAACCACATATGTGATAAATATGCTAGGAAATTTGAAATCCACAACTAGATTAGGTCAAAATATAATATTAATTTCTAGGTCATCAATTAATCATGAGAATAAGATTGACCGTGCTGTACACTAAAAGTAGGTCCATACACCTTATATTACTTCTTTAAAATAATTTACACAACAAAGTGTTAATATTAACTCTATTAAATACTAGAAGTATAGTAGCAATAATCGGCTCCTCTATTTAACTTGATTTAATTAATTAAGTATAATTTAAAGGGTGTCAATCTAATTACCAAAATTAGTACACAAAACATGTCTAGCTGTATTTCCCTTCTTCAACCCAAACATATCTAAAAGTTTTACTACTCTATTTAGAATCACAAACTATTAGGTGAATTGTTATTTAACCTAGTTGCAATTTATACATATAAATTCTAGTATATTTATATGACCACCTAGTAGGTAAATAATCCTACATACTATCGTGGAGAAACTAGAAAATGGCTTGCACCAAATGAATTATACTCAACAGAATTATATATATAAATGATAGCAATTAAAATAGAGTCAGAGAATAATCTTACGAAACAAAGAAAAATAAAATCATATTTCAAACTCTATTCTAGGGTTTCAATCTATTTCCTAGTAATAAATAATCTGTCAGCCATAATTATTAAATTAATTACACAAAAATATATATCCAAAATATAAATTAAAAATAGAGAAAGAAATAAACATAAATATTTATGGATGAAAGATCAAGAACTTCTCTCTCTCTGTTTTTCCTTTCTCGACACCCTTGATTTTCGTGCACAATTTTTTTCTTTTTCTTTTTCTTGTGACCTCAAAACTACTCTACGCCTTACTCTATTGTGCTCTCACTTTCTATGCTTGCAATGCTACTCTACTGCCTACTCGTGTACGTCGTGCTCGTTGACCTCATGCCTATATAAGTTTTTTTCTCTATTTTATTTTGTCTCCTTCTACAGCAACTTGACTCTCCTCTTCTTTGGCCCTCACTCTGCTTTTTGTGCCACCCTTGCTGCCTATTGTCAACACTAGCGTCCTCTCACACCATTTTTCCTCTTCTTTTCTTTTTATCCAATACCTCTCAGCTCTGATGCATGGGGACGATAGTTGTTCCCCTATCCTTGAAACATCTTGATGCAGAAGCATGTAATGTATCTAATCCTTCTAATGATTCTCAAGGTAATGAAGAATTAGCATTCTTAATTATGGAGCCAATCATCTTAAATATTCTTGATAATATTTCTATACTTGATATTGAAAACAATTCAAGATATTCTTGTAGGTATGTTACATATTTGAAAGGTGAAGAAGTCAACACACAAGAAGATACTTAAAGTGTATAATGCATTTAAAGCATGAAAGGCTATATCATACATGGGATGACACTACACCAAGATATAGTTGGTGATATCATTAGTTATATTAAACTTGTGGTAAACCCTAAAGTATATTTCATGTAAGCTAGCGTTTTGTTGTAATTTCATATATGTACCATAGTTAACTGTAGGGCTTTGTAATGTTAGTCATTAATATCATTTAAATGATGATATTATGATTGAGATTGGGTATTATATAGGCTTAATTCAAGTGAGTTAATACCAGCTTAAATTAAGGAGATTAACCGGTTGGGTTATGTCCTCTAAGTCGGTTATTCCCTATATATATACTTCAGCCTTGTACATTCATATGAAATCATGTAATAGTAAATCATTTGAATAAACTCTCAAGTTTAAGAGCTTGCGATTTTCCTCTGTTTTGGAGACTCAACTAGATAGGAAAGTGCCTGACATTTCTTCCTCTTTAGAGACTTGGAATGTGCATCAACATTCAAAGCATACACTATGCTTGAATAACCTGCATAATTTGAGTTTAATCACACTTAAACCGACCCTATTCTTCATCGACTTCAACCCGCTGAAGATAGAATCAAAGGATTGATTTGATCCTACACTTCCCTCCCCTTTGATCCACACCATTTTTGGTATCAAAGCTTCTAACTCCTTTTTTTTTTCCTTTGACCATCCAAGGTCATCATCATTCTTGCTGTTACATGCAATAAACTTCCTCATCAAGAACTCCCGAGACAAGGCGTGTCTTCATCCGTTTCTTGCATCTTCATCCTCTGATTGAATCTTCAACGTAAATCTTGGTTGAAGATTTAAATTTCTTGAGTCTATCTTGTTGAAATTATTCATAGCTTCAACCGAAGAGGACCCTCATCCAATTTGATGCTACCTGTTTCTTCCATTTCTCCCGTCAACCTTACACTATTCCCTTCTATTTTATCATTCAACTTTCCATCATTCATTTTTCCTTTCTTTCTTTAATTCGTATGTCTGTACAAGGCTGAAGTATATATATAGGGAATAGCTGACTTAGAGGACATAACCCAACCGGTTAATCTCCTTAATTCAAGTTGGTTTTAACTCACTTGAATTAAGCCTATATAATACCCAATCTCAATCATAATATCATCATTTAAATGATATTAATGACTAACATTACAAAGCCCTACAATCAACTATGGTACATACATGAAATTACAACAAAACCCTAGCTTACATGAAATATACTTTAGGTTTTACAACAAGTTTAATATAAGTAATGATATCACCAACTATATCTTGATGTAGTGTGATCCCGTATATGCCATAGCCTTGCATGCTTTGAATGCATTGTACACTTTAAGTCTCTTCTTGTGTGTTGACTTCTTCACCTTGTAAATATGTAACATTCTTGCAAGAATATCTTAATGTGTTTTCAATATAAAGTATATAAATATTTTTGAGAACATTTAAGATGATTGGCTCCATTATTAAGAATGATAATTCTTCATTACCTTGAGAATCATTAGAAGCATTAGATACATTAAATGCACCTACATCATTCTCCCCAAGTTGAGAAGAACTTGTCCCCAAATTATCATCAGTATAATAAGGAGACAAATCACCAATATTAAACAATCTTGAAATTCCACCATAATGATCTGGAAGTTTAAGTTCATTAGTATTATTCCCAAATTTTCTTAGTATTTTAAAAGGTCTGTCAGCTATTGGCATTTGTTTATTTTTACATAAATTAGAAAATCTTTCTTTACGCAAATGTCACCAAACTAAGTCACCAAGAGAAAATACATGTGGGGTTCTATACTTATTTGCTTGAGCTTTATAATTGGCATTAGCTTTTTCAATATTGGTCTTTATTTTCTGATGAAGCTGTTGAAGGAATTTGACTCTATCCTCAGCTTCATAATTTTGTAATTCTTGTTTCTTTAGAGGCACCATATTGATTGGCATGTGTGGATTCACTCCATAAAACACTTCAAACAAACTAGCTTGAGTAGTACTTGATGGACTTTGATTGTAAGAAAACTCTACATGAGCTAACTTAACATCCCAATCTTTAGTACTTTTTTTTTACCAAACCTCTTAATAATGTACCAAGAGTTTGATTAGTTACCTCTTTTTGACCGTTAGTTTGTGGTTGATGTGAAGTGCTAAATAATAATTTAGTACCAAGCATATGCCACAAAGTTTTCCAAAAATAACTCATAAACTTGACATCCCGATTTGAGACCATAATTTTAGGCACACCATGAAGTTTGACAATTTCTCAAAATTACAAATCAGCAACATGCGTGGCATCATCGATTTTATTACATGGAATAAAATGAGCCATTTTAGAAAATATATCTACTACCAAAAGAATAGAATCTTTACCACATTGTGTTCTTGGTAACCCTAGGATAAAGTCCATACTAACTCCTTTCCATGGTTTATCAAGAACTGGTAAAGGTGTGTATAAGCCTTTATGATAGGAACTCTTACATTTTTGACATGTAGAACATCTACTTATCATAGCTTGTACATTTTTAACCATACGTGGCCAGTAGAAATTTTCTTGTAATAATTCCATAGTCTTATGTACACCAAAATATCCCGCAATGCTACCTTCATGTATTTCGTTTATCAATAGGTCTTGAATACTAGATCTAGGGATACAAATTTTATTTAGTCTAAAAAAAATTCATTTTGTATGACATAATTACCATGGCATCCACTTTCTCTACATGCATTGAATATATCCATAAAATCTTCATATTTAGGATACAATTCTTTTAACATTTAGAAACCTAAGATTTTATCATCCATTATAAAAAGTAATGTAGATCTTCAAGAAAGAGCATCGACTATTACATTTTCCTTTCCATCTAAATGTTTGATAGAGAACACAAAGGATTATAGGAAGCTCACCCACTTTGCATGTCTCAGACTAACTTTCTTTTGACCATGTAAGTATTTCAAACTCTCATGATCCAAGTGTAACACAAAGGGTTTTGACCTCAAATAATGACTCCATGTCTCTAAGCTCTGTATAATGTCAAAGAATTCCTAGTCACAAGTTGAATAATTAAGTTTGGGTCCATTCAACTTTTCAGAGAAGAATGCTATAGGTTTCTTTTCTTGTGAGAGGACATCTCCTATCCCAACTCCACTAACATCACAAGTTACTTCCAAAAGAAGGTAAAAGTTGGGTAAAGATAGGATAGGAGCATTACAAAGTTTATTTTTGAGGGTCTCAAAGGCTTGAATAGATTCTTTTCCCCAATAAAATTCACCTTTTTTCATGAGTTGTGTAATAAGTGCAGCTATAGTAGAAAAATCCTTAATAAATCTTCTATAAAAACTAGCTAAACCATGGAAACTTCTCACATCATGTACATTTTTAGGGATAGGCCACTCTTTTATAGCTCTAATCTTATTAGGATCCACTTTAATTCCCTCTCCACTAAAAATATAGCCTAGGAAAACTACACTTGGAAGCATGAAATTACATTTTTCAAATTTTCCATAAAGTTTAGCTTCTCTTAGCTTATCAAACAAATTTCTCAAATGCACTAGGTGATCATGCCTATCTTTACTATACACACGAATATCATCCAAATATACAATAAAGTCACCAAGGAAAGGTTAGAGAACGTCATCCTTAAGTCTCATGAATGAACTAGGTGCATTATACAGCCTAAAAGGCATAACCATCCATTCATAGAGACCATATTTAGTCTTGAAAGCAGTTTTCCACTCATCTCCATCCCTAATCCTTAGTTGATGATAAATAATTCTTAAATAAATTTTGGAAAATACTTGTGCACCACAAAGTTTATCTAGCATATCATCTAACCTAGGCATAGGAAAACAATATTTGATAGTAATATTATTCACTACTCTTGAATCTATACACCTACGCCATGTACCATCTTTTTTAGGAACTAGTAGCGCAGGTACACTACAAGGGCTCATACTTTCTCTCACAAATCCTTTGTTTATAAGCTCTTGGATTTGTTTTTATAATTCCTTAGCTTCTTTATCTTTGTTTAACCGTTTTAAAGAATATGGTTTTGGTTGATTAGTAGTCTCTAAACCAAGCTTTTTAACCATTACTTCACTAGCAACATTTGTACATGGACCACTATTAATAATGAGTCTACTAACCATATCACCTATTTCACACTTAGTGTTAAAAATTTTCTCTCTTTGAGTAGGTGTCACATTAGGTTGAATTTGTAACACTCTTTGAAGAAAAAACACGGGTCTCCTTCTTCTTCACCCATGGTTAAAATTTCATTAGGAGATTTGATTTCTAGATCATCATCTTCACTACATGGTTCCATGTCTTCTATTTCACTCAAGGTTAAAGCTCTTTGGTTAGGACATTCTCTAAAAAAGTGTCCATATCCTTTACATTTTAAACATTATTTATTAGACATTTCAATCATCTTTTTTTTCCTTTTTCATCTCGGTTATTCTTTTTATCATATGAAGATGTAGATTTAGGCATGAAGGTATTCAAATATGGTTTAGATGAGGTTGAAGCATTAGATTTAATATAAGCCTTGGTCGATTTTTTTCGTCTTTCAAATTTTAATGCCAACTTAATCAAGTCATCAAGAGAATCATATGCAAACATATCAACTTTGTCTCTTATCAAATTATTTAGTCCACCTAAGTATGTAGCATATTTTTGTTCTTTTCTTTCTTGTACATCACATATAAGTGCTAGTTTTTCAAGTTTTCTAGTGTATTATTCTATAATAAACAATCCTTGCCTTAGAGTTGTCATTTTTACATACATATCTTATTCATATTTCCTAGGCAAACTTTCTTCTTAGGTGTTTTTTTTAGTTTTTCCCATGATTTAATTTTTGATTTCTCTTATCTTTCTCTTGTCTTTTTCAAGTTGTCATACCAAATCCTAGCAAATCTTTTGAACTTAAAAGTAGTAAGCTTACATTTTCTTTCATCATCATACTCTTTAAATTCAAATATAGCCTCAATTTCATGCAACCATTCAAAGAATAATTCCACATTCAATTCACCATAAAATTCAGGGAGGTTCAACTTGATACCTTGATCCTCATTGTATGTATGTCTTACTTAGAATTGATATCGTCTCCTATGATTGCTTGAGCCATACAAACTCATATCTTCTTCTCCTTCCTCGACATGGTTCACCTTTGCATGTCCATGTCTTCCTTTTTCTTGGACTACACGCCTCGTATTTCCTTCCATGCTATCGTGCATGGCTTCCAATTGATTTGGCTATGGTTGAAGCTTTTCTTGGTTGACTAGCTTTACTTCCACACTTTGCAATTGTTGTTGAAGTGCTGCATCATGAGTATGAAGCTGGGCATCCACGCTTGTGGTCAATCTTTTGATGGACTCCACCAATGCACGCACATCTTCAATTGTCATGGTGAAGTTAGAACACAACACTCAACTTCTACAAGAAATCAACAACTAATGGTGGTCCTAGAAGTGTTGTTTCTAGCCAAATGATATAGGATAAATCTCACTAATATTTAAGAAAGTCTTGATTGCTTCTTTGATATCTTGGCTGGGGATGAGGGTTTCTTGGTGACAATAAAAAAGTCACATAAAATATAGGAAGGGGATGTCAAATATGTGTCGAGGAATTGGTATCTTCAAGTTGAACATGCTGTAATTTAAAACCTGAAGATGTGAAGGAGAGAAAGAGGAGAGTATGTGTTAATAGGTTGGGAGATAAAAGGTAACGTTCAAAGGGTAAATTTTTTTATTTGAACCATTGGACTGCTGGGAGTTTTGTATCTTTGACAAGAATATACGTAGGAATAAAAATGAAAGAAGAATCTGCTTGACGCGTTGAAGAAAGAAAAGAAAAAGGAATGGTGGAAATTTGAAGGATAAAATAAAAGGGAATGTTGTAAGGTTTATGGGAGGAATGAAAGAAACATGTAGCATCGAAGAAGATGAGGGTCTTCTTCAGTTGTAGCTATGAATATCTTCAATAAGATAGACTCAAGAAATTTAAATCTTCAACCAAGATTTACGTTGAAGATTCAAGAAGAGGATGAAGATGCTAGAAACAGATGAAGACACTCCTTGTCTTGGGAGTTCTTGATGAAGACGTTTCTTGCATGTAATAGCAAGAATGACGATGACCTTGGGTGATTGAAGGAAAACAAAGGAGTTTAAAGCTTTGATACCAAAAATGGTGTGGATCAAAGGGGAGGGAAGCGCAGGATCGAATCAATCCTTTCATTCTATCTTTAGTAGGTTGAAGTTGATGAAGAATAGGCTCGGTTTAAGGGGACTAAACTCAAATTCTACAGGTTATTCAAGGATAGTGTATGCTTTGAATTTTGATGCACATTCAAAGTCTCTAAAGAGGAAGAAATTCCCGACACTTTCCTATCTAGATGAGTCTCCAAAAGAGAGGAAAAATGTAAGCTCTTAAACTTGAGAGTTTATTCAAATGATTTGCTATTACATGATTTCATATGAATGTACAAGGCTAAAGTGTATATATAGGGAATAAACTTAGAGGACATAACCCAGCCGATTAATCTCCTTAATTCAAGTTGGTTTTAACTCACTTGAATTAAGCCTATATAATACCCAATCTCAATCATAATATCATCATTTAAATGATATTAATGACTAACATTACAAAGCCCTACAATCAAATATGGTACATACATGAAATTACAACAAAATCCTAGCTTTCATGAAATATACTTTAGGGTTTACAACAAGTTTAATATAACTAATGATATCACCAACTATATCTTGTTGTAGTGTGATACCATATATGCCATAGCATTGTATGCTTTGAATGCATTGTACACTTTTGAGTCTCTTCTTGTGTCTTGACTTCTTCACCTTGCAAATATGTAACATACCTACAAGAATATCTTGAAGTGTTTTTAGTATCAATCATAGAAATATTATCAAGAATATTTAAGATGATTGGCTCCATTATTAAGAATGCTAATTATTCATTACCTTGAGAATCACTAGATGCATTAGATACATTAGATGTACCTGCATTAGTAATGGTTTGAGATCGAGTTGAGGTTAGTATTCCATAAAAAATTATCTAGTTTAACTTCTTTATTCCTTAATACTTGTGGCTCATAAGGTCTTGCATGACTAATGTAGTAGAAGGGTGGATTATCTTCTTCACCATATGATGCCCACATATAACTATGTGTCTATTTTTCGTTGTTAAACACCATGCTATCATCATTAGGGATACCTATACAAAAATCATTAAGAATAGCCAAATATTTCAGATCTTCATCAAGTACTTTCATAGAATTAAACATCTTTAAGTGTTTTACCTATGGTTAGGAAGGGTCTCCCTAGTATAATGGGAACTTCCTTACAAGCTTCATAGTCTATCACTTTGAATTCCATAGGGAAGATGAACATATCCATCTTCACTAGCAATTCCTCAATTTTACCTCTCAATGTACAAACATCTTGTCAAATATTTGTATAGTGATAGTTGTAGATTAAACCTCTCTGATACAAAATATCATAAAAATAGTCATTGGTATGATATTCATCTTTATATTGAAAAGGAATAATGATGAATCACTTAGATGACTCGGGTCACGAGACTACATTTGGTGATAGGTCATGGAATACCATGAAGGATAATATGACGATGGGGATGTTGTACTCAAAAATTAGGTTAGCAATTGTAGCTAATTTACCTAATTATATGGTTCACTCTAAGTTGTGGCATTGTGAGCTTGGCCATATAAGTGCAAAAGGTATTACATGTGTAATCTTATAGATGTTGACTTGGATCTTTGTGAGAGTTATGGTTTTTAACAATTAAGAGAGTGTTAGATTCACTAAAATAAAAAAAGGAACCTAAGACAGAGACATTGAAGCAGGTGCACATATATATGTTAAGGGGGCTGTGTAACAACCCCCATTTTTCATTACCAAAAAATTTCATTCAAAATTTTGTGGAAGCTAAAAACACACCAATGAAATATTGGGTGTTAATTCCGTACATGAAATAGGATAGACGTATGCCACTTACCTCATATCAGATGGAAAGCTAAAACCAACCGAAACATTTAAAATAACAGAGTGTACAAATAAAATATTACATAAAAAAATTAAAAGATTATTTACATTAGAGGACCTTCATGGTCCTCAGCCAATTAATTACAAAATACATGTAGATAAAGTATAAGGATACATTAAAATGAGATTAGGGTGCAACACCTAAATTAAAATCAAATTCCCTTATGAATCCCACAAGATCTCCAAATATACACACTCTCAAGCTCTGACATACTTGAGGTAGGCCCCCTACTGGCCATCCTCAAAGATCTACACATGGCCCTCTACTCGTAGGAATGAGCATGTGATAAAGCAAATGATCACATTAGTACGCTATATACTGAGTAAGCCAAGTTGCTCCCTTAATATAAACACAAGTCTACAAATTTTACTGTACATGGATTTAAAATACATCATGTGTCATGATAAAACCATATATATCATGTATAACTTGAATAATGTAGTGTATATAATGCTTAGTTTCACTTTATCTTCACATTGGTACTCACACATGTAATAGTAGATAAAATACAGGCAAACTCTAAGGTTTTTTTCAAACTACTCAATCCTGTAAGTTAAACAATTTCTGTAGCCATATATAAGACACGTCAAACATGCAATCAATATTCTATGCAATAACCAATGGGTTATTTAATTCATTTTTCAAGTGTATAACAAACTTTTATCCTTTTTTATCATTCATACAAATACTTCTATCCTTATCCATTTATTAACCATTCACTTGGTCATCACTCATGTTTTATCAACCAATTACTTATCATCAATAGTTTATTATTATAGAGCGATGGATTGTGTACCACCCCATGGTCACACATACCATGGAAGCCTATACAAATAGGGGACATAAACTCCAAACCGAAGCCAATTACCAAGCAAACACAATTCTAGGCCGAAGCCAATCACTAGAATAGACATAAGTCTATGCTGAAGCTAATTGATATGGAAATAAGTCAAGGCAAAAGCTAGCCACCTAGGTAACCAGATCCTTTAGTAGCGATATCCCCTAGTATATCATCAATGTCCACAGTAGGTAAAGAATTGAGACCTCTTAGGATCTTGCACGTAGGAACTAAAAACTCTTAAAGGTAGACTTACCCTTGGTAGCTAATCGAGCATTGGGTAACCCAAATCCATAATCAACTCAATTATCTTGTACTTTACGTGATTAGTATATTATTCATAAGGATAAGTGATAACACAAGGCCTATATGAAAGCAAGTAAGGCAATTTCCATTTTCATTCCTTATCAATACGTTTCTTTCCACTTTTCCAACCAAGTAGGTTTCCATTTATCCTCGTACCATACACTACCCCGAAAAGGCATTTTAATAATGGTTATTTTATAGTTTTAATAATTGTTTTAAACCGTTATTAAACCACCAGTCATTAACTTCAATCAGACCATAATTTCAATCAATCTCTAATTAATATGCATGTCTTAATACACCAGATATATATACTCAAGAATCAAAATTAGTAGGCATACCACAACTTGGTAGCTCTACACCCCAAAGTAAAAAGTTCATAAATCTAGCCTAGAAGATTGAAAGACATTGACAAAATACAAACCTGAACATGCATGTATAATATATAGATCTCTACCTAATACCGAATGAACGAGTGCACGTGCTTGACCCATTGATCTCTAACTTCATCAATTTCATCAACATTGTATTGCTGGCATCGTGCATAGTTATCGATAAAAACTACAATGCCCAAGTTTCGATTAATATATAGTTAGCACTTACATCAAGTACCAAACATATATGTCATGATTCATTAATGGAAAAATATCGAAAAGCAAAAATACATAGCTTGGATCTATGTTGACCGATCTATTCTAGACTATCAGATCCATTGCTCTACATACATAGTATCCACAATTATTGTTGTTTTCTTGTTGTGGACACTATCAAATGAATTTAGTTAGCTCTCTAACTATTAGATATTAATTTGAATTAAAATAAAATACAAAATAGTTGTCTTCCTACTTACTATGACAAGCTCATATTAAACATTCTTTGGGTCTAGGACACCATTCCCACCTCTCCTTTGATACGACGTTAGTAGTGCCCTAATAAATAGAGTTGGATACACAATATTGTAAGTATATATACCTCAAATAATGAAAGCTAGTAGAATATATGTATAAATAAGCTAATGAAGTAAGAACTGAAAAGTATACTAACATGTCAATAAATTCCTTCCCACCACGACGAACGACTTCAAAAGACATGTCATAGGTTCGAAGCGAATCAAACACATAGACTTTATTAAGATCAGGTCAGACGGCATACAAAACCCAATGTTCAATTGCGAGGTGAGGAATGAGATAGAGCTTGTTGTGTCCTTCAATCAAAATGCGATCCGCTAAATAGTTTATGTGCCTACTCTCTCTTATTGTACTACCGTCAACTATGTAGTATGGGCACATAAACACAATAGAGGACATCATTCCCTCTATCGCAACGCGATTAGATACCAATTAATAACTAATAACTCATACAAGAGGTCATAAAAATTCTAATTGTACAACTTAAGAGTACTAAAATCTCAAAATGAAATAATACTTACATGACATAGACGGCGACACTCATGGTTGACATCCATTCCTGATTATAAATGTCGCTGATGTCAACCGTTGATACCATGTAAGTAGCATCGTCCCTCCCAACATACTCAGGATGACAATCAATGAAAATATAATTTTCCCTAAGGTAGTTTTGGGCATAAAAATACAATAAAGCTATTGCTGGTGGAGGTTGGCTTTTCTGATCTGAAGAAGGAATCTTTTGTGGGGTAATTGATTTTTCAGATTTATCTCTCTTTCCTTTAGCAGTGCCCACTTTTGTGTTGCTCGTTTTGTTAGTACCTCTCTTTGTTTTACTAGTAGGAGCAGTCTTCTTTTTTGATTCCTTAATTGATAATATTAAACAAAATATGTATTGAGCAAATAAATATATATATATATATATGAAAAAGGTATAAATAGTGTAACTACTAAACAAGGTCTAATGAAGATTTCAAATGTCAATACCTCTTCAGTAGTGAGACATATCTGATCCGCAGGCCAAGCCACGAAGCTTCCATGAGCTTCTAGTACTATAGTTGCCTCATCACCCTCTTTATAACAAGGCAAGTGCGCACTGCCAATGATTAGAGTGTCAATACTCACCGGCCTTGTATTTAGGGCTAAATTGTACCCGTGGATTGTTTGTGTTTGGGTACGGTGACTGATACAGACCCTTCCTTTTTCCAAAAGTGTTGAAAGGTCATTTGCTAATAAGTCACATTTATGCAAACCCTAAACAAAAATATTACACATTATTAATTATTTATTACACCAAATACATTTAATAACAATTCATAGTTTGTAATGCTTACCTCGGGAAGAGTAGAAAGACGTGCATTAGCTTCACAACTATCTCAAACGCTATTTACATTAGGTATGTGAAGCTGATCATGGTCTACTGAATCAGATGGCTTATACCCTTGAGATTTAATAAATGACAACTCTCGCTCCATTATTGCCATCCGTTCAAATGCCATGTTCAATTTCTGGGTGAGGATGGCGACTTGCTCATTAGTGCTACGAGAACCACGAGATCGATCACATATGCTCGTTTTCATAACACGTAATCCAAGGCCCCTATGTCTTCCAGGGTGTTCTAAAATTCCTATAGCCTGGGACACAATGCTATATTGGTCCACCCCCTCCTCACCATTTGACGTTTCATGTTCGTCCTGTAATGTATATAATATATGTAAATTTAACTTATAGGAATAAGCATAATATAATAGTTTTCTAAAAGAAAACTAAGTAGGGTTCTATATATCTACAAACTTACAATTTTTTTGGCTGCAACATCTACATATTCATTAATATATCCATCTCTTGTTACTCTAACCTTCTTCCATAATGTACCAATATTGATGGACGAGGTACATGGGTCCAAGTCTTAGGCTAGGAGCTACAAATCAAAAAATATTCTTAATTAAGAATATTATTATAAAATTTGACATTTACATGTAAATAGATAAATCAAAAAATGCATACCAACTCCTCTTTAGGGCCCGCATAGCCTTTGTGAGCCATATTATGCCGGTATTTATTTTGCTTCGCAATCTCTTTATTTTGGATACTTTTTTCCTATGTGACAAGCCAACATATAGTGACATGGTTATTTCAATATTAAGCGTAATACTGGGATCAATACAAAAAGTTTAATTGTTATCTAATAAGTACCTTAAAATCCCCCGTAAGACGATATGGAATAATTTGGTTCCAACTTTCTTGATTGATGAAATCGTATCATTTGGGTGGGTTCTACCGTAGAGAACCATCCCTCCTTCTATACATTTTCCTACGAGCTAAATATGACCTAAATGTTCTTAGACGCTCCCCACAATGTCTAGGAAGCTATTTCTTCCTACTCTCTGGGACATTGAACACTCTATGCAAAATAAGACATGTAGATATATACCGATGTTAATGTAACAATATTAATTACATTTGACATACAAAAATGATTACATAAAATATCATATTTACCATGATTTCCTACCAAATATGTTCCTTATGACCCTTTGGAACCTGCTTCCAATTATTATAGGAGATAGGAACACGGTTACGGGTCACAAGTGAAATGTAAGTCAAGAACATGTCTACATAAGGGCCAATGGGAAGATTGTAAGTATTCCATCCCAACTTGACTAATTCTCCTATATTCCTCATGTCTATGATGATTCTCATAATCGTAGGTCCTCTTTTCCCTTCTTCATCACTGTTATCCCTATCAATGTTTTTGTTGGCCATATCTCTACACAAAATAAATAAGTAAATTATGTTAGAATGTTATGTATTGAGCGAATGTTATATATTGAGCATAATGTACCATTATATTATCGATACAAATCATGCTTAGAAAGAATTAATCTCAAACGTATTATGCTATTCTATATATATATATATATATATATATACGAATCATGCTAACACGTTTCCAAAAAGATATTAATACTAACCCTAACCCTAATTAACCATAATTAACCATAATAAATGAAAAACCCTAACCCTAGCTAATTAACCATAATTTATTATAATAAAACCTAACCCTAAACCTTATAAAACCCTAATCCTAAACCTAGCTAACTATAATTAAACCATAATATATAAATCATATTATTATTATTATTATTATTATTATTATCATACACAATTATTTCTCTTTATTTAATTATTCACTTTTATATATTCCTTATTTTCTATATCCATTTAATCCTCATCAAATAACAATCATTAACATATGCATCTCTAATTAAAATTTTCATTTAATGATGTGCGTATGTAAAATATATTTTGATTTCATTATATGACATTTCCTATATCATATTGTTAGTGTCCTATACTTATTAATGAAAATGCGTGTGTGTATATATATATATATATAGTTTTTATGAGTGAAAATGTATATAATTCTACACTCACATTCATATTATATATATATATGTAAAGGTCTCGGCCAACACAACAAATTCAACAATGAACAACAACATTTTCAACCAACACATTCAACAACACATTTTGATTGACAAACCACAATCTTTCGGTAACAAACAAACGCAACCCTATAGCAACATGCATGCATTTATATATATAAGTAGATAAAAAGTTATGAGAGGAAGAACAAACACATACATAAAGTGAGCTAGCTACAAACACGACGGAGGATGAAGGTACAAGTGCTAGCTACCTAGCTTCGAAACAATGACAGCATGCACATGCAAAGCCGACAATAGCAGAGGCGTGGTGGAGAGTTGGTGGTGCGAGGGTTTCCCTTACTTGAGAGGAGCCGGAGTGGTGGTGCACGGTGTGGTGGTGCAAGGGTTTGCAAGGATAAGGAGAGTAAGAGAATGAAGGTGCAGAGAGTCTGAAACTTTTAGCACAAAACAGAACTGAGCAAAATAAAAGTTTGATTTTGGAGTTTTAATAACGGTTCCTGAGAGAACCATTATTAAAAGAGGTTTTAATAATGGTTCTCTCAGGAACCGTTATTAAAACATTCAGATTTTTTACAACGGTTCTTGTATGAACTGTTATTAAAACCTCTTTAATAACTATTTTACTTGAACCGTTACCGTTATTAAAACATCCATGCAAATTTTAATGTTGCTCTTTTAATAACAGTTTTGAACTATAACCGTTATCAAAACTATCCTGCACATTAATTTTAACACGTTTGAAAATGGTTTTCGAACCACTGTTATTAATGTCCCGTTATTATTTTCTGTTTTTGTAGTAGTGATATTACTTATATCCATCTTATCATTTTGTTCAAGCCCATGCTATATTTCATTATTCTTTTCTGAATATCTTCACTTACGATAAGTGAAATACCCATTTAGCTTTTTCATTTGTCATAGAATATATCATAAATTATAATCCATTTAATCTTTTCATTAGGCCAATGATACATAGTAAAATATATAGTTGATCTTATTAATAATCATAATATAGTCTTGAACATAAACTTAAAGCATAACAAAACTGTAAGGAAACAAACCACTCAAACTAGTGGAACTAGTCGATCGGTCTAGCGAAACAAGTTGATTGATTACACCAACCAGTAGATCATTTTAGATTGACCAATTGATGGGTTTGACTCAACTAGACCATGCTTTTCCTCATATCCAACGATCAGCTTGGCAAACCAGTCCACTATTCATGGACAAGTTGATCATGTTTGCCAAACAAGTAGATATGTTTAAGTAAAGAGAAAGACCAAGGTCTCTACAGGCACACTTGTTGATGGGTTGGGTCAACTAACCGTCTACTTTAGGAACCAGCCAATCAGTTTGACCTCACTAGTCAATTGGTTTGCCCTATCACCACAACAATCCTCCAATTTCATGCAAATTCTTACATAAAAATCATCCTTAACCACAATAAAACATACATCAACTTAGTCTAGTATAATTCCAATCGAATTAACTTGCATTTCACAAAATGGAATTATCCTATCCTATTTTTACAAAATTTCATGCTTTTTCTCAAAGTGTACCACCTATCCTACCAAATCCCCTATGCATGCTATATTCATTCTTGCCAACATGCATAATAAACTTAAAGCAACACATAACATGCAGGGATACTCATTAAACATTTTAGAAGCAAGAATCACTTACTTATTATAGGAAAAATCCTCCTTTAAACTAGAATTTACATTTGTAAAATTATGTGCTTTTAAAATATTAAAAACCACAATCTTAAACTCAAAAATTTATACCAAACCTTATTAAAGTTTCAAACTTGAAATAGAAGGGAAGAAGAACATACCAAGTTGAGGCAAGAATGGGAAATGCTCGGCTAAACCACTCAACCTTTTTTGTCCCACAATCTAACTCTTTCTTAATTAACAATTGAAATGAGAGAGAGCTAGAGGCAGGATCAGAAGAGTGTAAGAAAATCGATTACAAGGCTCAAAGTGTTGAAAGAGGGAAGGTGAGTACAAGACTTAAAGATTTCAGTGGCTAAAAAAAAGAAGTGCATAAAAGGGATGATTGGTTATTTATAGCCAACTAGTCAAAAGGGAATCATATGGGGTTTAGAAATTAACTCAAAACCCTAATAATTATCATTTCAACTCAAGCTAACTAGCTGGATTTTGTCCAAGATATGATGACTTTTCTCTTGAGCTCAAATGGTGTTTCTCAAGAATATAGGCCAATTAGGCCAGAATTAGCATACACAAGAGAAGTAATAGAAGGTTAGAATGAAATAAATCTTCTATCTGCTTAGCTTCTTGCTAGAGATCAAAGCACTAATCTCAGAAACGTGTAGAAGAGAGAGGTAGAAGAAGACAAGGCTGACGTCATATATCCCCCTCAATTGTCCCAATTAATCTCTAGATCAATCTAAGGCAATACCTCGATTTAAATGCACCATGAAAATGATCAGGAATCTCATAGGGACAATTTAGCATGGGTTGGTAAGGATCCATTTTAGTATAAGATATTTTTTTAAAAAAATCTAGTTCAAAAAATATACCTAACTTGATAAACTAGTTGATAGGTTTGGGCCTACTAGTCAACTGTTCAACAAATCCATCAATTGTGACCCCAACCAGTTGATTAGTTTAGTCGAGAAAATTGATTTTTTGAAACGATAAACCAATAAATCAGTTCTTGATCAGTTCATGGTTTGGTTGAAAAACTCAATTTTCAACATTACTTCAAATCAACCTTTACCTCAAAGAAAATCAAAACATTAATTAAGATAAAAGATCTAAAAATTAGCACTATTCTCATTTAACCATTTTACAAACATATAGGGTATTACAGGCGGCAATAATGCCATCATGCTTATATTCCATATTTCATTAAAATATGTGATACTTTATTTTTTAATGGAATTTCTCATGATTATATTATTCATAAATTATTTCCATTATCATTACTTGATTAGGATACTAATTGGATACAATTTCCAGCACCAAGTTCTATTTTCATCGTGGGATGATTTGGTGAAGTTACTTTTATCTAAATTATTTTGACTTTCAAAACTACCAAGTTAGACCACTTTTCTAAAAAATAACATAAAATCACTATATAATACATGGGAATGATTTAAGTAATTGTTATATACGTGCCCACAACATGGATTGCACTTGTGGTTGCAAATTTTTTTGTTTAATGATGTTATATCCCCTACTAACTACTCTATGATCAATACAACTATAGATGGTATAATTATGAATAAGACATTTGAGCTAGTCTATGAGTTTATTAAGGAATTAGTCTCAAATTCACAAAAATAACATTTTGAATGTACCTCAATACAATGGAATGTAATAATTTATTATTTAGATGCCATCACAAAATTATAGGCTAAAATGGATTTACTTACTAAGATATTATTTAATGAGTGGTGTAGATTCAAGTACATGTACCAATGCGTGACTTATGTTGTCTATTACATGTTAGCACATAATATTAGGTAGCTAATCATTTCCAACAATATTATAATCAAGTTATTTTGTTGCTAACAATGATGGTAGGAAAAAATAATGCATACTCAAATATGTACAATCCGAGGTATAGAAACAATCCATATCTTAGCCAATGGATTGATAACTTGATTCCCATTTGATATTTCACTAGAGACCTAAGCCACCATTTCTATTACCAACATAGCAACCACTGTTGAGACACATTTTCTAGATCAAGAGGCCTAGATTAAGAATTTAAAGTAAAAATTTGATAATTGGATAATGTAATTTCTTGAAGGGCCTTTAACACATTGCCATGTTTTGTAGTGTCATACCCAAAGGGATAAATGAACTCCCTATATTTAAGAAATAAGAAGAAATTATCTCAAGTACAACATAAAGAGGATAAAATGAAAAAAATAAGAGCCCAAAGATGTGGCATGGAAGTCACAAAATAAAGTGAGTACGGCTATTTTAAGAGGTAAAACCCTATTTTACTCCATTTCTTGGTAGAGTTGTCCAAACTATGTTGGATGCATAGTTTGCTACTTTTTTTTGACATTTTTTGAAGAAAGTGTATATTAATTTGCAATTGATTGATACTATGGGTCAAATATCTAACTTTGCTAAGTTTATTGGGGAAATTCTTAATCAAAATAGGTAATTGGATGAATATGATACCATTATTTTCAATAAGAAGTGTCATGATATTTTGCAAAATAAATTTCCTCCTAAATTGAAAGATCTATGCAGTTTTACTATTCATTGTATGATTAGCAATTTGAAATTTGATAATGTGCTATGTAACTTAGTTGCTGGAATAAATTTGATGCCTTTCTCTATTTTGAAGTGCTTGAGTTTAGGAGAGACAAAAGCCACTAATATACTGCTATAATTAGCTAATAGATCTATAAAATATCCTTAGAAGTATAATATAAGTTGTTTAGGTAAAAATAGATAAATTACTTATTTGTTGATTTTTTTTTTCTAGATATGGGAAAATATCAAGGGATTTCTATTGTTCTTGTTACATCATTTTTATCCATAATAAGGACTCTTATTGATGTCCACAATGATAAGTTGAGTTTATGAATCCAAGGTGACGATGTTACATTTGATCTCTTCAAGAGCATGAAATAACTAGTTTAGGATGACACTTATTAGAACATAAATATAATAGATGATGTGATTTACAATTGCTTTCAATCAAGAGTAGGGTAAGATCGTTGAGAAAGATGGTTGGTGTACTCATATAAATTTGATGATAAATGAGTCAAATAGATTCAACTTAGTTATGCTTAAAAATTGAATATGAAAGTTGTAGTCAAGAAAGAGGTAATTAAATTTTCTATTGAAGGTATAATCTATCCCACCTTTGATAAACATAATAATGATTTGTTTCCATCCAGAACTCATACAAGATTACATGCTAGTATTGACTTTATAAAATTCCATAGACATTAAAAATGAGGGATGAGGGTGGAGAGGTTGATAATCTTAATTATATCATACTTGTAATAAATATGAGTTGATTGGGGTTGTTACACTCCAAAATTTACTGCTAAAAAATTCATTTAACAAAAGCATAATATCAGTAGTTTTGGGTGTTACTACTATATTCAACATAAGTCTTATTAACTATACAATCCTTACATCAAATATAGGAAAAATATTTAAGACCCAAAACATGATAAACAGAGAATGAAAGAGCTTTCAAAAAGTTAGATAAGAGTTTGGAGGTTACCTTTGAATATAATATCAAAATAAATAAAAAGTGACATATTAGAACTAAGAGTCTGAAAAGGGTTTGCATGAAAAAGAAAGAGTGATAGCGAAATAACATGACTCTACGCCTACCCCAGATACATAAGAATCATTCCCTTTTAAGTGAAGTATCGTAAGCAACAATGTTATTCAATAGGTCCTCATCAACTTGTATGAAAACATTTGGTTCATCTACTAATGGGAATGAGCAATACCTATTAGAAGGATGATCACTATACTACGTACTGGGTAAGGTAATCATACAATCATAGGAAGGGTAAAAATACATTAACTCATATGAATGATTCATCAAGCAAAAAAGCTTAAACATGATACAACAGAAGAGAATAAATGTGTCAAGATTTTCCTCAATATATATTATCACCATCCATTTTATTATTTATGTCACCCTTAGGAACCCACTAATATAAAACTAATTGAATGGACTGAAACACCTCCCAAGATAACATACTCATGGCCACTCTTATTTATCTGATGGAGCAAACTCAATACCTACTAGGGCCACACACTCTTAGCCAGTACTTTTAAATTGGCGGATTAGTCAAAAGTACCTCCTAGAGCAAAATTCACCTAACACTGTTATTAAGCTGGTAGAATGAACTCAACACCTCAGTCTTGACTCATGTGATATTTCATATTTAGGGTTAATGTCTTATTCAATATTATATATCTCAATATAACCATGCATACACATTTATAGATATGAAAGGTACATAATCCAAATTAGAAAAGTTATCTAAAATACCTAAGCCACAACCACTTGAATTTTGGAACATTCCCTAAGGATAAAGGTCATAGTTTCCGTAAGAAACTCTAACTTTGCTCTATAGTCATAAGTCCTTCCATAAACCAATTTTAGCACATATTCTTGAAATAATTTTTTTATCAACATATCTAAAAATCAAGGTCTAACTCCAACTACATATGCATGCAAAAATAGTCCTATCTCTAAAGTAACTACTCATAATACCTAAGAAACCCTAATTTTACAAATTAGGCATAACTTTTCTCATAAGATTTATATAACAAAAAAAATTATTATACATTTAAAAAAATTTAATATTAACAACATATCCAAAATTAAAGGCCTAAGTCAAATGTTTTATACATGCCATAATGACTTGCCTCTAGGGTTAATATTCAAAATATAAGTTATTTTTTTACATCGTTAGATTTAGGCCATTCATAATTACTCCTAAATTTCAACCTGATATAATAAGAATATTTTAATCCATTTAAAACATTAAAATACAATAAACATTATATTAAATCCATATTAACTAAAATTTCCTTAAGATAGCGAAACACCTTTACTATACAAAAAAACACCCTACGAGTCCTGGTATGATTTTGTTCTCAACCTTTAATAAATAAACTAATGAAGATATCCAAATAAAACTATATATACAATCCATCCATCATATCAAAATTTAGATAGTGGTCTAAGCCAACATACTCAACTTATATAACAAGCTTTAGTAATCGATATAGATATTTGCATGCTTGCATATATTACTCACTTTTTCTTCATACCAAAAAACTTATCATACAACAATCATTAACATCATTATATTATCAAATTAATCATAAAAATAGGATAATACACACAATTTACACATACCATTCAAAAATCCCTAACTACAACATGTATCCTTGTAAAAATACACTAGTTTTTAAGCACATATAAACCTAACCTTCCTCCTATAAGACGTCTAGAATATCACCTAAGAATATAATTATGAAATAAAATTATAACTTAATAAGACAAACAAGGAAAGAATAAGGTAAAGGAGGGCTGAAATTGGAGCAAAACAAAAGTAAACCAAGTCACATTATGATAGGGGGTGTTGTGTAAGTTTGTGGTGATCTGGTAGTGATGGAAGATCATCCCCCTCAAATGATAACAATAATCTATTCATAATTTTTTTTCTATGTTAAGATAATCTAAAACTCTACTTACTTAGACTAAAATATGAGCTAGTTATAAAGAGTCATGAAAGCTATGCAATAAAAGTTAAAAGCCATAAAATCACCACCTTTTATTTTCTTCATTATTGCTTGACAACCCATGTAAATCTCGGCCAAACCAGCTAGCCAACTGCCCTAATGGAGCATCTGTTTTCATGATTCAAGCATGCAACCTTCCCTTTTTTTTTGCAGCAAATTTTGGGGCTTAAGTTTGGTTATTTTCAATACATTAATTATCATAAATTAAGGGGATTTAATGGCCTATAAAACAACCATAGTATTTTGCTACAAGGAGTCTTAGGGAAGGGTTATTTTCTCCAATTAGTTAATCATGAGCAAGGGTAATGTACTAGTATTTCATTTCTTGTAATTGATATTTCGTAAGTCATATTATTACCTTGTAAAACTAATGTAACAGCAATTTCATAGGAAAGGGATTGTGGTAGGCTTGAAAAATCAACTCCCATGATGATTGTTTGAGTCCTACAATAGTTAGCATGCCTTAGAGTAGTATTTGGTTAAGTTGAATCCTTATGGTTACCTAAGGGTTGGTTGTAAATTTCTCTACTTCTTACATTCTTATATGGGTGTTAAAATGATTGAAAGAGAGAAACCTTTGAGTATTCTACAGACCAAGTGTTGAGTGTCATCCTTCAACAAACAGAGTGCATGGTTTGTTGTTATCTCCAAAAATCTTACATTCTTTATCTTAAGAGTTAGTACCTTAAGTGGTGCCTATAAGTACTTTATTTTAAGGTTTACTTGAAGATCAAACTCTTTTCCCATCTCATCCTATCTTCTATTTTTCTATTTTGTTGGAGCTAAACCCAAGTTTTGTCATCAACTCTTAACAAGACTCAATTTGTTTAGTATTTTATGCATTATGTAGGTGGAGTGGCATGAGATGGTGCCATTTCTCAGGGTTGTGCAAAATCAAAATGTGATGTTCCTGGGGTGGTGTTGGTGTAGGGAAGTGGTTAGATAGGAGGGTTGTGGTATGAGATAATGACACATCTAGGCTTAGGTGGGTGAGAGGTGTGTTTTTGTGTGTGGTTGTGACATAGATGAGGAAGGTTTGCATAAGATTTTGATGCTGCTAAGGGTGAGGTGCATGGGGTTGTACATGTTATATGAAGCTTCGTAGGATAAAAATGGAGGACAAAGTTGGAACTAGTCACGAAGATGAGAGTCAAAGAGAGGGTGATTCTGCAAAAGAGTAGTAAAGAAAGAAATAAATAAATAAAGAGGGAGATTAGAGTGTGCATATAAATGTGGTTGAGTGAATGAAACGAATGATAGGAGTGAGGTAGAGGAGAGTTTTAAGGCAATATTGAAGGAAGGTTTGGGGAAAAGTTTTCAATGAGACACATCCCATCAACTGTAGGAGGTGATGGTAAAGATGAGTCAAGATTAGGAAAGTTTCAAGGTAAGCTTGACATGGGAATTTGGTAGGGGAAAAGAAGAAAAAAACACACAAGGTAGAAGAAGGAGAAGAAGAAGAGGGAAAAAGAAAAGGTAAAAAGAAAGAGGGGGGCACAAAGAAAGAGTAATAATAGTAATAATTAGGTTCTAACAGATGGAAGATTAAATGGTCGGTGCTCTCTCCTCTCTCCTAGGGTTGAGTGAGTATTGGTTATGGCAAAGAAGAAACGTTCGTCACTTGGATCTCTAGTGCAAGGAAAACCAAATGATGGTGTTGATGGTCTGTGAGACTCGCCACAAGATGGAACCAAAACAGTTTCATATAACCCTGAGACTTCTGAATCGTTGCATGCTGGGATTAGATAACAAACCCTACTAGAGGAAGGAGATTTGATCGACGTCCTTTTGTCAGCTGATCGAGAGAAAAATGTGAGGGAACCAACTATTAATGTCTCCTCTATCCCAGTGAGGAATCATGCAGGGGTTTCTGGATTTGGGAAACCATGTAGAGGGTTTTACTAATACTGAAGGCCGTTAAATACCTCTGCTAAGGAATCTGTCTGGACTAGGTTACAACCTGCTTCCCCCCCCAAATTCATCCTGAAGAGATATGGTTCTAGGCAATAGAATTCCTAGCCATGGCCAAGCTTTAAATTTTCAGAACCCATCTTATGATAATGCTAGGGTTGTGGTTAAACATGACAAAGAGGATGTAGATTCTGAAGCACTCCATAGGGCTAATACGTTGATAGGGTTTGTGTATGGACAGGCTCCCTCTTATAATCAGATGAATTCTTTTGTTAAGAGGCAATGGTCTGCTATTCAATCTCCACATATCATCTTACATACTTCTAGATTTTATTTGTTTAAATTTATATACCAGGAGGATGTTACATGGGTTCTTAGTCAGCATTGGATGTTTTTCAATTGACCTTTTTTTCTGAAGAGATGGCATAGGCGTTTACCGTGTAATCATGATGAGACGAAAATCGTCCCTTTATGGATTAGGTTCCAAACCTCCCTTTGGAATATTGGTCTACAAAGTCTCTTAGTAGAATAGCTAGTGTAGTAGGTACATCAGTGTGCACTAATTTTATTCTTGCTTCTAGGGATAGAGCCTCATATCCAAGAGTTTTGGTTGAGGTTGATTTGAAACAACCTCTGTTGGAGTCTTTCTTGATATTAGATCCTGAGGGAATGGAGGTGGAACAGAAAGTAGAATATGATTGGAAACCTTTTTATTGTCCATTATGTGACTGCTTTGGGCATGATCAGAAGAGGTGCAAGGGAACAAAGCAGGATAATAGTATTGGACATGACAAAGGAGGGGAATGGAGAATGGTTAGGGATCTTAGAAAAGGAAAGGTTCTTGCTGATGCTGATCATAATCAGTCAGATTCTATGCAGAATATTTCTGTGCAGACTTTAGAGGAGGATTTCAATGTGATTGGTAATGTTGCTCTGGCAGGTGGTAACCTTCATGCAGGTGATGCTTTTCCTATTACTACATTAGGCCAGGTGGCCTTGTTTTCTACTCCTAGCCCTTCTGTTCTTGGTTCTTCCTCTGTTGCAGGGGGGAAGAAGAGTTCTCTGGTTGATTCAAGGGTGGCTACAGAGACCTGCTACTCTTTCTGAACCAAGATTAACCAGACCTAGAGCCATTAAGACTGGATATCATGATTCTTCTGCTGGGAGCATGGACCAATGGTGGGTAAGGATGGTGGATTCCAGGGGGGACATTTTTCTATTCTGGATCCTAGTGAACATGATTAGTGCTTGGAATATAAGGGGACTGAATAAGACTTCCAAGTATAAGGAAGTCAAGAGATTTTGTGCTAGGCACAAAGTGGATTTGTTTAGTTTATTGGAAACCAGGGTTAAGGAACCTAATTCTGCTAATGTGATTAATAAAATTCAGCATGGTTGGTTGACCATTAATAACTATTCTCATCACCCAAATGGTAGAATTTGGGTCCTTTGGAATCTAAAGTTATGGTTGATGGGATCTTATTCTGTGAGTGACCAAGCAATTTTATGTCATGTCACTCATTTGCAATCAAATGTTAGTTTTTTTTTGGCTTTTGGTTATGCTTATAACAATGGTGTTGCTAGAAAGACTCCGTGGCAATGGTTGAAGACAAACTCTCTAGGAAATGCTCCTTGGATTGTGGTAGGGGATTTCAACATGGTGTTGCAGGATTCAGATAAGTTTCAGGGGAGGCTTCCAAATAGCATTGATGTCCAGGACTTTAGAGATTGTTGTCATGATTTGAGATTGTGTGATTTGTAGAGCCAAGGCTGTCATTTTACTTGGTCCAGCAATAGAGAAGGAGAGGAGGAGGTGTGTTGCAAGCTGGATAGGGCTCTTGTGAATCTTCAATGGCTAGATTCTTATCCACAATATTTGGCTGAGTTCTTAAGTCCTTTAATCTTTGATCATTGCCCTGTGATTATCCACCTTAACATTTCTTATTTGGCAGGTCCTAAACCTTTCATGTTCTTTCAGTTTTGGACTGAATCAGAGGAGTTCTTGCTTATTGTTCAGAGAATTTGGAGAATTAAGATGGGAGGGAACTTTCTCCTCAAAGTTTCCAAGAGGTTAGGTCTTCTAAAATAGGAATTCAAGCATTTCAACAGAGAAAATTATGGCTCTATTTCTCACAAAGTTCAAGTAGCTAGAGAGGAAGTGGAAGCTTTGTAGCATACCTATTATACCAATCCAGGCAATGCTGAGCAGAGAAATCTCCTGCAGGTAAAAGAGAAGCATTTCCATCATTTGCTTTACTGTGAAGAGCTTTTATATAAACAAAAAGCTACCAACCACTGCTTAAATGTGGGGATTCAAATCACAAATACTTTTATGCCAAGGTAAAGGAGAGGCATCAAAGAAAAGTAGTGGTTTTTCTCTTAGATTCTGAAAATAATGAAGTTAGAAGTGCAAAGCATATTCATGATGCTTTCAACAAATATTATCAGCATCTTTTGGGATTAGGCCCATGTATGGAAGGTGCTCTTGATATTTTTGTTCTGAACTTAGGTGTGCATCCTACTTAGCATGCTGGTCTTTCTGCACCTATTACAACAGAGGAAGTGAAAGAAGCTATTTTCTCAATGGGGGATAGTAAAGCACCTAGAGTAGATGGTTTTTCTGTAGGGTTCTTTAAGGCTTGCTGGCCTATTATTGTAGAAGAGGTAGTATGGGTTGTTAGAGAATTTTTTGCTACTTGTTTTATGTCTAAGAAGCTAAACATTACTGCCCTAACTATTATTCCTATACAACCAAATGCTAATAGGGTTACTGAATTTAGACCCATAGCTTGCTGCAATGTGTTTTATCAAATTATTGCAAAAGTTATTTTTTAGAGATTGTAGTATATTATGCCAAATATTATTGACCTCTCCCAGAATGCCTTCATTAAAGGAAGAAGCATTGGAGAAAATATTCTATTGGCCAATGAATTAGTCAGGAATTATTCTCAAAAGGGCATATCATCTAGATGCATGCTAAAGATTGATCTTAAATTGGCATATGATATGGTTAATTGGAATTTTCTACAACAGCTCTTAAGCTTGTATGGTTTTCCTATCCACTTTATTAAGCTGATTATGGCCTGTGTGACCATAGTTTCTTATTTTGTCTCCTATATTGGTGCCTTGGCTGCACCTTTCCCTGGGAAAAGAGGCTTAAGGTAAGGAGACCCTCTATCTCCTTATCTTTTTGTGTTGGTTATGGATTATTTTAGCAGAAGTTAGAAGAAGTTGTGGGTTGAGCCCAAGTTTAATGCTCATCCAAGATGTAGAGGACTGCAGCTTATCAACTTAAATTTTGCAGATGATTTATTGTTGTTTTGCAAGGGTAATGTGCAGAGTCTTAAATGTCTTCAAGAGGTTTTGGCTCATTTTTCTGCAACATCATGGCTTGTGGTTAATTCCAACAAGTGCTCTGTATTTTTGGGGGTGTCGATGTCTCAACACAGGTTGCTATTCTGGATTGCCTCAGGTTCCCTACAGGAAGGTTTCTAATAACTTACCTGGGCTTGCCTTTATCTTCTGCACATTTATCTGCATCTCATTTGCAGCCTTTGCTTGATAAGCTAACTGCATGGTTGATACATTAGAGTACTTTGTTCCTGTCCTATGCAGGCAGACTTCAGCTTATCAAATAAGTGATTTTCAGTATCCACCTTTATTTCAACCAAATTATCTTGCTACCTAGGAAAGTTCTCCACTGTTTTATTAGTTTATGTAGGAACTTCCTATGGTTTGGAAAGTTGCAGGTTAAGAAGAATGCACTAGTAGCTTGGGATAAACATTGTTCCCCAACTAATGAGGGTGGGCTTGGCTTGCTGAATCTGGAGATTTGGAACTATTGTGCTTTGGGAAAGCTCCTTTAGAACATTACAGCAAAAAAGGATACTCTATGGGTCAAATGGGTGCATGCAGTTTATATTAAGCAAGGATCTGTGTGGGACTTCACTCCTACATCTTACACTTCCTGGATTTTTCTTAGGATTCTTCACATTAGAAGTGTTCTTTAGAACTATATTCTGAATTATGAGACAAGGTAGGCAGATTATAGTATCAAAGCAGCTTATCATGCCATTAGAACACCCCAGGATAAGCAGTCCTAGACAAAGTTATTATGGAGATCTGTTTCTAAACCTAGATTAAATTTTATTACTTGGCTTGCATGCAGAAACAGATTGTTAACTAAAGTAAGACTAAGGGAGATAGATATGGCTGGGATTTAGTCTGTGTTTTTTGTCATCGGCATAATGAGACCAGAGACAATTTATTCCTGCTTTGTCCTAATACCTCCATACTTTGGAGGACCATTAGGAGATTGGTTGGCAGAAGTGACCCCATTCTGGGATGGGACCAGGAGCTCAAAATCTTAACTTCAAGAACTAGACAAGCAGCAAAGAAGAAACACATTTTAGGTGCTTTATTTGTCTCTTACATTGCAACTATTTGGCATGAAAGGAATCTTAGAGTATTTCAGCATAGTACTAGGCAGCTCTGTGTTCTTTTGAGGATCATTATTTTGAATGTATCTAGGAGGCTTGTCAATCATACTTATTCTACTAAGTATGCTAGAGGGTTAGGGTTGCTTGATGATATTGAGTGTACTGCTACTTTGTTATCTCTATTTCAATAGTAATAAATTCTACTTATCAAAAAAAAAGAGGGAAAATAAAATAATTTTTGAGTTATGATTAGAATATGGTTATAATTTTTTTACTAGGGAGTTGTGGTTAAATTAATTTATAAGCTATATGAGGTTAGTTTTAAAGTAAAATATTAATGACCCACAAAAATAATAAGATTAGGTTTAGATTAGGAATAAGGGTAAGGTAAAAATATTGATTTCCTAATATTAGGATTTATTTAAGATATGAATTACTAGAGATCAAGTTTAGCTAAAATTTGGGAATTACAAGGGTTACAATCAAACTAAAGAGTATAAACAAATGATTCTCTGGAGGCAACCCAAGAATTTGTGTTTATTTTAACTAATTTATTTATTTTATGAATGATGTGTTATTTAATAATTATGGTAATCTTCAATTTAAAAATGCATAGTATTTTAACAAGTTTGCAAAGATACTATAAATTATAAGAGATTAGAATTAGAACCATTTATATATGTTAAGTAAGACAGAAGGATATCTTAAGTAGAGGAAGCATGTAATATCTTATTGTAACACCCCCAAAATTCACTCTTGAAAATTTTTTTTTTGAAAGGATAAAGCGGAAGCTAGAAGAGAATTTGGGGAATGTTACCGCCACATCTAACACAAGATAAATGTCCACCATCTATCTTATGCTAGATGCAAGGCTAAAACCTGTCAAACAAAACTTTAAACATCAATGCCGTAAGGATAAACTCCTACAAGGAGGTATCCACAGGCAGATGGCAAGTGAATCAATTCACTAAATAAAATCATCACTGAATTGATCAGCAGAACCTGTGAAATAAATCCGAATTTTAAAAGCTTATCAGAGTACGAGAAACTGAAAGGTAATTACAATACCCTTGATATTTTAAATACAACACTTGAAACTTCCAGACATAAATACAGTTAAACAAGACCAATCCCGATAGATCAAATTCCGGATTGCCTACTCTCTCAAGTCAAGTCTTCCACCCAAATATAATATTCGAACTGAAACCTGCACAAGAGATCTGCTCCCCACCATCAGTGGATCATCACAGGACCCATTCAATCAAGGTAGCATCAGTACGGGTCCAGTACTGAGTAAATCAAGACCACCCAAATCAGGGAAGGAAACATGAAACACATAAGATATGAAAGACTATAGCTTACAATTCTCATGCTCAATTACACATGTATTACATACAATACAACATAGGATCATAGATTCATGCTCATAGGTACATTACTAGACATGACAACACATGAGATACAAGCGTACAAGAAATCACGATCGCATGCTTAACAACATCAATCCAAGGATCTGATAATAATCACTATTACATCCGATTTTATTTACTTACGATGAGTTCAGGGACCCCACTATTCTTAAACCTGTGGAACGGTCTGAAGCACCTCTCGGGGACAACACACCCAAGCCACTATTATCATCCGGTGGAACGGATCTTACACCTCTCAGGGCAAAACGCTCCTGAGCCACTATTCTGAACCGGTGGAACGGCTTGAAGCACCTCTCGGGGACAACACACCCGAGCCACTATTATCATCCGGTGGAACGGATCCTACACCCGGTCCTGACTCACGTAATCTTCCACTTTAAATAATTAGTGTCTTATTCATTACTTAATTCATATCATATTCTTGTTCACGATGAGTATAGGGCCCCACTATTCTTAATCCGGTGGAACGGACTGAAGCACCTCTCAGGGATAAGTCACCTGAGCCACTATTATCATCCGGTGGAACGGATTCTACACCTCTCAGGGCAAAACGCTCCTGAGCCACTATTCTGAACCGGTGGAACGGCTTGAAGCACCTCTCGGGGACAACACACCCGAGCCACTATTATCGTCTGGTGGAACGGACCCTACACCTCGGCCCAACTCACGCGATCTTCCACTTTAAATGATTAATATCTTATTCAATGATTTTAGCCGACCGTAAATCAGGCCCACATAAATAATTCCATGGCATAAAGATACAGCATAAGATATCATATAATTTTAATCCCTACTCAACCATTCACATACTCAGATACATATCATACTCTAGTTTCACATTAACACATATTTATATTGAGACTATAAATTCGTGCATACATACAATTACAACACAGAACACAGAATACGCTTGACATAATTAAGTGATCAATAACCATGCTCGTCACCTTCTACTTCAAGTAGACATACATTCAAATTCCGCCATAAGTAAAGGTAAGAAATGACTTACCTCAAATCCGAAGCTAGCTAAGCAAATTGAAAAATAGGAATAGCTATCGAAAGCTCGACAATCCACGAGAAAGTTTTCCTAGATCGCCGATAGAAATCGGAACTAGGTTAGAAACTATCTTATCAATTAATAATTCACATATTCAAATTAAATAAACACAAACGATCTTTCTTGGGAAACGCGTCCAAAACTTAGGACTCAAGAGCATAGCTCTATTAAGATTTAAGATTAAAATATAAATCAAATGATTTAAAACCGAAAGACAGAAATCGATTTGATAAAAGACACACAACACAATTGATTTTATAAAACAATCCCTGAAGATTAGGGTTTTTAAATGCCTAAACTACGAATCGACCAAATCACATTTATTATCTCAAATTGGTAGTTTTAAAACACAATTAAACTAATTTTAGATGAATCTAGAAAATCAATTTCAACAAAACAATCTTCCGAGTAGCCAATTTAAAACGATCCGTTTTCAAAATTACGGTTTTAAAGCCAACGACAAAACTCAGGTAATTCAAATCAATTAATTCCAATTAAAGGTATTAGAATACAATTAGGATCATTTCCACTACTTCTATAAATTTAATTTTAGAAAAACAACTATACAAATAATCAATTTCATAATCTCACTTGAAATCTAGGGTTTCAGGCCTGAAAATACAATTCGGTTGAATTCTATTAATTAATCAAATTGAATGTTTAGAAATGCAATTAGACATATTTCACAACATATCATATAATCAATATCAAAACCACTAAAGGAAATATCCAATTTAGCACAATTAGGGTTTTGAGCCCGGAACGCAAATCCGATCAATTATTGCTAAAATATATAAATTGACGGTTCGAAAATATAATCAAATGTATTCTAATATAAATTATATAATCAATTGAATAAACCGACCCGATTACACAATCCAATTTAGCCCCGCAAGAGTTTTGACCTAAAAATCCAATTCCGATTAATTACACACAATTTTCCCAAATCAACACTTCCGATATGAAATTAAATACATTTCAAATGATATTGTAAAATCAATTGAGCGAAACAACTCAATTATACGTCCCGATTTTATTACACACGAATTTTAACCTAGGAATTAAATTTCGATAAAACCTGCATAAATTTCTCAAATTGACGGTTCCGACATGAAATTAAATACATTTAAAAACATATTGTATAATCAATTTATCCAAAATCGCCAAATTGGTCGGATCCGAAAAATTTGGGCATAACCCGGCCTAAAATTCAATTTCCCAAATTCCGAACACAAACCATACAATTAACATATCCAAATCAATCTTACAGCACATATATACATAATCAAACAATTAATTTAGCTTATCACAAGCTAAATCACATATAATTAACCAAATCCATATTAGGGTTTTTCAGAAAATTATACCAAACGAAAAACAACGAATCGGGACAAGGGAAGGCCGGAGGAGCTTCGTCGGAGGCCAGAGACAGCTCGCCGGTGACCGGGGGATGGCGGCGCAGCCTGCGTTTGCTGCTCGTCGCTACTGCGGCGCGCGGTTGTTGCCGCCCTCTTCGGCTACTGTGCGTGGCTGCTGGGCGCGACTGGTGCCTGTTGCGGTGGTCGGGAGACGTCGACGACCCGCAAAGGAGGAGCAGGGAGGAGGAGGGAGGGGCTGGGGTTTCTGTGCAGAGGGTAGTGCACAGGGGAGTTGGGAAAGGGAAAAAGAAGAGAAGCGAGAGAGGAGGGAAAAGGAAAAGAAGAGGGGGGGGTCGACCGGTCGGGTGGGTTTTTTTTTTTTTTTTTAAATACACATATAAAATAAATACTAAAAGTATAATATTATTAATGGAATATTTTATCTAAAATTCATTAAACAAAAATTATTTCATAAGATTCCGAAAGCTTAAAATTAATAAAAAGCTATATAAAGAATTTTGGAAACATTTTCGGAAAAACTTACCAATGAACATAAAAATTTGTATTATTTACGGAAATATATTATAAGACCTCGAAATAATATATAAAAGCATAAAAGTAAATATTTAAATTAAATTCTAATAAACCGAGACTAATTTAAATAATTTTCGAAATCGATTTTCCGTAAACCAAAAATCGTAAAACGGAAGAAAAAAATTAATTCCGGAAAGAAATTCATAAATAAACTCTGAAAATATTTTTAATTTAAAACTTCCCGAAGATATTAATGATTTTCGAAAACGAATAAATTTAAAGTCGGAAATATTTTCTACGGATAAAATCATTAAAATAAATTTAACTATTCAAATAGAAATTCTATAATTTAAATAATATATTTCGTTAACGAAATATAACTCCAAAATAAAGTCGTAATCACACGACGAAGTTATAATCGAAAACGAATCTAAAATATTAAAAATCAAAACACGAGAAAGAATGGAAATACATATTTTTAACCAAAAATCGAAATCATAAGAATATAATAAAATCATGGTCGTGAACGAATTTATCTAAAATAGTTTGCAACGGCAACGATTAATTAAATTCAAATATGAATTCAAAATCATCGATAAATCCATAAAACGAATCAAAATTAAAATAATTAAATATTTACATCAAATTACGCTAATAAAATCATTAGGCTTAATAAAATTAGGTTTCAAAAATACGGGGTATTACACTTATGTTGATCTCTTTATTATATTTCTATTCAAGGAATTTTATAAAGAACTTTATAATGAAAAATTCAAAACGTAATTATTTCTCATACAAATTGACACAAGTAGAAGTCCAAGAAACTAAGTGACTGAGTTACCTCGTCCATTATAGAAAGTTTAATTTGTATCTTTATTTGCTTTGAAAATTCTAAAATTATCAATACCTAAATCAACCTCCTTCTTGAGTATTATGATCACTAAATATAATGCTAACTCTGACAGATGGCATCAAATTAAATACTCTCAAAAAGCTTAAAGCTCAAAGGGATAAAGATGAAAAAATAGAGGGAATGCAAGACGAATGCTCAACTATAAGATAACCCACATGTTCAAAGGGAATTACTTTAATTTGTGGAAAATCCATATTGAAGTATTCCTACTATTTGAAGACTACCAAGTATAGAATATCGTGGAGCTTGGTCTTCACAAGGTCAAACCCACTAAAGTAACAAGATTATAGAGAAGTATATGGAGGACTATAACAAAGAAGACTCTAAGAAATTGGAGAAAAACACACATGTTATGAATATCCTTGAATGCTCACTAGGTCTGCAATAGTTTAAGAGAGTGTCTTGTTGTAAGAAAACCAAAGAGAATTAGAATACTCTAAAGGTATGTTATAAAGGAATAATGAGTTAAAAAAATTAAAATTGATATG
Organism: Tamarix austromongolica; assembly: GCA_039764185.1. Taxonomy (NCBI): domain Eukaryota; kingdom Viridiplantae; phylum Streptophyta; class Magnoliopsida; order Caryophyllales; family Tamaricaceae; genus Tamarix; species Tamarix austromongolica. The sequence goes on along the minus strand of CM077808.1, from coordinate 19,901,873 downwards.
AAACCAAGGAAGGAACTATGGTAAATGTAGTTCCATTACAAAATATTATCCTACCTTTGACAAATGCCAAAAATGTAACAAGCCGTGTCACCAAATGTGACACTCTAACCCCACAGTGGTCATGGGTAGTTATCTAGAATGCTTTCAAGATTCACGAGAAGTTCCAAAAATTAACACGAATCTTTTTAAGTGTGTTTTTATCATCACTTGCACACTTCTTAGGAATCTTTGCATTATGTTTCTTATCATTAGCCTACTCTAAACCAAGCATGTTTAACTATGGAATCTTGTAAGGATAGACATCAAAAATATGGCCTATCCTGTTAATATAGGCAGTCTTATCAAATTTTTACAACTATACCATTTGCCCCTAATTTTGGCATATTACATACACCACCAATCAAAGAACTAAGAATCCTCTTTATGCCTCAACATAAGATAATCTTATTATAGTTCATCCCATAAATCATCTAGGTGGGTAGTTGACTAACTTATCAAGGTTCAACTCTTGGTCGTAGTTTTTTCTAATACCATCTTTAACGCCCCCAAGCCCACACCAACCAAGAATAGTTACCTAAATAAATTTTAGGGTTAATGAATAGCTATATAAATCAACATGAGTCCTTTTGAGCTTTCTTTGTCCTCACTTACATTCTTCTAGAGAAACTTCTGAGGAGGTCACCCACCCATAGACTACTCCAATCTATGTATAGGGATAAACATATAGCATGGTTGTTGATGTGTGATGTGGTGATGAAAGTGATGAAGAATATGACGAGGAACCAAAAGGAGAGAAAGACACTGTGTGTCTCATAACAACTAATAGATATATAGAATCTTGTAAGAGGAATGAAAAAAAAGAGAAAATAAAACACTTCCAAAAATCATGATTATCTTTTTTACTCAATAGTTAATGGAGAAAATTTAATTCGGTATATGAAAAAATGAATGAATTGAGTACCTCTACTAAGTAAACAATTCTGAATTTGAGTATTCTAAGAGAAAACTAAAAACTGGAACATGAAGTTGTGTTTATGATATACTTTCTTTCAATTTTATGTTGTTGTGCTTTCTTTTTATTATGATCTCTACTCTTTATTAGAAAATATGATGTTGTCTTCTTTAATCATTTTATGGGCCTTGGTGAAGCAAAATATACCAAAGAAGTTGTGTGACCTAATTACAAGTTTATGAATTTTTGTTATTATAAGCTTATATATTTATGTTATAGGAATTATAATGTGTTTAATGACAACTTTCAGACTAAGCTGTAAGTAGGATGTTTTTTTTGGTAGTGTGAATATGATTATTGTTGGATAATTGAAAAATGTGGGTAATTTTGAGTCAAATTGTGTTGGAGTATGTCCATGTTAGAGCTATAACAATTATTTATTGTGTATGTGCTAGTACAAGGTGTTGTTAAATATATTTTGTTTGATTTTTATATCTAAGGTATGTCTAGTAATTGTCTTAGAGTTTGCATAAAATATTTTTAATTATTGATGGTGAGGGAGTTATAGGGTGTATAAGATGATTCCTAAGAAAGGCTTGGTACAAAGGAACACTTTCATTTAGAATACCAATAGGTATATGACATAAAGGGCCATATAATGTGTATTTTTGTGATTAGTACCACATAGTGGTAATTTGGTAAATAAGCTAATTCATTAATTTTTTTAAAAAATTTTAAATAAAAATATATTTAAGTAAGGTTATTTTAAATATAAAAAAATATCTCATATTTTTTTTAGATTCTTCTTTGTAAATAGACATCTATATTGCTATATTTTTAACTTAAGGAAATTATGTACGCATATTTCACCATTTGATACTAAAGTTTAATCATTATTGAATTGTTATTTATTATGCTTGATTTTCATGATTATTATAGTTATATTTTTTCCTTATTGAATGCACTTAAGTCTCATTGTTATTATTTTTACTTTTCCCCATTATTGTGTTGATATTTTACCATGTTTTACTAATGTTAACTATTATTGTGTTATATTTTACCCTTATTATACTTACATTTCATTATTATTGTCCTTATGCTAAACATATATTTTGTTTCACCATTTTTATCCTTATATTGACCATATCTTATGTTTCATCATTATTGTGATGATGCTTAATCATTCATGTGTTTAGCCTTTAATGTTTCAACGTCAAAGTTAATCAACAAATCTTTCCCTAAAATTTTACTATTTTTCATATTTTTCATCAAGTTTTGTTTTGTCCAAAGCATAACAATTTTATGTTATAACTATACAAAAAGGGGGTTTTGTGATGAATATAACCATTACACAGATACAAATAAAGCAATAGAAGGTGGTTGAAAATAAAAATAAATAATGATAAGCAACATCCATGTGGGCTACAACCATTTATACTATCCATATACAAAATAAACGAAAGGGGTGTTAAAAAATAAGCATAAAAGTAGAAGGCAGTTTAGTTTGTAACTTTTCTCTAAACTTAAGTATTAATCGTGGTCCTCACTTAAAACAATAATCTATTACCTTGCATATTTTTTAAAAAAAATTACGGCTAAGGCATTGATGATGATTATTACTTAAAACTGCCATCTATGGCTTCTCTCTCTCTATCTCTCTCTTAATGCTCACTTATTGTTGATAGTTTTAAGCGATAATTTTCATCTATAGCCTTTTTTTTATATATATAGTAGTTCATATATCATCACCACATACAAAACACACACACACACACACACACACACACACACACACACACACACACACACACACACACACACACACACACACACACACACACACACACACACACACACACACACACACACACACACACACATACATACATATATATATATATATATATATTTGAAACTAATACACAATCATTAGTTTTGTGTATCTCATGAATTTATACAACTTAAATTCTATCTATAAAAAAATAAACATATAAATGATCATACATAAGAAAGCTTTTACATTAATAAAAAAAATATTGAGTTTATTCGATCATATAGACAAAACTAAAACACAAGCATCGATGGGTATAAGTATTTAATTTGTAAAATAAATTAAATCCTATACATAAAAAAATCTCTACATTAATTAAAAAACTATCTGCAAGCAAAGTCCTTACCTAGTTTGTTCAAAGACAAAAACTAGTCAATATTATCTCACCTTGTTGATGCGAGCTTCAAATAATGAGACCTCATCATTTTGATATACATAAGAAGTGTATCACAAATTGCATGGTTATAGCTATATAAATAATGTAACAATAAATATATATATATATATATGGTGATCAATACTTATCTCTAAATCTCCATTCTATCATTTTGTAAAACCATCTCTCATATATTTCATGGAAAAATGGCCACAATTATCCTTATATCCTTGCTTTAGACACTCCATTGAGTGAAATTCATGTATTAATTTGTTAGAATTATTCTAAATAATAACATTAAAACATAGAATATATATTACTAATAACACAACTTCATAGGAGCGCATCTGTGTACTGATTTATGTCCTTTTCCTTCCCAACTTATTTTAAGATGAAAAAATTAGGGCATAAAAAGAAAGATATTACTTATAGAGTATAACACATAAATAATAAAATAAATTTATTAAACTTGAAATAAATTAATTACATATCAATAAAATTTAATTAAATATCAACCCACATTTGTCCTACAAATTCAAACTAACATATCGTACAATTTTATGGATGTAAAATGACCAAAACCCATTGTGAGTTAAAAGAAAAGAAGGAAAAAAATAAATCAATGTGGATCTACCCTCATCACTTTCATCATATTCTCAATTTATTGTATAAGATCCCCATAAGATATCACTTGATGATATAAGAATCCAAACTTTTGTTAATTGTTGTCAAGTATAGTTTTTTCTCTTAAAAACAATTAGGAAATTATACCTCACTTAAAATTATAATAATTGATGCAACATCATGCATAAATTCTCAAGAGGATGAATATTTGGCATACTTGGTTGTAGAGACAATTGCATTATGTGCCTTTGATAATCAAATTAATAATGTGACTAACTTTAATGAGTGTACTTTGATTAATTTTTGCAAGTATATAACATATTTGCAAGGAGAAGATTAATTCACTTCAAGATGTCAACATACCTAAGATTTCGTATGATGCATGTTATTCCAAGTTAATGGAAGCTATTATGCAAGACAAGGACACCTATTTATCGTGTTTATTTAAATTAGGACTCTTGTTTGTTATATCCATTTAATAATTAGCTACATGTTTTTTGTAATATTTCTCACTGATTCATGTATTATACAGGTTAGTGTTATGTTTCTATAACTATTGATATTTCTATTTATCCATATCTATATTACTTTGGCTACCTTAGTATATTAATTAGAGATATCCTAACAAAGTCCTAGTTGCCTATATAAGGCATGGTCGATGATGGTGTAACAAATCATGAGAACTATTAAAATCTAATACGAGTAAAATACTTGGCTACCTTTGTCTTTTGTGAGTGAATGATAATAATTAATACTACTTTGAGTACTCTTAGATAGGTTCATTTGAATGTGTTCTTAGAGAAACATTCAAAGTTAAACTTCTTCTTGAATTCTTCCTTAAGTCTTACTTGAAGATTCACATCATTCTTCCTAATCTTCAACCACCAAACCTTACCTATCTTATAGTCATTTGAATCTTCAAACTTCTAAGAAGATTTACACATGCAACACATATATCCCCATTGAATTAAAAACTTCTCCTTTCAAACTTAATATTATTTATTCAACACATGCAACGTTAATAATCCCAAACCATCTTATCCTATCTTCAAACTCTCTTTGAATCTTCAACCCCTCAAGTTTGAAGTTTCACTCTTTAAGTTTTTTCCCTCAAGTTACACCATATATTATCCTGAATGTTGAATCCAATATAATTGCATATTCAACCAAGCCAAATCTTGAACAACAACATCTTTAGTTTTCTCCATCTTTCTCCAATTCTGGTTTGAGCAATCCATCTATATTTAAACCCTATGTAGACCTTCTTAATCGCCTTGATTCAAGCAGGAAGACTCAACATTTTCCAACCTTGATCAAACATTACCTTTTTGTTTGACCCCTTATTCTTATCCTTACATACATTAATTCATAAATAGAAGATTATTTTGAACCATTCTCAAGTTCTAATAGTCAACTACATTAATAAAAAAACACTGCTATCACCTCTCATTAAGAAACCATTTATCATTTCTCAAAAATTTGTCCTAATACATATAACCATTTTTTTCACTACTACTTCACTTCCATGCCCAATAAGATTCCAAGATTCTTAAAACTCCACTAATAATCCATAAAGAACAAAATTCTAGTAATAAACACATGCTAATGAAGCTACTTCTAGCAAAAACATTAGTTATGGGAGAAGAAGTGTGCATGAAGGCTATGTTCGACACCCTTCAACAACTTGCAACAAGTTTTAATGCTAAAAACACATAACTCCAACAAATTCCTTCCTTAAAAGGTTAGAGATAAGAGTAGCTAACAGAGAGCCACTCCATCACATGCACAACATAATTGATGAAACCAATGACTAAGATGAAGGAATGGTGGGGCAGGCTGTATAAGCAAAAAGTGGCCAACTAAAAAATGAAATGGAGTATGAGGAGAAAGAAAATGAGAATGGCTTGACTAATTTTAGCTGCAACTAATGAGGCCATGTAAATTTCTAACTAAGGTATAACCATTTTAAAGTAAAATATATCAAGCTTGATCTCCCTTAAATCAATGGTGAATTGGATGTGAAATTATTTTTTGAATGGCTGCATGAAATCAAAGCCATATTTGAGTGTCGAGAGTATGATGATGAAAATAAATGTGAGTTATCAACATTTGAATTTAAAAATGTTACTAAGGTTTTGGTATGATAATGTTATGATGACTCATTAAAGATAAGAAAAATATTGAAAAAATACCTAAGGAAAAAAATCATCTCACAAAGGGTATGAAAAAGAAACGTATATCAAAATAACTAATATTAGGCAAGGACTTCTTAGTCTAGAAAAATACACTAGATATTTGAAAGATTAGAACTTTTATGTGATATGCAAGAGAGAAAAGAACGACAATGTCTTAAATACTTAGGTGGCGTTAGTAACTTAATTAGGGATAATATCAAAATGTTTTCCTATGATTCTCATAACAATTTGACTAAATTGGATTTAAAATTTGAAATAGAATCTAATTCCACTAAATCCTATGCTAAAATAATTCATTTGACTTCTAAATAAAAAAAAAAACCTATTCAAATGCATCTACATCAAAAGTTAGGACACATGTATATTTGACTAATGACAAAAATATCAACCCTAATAAAGATGAATTTGGAAAGAATAAGATGAATGAAATTTCTAATAAACAATGTTTTAAATGTAATGGATATGGACATTTTGCTAAAGAATGTCCTAATAAAAGATTTTTTAGCATAAATGAAATAGAAGACATGGAATCATGTGATGATAATGATGATACCTTCAGTATATACTAAGAACATGGTAACCTATATTTTTTACTTCAAAGGGTATTAGAAATACAAACTAATAATTCATCTACACAAAGGGATAACAATTTTAAAACTAAGTGTAGAATTGGTGATAAATTTTGTAGGTTCATTATAAATAGTGGTTTAGGTACTAATGTTGCTAGTGAAATGATGGTCGAACAACTAGGGTTACTCACTCTTAATCATTTTAAATCATATTCATTACGAAGGCTTAATAAGAAGAAAGGTGCTAAGGTAACTAAGAAAACTATAACTTCTTTTCATATTAGTGACTATCATGATGAAGTATTATGTTATGTATTGCATATGGATGCTTGTTTTGTATTACTAGGAAGAATATGGAAATATTATAGAAATTTAATGCATGATGGTGTTACTAATGAATATATCATGATTAAAGATAAAAAAAAAGTATAAATTGAAACCATCCTAATATGATCATATACAACCTATTGAGGCTAAAAAGAGTTTATTATTACATTAAAAATATATGATTAATTACATTGAGGAGGAGGGTTTTACTATGTCATAGTAGTAATTTGTGGTGCATGTGTGTTCTTGAAGCTTGTCCTAAGAAGTGGTTACCATAAAATGAGAATTAGGGAATGATATTAATGGAAAATAGCCTTTAAAAATAAATATGGTCTTTATGATTGGAATATTATGTCTTTTGGATTGTGTAATACACTTTTTTCTTTCACGAGGCTAATGAATTGCAGTATTCGTCCTTTCCTAGGTAAATTCATTATTGTTTATTTCGATGACATACTTGTATATTATAAAAATGAATACGACCATTTTATACATCTAAAGAAACTATTTGATAAAATAAGGGATACTAAACTTTATGGGAAATTGTAAAATGTGAATTTATGATTTCAAGTTAAGTTTTCCTCGGTTATATTTTTTGTTGTGAGGGTATTAAAGTTGATCCTATTAACATACAAGCTATTACAGAGTGGCATATTCCTAAGGATATTTTGTATGTAACACCCACAAAAATTCCACTCAAGAAAGGTGATGGATGATGATGTTCGTGTAGTATGATGGTGGACAAATAAAGGTAGGATAAAATGCAACGAATGTAACACTTAAACACCTCACAAAAATGATGTTTAAATAGATCTCAAAGATAACTCACAAAGATGAACCCTTTGATATGAATCAAATGAGGAAAACACAAAGAAGCGTCATAGGATTCAAAACCAAAGAAAATGAACACACAAAGAATCCTTAACAATGGCCACTTTCAACTGGCATAGAATTGGAAGGTTTATACTCTCTTAAACGAGATGATTTTTATTCAAACTCAAAACTCTCTTTTACACATGAGAAGACCCCTATTTATAGGCCATAAACTCAACTTTCCAGCTGTTAATCATAGCTAATTACAACCTGTTATTACAATTAAATGATATGGCAGTACATCATATAAAAATCGTTGCCTTATGAACTAGTTAGTTACATAAAATCACAACCTTAACAAAGAAAACCCTAGTTTTCCTTACTCCACATGTGGCACTTGTTCCACCAGCTTCCACGTGTCATGATGACATGGTATAACTTCCAAAATGTCATCAAAACATAGGTTTGCTCATGCCATAGCTTCCATGTCATTAAGGTCTTGTTTGGTTGCTTAAAATTGCATAAAACGCAACTTATGCTTTGAAATTCAAGAAAGTGTCTTGTTTGACTTTGGAACTTCCAATAACTCAAAGAAACTCCTCAAACATATCTCAAAACCATGTTTGGAAATGATTAAGCCCATGCTCTTGCATCAATATTCACCAAGAAGAATTTCTTATGTTTTAGCTAGTTTCTATAGGGGACTTATTAATTATTTCTCGACTATAGTTGTAACTATTACTTAACTCATGAAAAAAGGAGTATTTAGTTGTGGAATTGAAGCCACTAAAGCCTTTGAAACCCTCTAGAAAAAATTATGAATTACTCCTGTGTTATCTATTCCTCATTTTGACCTACTATTTGAGGTAACATATAGTGCTAGTGGAGTAGGTTTATGATGAGTTCTGTCATAAGAAAAAAAAACACCTATTGCATACTTTAGTGAAAAGTAAATTGGTGCTAAGTTGAAGTATTTGAGATATGAAAAGGAATTATGTGTTGTCATATGTAGCTTAAAGACATGTAGTCATTATTTGATACTTAAAAACCTTTGTACTTCATTCTATTAAAAGAGATTGAAATACATACATAGTCAAAAGAAAATTATTCCTAGACATACAAAGTGGGTCGAATTCGTAAAATCCTTTGTGCTCTCTATCAAACACTTAGATGGAAAAGAAAATGCAATAGCCAATGATCTTTCTCAAATTTCTTCATTTCCTAACATATTTGATGCAAAATTTCTAGGTTTTGAAAATTTAAAAGAAATAAATCCTAAATATGAAGATTTCAGTGATGAATATCAACTATGCAATGAAAATGGATACTGTGGTAATTAAGCATTGCAAGTTAGAATTTTAATTTGGGTTAATAAACTTTGTGTGCCTAAATCAAGTATTATAGATTTAATTTTTGAAGAGGTACATAAGGGCATTATTATTGGACATTTTGGTACTCAAAAGATATTAGAAATATTAGAAAAGAATTTCTATTGGCCACGTATGATTAAGAGTTTACGACTTATGGTAAATCGATGTGTTACTTAGAGAAAAGAATAAAAGTTTTTTTCACAATGGTTTATATACCCCATTAGTTGTGCCTAATCAACCATGGTAAGGTGTTAGTATGTACTGTACCTAAGGGTTACCTAGAAAAGAATGAGGTAAAGATTTTATTGTGGTTGTGGTAGATAGATTTTCCAAAATGACACATTTTATTCCATGTAATAAAACTAATGATGCTACACATGTTGCTAAATTGTATTCTAAAGAAATTGTAAAACTAAATTACATTCCTAAAAGTATTGTTGCAAATAGAGATGACAAGTTTCTTAGTTACTTTTGGAAGACTCTATAACACATGTTAGAAACCAAGTTATTAATTAGTAATTCACATCATCCTTGACTGATGTACAAATTGAAGTTACAAATCACTTTCTTAAAACTTTGTTGAGAGGATTGGTAGGTAAAAGTATAAAATATTAGGATATTAAGTTAATAGAGAGTTTGCTTTTAATCAAATTCCTGTAAGTACTAATCACTAATGTCCATTCAAGATTGAATATGGGGTGAATCCATACATGCCATTTGATATAGTAACCTTAAATAAATGTGTGTTTAAAAGCAATGAGGCTAATGAATGAGTTGGTTTCTTTCAAAAGATTCATCAACAAATTTAGGGGAACATAGAATGAGAAAATTAAAGATACCAATATAAGGCTAACAAAAATTTCAAGCTAAAGGTATTTTCTTATGGTGATTTGGTTCGGATACATATGTGAAAAGAATGATTTCCTAATCTAAGAAAAAATAAACTAATACCAAGCGCCGACGAACCATTTAAAATTCTTATAATTTTTTGATAAAGTGATTATGAAATTGAAATTATAGAATCTTATGGGGGTGTTTTAAGGACATTTAGTATTGGTGATCTTTCTCCTTATTTTAGTGATGCCAACTTTTTTATATAGGAGCATCCATAGATTCTCAAGAAGATGAGGATTTGGCATACTTGATTATAGAGCCAATCACGTTACTTATCTTTGATAATAATATTAATAATGTGAATAACCTTAACAAGTTTACTTTGATAAATATTTGCAAATACATAACATATTTTCAAAGAAAAGATCAAATCACTTAAATATGTCAACATACCTAAGATTTTGTATCTTATAAGTTATTACAAGTAAAAGGAGGATAATATGCATGAAATTAAAACTTAAAAGTCAAGGTGACCTTGTTATCATTTCTATGTAAATCTTTACTCTCGTTAGTTATTTTCATGTAATAATTAGCTATGATTTTGTTTTTGTAATAATTCCCTTTTATTCATGTATTATATAGGTTAACGATTTGTTTCTATAACTGTTTAGAGTGCTAGTTAGCCATATCTATATTACTTTGGCTACAATAGTTTACTAATTAGCAAGGTGATGACAAATTCCTAGCTATCTATATAAGGAATGCTTGATAATCATGTAACATATTTTTTAAATTATTGAAATCTAATACATATAAAATGATTGGGTATCTCTCTCTTTTGTGAGTGAATGATATAAACTTAGACTACTTTGTGTAATCATAGATAGGTTTCTTTGATTGTGTTCTTGGAGAAATATTCAAAGTTTAACTTCTTGTCGAATTATTCTATTAAATCTCTCTTGATGATTCACATCATTCCTCATTTTATTCAACTACTACACCTTACTTATTTTCTAGTCGTTTGAATCTTCAAACTTTTAGCAAGATTGACAACATAATATTTTTTAATATAGTTATATATTTAAATTAAATAAAATATACATCATATATGTATTTATATTTTGGACTTGATGCAAGAGAAAACACTCAAGAATTGGATTTCAAAATTATAGAGCCAATTATTCCTCATTCGAAAAGTGTCTCTCATAAATTTGAAGACCAATGGATAGTTATGTTGCTCGAAACATAACAAACAAGTAAATAAGTGTCCACAAGCATGTGCATGGCATGCAAGAAGGGAGTGGCCTCGTGTATAGGGAGTTTATTGGCATAATTTTCGAGAATTTTTAAGTAGTTTAGCTAATTTATTAATTAAGTAGTAAAGTAGGAGAATAAAGTGAGCATAAAGTTAGCATAAGGGTAGCATAATATCTTTTAGTTTGGAATCTTTTGAATCATGCTTTAGCCAGTGGTAGAAAGGTTATAATATGCATGAATGTTGAGCATATTGATAATTGAATGAAGATTGAATTGAATTTGAAGTTCAACATTGAATTATTTCTCTGTGAGTTCAAACTCAAACAAATCAAATCTGTGTAAACGGTTTGGCTTGAAAGTTTTAATCTCTTCGTCTATATGAATTAGTGATTAATCCATATCTTTTCTACTATTCTTAATCCATATTTTTCTGCCATAACTACCATCACAATCCTACTCTAATTATTGTTTAATCAAATCCGTAATTCGGTATACACAACTGAAACCCTAAACCATCCATACCAACCAAATGCCACCTTATTCCCTCTTTTCGAACCAAACGCTAACCCAAACCCTAAACAACGATTCTAACCCTCATCCAAACCCTAGCTTTTGAAACTAAACATCATCATCAATCCGTCATCGATTGCATATGCTAATTAGTATATTCCATTCGAGCCATCATCATTGTTAAACCATCATCACTAAATCATCATCATCTTCTACCATATTTGAACCACCATCATCTTTATTACATCACCTCTGAAGCTTTAATCTCTTAATTCACCATCAACGAGCCTTTATCATAATACCTAAACTTCATTCAAACCTTAATCCCACATAATTGAGAATTACACCCTTCTAAAGACATCAAGACTTGTGTCCAAACCCTATCTAACAAATGAATTAATTCCTCATCTGATATTTATAGATATATGTGTGTGTGTGTGTGTGTCTACGTATACATAGACACATACACATTTATTTCTTAGGTCTCAAAAAATATTTGTAGTAGTAATTCAACTTCTATGCTCAAATCTTGATTGTGCAAAATTTCATCAGAATATATTATCATCGCATGGGGAAACACTTGAGAGTTAATAGGAAGTGTGTTGTAACTTACACACAATGCCTTTCCCTCCTCCTCTAATTTTTTCTTTTATTTATCCTTAGGATTTATGTTCTTCTAAGAAAATATTCATAAAGAATAATTAGGAAATTAATTAATTTAACTCTCGTTGTTAATAATCATACCATATCTTTAAGGATAACTAGATGGCATGACAATCCAAGTATCTCCCCTATAAAGCATAGAAGATCATAATCATCTTATTTCAAAAAGGAAAATTTTAAGAATAGATATTTGGGGTGCATATTGTTGATATTTAGCAAAAAAATTATTGGGCTCCAATTTTTTGTCCTCAAAGACATGATAATTTCCTGGGTAGACAATATACCCTTACTCTAATGTCTTACGATCACACATATAGCCACTCTATATTTAAGAGTTTCATTAATTTCATATCTCTAAAATATAAATGCACTTGAAATAACAAAATAATTAACAGTAACATATATATTACCTCGGGTTCATTTAGGAAAGGTCTAATACTAGGGTTTATAATAGTGGAAGGGGACACAATCATGTCAGCAATCAGCTAGATGTCCATTCATTAATCTTCTTTTGAATTTACTCCTCAATTCTTCAATTTTAGTATAAATTTGATTTTCTTACTCTAAAATATCCACTTTGACTCTTATACAATTAAACTCTTCCATAGGAGTGTAGGAACCAGGAAAACATATAAAAGTACTTGACAATGTAGAACCATGTGACTTCCCTTTAATTTGATCACCGTTTTCCTCACTCATATGTGTGGAAGGATGAGATTATCAATTATGTGAGATTATGGCTTGGTTATGTTGAGATTAATAAGATGAAGATTCAGTGATTGTGAACTAGGGTTAAACGCATTGGAATAGGATAGAAGGATGATAGTGATGATTTGAATAAGATAATGTTAATTTGGTGGTGATGGATAACTAATGATGATGGTTCAAATAAGAAGAAATAATAATGATGTTGATTCAACCATGATATTTTGATTATGATGATGATTCGAAGGTTAGGGTTTCATGGAAGATGATGTCATGGGTTATTGTTAGGGTTAGGTTATGGTTTGAATGGAAAGGTTAGGGTTCCAAATGTTGAAACTAGTTTAGGGTTTCAATTAGCTTCAATTTTTGGTTATGTTTGGATGATAATGATGGCTAGAAAAATGTAGATTATGGAGATTAGAAAGGATAAGACTTAATCTTTACTTCACATAGGCAAAGAGATTAAGATTTTTAAGCTTAATCATTCACACATGTTGAATTAACTTAAACTGAACACACACATAATTCAACTTTGCATTTAACTTCAATATTTGATCATCAATAGCTACATTTAATCATGACCTTCATTGCTCTATATAGCCAATCTACCACTTAGCTCAAAAGCATAATTCAAAAAGATACCAAGCCAAAAGATATTATGCTACTTATGTTGTAGCTAATATCCAACCCTACTACCTAATTAATTAATTAGCTAAATTAATAATTTTACACAACCAAGCTTCAGAGTTCCTCCCCATGCATATGTCCATTTATTCCATGCAAGCCATGTATGTACACATGCATGTAGATAATTAGTAACTTCTTTGATACATTTCTAGTAATGTAACCATTCCTTTTTCTTCAATTTTGTCATAGATCCTTTCAAAATAAAGAATAATTAGTTCCATAATTATGAAATTTAATTATTAAGTGTAAGCCAACTCTTGAGTGTTTGCCCTTACATCACTTGGTACCTAATGCTTGCATGAGGAAGCCATTTTGGCCACTCATGGATGCTCCTGTTGCTCGAAACTCCTCCTATTACATAAATGATTTCATTTAGGGATAATAAATGATATGCAAAGAATATTGAGAAGAATATAATGTGAAATCATTAAAATTTTATCAAATAATTATTAGGTTTGTTCATTAATGGCCTTTATTTTTTTTCTTATCTATTCTAACCCTCACCCAAGAATCCACTTTTGTTAGAGATACATATGGAGTTCCTTCTTTTCTTGCATGGCTCTTTGTCTCCATCTTATTTAGAATCAATTTAGTTATTAAATGAGAAATTTACAATAATCAATGTACAATGACCTCATTTATTTCCTTACCAATCTTTTTCTTGTGGTATTATTGTCGACGAGTGAATTCTTTGAAGTCTAGGCAATTTTCGCATTTTCTTTAGTTTTTTTTTTCTCTTTTTCAATCACCAAAAACAAAATATGTTATTAAGAAAATCAATGCATATGATATAATTATTATTTATGATTAAATTTATTGTAACACCCCCAATTTACTAGCAAAAAATTTAATTTGGTAGTAGTGTTAATTAATAAACTACTAGGTGTCATCGCTACACTTTGCATAAGCCCAACTCTTTTAACTTTCTTATGCTAATTTCTATGGATAAAACAAAACACAACTAAAGTTAATAACTAGAAATAGAAATAGTATATAGTAGAAGTCATGAATAAATCTTGTAGTACAAAAGCATAACAAAAATATGACAAGACATAAGAGTCCAAAGGAAAACCAATCATAACAAAAACCAATATCTGAAGGTACGACCCTAGTTTACCATAAATCTCAGACCCAAATGCGTATTCTAAAAACGAAACCTCTTCCTAAGAACTCTACTTGTCCTACACACTCTTATAAGCTTCATACCACTTCATGACCCTCCCATAATCATCTACAAAGTTAGTATTAGTGCAACTTCCTCGTATAGAGTAAATAAAAAAAAACTCACAAGAGACACCTTACCCACATTTCATATAGTCACACAAAATAAGAAAAAGCATACTTGAGAATAAGACATGAACCATAACCACAATCAATATTCATGGTGCAACATATATATAAACACACTCGGCCTTAAATCAAAAATAAAGATGCCAATCATTTCAAGGTACAAATTCATATTTGATTAGTTAAATACATTATAATCACAGTGGTAGGGTACTAAGGCAACTACCAAGACAAAAATCTAAAATAATATTATGGTAGGGCACTAAGGTGTCTACTAAACAAAAAAAATCCATCAGAGTACCAAGGTAGGTCACTAAGTTGACTACCGAACAAACAAATGCATCAAAATACCAAAGTAGAGATCTAAGATTACTACCAAACCAACAAATACATTTCTTTCATTTTATTACACAACATACATTTCCATTTTTACTTTCTTACTCAAGGGGGAGACAAATCAGCCCAAGGACACAGCGGTACACCTAGTCATATTGCCCAACGAAAGCAACATAGTACCCTTATGTTGATCTTAGGGAACGCATAGTACGCTTGGTTATACCAAAGCACAAAGGAAATATAGTATCCTCCCAACCGCAGTCACCTAGTCCTTAAGTATCGATACCCCTTTAATATGGCCCATAGGTCACTTATAGAGTACAGTAGGCCCTTAAACTAGGGTATAATGACACACTAGAAAACCAAAATAATGAGGGATAATACCTCACTTATAAGTTAGCGAACCCTAAAGAGAAACCACTCCAAACTTGAGGTATTTCACTTTAAGTATTAGTATTTTATGAGATGATCATGTAAGTCATATATGACTTAGAAATTTACATTTTCCACACTTAACCATTTTCTCTTTCCTTTATAATTGTTTAGATATGCCCTAAGGTCATAGGTATATTTTAAGCCAAGACTAAGATAAGGTAAACCTATCAAAAGTCTAAGGCCATCGTAGCATCCAATTATTATAAGAGATACATCAGGTTAAAATTATAAAAGTACCCTTCAAACCCAAGTTTCACCATTCTATTCATTTTTGTAAAAAATATTAATATTATGGGATATTTTCAAAAATCAATAAAAAAGGCATTATTTTACTTTATTTCAACACATAGGTAATATTTGTATTTTAGCAATTTGTATTTTCTACTTTTTATGAATTGAGTGGGCTATTCTCACCAAAACCTAATCTTACAACCTTCACGTATAACATATGTCATGCATCGTATACATACACATTTAAATCACAAAAGAAATCATTTGACTCGGTAAATTATCATATCACAATTCGTGCAAAGAAATATCTCTATCCTTATGTCATGCGAATATAATTTATCATAGGTTAACTATAAGCACGAACATATGCATCAATGGGAATTATCATAACCCTACTACCATGCATGAGCAATCATGAGGCAAATATCATGGAATTTGAATAATAAATTTGAATGTAAAACATTTAACATATTACCATGCATACAACTCAATTATCAATAATTATGCATATAATCCTTCACTATATTATAATCATAGCATGCATGATAAAATACTTGAAAATCATAAAACCCTAGAATGATTCAAGGTATAAAAGTTCCTAGCATTCTCACACATAAATTCAACCATCATATGCGTAATTCAAGCTTACACAAAAGAAGTATTCTCCAAATCTCTCATGGATTACCTAGTAATTTAATATCCAAACACAAGAATATATTATCATATAATATTACACAACATTAATCAATAATGACTAAAATAAATTATGGGTTACTAACTAGTTGAATGTGTAAGAGAATAGCTAAGGAAATACATAGCCCCAAAGGATGAGGTTTCAACTGAGAAGGAGAGAGGTGGCAATGACAAGAATGGTCGGTGCTAGGGGCTAAGAATGAAGATAATGGTTGGTGCTTGGGTCGTGATAATGATAGAAAAGGTGATGTCAAAGCACCATCAATGATCCTCAAGATGATAGTGATTTCGCATACATGATTATGAAGCTGATCACATTATATGTCTATGATAATAATAATATAACAAACCTTGATGATGTTACTTTAAGTCATTCTTATGGGTATGCAACATATTTGCAAGAATAATATCAAACCATTTAAGAAGAAAAAATATATAATATTTTTCAAGTGTTTCAAGCTATTAAAAAGGAAGATATTGTGCATAAAAGTTAACTCTACAAGTTAAGAAGACCTAGTCAATATTTCAAGTCAACATCATTGTTTTGATTAGGTCATAATACTTAACTTGTAATAGTCTTTGTTGAGTCATGTATTATATAGGATATAATTGCATTGTTGATACTAGTTTATGTGTTAGTAGTCTATTTGTGTGTCATGTGGCTAAATTAGTGTGCCGAAACATTGTAACATGTTGATGGTTGAGTATATTAAATTCTAATACAAGTAAATCACTTGCTTAATTCTCTCTTTGTGATTGAATAATCCTACCTAAGATTACTTAAAGTAATCTTAGATAATTGACTTTCAAAGGTGATTTATTTTAGTTATTGTTGAGTTATTTGAGGTCCTACTCTTCTTTAATCATATGATTCTTCATCATTTTTTAAGACTTGTGTCATTTTTGGCATCAAAGCCTTAGCTTTCTTTAATCCAAATTTGAAGGTCTTCCACTCCTTTCTTCTCCTTCCACTCCGCATAAAATTCTAGATTTTTGTTCTCCCATACACGTCTATGCATGTAGTTGAACTTCAACTTCAAATTTGGAGGCAATCAAGTTGTTTAGTAGATATTCAACCTAGTACTTAGCATATCATCATCCTATTCTCCACATCTTTAACATCAACGTTTAATGATTATCTTCTCTTCCGCCACACCTTCAAATACCGAAGGTAAGTGGTCAATTATTTTCCTTCTTTCATTCTTCCAACCTTCTTCTTTAATTTTCCTTAGTTGTCTTCCAAGCCCTTTGAGTCTTCAAAGTGATCAAGTTATTTTTTTGAGTCTTCCCCTCGTGATAACTCTTTCTTTCCCCTTGTGAGTCTTCAAAGTTATTTTTTTTCCTTTTTCCGATCAAATAATCTTAGCAGATTTAACATCAATAGTCTAGTCGAGATCATCTTGATATTCAAATTACATTATCTTCTTTAACATTTGATCACAATTTGGGATGAAGATTTCTTCACTTGTATTCAATTATTACCCATCCTTTCCACTTTTTTCTTTGTCTTCTTTGCTTCAAACAAGAACCATCTTATTAGCCACCAAGATTGCATTGAAGTGTATCAAGAATATTTGATAACACATCCCAGCCTTTATCTTTAATCTACATCATATTCTTGAGTTCAAGAAGTCTTCAATATCCATCCAAAACTATCAATAAGACATCAAGAAGTGACTTCCAATAATATTTGAGTTTTTTTAGGCATTAGATAAAAATAAATAATTCAATCATGGGTGAAGAGCTATCAATAAAGATTCTATATTATACTTTTAAAAAACTTAAAATAAGTGTACATGAAACAAATGCACAATTGTAGCAACTCACTTCCATAAAATGTCAACTTCAAAGCTTAGAATCAAGTTAATCTGACCAAGAGACTCTTCAACACATGCATAATTATGGAACTAATGACTGAGCAAAGGTTATAGTGCATAGGGCAATCCAAGTTCATGGTGGCCACATCAATACTCAAATGGAGTAAAAAGAGAGAATGATGAAGAATAAAACACTCAAGTATTGGCTTTCATAATTATGGAACAAATTATTCTTCATTTGGAAAGTATCACCTGCAAGTTTGAAGATCAACTAATAGTCACATTGCTAGAAACATACTAAACAAGCAACTAAGTGTCTACGTGCATGTGCATGGTATGCATGGAATGGATGACCACGTGCATGGGGGGTTTATTGGCAGCTTGGTCTAGAATTAATATTAATATTACCTAATTAGTTAAATGAGAAGTAATTTTAGATAATAGGTAAAGCATAAAGTTGCATAAAGTTTGCATAAAGTAGCATAATATCTTTTAGCTTTGAATTTTTTAAATTATGCTTTTATCTAATGGTAGAATGGATATAAACAGCCATATAGGGCATGAGTATGAGACAAAAAATTTGAAGAACAATATTGAATTTGAAAACAAGTGAGTTCTATATGAGTTCAATTCAAGTTAATCGAATCAGTATGAACGACTTAGCTTAAAAGTTTTAATCTCTTTACCTGTGTGAATTAGAGATTAATTCATATCCTTTTCTACTATCCATAACCCATATCTTTCAAGCCATAATTATCATCCAAATATTACTCTAATTCGAATTTAAGTAAAGCCGTAATTCATTTTACATATTAGAAACCCTAAACAACCATTCGAAACCCTAAAACCCTCCATCCGAACTAAATGTAACCTTAATACTTCTATTTGAATTAAACCCTAACCTTAAACCTAAAACATGACCTTATCCTTCATCTAAATCCTAATATTTGAATCTCATCATCATCAACACACTATTTTCGAATACACCATCTTAATTACAACAACACATTCGAACCATCATCACCCCTCATCCACTATCACTGAATCAAAATTGTTTTGGTTCAAAAAATATTCAGCTCTAACTCAACCTATTAGAATTTTATTATCAATTATTCATCATTTTTTAGCCTTATTTTAATTATTATCAACCCAACCAAACCATATTCTCATCAATTTGAGAATCCCATCGTCCCACACACAATGATTTTGGTACTAAAGCCTTAGGTTGGACGTATTACAATCAAGATTCAATATTTCTTTAAAGATTCTTCAAGATTCATGAAGAAAGTGTCCCATCTTCAAGAATCTCCAAGAATTCATCAATAAAATACAAAAGGGCTGAGCACTTAAGGGTGTGTATGGGAGAGTATTATTCGATTCATAAGGAGAAAGATAGAGAACCAAGAATAGGACTTGAGGGATATTCTTAAGGCCTTGATGAACAAATCAATTAGGTAAAATTGCATGTGAGGGAGAATAGAAGCTTCCCAAGCCCATGTGTCCCATTTGAAGCCACAAAACCAAAGGGAAAAAGTAGAGGAAAGGAATATGAGAAGGCACAAAATCGGGTGGAAGAAGAAGAAGAGAGCATGGGAAATTATGTAAGGCCACGTGACACTTCGAGGAAAAATTATAAAGATGAGGAAAAAGGAATCCACTTTGATCTTCCTAAATTTGAAGGTAATCTCAACCCATAATCTTTTCTCAAATGGTTGTAAATTGTTAAATCTATTTTTGAGTATAAGGAAATTGATGACAAGAAATGGTGTCGAATAGTGATATTAAAGTTTAAAAAATATGCTAGAGTGCGGTACGATAATTTAAAAAGGTTACTGGAGATAGAAGGAAAATAGAATATTAGGCCATGGGAAAAATAAAAGAAATATTTGAAGAAGAAATTTGTTCCTTGGTAATACGCAAGAAAATTTTATATAAATGACTACGTTGAGGAAAAGGTTACTTGAAGTTGAAGATTATATTCAGAAGTTTGAAAGGTTAGGTCTTATGTGTGATGCCACAGAATGAGAAGAACAAAGGTGTGCATGATTCATTAGTGTTTAAATATGAATATTTGGGAGAAGGTAGAGTTGTACCCTTATAAATTCTTCGAATACCTCAGAAAGTTAGCCATCATGTTCGAGAAATAGTTGAAGAGGACAAAGCCACCAAGCAAGTCATCCAATGCTCCATATGGTTTGAATTTCAAGAGTGTGTCAAAGCCACCAATTTATAAAGTTGCAAAATAATATAATGATATAAGGTTCACTCATGAAGAAAAGGGAAAGCATCAAGTCATTGATAAGGTGAACAAACAATGCTTCAAATGTAGAGATTGTGGCCACTTTGCTCGAGATTGTCTAAACCAATGTGCATTGGCTTTGAATGAGATAGAAAATATGGAGGCTTTTGAAGAGAATGAAGACCTTGATGAAGACTTTGAAGAGGAAAGTGATAGCCCGGAGGATGCTTTGGAAGAAGGCTATGTAGATTGCTACGTGTTACATAGGGTGCTTCAGGTACAACAACAACCTTTACCTACCGGAAGAAGATTTTCAAGGCCAAGTGTAGAGTTGGTGATAAAGTGTGTGAAGTCATCATTGATAGTGGCTCATGCACTAATGTTTCTAGTGAGAAGATGGTAAACAAGCTTGGTTTGGAGACCAAGGGTCATCCCAAACCATATTCACTCTAGGTAACCAAACAATCTCTTATTTCTGTTAAGACTGGAAATTATTTTAATGATGTTTTATGCAATATTATGTCTATAGATGCTTTTAACATTTTTTAGGAGGTCATGGCAATTTGATAGGATGGTTATGCATGATAGGGTCCTAAATGAGTATGTGGTATGTAAGAGTCCAAAGAAATTTAGACTAAAACCTAATCTAGATGGGAAGGATTCAGTTTTGAGAAGTGGAAAGGAAGAAAAAAAAAGGTATAAGTAGAGTGTATGAAGGGAAAAAAGAAGAGTAGTATAGAGTTTTTGATCCTTAGGGAGTGTGAGAGGAATGAAGTAATTAAAGATGAGAAGATATGTTATGCATTAGTGGTAAAGGAGGTCTAACGAGGGGAGAATGCTAATATGAATCCAAATTTGTAAGAAGTGTCGAAAGAGTTTGCCGATGTTTTTTCGGAAGAGTTACAAAGTAGGCTACCTCCTTTGAGGGGTATTGAGCATGCTGTTGATCTTATGCTAGGAGTTCCATTACTGAATAAGTTAGCTTATAGATGCAATCTAGAGGAGGTTAAGGAGTGATACAAATAAGTGTAAGAGTTGCTATACTAAGGTTATATTAGGGAGAGTATGAGTCTATACGGGGTTCCAAGGTTGTTGTTGCCTAAGAAGGATGGTACATGGAGGATGTGTATTAATTCAAGAGTGATCAAAAACATCACAATAAAGTACAGATTTCTGATGCCAAGATCAGATGATATGTTAGATGAGTTACATGGTGCAAAGGTGTTCTCTAAGATTGATCTTAGAAGCAGCTACCATTAAATCAAGATAAGGGAAGGGGACGAGTCGAAGATAGCTTTTAAAACTAATTATTGGTTGTATGAGTGGTTAGTGATGCCGTTTGGGCTATATAATGCACCAAGTTCCTTTATGAGGTTGATAACTGAGGTACTTAGTCCCTTCCTTTAAGTCATTGTTATTGTTTATCTCAATGACATCTTAGTATATAGCAAGAGTGAGTTAGAGCATATATGACACTTAAAGAGGATATTTGATAAGCTTAGAGAAGTGAAGCTCAATGTTTAGATGGAGAAGTTTGATTTCATAATGGAGAGGATGATTTTTCTTCGTTATATTGTGAGTGGCAATGGTATTCGTGTTAATCCGTCATAGGTGGAAGCTAATGAATTGTGGCCAATTCCTACTAATGTCGATGAAGTTTGAAGTTTCCATTGGTTGGCCTCATTCTATTGGCGATTCATCAAATAGTTCTCTACCATTACTATACCTATCACATAGTTGATGAAGAAAGGAGAGCTCCATTGGAATGATCAAGCACAAGGGCTTTTGAAGACCTGAAGACAAAGCTCTCAAATGCACTGGTATTATATTTACCTTGTTTCGATAAATTATTTGAGATAACCTGTGATGCTAGTGATGTAGGCATTAGGGGTGTGATTTCATAAGAAATTAATCCTATTGCTTTCTTTAGTGAGAATTTGAATGGTGCAAGACTCAACTATTCAACCTACGATAAAGAGTTATATGCTATTATGCGTTGTTTGTAGACGTGCAGTCATTACTTGAGACTCAAGACTTTTGTACTTCATTCGAATCATGAGAGTTTGAAGTATCTTCACGATCAAAAAAAGGTGAGTCCTAAACATGATAAGTGATAAGCCTCTTGCAGACATTTGTGTTTTTGATGACACATGTGGATGGCAAATAAAATGTTGTGGTGGATGCATTATCGAGGAGGACCATGGTACTTACCATGATGGAAGTAATGATGCAGGAGAAAACACTCAAGAATTGACTTTCATAATTATGGAACCTATTATTTTTCATTTGGAAAGTATCTCATGTAAATTTGAAGACCAACAAATGGTTAAGTTACTAAAAACATACTAAACAAGCAACTAAGTGTCTACGTGCATGTGCATGACATGCATGGAATGGATTACCATGTGCATGGGGGTTTTTTTGGCAGCTTGGTTGAGCATTAATATTAATATTAGCTAATTAATTAACTAAGTAGTAGAGCTGGATAATTGGTAAAGCATAAAGTAGCATAAAGTTAGCATAAAATAGTATAAAGTTAGCATAAAAGTAGCATAATATATTTTAGTTTGGAATGCTTTCAATTATGCTTTTAGGTGATAGTAGAATGGCTATAAAGAGCCATAGAAGTCATGAGTATGAAACATTGAAGTTGAAGAATAATATTGAAGTTGAATACAAGTTAATGTTGTATGAGTGAAATTCAAGTTAATCAAATTGTGTGAATAATTTAGCTTGAAAGTTTTAATCTCTTTGTTTGTGTGAATTAGAGATTAATTCATATAATTTTCTACTATCCATAACCCATATTTTTTCAGCCATTATTATCATCCAAATACCACTCTAATTCAATGTTAATCAAAGCCCTTATTTGGTTTACACATTAGAAACCCTAAACCACCATTTGAAACCCTAAAACCCTACATCCAAACCAAACGTCACCTTAATACTTCTATTTGAATTAAACCCTAACCCTAAACCACGAACTCATCCTTCATCTAAACCCTAACCTTCAAAGCTCATCATCATCAACACACCATTTTTAAATACATATCTTAATTACCAAAACACATTTGAGCCATCATCATCCGTCATCCATGATCACCGAATCATAATTGTTTTGGTTCGAAACATATTGAACTCTTACTCATCCTACTCGAATGTTCTTACCATTTATTCATCATTGTTGAGCCTTATTCTAATATTTATCAACCCAACTGAACCATATTCTCATCAATTTGAGAATCCCCTCCTCCCACACATATCAGAGAACACAAGAGAATGAATCAAAGGACCTTAGCCACAAGAAAAGAGGCTATGAAAATAATCCAACAAGGTATAATAAGATAAAGGTATAAATATCAACCTTCCAAATTTGTATGCTAAATTAGATGTTGAGTTATTTTTTGAATGGTTGTATGAAATTGTATCAATATTTGAGTTTAGTGAGTATAATGATGAACGTATGTGTAAATTAGCCACTCTCAAATTTAAAAAGTTTTTATATGGTTTGGTATGATAATCATAA
Source organism: Tamarix austromongolica (assembly GCA_039764185.1). Taxonomy (NCBI): domain Eukaryota; kingdom Viridiplantae; phylum Streptophyta; class Magnoliopsida; order Caryophyllales; family Tamaricaceae; genus Tamarix; species Tamarix austromongolica. The sequence goes on along the minus strand of CM077808.1, from coordinate 19,877,596 downwards.
GAGAACACGTGAGAGGCAAGAAAAAAGTAAAATTAAGTCTTGGTAAAAGTTAAAGAAACACCTAAGAAAAAAATTTGTACTTAAAGAGTATGAGCAAGAGATGTATATCAAATTGACTACTCTGAGGCACAGGCTTCTCATTGTAGAATACACTAAGGAATTTGAAAGACTATCACTCTTGTGTAATATTTAAGAAAGGAAAGAAAAAAGTATGCTAGATACTTAGGCGGCCATAATAAATTGTTTAGAGACAAATTTGAAATGTTTGTATATGATTATCTTTATGATTTAGCTAGGTTGGCCTTAAAATGCAAAAGACAACCTAAGTTTACCAAAGCCTATCATAAAAAAAGCGCTTCAACTTTTACATAAAAATAAAACTCATTATAATGCATATCTATATCAAGAATTATGAACCTTTATTGAGATGATAAGGGTAAAAAACAATTAAACGAAATGTCCAATAAGCAATGTTTCATAATGGAAAGGACATAGTTGTTTTTCAAGGGAATGTATCAATCCAAGAGTTTTCACCATATGTGAAATTGAGAACATGGAACAATATATTGATGATGATGACCTAGAAATCGAATCTAATGATGATGTCTTAAGTATGTATAAAGAGGACATAAATTCTTATTTCAAAATTAAAGGTCATTATAAATACAACCTAATGATCAATCTACACAAAGTGATAAAATGTTTAAAACTAAGTGTAGAATTAGTGATAAGGTCTTAGGGTTATCATAGATACTAGTTTGTATCCTAATGTTGCTAGTGATGAAACGGTCAAACAAATAGGGCTAGTGACTACTAAACATCCTAAACCTGATTCATTACCATGGCTTGATAGGAACAAAGGAGCTAAGGTGAATAAAAGACCCTAATTACCTTTTGCATTAATGATTACCATGATAAGGTATTATGTGATATTTTTCCCATGGATGCTTGTGGTATTTTACTAGGATGACCATGGCAATATGGTATAATTGCAACTCATGATGGTGTAAGTGATGAATATGAGGTGCTTAAAGATAAAAAGAAATATAAGTTGAAACCATCTCAATGTGATTATGTACAACCACTTGAGGTTAAAAAGAGTTTATTCTAACATGAACAGGAAATGATTATTTCCATTGAGGATGAGGGTTTTTGTTATGCTTTAGTAGCTAAATCATCTCAGTTTGGGGAGAAAAGGTCTAGCAATTCAAACCTTACTAGTTTCCTTGATGAGTGCAGTAATGTATTTCTAGATGATTTACCTCATGGACTACCACCTATTAGAGGTATAGATCATAATATATATTTAATTCTTGGAATTCCTTTACATAATATATCTACCTAAAAATGTAATCTAGAGGAAGTTACAGAATTACAAATTCTTTCTAGAAGATATATATTTACTTGTCATGTTAGATGCTAAATTGTTAGGTTTTGAAATGTTAATAAATATGTATCCCAACGATGAAGATCTTCATGAAAAATATCGGGCATGTAAAAAAAAGGGATCCATGGTAATTATATAATACAAGATGTATTTTTGTTTAAACTTAATATACTTTGGATACAAAGGTCAAGTATAAGAGATTTACTTATAAAATAGGTACATGAAGGAGCTATTGTAGGCCATTTTGTTACTCAAAAAACATTAGAGATATTGCAAGATAATTTCTATTGGCCATGCATGATAAAGGATGTACAAATTATAGTAAACCAACATGTTACTTGTAAAAATAATAAAAGCATCTGTTATAAAGGTTTATAAACACCATTATTTGTGCCTAGTCAATCATGGGAAGGAGTTATAATTTTATCACTACTATTGTTCCATAATGTTTTTTCACAGCTCCAAGATTTCCTAGGTGGGTTAGAAACGTTAGTTCTAAATAGAATAATCATATATAAGTTGCACTTTATTTTTATTTTTGTAGTAGTGGAAATTAGTCTAATTTTTGTTGCTAATAATAATATTAATAATTACCTATAACATATAGTCATAAAAAATCATTGCAATTTCTTCATCATTAGAAAAAAATAGAATAAAAAATTTAGTAATGGGTAAATATATTTTTTATAACAACAATACTCATAGGCAAAACTGCAAATTATGATCACATACCTTAAAAATTTTCTAACATTTAAAAATGAATTAAGTATTTCTCCATGACACATCATTTTAAAAAAGAGAAATAAAGAAGACTCTTTTTATTCATCTCCTACTTTTTTTTAAATAAGTAACAACAAAATTTTTGTTTTTAGCGATGATATGTAATAAATAGTAATTATTTATTTAATTTTTTTTACATATTTCACTATCAATGGTGCATAATTATATAAAATCAACTATCCATATAGAAATATTTATAAGCTCTATATAGCCAAAATAAGCAAATCAAATGCTAATTGTATAACTATTTGTAGTTCAGAGGTATATGTCCAAATAAACCTAGTCTAAAACTTCTCAATTAAGCTAACATTAGGATTGATTCAATTGAAGTTGGGCTATGAAAGATCCAGAACGTTGTGTTGACCCTTATGTTGACCCCATAATTTGCCACAATTCATCTATTTGGGACTATTGTGAGTAGATCATTTCCATAATAAGCTCTATTCCAAGGATAAACGTAATAAGAACAAACAACAAGGAAAAGACCTGGGATGGTGGAGCGCAATTGCTAACTAAAGATGAGGAGTAAGAGTCTGAAACCCTTCCTAAAGCCTCTATGATGACCAAGAACATGATCCACTATCACATTTTCATTGAGGAAAAACAATTAAAGATTCAAGCACAAAAGAGAAAAATTGAGGAAAAAAGAGAGAAGTTTACTCGTTCTCTTTTGTAATTGCAAGATAACTAAACTAATCAATAAATCAATTACACAAATTTACATTTCTCTTTCAATGTATAATTCTATGGAGAAGAAGAAGAAGTTGGGACACATGAATTTTATGGTGAGGGTTTCAACATGTCTCCTTTTAGAATAAAAAACCCTATGGAGAAAAACAACGTGTTTTGAAAATAAGGAAAAACATGGTTTGTATTTAGGAAACATAGCACCCTTATGTTTATTTCTTTCCTTTTGAAATTCTCCCAAAACACATCAAAAGTTTCTCTTGAAACACAGACATTTTTAATAAACATGATACCCTCGTGTTTCTTACATAAATTGTGTACTACACCAAACTTCTACAACACATGCACGAACAACCATAATGTTATGGTGTGCTCAAATATATAATAAAAGTTTAAAATTCTCCACCTTGATGTATTATTTGTGATGCTGGATATGTAAAGACCTATACAAAAAATCTTGGCCAAAAAAAGGGCCTCATAGCCTATGAACACCAATGAAGCTTAAGAAACACACAAACAAACCACAATCAGAGGCTTTAGTAGCATACCAACTTAATTATCCAAAGTATCCACCTTCTCCAACACAACTTTACCTGCAACAACAATATCCCAGATAAAGTGATTCATGATGTCAATTTTCTTTGTTTAACTATGGCAAGAATTCTCACTCATTCCTAAATAGATAGCACTCTATCTATCACAACAAATAACTAGAGAACCATAACAAAACCCCAAATCTTGTACTAAACTATCAAGCCACAAGGCTTCCTAAAAAACCAATGTCTTAGCCATATAATCTACCTCAATTGTGGATAAGGCTATGACATCCTACAAGGAATACCACTAGCTAATAGTTGAACCACCAAGAAAGAAAACATATCCATTGGTGGATCTACTTTTATCAAGATCTCCTCTAGAATCAGAGTCCACGAACCTAACCAAGGAATCAAATGATGTCCAATACTCAATATAAGTTGATTCCATTCACTTTAAGTACATGAGGATTCACTCCATCGCTTATCAGTTAGCCTATCATAAATTTTCGTATATCAGCTCACAACACTATCAGCTTGAGCAATATTAGGCTAGGTAAACACTATAGTGTACATGATACAACCAACAACAATCGAATCTGGAGTATTCGCCATGAACTCCTATTCCTCTTTGGATTTGGGAAAATATAAAGTAGATAATCTGAAGTGAGTAGCTAATGGAGTGCTTGCTATCTTCACATCCATCATATGAAATTCCTCCAACACAAAACTCAGCCTTCTAAGGGAACAAGGACTCATTGATAGTAACATCCCCACTAGTCAAGAACTTGGATGAAGTTGGGTCCTATAACCTCTACCCTTTCACTCTAGATGTAAAGCCAAGAAAGATACACTCATCGGCTCTAAGCTTAAGTTTGCTAACATTCATATAAGCATAAGCAGAGCAACCAAAGATATGCATATCAAAGTAATCAGTTGGCTTACTAGACCACAAATCCTCAATTATCTTCAAATTAATGGACCTATTCGATGACCCATTCACTAGGTATAATACCATATGAACCATCACATCCCAAAGTCTCTACCTAGCTCTCCATGTGATAACACGCATCGATCCTTCTCTAATAGGGTTCTATTCATTTGCTCAGTAACCCCTTTATATTGTACTCTTCCAGCATAGGTGTGGTTTATCTATATCATATGATCTTAGCAGACTTTAGTGAAACTCTACTCTACAAACTCAAGACCGTTATCTGCCGTGAGACACTTAACGAGCTTACCGGTCTACTTCTCTATCAAGGTCTTCTGGTATTTGAATGCACCAAACACATCATCCTTATGCTTTAAGAAATAAACCCATAGCTTTCTACAAAAGTCATCAATGAATGTGAGCAAGTATCGTGAACCACCTCTAGAAACTACTCTCGTTATACCCCACAAATTTAAATGGATATAGTCAAGAGGCCCTCTTGTACTATGCTTAGCTATTGAAAATCTAACCCTCATCTACTTTCCAAATACACAATATTCATAGAAGTCCATAGTACCTGTACTTTATCCATCCAACATCCCCCTCTTCGAGAGATCACTTAGACATTAGATACTCATGTGTCCTAGTCTTATGTACCAAAGTCTCGTAACATCAGAGTTTGATAACCTCAATAATGTTATAGCAACTATCCCCACAATGGTTTACTGACCATACCATCATGAATCCTCACCTTTACCATCTGAATCCCAAAAATTTTGCAAGGAGCATCATTACTCATCAAGACAACTCCACCCTAATTCACCTCGAACGTTTAAAACCCACTCTATTTGAAATACATATGGTAAGATATCCAAGATCCATCTATCACTAATCTTGTTTTATCTATCAATGGCCGATAACATATCTCCATCACCATCACCATAGACACCTGAATCATCATCATTTATACCAGATCACTCACCAAATGTAGCATCGGGCTTTCTATTAGGATAAAACTTTGCAACATACACCTTCTTGTGACACCTATAACATATCACTTTATTCTGCCAACTCTCTCACTTAAATCTATACTTCTTAAGGCCACAAATCCCTACTCTTATGTCCTCCCCATAGCTAATAATCCCTCCATATTTGAGTCCCCAAATGTATCGCTACTAGTCAACCGACTATCAATAAACTATTGTTGTAGTAGAGCGAATTTTACATCTTCAAGGACTAACTTGTCCTTCCCATCAGAATAGTCGCATAAAAGTGTTTAAAACTTGTGGGTAAAGAACATAACAACATAATATCCAAATTTTCATCATCTAAGTTAACGTCTATGTTATGCAAATTCATAAGTATAGATTCAAATTCCTCCAACTGATCCTCACCAAGTTTCAAGTTATGAAGCTGACTCATCAATATTAGCCAATTTGCTATTTATTTTGTTATATGACTCTTGGTTCAACCACAAGGCATCGACTATTGATTCTTTTGCCACTTCCTACAATACCTTATTTAACAAACACATCTGTATGGTAGAGAGGGCCTTCAAATCTAATTCTTCAAATCTCTCATCCTTTATCGATTCTAGCTTCTTTAAATGGTAGGATAAAGCTTTTTCCAATACGTTCTTACTTAGAATCACCTGCATCTTCAATTTTCATAATCTAAAATTAACAAATAGATTAAAAATCTCAATATCAAATCTTAAACATATCACAACAACTGAATATATTCAACAATGTAGCTCTAATACCAAATTGTTGCAGAATTAGCATGGATTTAGAGAGATCCCAACCAAATCAGAATTACCAAGAATATGCATAATAGAGAATTTAAACACAAAATATAAAAATTGGGGGAATGTAGAGATCTTTATTCAAGCCCTTGTATATTTATAAGATGACTAAAGTAATCAATCAATCAATTACACAAATTTATAATTCTCTTTTAGTTGAGATTTCTATGGAGAAGAAAAAGAAGTTGGGGTCCACAACTCTCAATAGCTAGGGTTTCAACATGTCACCTTTTATAAAAGAAAAAACCTACAAAAAAAACATAATGTTTCTAAAAAAGGAAAAACATGGACTGTATTTAGGAAATACGAAACCCCCATGTTTATTTCCTTACTTTAAATTTATGCCCAAAACATATCAAAAGTTTCTCTTAGAAACATAAATCATGTTAATAAACACAGTACCCCCATGTTTCTTACATAAAACTCCATAATAATCAAAACTTCTCCAAAACATGCATGAACCAACACATTGTTATCTTGTGCACAAATACCCAGTCAAAAATCACATATATTATATCTAACCCACAAGTATTAAAAAGCAAAAATATATATTCAATATAATACCTAAAAATTTTAATATTTATCATAAATATTTACAAATTCACATAAATATTATTTACTACTAATATCTATACATATATGAAAGTAGTGGTTTGTTATGGTGGCACCACCAGCTCTTCTAATAGGTGGTGTAACCTACAAAAAATAAATGAAATTAAACTATATAACCAAATAAAGTAAGAAAACAAATAACCTAATCATAAGAAACAGAAATGTAGGGTCAAAGTAAACAAAACCAATCTCCAGGATATAAACTTGGCATTGCTAAAGCTAATAGAGGAATAGAAGAGGCGGTGATGCTTATGGAGAAAAGTTGGTCAAAAAGGACAAAACAATCAATTAATGAAATCATATCAATAGTCTTTATACAAATCCCTCTATAATTAAAAGATTTCCGCTGCATATTTTGATAATAAAATTTAACCATTAATAACTTTTAATATATGTTGGTAAAAATTTAATATTATAGAGTAATTTTTTAATACAAATAAAATTGTTATAGTGTTATATTATAATATATATTATTGTTTAAGAGAAAATTAATGGTCTAATTTTATCCTAGAAATATTTTGCAGTAGTCTTTTGAATATAGAGCAAGCATATGCTACAACAATCATTAACATTGTACATTCTCACCTAAATAAACCCCCCATATTCTTCAGCAATTATATTGGTGACATTAGAGTAATATTAATGAATCAACAACAAATTTGGATACATTGAAAGTTATAATTAAGCAAATTTCAATTCAAAATATGCAATTAATTTATGCATATGAGAATTTTAATATCTAATTTGATCATCTATTAGATGTCCACCATGCCTTCTATATCTGTATGTGCATTAGATAATACATAATTAATTTAATGATTCTATTAATTCAAATTATAAATAGCTAATATATAATAGTCAATTTTATAAAATAAATTCTATCAAACACAAAATTTTTCAAGGAGACAAATCACTAAAGCATTAATGACATATAAGGCACATAACCAAGCAATTGAAACCTAACTAACATAATTATAGGTGTTTTAATCATTATATTATTTCACATTGGAATTAGCTGACATATACTAGTAAACCTTGTAAAATAAATTCTTAAGCAATTAAAATAAACCATACATTGTTTACTAGGTAAATCACTAAAGCATCAATGACATATAAGGCAATTAATCAAGCCATTAAAATATTACTAATACAATAATAGGTTCTCATCTATATAAAGAAACAACGTGATAAAATGTTTGAATCAATCCTACAGTTGAAAGTTATTTTACTACTAATTATAATTTTTATAATGTACACACATGATTTTATTTCCACTTTTGAATTCTATAACAAATGGGTAGTCAACTTAATAGAAAAAACGGTAAAACATAATTTAATCTAGAGTCAATATAACCAAAGAAAGTGAAAAGTGAAGAGATGCCGCTAAATCTCACAAGAATATACTGATATGAATAATGTAAAAATGTTCATAATTGAATATTTTTGTATAAATCATGTATTTATTTTTTGTTTCTATTGATCTAGGTTTTTATATTGGTATGTGAGTAGTAATATTACAATATTTTATAGAACTAACTTATAGAGTAGATTTTATAAGTTTGGTGAGATTTCGAGCCATTCATATTGTATTTCATTCCAAATAATAAATAATACATAAGAGATGGAATATTGTTGTTGTAAGAAAAAGATGAGATAATTACAAAGAGATTGATTAAGTAATGTAGTAATTCTACTAATTTACTATTTATGTTGATGTACATTCTATCACGCCCCATTAGTTGGAACTGGATTACGGTAAATGCTCATATTAGACTAAAGATCATGAAATAATCTTGAGTATAGGACCTTTGTGAAAATTTTTGTATACTTGTGAGTAGAGGGCTCATGAAGCACACAAACTTCACCTAAAGAGATACTATCATAAACAAAATGTATATCAATTACAATGTGTTTTGTTATGCTGGTCTTGATGGGAAAAAATGTAATTAATGCTAACATTATCATAATATATAATCATAGGATCTTAAAGAGGTAAGTGAAGTTCAATAGGTCACTGTAAAAACCGATAAGTCTCGACTATGGGATTAGCAATAGTTTGATCCTCTGTCTGTACACTAGAGACTAAAATGGTGTTCTAGCAATTTGAAAACCAATAGATGATATTATCACCAAGGAAAACGCATTACCCTCATGTGGACATATAAGAGTTGAGCCTAGTAAACATTATAATAGGAAATTTGTTATGAGGGACTAGAAACATGTATATGAAAGCCATGATCAAAATAACATATAATACATGTGAGAACTTTATGATGTGGCTCTCAAGGATCATACATGTGAAGAAAGATTTGTTTAACAACATAACTAATGTTTGGTGAATGAAGGTTAAGTATTTAATTGTGCTTACTAAGATACGATAATGAGACAGGTTGGTACCCTAATTTGGATTTATGAGAGTTTAGGCATATAGCCTATTCACCTTCAGAATAGGCCATATTTTGAGAGGAGTTGGAAGCATGTAGATGAAGTTCATGATCTAAAATACCTTTGAAATAACACATAATGCATATGAGAATGTTAAGATGTAGCTTTATAGGATCATACATATGAAGATAAATTTGTTGAACACCATAAATAATGTTTTGATGAATGAAGGTTAATTGGTGAAGCTTTCTTACTAGGATACTATAATGAGATGGTTTGGTTATTGAAGATCCCCATGAACAAGAGAGATAGGGAAGAGTATCAAAAAGAGTGGAGAAGGGGGTGAAAATTTCATATACTTGCACTGTCTAAGATAGATACAACATATTGGGATTGAGGAAGAAAAAGGATGCTATATGTCTTGGTGACTTGATACCAAGAAAATAGTCCAAACGTCCCCTATTTATCATAGCAAACTCCTCAGTTAAGACCATATTAATGTGATGAAGTAGAGCTAGGGATGAAGTAGTGATGACAATGTTGTCAACATACAAGAGACTATAGGCTTTATTTGAATCAATATGGTGGATAAAGAGATATATATTAGAATCACAATCATGAAAAGCCTAAGGAGGTGTGGAAACAAGCAGAGCATTGGTACCATACATTGAGGGCTTGCAAGAGGATATAAAGAGCTTTATTGAGGTGACACACATGGTTGGGATGGTGTAAGTCATTGAAGTCTAGTGATTGTTGGTAATAGATATTTTCAACAAGGATTCCATTTAGAAAGGTATTTTCACATCAAGTTAGTGGATAGGCCATTGATGGGATAAGGTGTAACGTCTCCTTTTTCAAAAACCTAAGCTATTCAGGATTTATTTTAATTAAAATAACATTATCCTTTTTCATACATCTATTATACCCTTCAATGAAATAGAAAAAATTATTTTAGATTTGAAACATTTCATTTTAATTCTTTAACCGTTCCTCACAAATTCATTTCTCTAAGATCTTCTTAGCCACTTTTAGCTATCAATTTTCTTTTAGATCATTATAACTCAATTAATTTTGGAATCCTTGAATATTTTGAGTGTCATAGTATATTTAAAAATACTAATCTAATATCTTTAGAACAAAGTATTATTCATGTCCTAGATAGCTCTATTTCAATGTTTTAAGCCCAAAAAGACTCGTTTAGCTATCTAATATTTATAAAACCTTAGGAAATAGTATATTTTAGTGTTATTGAACTCAATCATTTAAAAATTCTCTATTACCATTTTTAATTTCTAAAACTTTTTAGATATTCTTGGGCATGTATATCTCCTCAAATTCAAATTCTATTCCTCAATGTTACCCCAATCTTTATGAAACTCTATCCTAGCCTTACATGTGTGAAAACCAACAAGATGGAGGGCTGATATAGGCTCCATGGATTTATAAACTCACCATCACCACCAAAAAATATCTTAGCCTATGTTATTACCAAATTACCTTTTATACACTTTACTGACAAACTAAAAATATCTTCTAACTCTCTCCCAATTGATATTATCTATTATGAATTCATCTTCTAACTTCAAATTCTCTTTTTTTATTCCTTTCTCTAGCACAAACACCAACCATTTCAACCACCACACATCCTGTATTTTATACCTTTTCTTTGCCTTTATACCAATAGATAATCTTATTGATGTTTTAAAGAAACAAAAATGAATTAATCCTTATTGATTTGTAGGATTTCCTATTTCTCTCAAGCTTTGATAAATGTTTTTTTTTTGTCGTGTAAAAGCTTGTTGTAACCATTTATTTATATATTTTTATACAATATTTGTTACTTAGCATGGTTTTTGTGTTTATATGTTGATTATGTTATGTTCAAGTTAAGTTGAGGATTTTAGTCATTAAACCTTGATTTTAGTCCTTTAATGTTATGTTTAGTCCATTTTTACAATGATGTAGCTTGAAAATTTTGGATAAACTTTATTTTTAACATGTCTTGATTCAAGTATGTTTTTATAATATAATTTATGGTTGGAATATTTACAAGTCTTGGCATTTATAGTACTATTAGTGTTCTTGAGGGTTAATGAAGATTTTGTGGTTTTGATCAATTCAATAATAACATATTTTTTATTTCAATTATTATATAAATTTACCATAGAAAATGCTAGATAAAAACCATGTTAAATTTTTTAGAATATATATGAAATAAATTATGAACTTAATATGATCAAATTCATGAATCCATCCATAAATAAAGTCAATTTCATAAAGCCTTAGACATATGAAATTGAACCTTAATGTGGAATAGGATCTTCAATAATCATTATAAATGTGTAATTTTCTTACTATATGTCATTGAAAAGTTTAATACTTATTGAAAGAAGGAATTATCAACCAAGGTCTAAAATTTCATGGTTTTACTCTTTGAACCAAGACTCAATGGTACTTGTCGTACAACAAGAACAAGAATAAAGACCTCTTGATGATCTTCTCTTTGTATTCAATAAATGTTATGAAAGAATCACACCCAATTTATACTCTTTTTTATTCACGTATATGTGTGTATTGAGAGATAGAGAAGAAAAATAGAGTGTTTGACTCGCTTAATGAAACTAGTGTGGTTTTACATTTTAAATAGAGAATTATGGGTCTTGTCCCATTTCCTTCCTTATTTAAGTCTCATTTCAAAATAAGTTTTTCTATTTTTCTTTTTATTTCTTTTCCAATACATTAATTAAGCACATGTCATATTAATAAAATACACGTATATACCCTACCATCGAGAAACAGATAAAGAGTTAATTAAGAAAATATACTCACTTGAAATCTTATTATATAAATAACTTTGTGGTTAATCTTTATATCTAATTTTAATATGGATCATACATAAGTCTCTCATTACTTATAAAATAATAATATCCTTATCAATATTTAAAATATAAATATTAATAATATATATATATATATATACAATATAAAACACATTATAATATATATTTAAAATATAAAACACATTATTTACAAAATAATAATAATAATAGTAATAATAATAACCTCATAGAAAATAGTATAGACTTATGCCTATGAATATTTCATGATAAGTCTCTCATTACTTTAAAGACTTGGTTACAACCAATAGGCTTAGCCCCATGAGGTAATGGTACAATCCCAAACATTTTTTGAATTTCATGGAATTAATATCTTCCTTTATGGCATCATACCATCACATTGATTTCAAACTAATAATGGTATGTGAAAAGGTTTTGGGATCATCAACAACATAAATGTCACAGCCAAACTCTTAGAAGTACACATAATAGTCAATAAGTATAGCTAACCTTATTTTCCTATTAGATATTTTTAAAGCTATCACACCATCCTCTAAAATAGTTTTCTCTAAAGCTTGACGTTTAATAAATTTAGGAGTTTCCTGAATAATATGATCTACCAAATTTATATTAACATCCTATGGGCCCTCATTGACATATTTTCCAACGCTGAATAGACCTAGAAGTACATGGCAACAAAAGTTAATCTATCACATAAATTAGAAGCTTCTTATACAGAATGAGCAAGTATAGAAATTGGATCCCTGATCTAATCACTCCCATTGATTAATTCAACAAAATACCCACTAATGGTCCTAAGGTCAAGCTTCCTTTCATATGGATTCATAATTCTTACTTGATACATACGGCCCCAAACTTGCATATGTTTTAAACATGGCTTACAACCCTTGAAAAGCTCAAATAGTATCTTAGACATCACTTTAGTTGAAACGTGATTTAAAAAATATACCTTCATCTTATGTGCTGCATTCCACAATGATCTAGGAAGATTGGAGTTTCTAATCATACTCTACACCATATATAACAAAGTATGATTTCTTCCATTAGCTACTCCATTTTGATATGGTGAACCATTTATTTTATATTGGCAAACTATCTTATTCACACAAAGTAACTTTGAAAATGGGTCAGGTTCTTGTCCATCCTTAGTGTAATTTCCATAGTACTCTCTACCTCTATCAGACCTCATAATTTTAATTTATTGCATGTTTATTGTTAAGCAAGTAGGGATACTTGTACCGTGAATATTCATCAATAAATGAGATGAAATATTTCTTACTATGTTAGTCCATATTGGTCCTACAAATGTTGGTATGTATAATATCAAGTAATTAAAAATTCTGGTGTGTGTTCGCATGTGCTTATGTGTGTTTAGTTTAATAGTATTTAGTAGGGTACGATTAATAGAGTAAACACGACATACTTTTTGCAAGTATACACAGTCAACTCAAGTAGTAAGGAGATGAGAGGATATCGATCTCATAGGGATAAAGAGGAATGAAATATACTAGGTAAAGTTGAGTATCCTGTGAATATATGGATATGACTAAATGATGATAAGGTGATGTTGAAAATATAAGAAATAATTGAATACTCAAAGACTTAACACATTTAGTGCTCGTTTGGTATGGGGGTAATAGGGGTGGAAAAATTACCCCCATATTTTATATATCTTGTATAATTTATTTAAAATTAAATATTTTTATTCTAATAAATACCCATTTTAGATCTTAATTTGATCTAAAATGGGTATTTCATTAAAAATATATTTACTATTATTAAATACTTAATATAAGAGGTATAAAATAGAGGGGAAATTTTTCCACCCCTATTACCCCCATACCAAACAAGCCCTTAATGTAGGAAAGATGTTAGGGAACTTAGGAGGCAGATTCAAGAGAGGAGAGTTATTAACAGTAAATGTGTGTACCCTATGACAATTCATATCTTGTCAAGCTCGATGGATATTTATCCTCCTAGTCGCAATGGGTTTTACTTAATGATGAAACATGCTCTCAAGCCATCTCCATCATGGTACATGAGCCCTGGAAATGTCACGAAGTGAGGGTTGAAGGATTATTAACAAGGTTTCTTCACCTCTTAGTTCCAACCCTGTCACCATTTGTCGTTATAACTTTTGCACACTATCCAGTTAATACAGAATTTAGAGGGGTGCCTAATGTGGCCAACATTCAACATCTTGACAATTTTAGCTTAACAAAATGAAATATAATTAAGCTCAACAAGACTAGAAATGTTAACATTACAGCAACAAAAATTTCAAAATTTTCCTTTCACTAGAAGCTAGCTAATGCTAAACTTCTTCCAACTAACATAAAATAAAGAAGAGAAAGAAGGGACAGGACTAAGGAGATTACAGTAATCCAACCCTTATATAGCTTAATCACTCCTTTTACCTCTTTCAATGGAGTTCTACTAAGACTCTTCTCCTTTCTTCCCTCTCTCTACAACTCTTCCATTATCATTGTTATTTTTCTCTCTTTGTAGAGTCATTGATTTTTCTTCCTTAATCCCCTGATAATCCTCCATGCTTCAATCTTCGGGTACTTTTAAAGTACATCCATGTAAATAAAAATAAAGGTCCCCTAGCGTTGTAATGGTCGACTACACCCAAGTGTTAGGTGGTTCTACCCTATTGTTAGGTGGGAGTGTCTTATAGTGGTCCTTGGGTGAATGCTTCCAACTTAAGAAAAATCATGCGTGCTTCTTTTTTCAGCATATAGACCTATGATGGTGACTTGGTGATAGCTCATGTGGTCTAAGCTCGGTGAAGAGATTCTCTAAGACATTAGTGAGTCACCGTTGCTACACATGTCTTGAAAGTAGCCGAGTAAACACATTAAGCCTATAAATAGTCATAAGAGTGGGGAGTGCATGAGTTCATAGGATAAAAAAAAATTAGGCTAAACTCAAGTGAATCATACAAGATCTCAAAAGGATGAAAAATCATTTAGAATCACACCCTATAACTCTCTCATACAGAAAAATCATGAATATAATAATACTCACATGGTATTTTAATCAACTCAAATCCACTCATATACATTTTTTATTGGAACCTTTCTTAGACTTATTTATCAGTTTTCCTAATATATAATTTATACAAGTGCTAAAGTTAGTCAAAATCTAAACTAACAAGCACTCAATCATTTACTAATATCCTTATTTTTTCAATGGATATGACACCTAAAATTTATGCCAAAGCATCGATAATCCCTCATTCATAACACATATTTTTTAACCAATATTCAAAATCATTAAAACATTTTAATTATCATGCATTAAATCAAAAGATTTAAGATCTTCAGATAATGCACCATACGCAACATGTTTTGTTACATAAATAAAGTAATTGAATTGTCTTTTAAATCAAATAAGTATCCAAATGATACAAGTCTTGAAATAGAAATCAATTTTATATTAAAACTTGGAACAGAAAAGGTTTTCTACATCATTAATGCATGACTACTAGAGAGAACTTGCCTACATGAGTCTTTTCCATGAATAGCTTAATGTATCTTACTACCAATAATGATACTTTGTTCATTTCCCATTGGTTCCCTTATCCTTTCCATAACTTGTAAGGAATTATAAACATGGATTGTATAACATGAATCAACACACCAATTGTTATTATTTGTAACAATTGTCTGAGATTCAAAAAAACAATGCAAAGAGGTCACATTTATTAATAACCGACGCTTTGTAATCAGCACAATCATTCTTCATGTGTCCCTTCTTTTTAGAGAAGAAACACTTAAAATGATTCTTTATCTCACCATCGAGTGAAACTTTTCCTTTATCCTTTGCACCCATTTTCTTCTTCCTCTCCTTATTCTTTGTTTTCATCATAACAATCTCCCCATGATCCATCAAATTTCATTCATACTTTTGCACACCCATGGTCATTAATTCATTGATTGACCATTTCTCCATTTGTGCGTGGATGCATAATGCTAAACAAATGGCATTAAGCTAGCATTAGTGTTGAAGGTGGGGATTACTTCAACAAAACTCAAAAATGTAGAAAGGAGATGAGAAATATTCAAAAATTAAAACATGTATATGAGACCGACAAAGCCAAGGACTTGTATTAACCAACCAAGGTTACCACCCTTAGCATAAATGGTTTAATATTTTTGCAACAACTCAAACACTCACTGTAACACCTCCAAATTTACTACAGAAAAATTTCGTTTAAAATCAAAAGGTTTAGCGGGAGCAAAGGATAAAACCGTAAACTCGGGGGTATTACCGCCACACTTAGTACCAGACTAGTTCACTCCTACCGTTCCAATACTAAGTGCTAAGGCTATATCCGATCAACCTATAGCACAAAGTATCAAAAACGCAAGACAACATTTAAAATAAATCCTTAACAAGAGGTAAGTCAAACAAAAGTTAGAATACGATTTAGGATTACAACCCCAGAATATGTTTCTCAAAACAGGAATGTAATACAAAATACAGCTAAACAAAAACAAATCCCGAAGGATCAATATCCGGATTGCCTACTCACTCAAGTTAGGCCTTCCACCCCAAAACAGTATCCGATCTTAAACCTGCACAAGAGGTCTGCTCCCCACCATTGGTGGATCATCACAGGACTCATTCAACCAAGGTAGTATCAGTACGGGTCCAATACTTAATAAGTCCCACTACCCTATCTTATAGAAGAGATATCATCAAGTACATATTAAATCATGATACAATAAGTTGATACACTATTACGCATACTCAAAACCCACATCACAAGTCCTACCATACCCATATAGTAACATATGAAACATGTGTAACATCGTATTGAAACATATAAGGGTGTTATGACCAGAATGTAAAGTAACTCGTTATGCACATAAGCAGCATAGGGTAATACAGATAATAAAAGCCGGCTATGGTCCGAGTAGACTCATTCTTTAGATCTCTGGTAAATATAGTAGATTCACATCATAATCGTTATGAATCCATGAGGATGCGGGAACCCCACTATTATAGCCGGTGGATCGGTCACTTATAGGGCAGAATGCACCTAACCACTATTATATGCCAGCGGATCAGTCTCCAGGGCAGAACGCTCCTGGCCACTATTAAGCTGGTGGATCGGTCTGGTCCCAACTCTCATGGTGTTTCACTGTGATTATAACGTATCTTTCCATTATTTGTTTATAAGTCATTTCACACCATAATCTTTGTTAATCCATGCGAGTACGGGAACTCCATTATTATAGCCGGTGGATCGGTCACTTATAGGGCAGAACGCACCTAACCACTATTATATGCCGGTGGATCAGTCTCCAGGGCACCTCGGCACCTGGCCACTATTATGTCGGTGGATCGATCTGGCGCCGACTCTCATGGTGTTCCACTGTAAGTATATAGTATCTTTCCCATGATTTAATTACAACATACTGTTTGGTTTGTTGAGCTTGGGATCCCCCAGTATTATAGCTGGTGGATCGGTCACTTATAGGGCAGAACGCACCTAACCACTATTATACGCCGGTGGATCGGTCTCTAGGGCACCCCGGCACCTGGCCACTATTATGCCGGTGGATCGGTCTGGGCCTGGCTCAACAATCATACTCTTTAAGTAGTTAATGTCTTATTCATGTATTATTAAATAAGGTTCCACCCTTGACATTCATATCAACTACCCTCTACCTCTTCCCTTTGAGGAGGCCCGTCCCATATCCTGAGACTGTTCTCCCCTTCTCACGCCCGATGTCCATCCCCTCTTACTCTTACACATAAGGAAACGTAGTAAGGGCACACTCTCCCGAGAACGTGGGCTAACCCTAACACAATGATATCGGTCCAGCATGTCCTCACCCTTCTAGTGCTCCTCCTTGGAAAACCCTAATTTGGGCCTATATGGCCCAACTCTTTCTTACTCATCCTAACTTTACTTTGTTCCTTCTCTCGCATCCCGTCTCTACTAAGAAATTCCCAAAATATATCTCCTTGTTCCCCAACTCCACATGTGGCCGCCAAACCCTAGTTGGCCACACCAAACCCTAGCACTTTACTTCCTCTCCAAGTAACCTCCCCTCTTTGCCCCAAAACCTCTTCTCTCATTTAGAAGCCCATACTCATCCCTCATACAAGTGGACTCTCACTCTCAACCCCATACTCCATCCCTCCTTGATCATTTTTACCCTTGTACCCTTCAAATTGCTCATTTCCTCCCAAAAACCCTAATTGGGTTCCCCAGACACCCTTACATCGACCCACGTAAAACTCGGCACCCAAGTCTCCAATGGGTCCATAACTTTGACATTATTTTATTCATTTCCTAAATCAACTTCTCTCACGTAAGATTCATTCTCATGCATAACTTATGCACTCCATGCAGACTCTCCAGCCTCCACCGATACCAGAAACCCTAATGAGGTCGCTTATGCACCAACTCACGTACTATTCTTCATAACAAGTTTCTAATCACTCCAAGACTCTCCCAAGCTCTTACTCACCACCCAAATCAACTTTTCACACGTGAGGATCATGCCCATGCAAGGTCTAATTCCCCCATGCAAACTTCCCAAACGTCCACTTCCCCGTTGTTCTTTTATTATCATTTCATGCTACCCAAAACCCTATCATGCAGGTCCTAGAGGGCCAAAACAAGTCACATCATCAACATCAACACCAAACATGGAACATGTCATACACGTATAATACAAGACACACACAACATACCTCATGATCCACGATGCGCTACACAAAACAAGTTATTCATAACACATGCATAATACACATCAACATGGCATGCTCATCATTCACCCACACATTACATCACACATAGCACAAGGCCATAGCTTCGTCCTTACTAAACACCCATAAGTAGAGGTAAGTAGAGACTTACGTGGATCCGAAGCTAGCTAAGCGAGATAAGAGGGAGAGATATCACTAGCACGTGGATCCACGAGAAAGCTTTCCTAGATCCGATAGAAATCAAAAAACTAAATTAGAAACTATCCTATCAATCAATAATTTGCATACTCTAATTAAATAAACACAAACAACCCAAATGATCTTTCTTAGAAAATGTGACCAAAACTTAGAACTTAAAAGCATAGCTTTATTAAGATTTAAGGTTAAAACTAAATCAAAACAGATTAATACAAATATCACTTGGGACATTTCAACTTAATTTGGAAAGCCTGAGAAAGAATAATCGATCCTAAGTTAATTTATCGAAAATAACTTATTTATTAGGTTTTACAACTAAATAGGTAACCTAACCATTTACATAGAACCAAATCCAAACCGATTCGGTTAAAATAGAATTTAAATGATTTAAAACCCAAAGATAGACTTCGATTAGATAAAATACACATAGCAAAATCAATTTTATAAAATCAACCCTGAAAATTAGGGTTTTAAAGCCCACGACACAAACTCAAGTAATTCAATTTAAAGGTATTAGAAAGAAATTAATACCATTTCAACTATTTCTATACATTCAATTTTAGAAAATAACAATACAAGTAATCGATTTCATAATTTCACTTGAAATTTAGGGTTTTCGGCCTGAAAATACAATTCGTTAAAATTCTATAAATTTAATCAAATTGAATGTTTGGAAATACAATTAAACACATTTTATAACATATCAATTAATCAATTGCTCAAAACTAGTAAAAGAAA
Source organism: Tamarix austromongolica (assembly GCA_039764185.1). NCBI lineage: Eukaryota > Viridiplantae > Streptophyta > Magnoliopsida > Caryophyllales > Tamaricaceae > Tamarix > Tamarix austromongolica. The sequence continues at coordinate 19,857,951 of CM077808.1, read as the reverse complement.
TACACAATTTAGCACAATTAGGGTTTTTGAGCCCGGAATGCAAATCCGATCAATTCTTGCCAAAACATATCAATTGACGGTTCGAAAATGTAATTAAACATATTCTAATGTAATTTATATAGTCAATTGAATAAAATAACCCGATTACCCAAACCAATTCAAACCCGCGTGAATTTTGACCTAAAAATCCAATTCTGATCAATTACGCACAACTTTCCCTAATCAACACTTCCAATATAAAATTAAATGTATTTTAAACGATATTATAAAATCAATTGAGCGGAACAGCTCAATTATACGACCCAATTTCATTACACCCAAAAATTGACCTAGGAATCAAATTTCGATAAAACCTGCATAAATTTCTCAAATTGACAGTTCCAAAATGAAATTGGATACATTTTAAAATATATTTTATAATCAATTTATTAAAAATAGCTAAAATGGGCGAATCCGAAAAATTCGGGCATAACCCGGCAAAAATCCAATTTTTCCGAAATTCTAACGCAACCATACAATTAACCTATCCAAGTTATTCTTACCGCACATATATACACAATCAAATAATCAATTTAGCTTTTTATAAGCTAATTCATACCCAATTAATCAAAACAAGGATTAGGTCTTTTCAGAAATTATACCAACGAAATCAACACAAATCGGGACAAGAAAATGCCGGAGAAGCTTCGTCGGGGAACTACGGTGGCTCGTCGGTGGTCAGGCGGTGGCGCGAGCTGCATGGCCTGCTGCTGCTGCTGTCGTCGCCCGCTGTTGCGCTGCTGCGTGGGCTGCTCTCGCGCGGCTGATGTTGCGGCTGTAGCTTGCTGCAGCGTCGTCGCTCGCGTCTCCCGTCGCAACTAGTTGGTCCGCGGCGGCTGGCAAGGGAGCAAGGAGGAGGAGAGTGGCGAGGGAGGTCGGCTAGTGTTAGGGTTGCAGAACAGGGGCGCACGGGAGAGATGAGGGAAAAGAAAAAGGGGAAGGGGGCACCGGTCAGGGCTGGGGTTTTTTTTTTTTACAAAAACCCATAAAATAAAATACAAAAGTTTTAAAATTATTACTAGAAGATTTTATTTAAAATTTATTCAACAAAAATTATTTCGAAATGATCCGAACGCTTATAATAAATAAATAAAAAGCTGTATAGAGAATTTTGAAAGTATTTCGGAAGAATTTACCAACGACCGTAAAAATTTATATTATTTACGGAAATACATTATAAGACCCTGAAATAATATTTAAAAACCTACAATAAAATATTTAAGTCAAATTCTAATAAATCAAAACTAATTTTAATAATTTACGAAATTGATTTACCGTAAACTAAAAAGCGTAGAACGGAAGAAAATTAATTTCAAAAAGAAATTCTTAAATAAGTGTCGAAAATATTACATTCAATTAACTAAAACGTCGATAAAATATTACTTCCCAAAAATGATTAGTTACATTCAATTATGAATTCAAAATCGTCGATAAATCCATAAAATGAATAAAAGTTAAAATAATTAATTGTTTACATCGAAGTATGCTAATAAAATCATTAAACTTAATAAATCTGGATTTTAAAAATACGGGGTATTACATCACTACCCCCTTAAAAAGGAACTTCATCCCCGAAGTTCGGGAAAACCTAAGTAGTGGAAACTTGACAAAATAATTGAATAAAACATTGATCGCAATAAATAAGTTAAGAGTAAATCCGAAGAAAAGTAAAACGACGTTTACGAAACCAAACCAAACAACGTTGAATCAAAACAAGGCATAGGAAGTAAAATCAAAGAAGGAGAATTGATATTTAGTAGATCAAATACAATGGAATTCAAATACAGAAGAATTACATACTTAAAGTCAAAACAATTTACAAACGTATTATTCTTTAAAATAAGGTCTTACAAAAGAATAACAAAAGTATAACATGAAGTTCAAATAGAATAAAGGAACGAAAACTCTAAAGATTACACAACTCTAATAACACCACTAATACATAATATGCACATAAAACTTTATACAATGAGTTATCTTTATAACATCGTTCAAGAAAACAAGGCTAACACTTGGCTCAACGACTCATAAAATGTCCTCTTACACATCAACCACACATACCTAAGTCAAAGGATATTCTTAACCCAAAACACTTTACTAACAAGCTCTCTAATCTACGCTTTAACCATGATAGTCTAAACACTTAAATTTAAAAATGCTACTACTATAGCAACTACAGCATTCGAGCCCACAATTTTTATTTATCTGCTATTCATTAATAGTTCTCCTCATACAAGACAAAACTTAATACACTATCACTCACGAGCGACCAGAAAAGAAAATATGCCTAATTTACGAGGAAGGATCTTCATACATTAATACTAAAATTACTAACACAAATAAAAAACGAAAACAACCTGTGATAGAATGATAGTCGATGGAAACTAGATATAAACCCATAATGAAAGTTATACTGCATCATTAAAATCACTGGGGTAAATTAGGCACCCTACACCGTGATTATAAAAACAAACACCTCTATCTAAACTTCAACCTTATCATTATCACAATTCTAGGTTTCTCCCAATTGAAATGATACATCTACTTAAACATCACTATTAGGGTTACAAACCTAAATTTCTTACAACTCCAAAAAGTGAAACTACTCAACCAAAATATATTACAGTTTATATCACATCATACTACATCTGACAAGGTATACATTAAGGTTTTTAATCCACTAAGCCTGCAAGACTAGGGTTAACCTAGTGGGGTCACTACCCCCTTAAGAGCAAACTAATTACAAAACCATAATAATCACAACATATAAAATACAGAGTTAACACAAATCGGACACGTAAAATAACAAATGATCATATACAAGGACATAATTACAACAAAAAATCACAAGGCCACTTACACTACCCAATCACACTATCCTCACAAGCTAATCCGGATAAAAAAAAATCACTTGAAAGAAGTTAAAATACATTTCCGGTTAAAACATTTAGGATCGTGAGAATCGAATCTCTAACCGAAACCCAATTCTCAACAACCAAAAGCTCTGATACCAACTTGTAACACCCCCAAATTTACTACAGAAAAATTTCTTTTAAAATCAAAAGGTTTAGCGGGAGCAAAGGATAAAACCGTAAACTCGGGGGTATTACCGCCACACTTAGTACCAGACTGGTTCACTCCTACCGTTCCAGTACTAAGTGTTAAGGCTATATCCGATCAACCTTTAGTACAAAGTATCAAAAACGCAAGACAACATTTAAAATAAATCCTTAACAAGAGGTAAGTCAAACAAAAGTTAGAATACGATTTAGGATTACAACCCGAGAATATGTTTCTCAAAACAGGAATGTAATACAAAATATAGCTAAACAAAAACAAATCCCGAAGGATCAATATCCGGATTGCCTACTCACCCAAGTCAGGCCTTCCACCCCAAAATAGTATCCGATCTTAAACCTGCACAAGAGGTCTGCTTCCCACCATTGGTGGATCATCACAGAACCCATTCAACCAAGGTAGTATCAGTACGGCTCCAATACTGAGTAAGTCCCACTACCCTATATTATAGGAGAGATATCATCAAGTGCATATTAAATCATGATACAATACGTTGATACACTATTACGCATACTCAAAACCCACATCACAAGTCCTACCATACCCATATAGTAACATATGAAACATGTGTAACATCGTATTTGAACATAAAAGGGTGTTATGACCAGAATGTAAAGTAACTCATTATGCACATAAGCAGCATGGGGTAATACAGATAATAAAAGCCGTCTATGGTCCGAGTAGACTCATTCTTTAGATCTTTGGTAAATATAGTAGATTCACGTCATAATCGTTATGAATCCATGAGGATGCGGGAACCCCACTATTATAGCCGGTGGATCGGTCACTTATAGGGCAGAACGCACCTAACCACTATTATATGCTGGTGGATCGGTCTCCAGGGCAGAACGCTCCCAGCCACTATTATGCCGGTGGATCGGTCTGGTCTCAACTCTCATGGTGTTTCACTGTGATTATAACGTATCTTTCCATTATTTGTTTATAAGTCATTTCACACCATAATCTTTGTTAATCCATGCGAGTACGGGAACCCCACTATTATAGCCGGTGGATCGATCACTTATAAGGCAGAACGCACCTAACCACTATTATATGCCGGTGGATCGGTCTCCAAGGCACCCCGGCACCTGGCCACTATTATGCCGGTGGATCGATCTGGCGCCGACTCTCATGGTGTTCCACTGTAAGTATATAGTATCTTTCCCATGATTTAATTACAACATACTGTTTGGTTTGTTGAGCTCGGGATCCCCCACTATTATAGTCGGTGGATCGGTCACTTATAGGGCAGAACTCACCTAACCACAAGTATACGCCGGTGGATCGGTCTCCAGGGCACCCCGGCACCTGGCCACTATTATGCCGGTGGATCGGTCTAGGCCTGGCTCAACAATCTTACTCTTTAAGTAGTTAATGTCTTATTCATGTATTATTAAATAAGGTTCCACCCTTGACATGCATATCAACTACCCTCTACCTGTTCCCTTTGAGGAGGCCCGTCCCATATCTTGAGACTGTTCTCCCCTTCTCACGCCCCATGTCCATCCCCTCTTACTCTTACACATAAGGAAACGTAGTAAGGGCACACTCTCCCGAGAATGTGGGCTAACCCTAACACAACGATATCGGTCCAGCATGTCCTCACCCTTCTAGTGCTCCTCCTTGGAAAACCCTAATTTGGGCCTATATGGCCCAACTCTTTCTTACTCATCCTAACTTTACTTTGTTCCTTCTCTCGTATCCCGTCTCTACTAAGAAATTCCCAAAATATATCTCCTTGTTCCCCAACTCCACATGTGGCCGCCAAACCCTAGTTGGCCACACCAAACCCTAGCACTTTACTTCCTCTCCAAGTAACCTCCCCTCTTTGCCCCAAAACCTCTTCTCTCATTTAGAAGCCCATACTCATCCCTCATACAAGTGGACTCTCACTCTCAACCCCATACTCCATCCCTCCTTGATCATTTTTACCCTTGTACCCTTCAAATTGCTCATTTCCTCCCAAAAACCCTAATTGGGTTCCCCAGACACCCTTACATCGACCCACGTAAAACTCGGCACCCAAGTCTCCAATGGGTCCATAACTTTGACATTATTTTATTCACTTCCTAAATCAACTTCTCTCACGTAAAATTCATTCTCATGCATAACTTAAGCACTCCATGCAGACTCTTCAGCCTCCACCTATACCAGAAACCCTAATGAGGTCGCTTATGCACCAACTCACGTACTATTCTTCATAACAAGTTTCTAATCACTCCAAGACTCTCCCAAGCTCTTACTTACAACCCAAATCAACTTTTCACACGTGAGGATCATGCCCATGCAAGGTCTATTTCCCCCATGCAAACTTCCCAAACGTCCACTTCCCCGTTGTTCTTTTATTATCATTTCATGCTACCCAAAACCCTATCCTGCATGTCCTAGAGGGCCATAACATGTCACATCATCAACATCAACACCAAACATGGAACATGTCATACACGTATAATACAAGACACACACAAAATACCTCATGATCCACGCTGCGCTACACAAAACAAGTTATTCATAACACATGCATAATACACATCAACATGGCATGCACATCATTCACCCACACATTACATCACACATAGCACAAGGCCTTAGCTTCGTCCTTACTAAACACCCATAAGTAGAGGTAAGTAGAGACTTACCTGGATCCGAAGCTAGCTAAGCGAGATAAGAGGGAGAGAGATCAGTAGCTCGTGGATCCACGAGAAAGCTTTCCTCGATCCAATAGAAATCGAAAAACTAAATTAGAAATTATCCTATCAATCAATAATTCACATACTCTAATTAAATAAACATAAACAACTCAAATGATCTTTCTTAGAAAATGTGACCAAAACTTAGAACTTAAAAGCATAGCTTTATTAAGATTCAAGGTTAAAACTAAATCAAAATGGATTAATACAAATATCACTTGGGACATTTCAACTTAATTTGGAAAGCCTGAGAAAGAATAATCGATCATAAGTTAATTTATCAAAAATAACTTATTTATTATTTTTTACAACTAAATAGGTAACCTAACCATTTACATAGAACCAAATCCAAACCGATTCGGTTAAAATAGAATTTAAATGATTTAAAACCCAAAGATAGAATTCGATTAGATAAAATACACATAGCAAAATCAATTTTATAAAATCAACCCTGAAAATTAGGGTTTTAAAGCCCACGACACAAACTCAAGTAATTCAATTTAAAGGTATTAGAAAGAAATTAATACCATTTCAACTATTTCTATACATTCAATTTTAGAAAATAACAATACAAGTAATCGATTTCATAATTTCACTTGAAATTTAGGGTTTTCGGCCTGAAAATACAATTCGTTAAAATTCTATAAATTTAATCAAATTGAATGTTTGGAAATACAATTAAACACATTTTATAACATATCAATTAATCAATTGCTCAAAACTAGTAAAAGAAATACACAATTTAGCACAATTAGGGTTTTTGAGCCCGGAATGCAAATCCGATCAATTCTTGCCAAAACATATCAATTGACGGTTCGAAAATGTAATTAAACATATTCTAATGTAATTTTTATAGTCAATTGAATAAAATAACTCGATTACCCAAACCAATTCAAACCCATGGGAGTTTTGACCTAAAAATCCAATTCCGATCAATTACCCACAACTTTCCCAAATCCACACTTCCAATATAAAATTAAATACATTTTGAACCATATTATAAAATCAATTGAGCGGAACGGCTCAATTATACGACCCAATTTCATTACACCCAAAAATTGACTTAGGAATCAAATTCCGATAAAACCTGCATAAATTTCTCAAATTGACGGTTCCAAAATGACATTGGATACATTTTTAAAAATATTGTATAATCAATTTATTAAAAATAGCTAAAACGGGCGAATCCGAAAAATTTGGGCATAACCCGGCCAAAAATCCAAATTTTCCAAAATTCTAACACAACCATACAATTAACCTATCCAAATCATTCTTACAGCACATATATACACAATCAAACAATCAATTTAGCTTTTTATAAGCTAATTCATACCCAATTAATCAAAACAAGGATTAGAGTTTTTCGAAAATTATATCAACGAAATCAACACAAATCGGGACAAGAAAATGCCGAAGAAGCTTCGTCGGGGAACGACGGTGGCTTGCCGGTGGTCAATAGGGCTCACCGGTGGTCAGGCGGTGGCGCGAGCTGCGTGGCCTACTGCTGCTGCTGTCGTCGCCCGCTGTTGCGCTGCTGCGTGGGCTGCTGTCGCTCGGCTGATGTTGCGGCTGTAGCTTGCTGCAGCGTCGTCGCTCGCGTCACCCATCGCAGCTGGTTGGTCGGCGGCGGCTGGCGAGGGAGCAGGGAGGAGGAGAGAGGCGAGGGAGGTCGGCTAGGGTTAAGGTTGCAGAATAGGGGCGCACGGGAGAGAAGAGGGAAAAGAAAAAGGGGAAGGGGGCACCGGTCAGAGCGGGGGTTTTTTTTTACAAATACCCATAAAATAAAATACTAACGTTTTAAAATTATTACCGGAAGATTTTATTTAAAATTTATTAAACAAAAATTATTTCAAAATGATCCGAACGCTTAAAATAAATAAATAAAAAGCTGTATAAAGAATTTTGAAAGTATTTTTGGAAGAATTTACCAACGACCGTAAAAATTTATATTATTTACGGAAATACATTATAAGACCCTGAAATAATATTTAAAAACCTACAATAAAATATTTAAGTCAAATTCCAATAAATCAAAACTAATTTTAATAATTTCCGAAATCGGTTTTCTGCAAACTAAAAAGCGTAGAACAGAAGAAAATTAATTTCAAACAGAAATTCATAAATAAGTGCCGAAAATATTACATTCAATTAACTAAAACGTCGATAAAATATTACTTCCCGAAAATGATTAGTTACATTCAATTATGAATTCAAAATCGTCGATAAATCCATAAAACGAATCGAAATTAAAATAATTAATTGTTTACATCAAAGTATGCTAATAAAATCATTAAACTTAATAAATCTAGATTTTAAAAATACGGGGTATTACTCTTACTACACTTGAGAGTGTTAAACTAAAGATAGTTTTTCTAACCATGATAATTTGCCTTTCTTTCAAACTTAACAATCATTTTAACTTGGGGTTGACCCATGTTATAAATGTTTTTGACCATCCAAGTTATTCTTAGTGCATCCTCACATATAGTTTATGGCTAACAAGGTTAGCTAGGAGTACACAACTCTAATCAACTAGAGCTGATTGTGTTTCAAAATAACAATAGCCCCCCATCACTAGTTTATTGACATTACACCCTAATAAAAGCGTTATAATACATAGATTACACATTAGGAAAGTTAAGGAACATACTTTAGGTAATCTTCGCTAAATAAGATAAATGAACAAGGTCATCTACTCGGTTGAGGTTGCTCAATAATTTGTCAGGTAGGATGGTTTCTTATCCTCAATTTAAGCCTATTTGTGAGGACAATGATCTTTCCATATTGATATTACTTATTCCTTTAATTCTTTCACATATGTTGGAGAGCCATGCAGGTCTTTTTCGTCAAAGATAGGTGGCATATAGAGGTGGGTAAAGGCAGACATGTGGATGACTTTATAGAGCCAAATTTTGAGCTATATTTGAGTCATGTAAGGTGGGTGTTTGGGTGGGCCACGTAGTAGCTATTATGAGCCATAATTACCTGAGGTGGTAGAGTTTACATGGTTTCTAGATAATATAGATATTTATTGACCCAAATGAGAAGAGTTTTGAACTCCTAAACTTTTTAAAAATTAATAAGTAGATTATTTTTTGTTTGGAAAGATTGAGATGCTCCTAAATAATCCTCTACCTCTTGAAAATTGACCTCCTCATCTTCATAAGGTGTTTCATGAAGGTAAGGAATTAAGTCTCCTACATTAAATGTAGAGGAAAAATTTCTCATGTCATGTGCAAGCTCAAGTCGATAAGCATTGTTACCTATTCTTTCAAGGACTTTGAAAGGTCCATTGCTTCAGAGCATGAGTTTTCTTTATTATGGAAGCTTTTCCTTTAAAAAATGCTAACAAACTAGATCCCCTAGCTCAAAAACTTATTCTTTTTTATTTTTGTTGGCCTTTTTTTTATTCATGTCATTAAATATTTCTATTTAGGCCTTACCTTGTTCATGCAATTTTTTGAATTATATGGCTCATTCCTTTGCCTCAAAATTAATCTATGCAGATATGGCTGGTGGAATGTGGTCAATGGGGGGTGGTGGGGTTTGCCCCATACACCACTTCAAAAGGTGAATTTTCGGTGGCATCTATGAGAATGCGATTGTAAGTGAACTCTGTGTGACTCAACTTGATATCCTGATCTTTTGAGGACTTTTGGACCATATTCCTCAAAAGCAATGTGATCGTGTGGTTAGTGAATTATTTTTTTCACTCCATTTGTAGATGGTAGAAGGTGCTAAAAGAAATTTTAGTACCGAGTAAACTTCTTAGTATCGAGTAAACTTCATGAGGTTTTCTAGAAATAGCTAAAGAATTTGGTATCTCTATCGGAGACAATCATTTTTAGGATACCATGTAACCTAACTATTTGTTTAAGGTAGAGATAAGCTAGGTAAGAGGCACCATCTATCTTATAACATGGGAAAAAAAAGAGCCATCTTAGAGAACCAATCTACCACCATGTCGGAATCATGTTGACTTTGAGTCTTAGGTAGAGACACTATGAAATCCACTCTCACATGATTTCAAGGATGGTAGGGAATAGGCAAAGGTGTATAGAGTCCTTGGTAGAGGGGACTCTTAGACATTTGACATGTTGAACACTTGGCCATGAGGGATTGTACATCTCCCACTATGCGAGGCCAAAAGAAATAATCTGAGATTACATCATAAGTTTTTTTTTTATGCTAAAATGTCTTGACAAACCTCCTCCATGCACTTCTCAAATGAGCAATTTCTCTATGTCCTCGAGGAACACTTTGGGATGCATAGCTTGTTTCCCTTGAAGAGAAATCTTTCCTACACTAGATATGGCCCTCAAGGCTTACCTTGTTCCTCCATGTAGCTAGAAAAGTCTTATTCATGTTTTTAAAACTCATTAAGACACCTAAACCCTAGGAATCAAGATTCTAGTAATGAAAACATACAATATGTTCTTGAGAGGGAATTGGCCACAACATATTTCTTGCCACTCTTACACTTTACTACAAAGGAAAAAGATTACAAAAATTATACCCACCTAACATGCCTAGAATAGATTTTATGCTTCCTATTTACATATTTGAGGGAATGATGATCATTATGCAATACAGATTGTGATGGTCATAGATACTGTGACCTATGATATAAAGCTCTCACTATGGCATAAAACTCTTTGTCATATGTTTTTTAGTTAAATTGTGAGCCATTAATCATCTCACTAAAAAAGGTCATGAGTCTCCCTTCTTGCAACAAAAAAGCCCTAATTCTAACTCCATTGGCATCATAATCAACCTCGAATACTTTATCAAAGTTGGTTAGGCGTAAGATGGGAGCCTCCCTTCACCTGCGTTTGATTAGGTCAAATGATTCTTGTATGGTTTAGATGCTTGGTGATAAGTGCTAGAACCATGCTAAATCCTTTAATGAACCTCCTATGGAAAGAGGTAAGTCTATGAAATGAGTGATGGATGTGGGTGTAGGCGATGCCTTTATTTCCTCTACCTTTGGCTCATCCGTGGAGATTCCACTTTCGGATACAACTAACCCTAAAAAGGTGACTCTGAGCATACAGAAGTCACATTTTTCTAGTTTCCCATACAACTTGTTATTCCTAAGGGATAAGAATACAAATATTAAGTGCCTTACATGATCATCTTGAGAGAGGAATATACAAGAATATCATCACAATATACAACTACAAATTTTAAAATAAAAGGTCGAAGGATTTTTTACTTGAGTCTCATGAAGGTGCTTGTTACGTTAGAGAGCCCAAAGAGTATGACTAGCCACTCATAGAGTCCTCCTTTAGTCTTGAAGGAAGTCTTCCATTCATCTTCTTCCTTCATCCAAATTTGGTAGCACACACTCCTCAAATCAATTTTGGAAAAGATACTAGCCTTGTGTAAGAAATCCAACATATCATCAATCCTAGGTATGGGGTAGCTATACTTGATAGTAATGTTGTTGATAGCTTTACTATCCACACACATGCACATTATTCCAACTTTCGTGGGCACCAAGAGTGATGAAACTACACAGGGACTAAGAGATTTCCTTATGAAACCCTTTTGTAACAACTCCTAAACTTGCCTTTGGAGTTCCATGGCTTCTTTAGGGTTACACCTATAAGTCGACTTGATTGGAAATGTATCACCGGGATTAAAATCTATTTGGTACTCTGTACTCCTTATAGGAGGCAATTCACTAGGTAGGTCGAGGGTCAAGTTATTATTTCTTCTTATTAGCTTCAAGTAGAAACAATAAATACAAGGCATTCCTTTTCCCTATGGCCCTTTCCACATCCTTCCCATAAACAAACAAGGCTTTCTAACCCTTATTGTCCCCCCGATAAATGAGGACCAATAACTAAGAGATGTAGGTACAATATTTTTTCTAGCATACACCAAGCTATATGTATTTCTCCTACCATCATATTTTATATCCCTATCAAATTTCCATGGCATACCTAATAACAAATGACATGCATCCATGGTAATTACATCAAAAGCAACATTATCTTGGTAGGTTTTTCCTATAGAGAAAGGCATGTCCATTTACATAGTAACTTTAACCATGGAACCATTATTTAGCCATTTTAATTTGTATGGCTTAGCCAGCTATTAAGTTATCAAGTTTAGTTTCTCCACTAAGGTGTTGGAAGCTACATTAGCACAACTTCCCCCATCCACAATGAGGGAACATACTTTACTAATTATGGTACATTTGGTATGGAATATGTTCTTTCTTTGGGAATCTTTTTCAATGGCCTCTCTAGTTTGCAAGAATCTTCTCACAATTAGAGAATCCCCGACAACCGTTATCACCTCTTCTATTTTGGTTCCTCCTTCTATGGTTGCTTGGGCCTTAGATGCATCCTCCTCCATTTCAGCCTCCTCTAGGTTTTTCAAGCTCATGACTTTGTTGTTTGGACGTTTGTTTTGATTTTGTCTAATTCCTTAGCACTTAAAGAAATGCAAACCCTTGGTTTGACTAGCCTCAACCACTTCTAACTTCCCCTTCCCTTTAACATCAAAAGCTTTGATGTTAGGGTTAGCTTATGGTATCTCCTTAGAAGGGTAATTATTTGGCCTCAAGCCTCCAACCCTCTAACCCCTCTTCTCTTTTTTGTGTTTCTCTACTTTTATGGCCAAGTGAAACAACTCATATAAGGTATAGTATTCGTATAGTTCCACCTTTCTAGCAATGATTCCCCTCAACCATCCTATGAACTAAGACATGGTATGTTCTTCTAACTCCTCCAACCCAAGCTTCATGATAAGTCTTTCAAACTCCGAAATATATTCTTCCACACTCAAAGTCCCTTGTCTTAAGGAATACATTTTGTTGTAACGATCTTGAGTATAAGAAAGTGCCAAAAACCTTTCCCTCATCAAACTCTTAATCATCACTCAACTACTCACCCTAGATTTACTATTTTGCTCTCGATTTTGCACCAAATTCCCCCACCATAAAGAACCATGTACCTCGAGCTTTGAGAATGCAACCTTGAAAGATCTTCCATCATACAAAACCCTTGCTTCAAACAACTGGTTACACCTCATCTCCCACTCCAAAACCTCCTCCGGATTACAGGATACATCAAATTCATGGACTTCTAACATGACATGACTAAGACGATACCTCTTTCCTAGACTTCTCCTTCAAAAGAACCTAGGGTAATTGCTAGAATATGAGCTACAATTGGTTAGCTCATCCACTATACCATTGGTCCTTTCCTCTCCTTTAGGTGTGGGACTTCTTTCTCGCCGAGGGTTAGCATTAGGTACAAATGACTCAACCATACATAGTACTTTCCTCATGTCCGTTGATAATGCCTTGATGCCCCTACCCTTCTTAAGTTGTGAGCCTATTCAAGACTCAACCTCATAAAATATTTTGGTTCTTCATGTGTGAAGCTCGGATTACACACAAAAAGTGAATACACAAGAGAGGAATGCAAGGTGAAGTATGATGTGAAAACAAGTTCAAAAGTATGACAAAAACATTAAGTGATAAAAAGAGAGAAAGAGAAAAAAAATTATGGATGATTGATGATGGTTAATTTAAAAGGATGAGATGGTAAAGAGGAGAATATAGAATCAAAAATTTACTAACCTTGAGCTTTGATACTAAATTGATGCATACTGCTAAACAAATGGCATTAAGCTAAGCATTAGTGTTGAAAGTGGGGTTTACTTCACCAAAACTCAAAAATGTAGAAAAGGCATGAGAAATATTCAAGAAATAAAACTTGGATTTGAGACCTACAAACCTAAGGACTTGAATTAACAAACCAAGGTTACCACCCTTAGCATAAATGGTGCAAAATTTTTATAATAGCTCAAACACTTCCCACACTAGTGAGTGTCAAACTTAAGATAGTTTTTATAGCCAAGAAAATCTTCCTTTCTTGAAAACTTTAAAATCCTTTTAAATAAGCAAGGTTGTCGACCCAATTTACAAATATTTCTAACCATGTAGGTTAGTCTTAGTACATCCTCGCCTATAGTTTAAGGCTACCAAGGTTAATTAGGATTACTCAACTCAAATTATCTAGAGCTAATTGTGTGTCAAAATAACTATATCTCCCTATCACTATTTGATTGAAATTACACACTAAGAAAACTTTTAGGATACATATATTGCACATTAGTAAAGTTAAGCAACATACTTTAGGAAAACTTAGCTAAATAAGGTAAATGAATAAGGTGGTCTACTTAGTTGAGGCTGCTTGATAATCTGTTGACTATGATGGTTGCTTTTCCTCAATTTAATCCTTTTTAAAGGACCTTAATATTCCTATAATGATATTCCAAGGCCCTTAATTCCTGTACAAATATTGGAGAAGCATGCGGGTCTTGTTCATCCAAGATAGGTGGGTGAAGGTGGAGATGTAGGCAATTTTATGGATCTATATTTGAATAGTGTAAGGAAGGTGTTTGGTGAGCCATGTTTACATGAGGTGGTGAAGTTTTCATACCTTGGATGGATGCCATATAATCTAGCTATTTATTTACTCAAATAAGAGGATTTTTGAAATCCTCAATTTTGGGAAAATTAGTAAGTAGATTATCTTTGGTTTGTGAAGAATGGGATGCTCCTACATCATGTGTTATTTGTGAATTTGAATGGTGTGTATTCCTTTGGGAGTGTATTTAAGATGAAGTGAACCAATTAGGCACAAAATATATCAACCTTTAGGAAATTTGTGTTATGTTGCTACATCCTTCATCTTTGTGATATACTCACGCACACCCTTAATTGAAATGGGATTCAATGAAAAATTCATTATGAAGGTACTAGCTAAGGCATTTTCCAAATAGATGAAATTTTCATTGATGGCCTTAAGCAAGTCATTGAAAACTTTATGATGATCAACTCAACCTCTAGTGGAAGAATATCTCTTAGTTGTTATGTGCATGTAGCTTATGTAATTAGCCTTCACCCATCGCTCATGTACAACCTTTTCATAATTGATGCTTTATTCAGTTATCATAGGATTTGGATACTCAATACTCTCCTTCTAAACCTTATTGTTGCACCATTTCAACTCAAGTGCCTCAACATTAAGATGAGACATCAAATTTAAACTAGGAGAGTTTATTACAAAATTTAAACACACATATATTCTTGTGATCAATTTGAAGCCAAAAAACCTATATACATGATCTAGAAATGTATAGCATATCAAAATGAAACTAGTATGAATTCAAAGACATTAAAAGTACTTATGGTCTGAATAATTAATTAAAATAGATTCATGCATCTCAATATTAAAACTATTAAGTCATCCCATAACCATCAATTTCTCTTGGCAAATTGATACTAATGACTTAATACAGTAATCTAATACACTTTGCATATGCTGATAAATGATTTTGTGGGACTATAGCTATTATATATATGTAATACATCCTAACTAGTATCATGTAATCTAGATGTGATAAAGAAAACAAAAAAAAGCATGATTTTCCATCATTAGGATTTTTATGGCTAAATCATGATCACTTTAATCATGTTAATCACATATGAGTACATAATTTATGTAATTGAAAATTCTCTAAACATGACCTTAATTTGCATGGGAACATAACAATGAGAGAAAGAAAAATAATCAAATGAAAAATCCATCAATATTTGGTGCCCATATTTGACAACATGATCATGTTGAAAATCATGGGGCACCCGCGTTAATAAAACTTGCCCATGTTTTTCTAAAATTCAAGGATTTCAAAGACCTAGATAAAAAACATGACCCCCACTCGGTGGGTAAAAACACAAACATTATTTATTTCAAAACTTGTAGTTTTTTTAATATTTTTCTTAATGAAAAAAAAATTCATACAATCAACACCAATGATTAATCCAATCAAGACAAGGACATTATACACTCTAATACAAAAATGTTGACTATATATGACATGAATAATGAACTTAATATGATCAATTTCAAGAATTCATCCATAAATCAAGTCAACTTTATAAAACCCTAGAATTTTCAATAATCATTTTACAAAGTATAGTTTCTTACCTCCAACCATTTATAAGATTAATATGTACTTAAAACTAAGAATTATCAACAAAATTATAAAATTTAATGGTTCAAATCCCTAAACCTAGACCCGATGATGTGTGTCGTATAAAAAGAATGGAAATAGAGACATCTCGATGATCTTCTCTTTGAGGTCAACAAATTTGATTGAAAAATTACACTGGATTCATAATACATATGTATGAGTATTGAGATATAGAGAAGAAAAGAGAACTTCATAAATGATTAATGAAACTGGCGTGATTTTGAATCTTCAGTAGAGAATCATAGGCCTTGGCCTTCTTATCTTGTTATTCATGTATAGTTTCAAGTTATGTTTTTTTTTTAATTTTCCTTTCATTTCTTTTCTAATATTTGTTCTAAGAACATGTCTTTTAAATTCAATACACAGATATACCCACAACCATCTCTACCATTAAGAAATAGATAAACAGTTAATTAGGCTAATAAAATAACTTGAGACATTATTGTATAAATAATTTTATGGTTAAAATTTATGTATAATTTTAATGTGGGGCATGCTTAAGAGTTAATATATACATAAAATATAAAATACTTTATTAATAAAATAATAATAATAATAATAATTTTATAAAACAAAATATATATACAAATTAACAAAATGACTATTAATGTTTTTTTAAAATTTGAATGGCTTAGGTGTTATTGAGTGCTAGAAATTTTTGAATGTTCATGAAATAAAATGCACTAATTACAATATGTTCAGTTTAATTTAAATTTAATCATGTTGTGAAATAATAAATCATAAAAATAACTAAAATACCCTTAAAAGCCTTTAGTGGAATTTTAGAGTCATAGGTTGACCACAACCAATGACATTTGACCTTTTTACCCTTATAAATAGTAAAAAAGTATGAATAGTGAATCTTAATGAACAATAATTTTTCATCATAAAATATTTTTATATTTAAGCTTCTCGGTAAAAATTCACATTACCTATCAACTGATGAATTGTGTTTCCATTAATAATGATTTTTTTTAATTTATCTTGGGACCTCATTTTGACTTTGTTAATTTATTTATATCTCCATTTTTAATTAATATTGGTCAAAATAAAAAAGTGGTTTTTGGCATTTTTAACTTGGTTTTAAGGTGTTTGAACCTATGAATAAAGTTTTTGGTCTTTCAAGAGTATTTTGGTCATTTATGAATTAAATATTTAAATAATCAATTAGTTTAGACCTTAAAGCCTTGTTGACTTTAGTGTAACTCTGAGTTTTTTGGAAATATTACTTCATAATGTGTGCACTATTTTTACTTATGAAAAATATTTCTTATGGCCTTTATTCTCTAATTTTGGTGTTTTCTCTAAAGATTTTTGATAGATCCATTGTGATCCTTTAGATCAATGGTTTTCATGGTTTCATATTCTTTGTAAATGCTCTTTGAGGTTTTGTGTTAACTAAAACCAATTTTGTGATATGTTTGTTATGTGCTCTTTGAGGCATACTAGTGAACACATTTGTTTCTAAGAAATAAAACATAGCCTGCAAACCCTACATTTAGCTTTCTTATTTAACATGGTTATATGGAATTTCATTTATTGTTCTTGTAAAGCATAATGAGCTACTTATCTTCTTTATGGGCCCCTATAAACCCTTTAAAGGATGTGTACACTTAACAATAGGATACCCATTGTGAGGCCAATATGACCAAATACCATTATTGGTAGGCATTGGATGTCAGATTTGTTGTGGCATTTGATAACTGATGTGAGGTAGATGTGCCATCCTTACATAATCTTCTCAACTTATATGTTCATATATTACTAAGGTGAACTCCTGTTATTGATTCCTCACCAAGATGGTTGTGTGAAATGATTGTGTAAAATGATTCCTTATGATGGTTATGATCATGAATCTAAATGACATGTCTATTTGTGATAGGAAATGAAGTTCATCTATGATTATTAAAATCATTTAGTTGTAAATGCTTGAAGACACATATACGACTATGAGTCGAATGATATAATTATATTGGAATTACATGATAGAGATTCCTAAAGGTTTTTCCTAATTCTTCTCCATACTTGTTAGATCTTTTGAGATTCCTTATTTGTATCTGGTATACCCTCATGATTTAACAAGATGCATAGTAATATTTTCCATAGGTTGATACCTTGAATTTGCTTTACGTGGTTAGTCGTTCGCATATATCACATTTTCATTCTTGTCAGCATGATTTATGAGTAGTTCTCTATCTCATCTAATATCATGTATCTTATATCATGTACCGTGGTTATTTCTCCGTCTGAACATGTACCACGTGTGCTATATGGGCATGCTAACACTTACAATAAGTTATATTTACTTAGTATACTCACCATACTACTACCATAATATTTAAGTTCTTTTGTATGTTTCTCATTCTTTACTTATGTTGGGTTAAGAGTTTCAAGCTCTTGGTCAGCTCAAAAAGTGTTTTGGTTTGAATCTTAAGAATCTTATATTCTATTTCATTTTACTCTCGTTAAGTTGTATTAGATATTTTGATCTTGTGTATCTTTTTTTTATAGTTTTGTAAGTCTTGAACTAAACTCGGGTGAAATGATAGCCACACTTATTTCTTGTGATATCAACTTACTTTTTAGCCTAACACTAGATATAAACTGGGAAGAGTTTGCACCTCTTCTATATTGGATGTGGTGGTAGTACACTATATTTTTTTATTGAATTCTTTTAAAATGCAAAACAAATGTTATAAAAAAAAATGGGGTATTATATTAGGCTAAGCTTAAAATACCCCTAATTGTGGAAGTTTTGACTATCAAATTATGTTTCATCAAAATCAACATCGATTTACTAAGTAAATCCTTGCACAACCCACTTAGCTTTGTGATGAACTAGTTTAATACTCAAATTTTTTTGAATTATAAATTGGAAAATTCTTTTGTTTAATGGAATTTAGATGATTTCCATCTTGATTGGGACCTATAGTTTGGGCTTGATGTAATAAGGAATTTGGAAATGTTTGGAAATTAAATAAAGTGAGTTTTCCTAGAGAACCAATCGACTAGTCCATCATTTCAGCTAAGGTTTTTATTTGATTGAGTGGATCAACTACTCTAGTGAAACTAATTAACTAGTCTGACAAATTTAATCGATTGTTTTTTTGTGCAGAGTGCTTTCTCAGGCTTAATTTTTTTTTTTAAAAAATTCTTTCATCAAGATAGGACTTTGATAATCTAACTCCAAGTTATTCCTAAATAATCCTTCACCTTTTTGATCATTTATATAGCTTTTAGTTTTTCCTCAAACAGATTTGAGGGCTTAATTTTGACAAAAGAGGGGGGATGAGCTCACTCTTTATCGTCTTCTTCTTTCTCTCCCCTATACAAAAAATTAGAACTTATGATTTGATTTTAAATTATCATTGCATAATTAGGAGATGAGCTTTCCACGCTGATCGACAATTTTCATTCTTCTGTTTGATATTTTGTGGAAAACTTGACCTACATTTTTCAGAAAATTATCATTTAAACTCTAAAATAGAATTCAACCTATTCTTAATAAATCACCCATTGACGCAGGAGAAGAGTCACCGAACATAACACCGAGGAAGACGGTTACACTACTCAGAGCGGGTGCATGAATATAGGGTATGCATGTCTTCATGCAACGTTTGTTAGCTAGCGTAACGTTTATTTTTAAGTACTAGTTATTGTTATTTACTTTTAGTCAACGTTTGTTAGCGAGCGTAACGTTTATTTTTAATTACTAGTTATTTTTATTTACTTTTAGTCAACGTTTGTTACCTAGCGTAACGTTTATTTTTAAGTACTAGTTATTGTTATTTACTTTTAGTCGGTTAGTAACTAAATATTAACTAGCTAGTCTTAAGGGAATTAATGCTTTTGGGAGGGAATATGCTTGTAATCTTTTGAGAAGATGCTTGGTTCCTTGGCTATATAAACCATAGGAAACTGAGTAGAAACACACAACTTGAATAAGAAGAACAACCTTAAGCATTGCTTAAAACCCGAATTCTGTGTGGATTCATCTCGAAAAAAAACCGAATCTATGTGAATGGTTTTGTTCTCAAAACCTTAATCTTTATTTATGTGTGGTTTAAAGATTAATTTATCCTTCTATTTCCACTTATCTTTTCCCACCTCCTCCCACCAAAAATCCTTCTCCAAATCTTCTCTCCATCTGATCAAAGAACCATCGCCACCCTCTATCTTTTCCCTTGCCCTAAACCGCCATCCATCGAGCTCTAAACCGGTTACACCACCCAATACCACTAACCTAAAAAAATCCCATTGTCACCGAGCCTAACCCTAAACCACGCTAGCAACCTCAACGTCTCCTAGCTAGCAACAACTAATCGGCTCACTCCCTTCCCCACCAGCAGAACCTCCTCGCAACGCCTTCCACCACCATCCATCCAACAGTGTTATCGCCATCCTCAGACCTTAAAACCATTCAGTCCATCGCTTCGTCCCCTCCACTGAAGCCTCTTTGTTCTTCTCACTGCAGCCTCTCACCAACATCCATGCCTTAACTCAAAACTAACTCAACCATCACCTCCCATTCGTGAGTATCCCAAAATCCGAGACTTCCCCCTTCCAAACTACCTCGTGTTCCATCATCATCAACCCCTTCGAATCCCCATCATCAACCTCCATACTCCATCCTCATCAAATACTCCCTATAAACTCCATCCAAGTCCGAAACTCTAACCGTATATGCATCAATTTGGTATCAAAGCCTGGTTGGGGTTAGAGTAATCAAGATCTTCAAAATCGTCCATGGCAAGTCAAGAGGAAGATTTGAGGGATATCTTCAAGACGTTGGCGGAATATCTTAAAGAAGTTATGATCCGTATGGGAAGAATCGATGCTTCCCAAGCATAGTGGTCCCATGTGCAACAACCCTACAAAAGAGAACCAATCGGAGTGGAGCATGCAAGGAGAATGTCCAATCGGTTGGATGACGAAGAAAGCATAGGAGACTATGGAAGGGCACATGAGTCCTCTAGGAGGACGTATGACGACATAGAAAAGGGGATCCATTTTGACTTACTTGACTTTTAGGGTAATCTTGACCTTGAGTCGTTCCTTGAATGGCTGCAAAACGTCGAGTCAATCTTTGAGTACAAAGAGATCGATGATGAGAAGAGATGTCGTATAGTAATCTTGAAGTTGAAGAAGTTTTCTAGGGTTTGGTACGACAATCTAAAGTGAAGAAGAGAACAAGAAGGGGAATTGAGAATACGGTCATAGGAAAAATTGAAGAATCACCTGAGGAAGAAGTTCATTCCAAGAGAATACGAGTAAGAGAACTTCATCAAGATGACCACGCTAAGGTAGGGCCTACTCAGAGTTGAAGAGTATATCCAAGAGTTCGAAAGATTGACGCTTGTATGTGACGTAAAAGAGTGTGAAGAGCAAAGGTGTGCACGGTTTATTGGAGGTTTGAGTATGAATCTCTGGGAATGGGTAGAAATGTACCCTTATGAAGTTTTCAAAGATTTGGCTAAGTTAGCCATCAAATTCGAGAAGCAGTTGAAGTGGGGCAAGACCCCAAGTAAGGCCGCCAGTGTTCCTTATGGGTCAAACTTTAAAGGAGGATCCAAGCCACCAATGGTGCAATCCACTGACACCGATGCTGTTAGAAGATTCACTCGAGAGAAAAAAGGCAAGGAGCAAGCAGAGGAGAAGGTCCGCAGGCAATGCTTCAAGTGCCGAGATTGCTCAAACCAACGAGTGTTATCCCTAAAGGAAATCGCCAAGATGGAGACATGTGAGGAAAGAGAAGACCATGAGGAGGATGACACCGAAGAGCCAGAGGATGCCTTGGAAGAAGGAACCGTAGACTGTTATGTGTTGAGACGAGTTCTCCAAGTGCAAACCCGACCTCTACCTACTCAGCGGGAAAGACTTTTTAAGGCCAAGTGCCGAGTGGGAGATCGAGTATGTGAGATCACTATTGATAGCGGCTCATGCCCAAACGTAGCCAGTGAGAAGATGGTCAACAAGCTCGGATTGGAAACAACGAGTCACCCCAGGCCATACTCATTGCAATGGCTCAACCACAACAAGGGCATATGGGTCACAAAACAATCTCTTATCTTGTTCAAAGTTGGGAATTATATAGATACTATTCTATGCGATGTCCTACCTGTGGATGCTTGTCATATTCTATTGGGGAGACCATGGCAGTATGATAGAAGGTTACACATGATGGGGTCCTCAACGAATACATCGTGTGTAAGGATCAGAAGAAGTACAAATTGAAACTGAAAGAGGATGAGGAGATTTTGGTTAGAGAGAAAGAGGAGAATTCGAGCCGGAAGGGTAAAGAATTGCTGATTTTGAAAGAGCATGAAATGTTAGAATCTCTAAAGGGGGAAGAAAGGTGCTACGCCCTAGTAGTAAGGGAGATCTCAAAAAAGGAGGTCGTCAACCAAGATCCAAAGCTGCAAGAAATATTGAAAGAATATGCAGATGTGTTCCCAGATGAGATACCGACCAGGTTGCCTCCTTTCAAAAGAATTGAGCATGCTATAGATCTCATGCCAGGAGCCCCACTACCGAACCACCCAGCTTATAGATGCAAACTAGAAGAAGCTAAGGAGTTGTAAAGATAGGTACAAGAGTTGCTGGATCGGGGTTTTATACAAGAGAGCATGAGTCCATGCGGGGTTCCAACCTTATTGTTGCCAAAGAAAGATGGCACATGGAGGATGTGCATCGACTCTAGAGTAGTCAACAAAATCACAATCAAGTACAGATTTCCGATGCTGAGGTTGGATGAAATTCTAGATGAGTTGCATGGAGCTAAAGTCTTCTTGAAGCTCGATCTCAGAAGTGGCTATCATCAGATGAGGATTCGAGAGGGAGACGAGTGGAAGACCGCTTTTAAAACCAAGTATGGGCTATACGAGTGGTTGGTAATGCCCTTCGGATTATGCAACGCTCTGAGCTCTTTTATGCGGTTGATGACCGAGGTGCTACGACCCTTTCTTGGAGTCTTTGTTGTTTTATATGTGGATGATATCCTGCTGTATAGAAAGATGGAGGTCAAACACCGACAACATCTGAGGCAATTGTTCTATAAGCTTAGAGAGCTGAAGCTCTACACTAAAAGGAAATATGTGACTTCATGATAGCAAGTGTAATCTTTCTCAGTTACATAGTAAGCGGAGACGGTATCCAAGTAGATCCGTCCAAGGTGGAATCAATCCAGGCATGGCCAACCCCTACTAATGTGCATGAAGTTCGAAGTTTTCACAGACTGGCATCCTTCTACCCGAGGTTCATCAAGGATTTCTCCACTATTACGACACCCATGACACAACTAATGAAAAAGGGGGAATTCCACTTGGATGACCAGGCAACCAAGGAATTTGAAGAATTGAAGAAGAGGCTCTCCAATGCACCGGTGCTAACCCTACCGTGTTTTGACAAGTTGTTTGAAGTAACTTGTGACGCAAGTGGTGTGGGTATCAGGGTAGTGCTTTCTCAGGAGAAGAGGCCAGTAGCATTCTTTAGTGAGAAGTTAAATGGGGCCAGACTCAACTACTCGACGTACGACAAGGATTTCTATGCTATTGTGCAAAGCTTGGAGACATGGAGCTTCTATCTGAGACCAAAACTTTTCGTAATTCACTCTAATCATGAGAGTTTGAAGTATTTGCATGGCCAGAAGAAGATAAGCGTGAGGCATGCCAAGTGGACTAGCCTACTTCTGACTTTCGTCTTCTCTACCCATCATGTGGATGGAAAAGAGAATGTGGTAGTAGATGCCCTATCCCAGCAGAGTATGGTGCTCACCGTGATGGAAGCTAAGCTACTAGGGTTCGAGATGCTCAAAAGGCAGTACTCTGTAGATGAGGATTTCTCCGTGATAGTCGAGGAGTGTGAGAAGTAGGGGGTTCACGAGGCCTATGCTCTTCAAGATGGCATCTTATTCAAGAACAACAAATTGTGTGTCCCTAGAACATTAGTTCGGGAATTACTCATCAAGGAGGTACATGAAGGGGGGATAGCCAGACATTTTGGGATCAAAAAGACTCTGGAACTACTACAGGAACACTTCTAATGGCCAAGGATGAAAAAGGGAGTCCTAGACACGGTCAACAGATGTTCCACGTGTCAGAAGAGAAAAAGTTTCTTTCACAAGGGAGTCTATGTGCCACTACCCATACCTACCCAACCATGGGAAGGAGTTAGTATGGATTTTATACTAGGGCTACCCCGAACCCAACGTAGTAAAGATTCTATCATGGTAGTCGTAGATTAGTTCTACAAGATGGCACATTTTATACCATGTCATAAAACCGACGGCTTGCGAATCTGTATTTTCTAGAGGTTGTGAAATTGCATGGGGTCCTGAGGACTATAGTCTCAAATAGGGACATCAAGTTCCTTAGTTATTTTTGGAAGACTTTGTGGCACATGCTGGGCACAAAACTTCTATTCAGTGCTTCACACCACCCCTAGACCGATGGGCAGATAGAAGTCACGAACCGAACATTGAGAACTCTACTGAGAGGGTTGGTTAGTAAAAGTACCAAGGACTGGGATGTCAAGCTTGCCCTTGCTGAATTTTCTTACAATCGATGTCCTTCTACAACCACAAAGAGTAGCCCTTTTGAGATTGTATATGGCATCAACCCATATATTCCCATCGACATAGTAGCATTGAAGAAAGGGGAAATGTGGAACAATGATGCAGAAGAAAGGGTAGAATTCTTCCAAAAGCTACACCAATAGGTTAAAGTCAATATCGAAAAGTCCAACAAGAGATATAAGGCCAAGGCAGACAAACACCGCACTCAACCATATTTCCAGCTAGGAGACCTCATATGGTTACACCTTCAGAAGGAAAGGTTTCCCAACTTAAGGAAAAACAAGCTCATCCCTTGAGCGGACTGTCCCTTGAAGGTCCTTCATAGATTTGGTGAGAGTGCCTACGAGCTAGAGCAACCTGACTCCTACGGAGGAGTATCGAGAACGTTAAACATTGGGTACATCAGCCCCTATCATGATGACTCAAATTTGAGGAAAAATTCAAACCAACCCGGGGAGAATGATGCAGGAGCAAAGTTAAAGAACATAACACCGAGGAATACGGTTACGCTACTCAGAGCGGGTGCATGAATATGGGGTATGCATGGCTTCATGCAATGTGTGTTAGCTAGCGTAACGCTTATTTTTAAGTACTAGTTATTGTTATTTACTTTTAGTCAATGTTTGTTAGCTAGCGTAACGTTTATTTTTAAGTACTAGTTATTGTTATTTACATTTAGTCAACGTTTGTTACCTAGCAAAACGTTTATTTATAAGTACTAGTTATTGTTATTTACTTTTAGTCGGTTAGTAACTAAATATTAACTAGCTAGCCTTAAGGGAATTAATGCTCTTGGGAGGGAATATGCTTGTAATCTTTTGAGAAGATGCTTGGTTCCTTGGCTAAATAAACCATAGGAAACCGAATAGAAACACACAACTTGAATAAGAAGAACAACCTTAAGCATTGCTTAAAACCAGAATTCTGTGTGGATTCGTCTCGAAATAAAACCGAATCTATGTGAATGGTTTTGTTCTCAAAACCTTAATCTTTATTTCTGTGTGGTTTAAAGATCAATTTATCTTTCTATTTCCACTTATCTTTTCCCACCTCCTCGCACCAAAAATCCTCCTCCAAATCATCTCTCCACCCAATCACAGCACCACCGCCACCCTCTATCTTTTCCCTAGCCCTGAACCGCCATCCATCGAGCTCTAAACCGGTTACACCACCCAATACCACTAACCTAAACAACTCCCATCGTTGTCGAGCCTAACCCTAAACCACGCCAGCAACATCGATGTCTCCCAGCCAGCAACAACTAATCGGCTCACTCCCTTCCCCACCAGCAGCACCTCCTCGCAACACCTTCCGCCACCATCCATCCAGCTGCGTTGTCGCCATCCTCAAACCTTACAACCATTCAATATATCGCTTCATCCCCTCCACCGAAGCCTCCTTGTTCTTCTCATTGTACACTCTCACCACCATCCATGCCTTAACTCAAAACCGACTCAACCATCATCTTCCATTCGTGAGTATCCCAAAATCTGAGACTTCCCCCTTCGGAACTACCTTGTGTTCCATTGTCATCAACCCCTTTGAATCCCCATCATTAACCTCCATACTCCATCCTCATCGAATACTCCCTATAAACTCCATCCAAGTCTGAAACTCTAACCGTACACGCATCACCCATTCAACTCAAATTCAAATGATAAAATTAAAGTTTTTGATTTGTTGCATACCCTTTCTTGTTCATTAATCGATTCATTAGCTATAAAGAACCATACCCATCTCTTTTTTCAATCTTTTCTTTGAGCCTCATAAATAATTGAGTTTCTCAGACACTTATGCGAATTCTTATCCACTTCAAGATTTCATCCTAAGTTGATTCACTCTTTTAATACTTTCTCTAGCTCCCTCTTGTTTTATTCTTAAGCAAGAAAGAGTTAGAGTTAGGAAGAAGTTAAGTTTTATTTTAGGAAAATCTTCCTCTATTTTTCTCTTGGGGGTGGTAAGGTTGCTTTCCCCTTTAACTCAAGTTTTAACATTGTTTTTAAGGTTTTGGAAGTTGGCATCTTTTAATTTAAGGTTTTCCTATTTGGTGGATAATTTTGCTAAGCTTCAAGTAAGTCATTACTACCTTTAAAATATGGCATGAATAAGCATGTGGGGTAGTGTACTCTAAACAAAGTTTAATCTTTGTATGGATTTATGAGGATGTGGCATTCAAATGATGTATGTTGGATTAATTAAGATTTTTGAAATAAAAAAGAGGCTTGATTTTTTTTTTAAATAGGGTTAATTTCTTGTAAATGAATCATGACTCAATTTATGAGCATATTAAATCTTAGTTTTATGCTATGGTAATGTTATGCTTTAGATGTGGTAAGATTTTAGAGTTTAAATATTGTTAAAATGTCTGTTATTTGCTACCTAGAAGCACGTTGATTGACTAGTTAAGCTAAATCAATTGACTAGTCCTTAGAACATTCAACTAGTTAGCCCAAACAGGTCGACATGATTGTTTGTGGTGACTTTAGTTGATCTTTCCTTAAACCCATAAACTAGTTTATCATAATCGATTGACTAGTCTTAGAATAATTTATTAGTTTGAGGGAACTTTGGGGTTTGGCTAAGTAAAATAAAACGACCAGTTAGCCCAAACAAATTAACTAGTTTAGCGAGAGAGTGTTATTTTTAATCTATTAGACTTCATATGTTTTGAGACCTTACACAATGCTATAATATGATGCTTTAATTATGAGAATACATATATTGGCATGAATTAACTAACCTATCGGATGAATTAAATGGTTTATAATTTATGATATTATCACTAGATGCTTTAGAGTGTCTTAATGGAAAAACCAGAATGAGTATGCTAGTACATTATAAAGGTAGAAAATGAAATATGGTTTCTTGGTCTAACTAGATTATCTTGATGGGATGATCTAAACGTGGTTGAACACTAATGGAAATCCCACCACGTGGTTGGAGGGTAATAATAGATAATATGGAATGATTAAGTGGGTGTGTTACTTGGATGTTACATGAGCCTTATATGATAACATAACCTTAGAAAATAGCATAGTAATCACTTAAAGTGAAAGATGATCAATTTGTGCATGGGTCTAGGTTACTCCATCCTTAATAAGCTACCAAGGGTTATTCTTACTATAGGTATTTATTGGCGCCTTCAAGCAAGATCTAAGTAGATTCAGATTCCTTACCTACTTTAGACACTGATGATATACTAAAAGTGTTGATACTAAAGGGTTTAGTCACCTTGGTTGATACTTAGCTTTGACAATAACTTATTTCCTCTTGTTTGAATAGGCTTCCATGTTATATGACACCATAGGGTGATAATCAATCCATTGATTGATAAGAATATGAATAAGGATATGGACAAAGAAAGAAGCAAAAGGATTAATGGCTTGTAAATAGTTAAACTAATGGATCATGTAAATCTAGAAATTAATATAATGGAATAGTCTTATAGGTGGGAAATAGAAGAGCAAAGTAAGATGTGGAATAACTTGTTATTATTTTATAAATTTATATTTATAATATTTATTTTGTATTGCAATGCAAGATGAGCCACAAATTTTCAAAGTTTTTGCATGGCTTGAAATCATGATGCATTGTATGAATATGATATTAGATGTATATTTAAGAGTGATGTGTAGGTATGCTACTCTATTTAGTAAGCCCTATATTATTTCCTATTACCTTATACGCTTGTGACTCCTAATGAGGAGGTAAATTGGCTCACTTTGTATAAAGTGTACAGATGTGCCCATTTGTTTTGTCACCTACTCAATCCCATGAGCAAAAGACCATGTATAGGTTTTTGATGATTATCGGTAATGGGCCTGCCTCACTTTGGGATTAGGAACTTGAGAGTTTGAAAATCCAAAGAATTTTTTGTTCTTCATAATAGAATAGGATTTGGGGCTTTGCCTCATTGTTTTTTTATGCCTATTAGATCTCTATACTTTTATTTTACCCTCTCTCCTATAATTAAATATTTTGGAGACCTGTCAAGGTCTTGTTTTGTACATGCTTAGTTTTGGTATTTATATATCATGTTTCTTGTGCACTATACCCTTTTTTGGTTTGTTGGGTTTCTTAGCCTTGTATCTAATATTGAACGTGAGAAAAACATCTATCCTATGTTAGATGTGGTGGTAACACCCCATTTTTCTTAGATAGGTTTAGTATTTTTCCACTTTCATAATGTTTTAAAACAAAAAATTCAGTTGTGAAAAATAAAGGTGTTACATCTAGAGTGTCATCCAAGTGAAATTTGTGTTTAAATAGCCATTTCTCAATCACAAAATTACCATAAGGAGAAGAAAATAAAGATAAGAATGATAACACCTGATGTAGATGGAAAATAAAGAGACAGGAATTAGGTTAAATGACTGATACCATGTAAGTTTGGTGAGATTTTGAAGCATGATCATTATATTTCATTCCAAATTATAAATAATACAGGAGAAATAATATATAGTTATTATAGGTGAGAGATATTAAGACATGAGGTAAGTGTAAGGAGATTTACTAAGGAATGCTACAATTATACTTATTTATTATCTACATTGGCTTAGATTCTATTAGATTTTACAATAAATTTTACTTTGGTGTAATAAAGTTTTAATTTTTAAGTTATAAAGAACATGAATTTATAAAAGCCTTTTATTCCTTACAAATGATGTAGAAGAGTGTTTTAATTTATCGCAATTGTGTTAATCATGTATTAGTTTTTAGTTGTTCTATAATATTTTTATTAGGATTGACATTTTAGTAGTAATACTTAAAGAAAAAGAATGTTTATATCAATTATGTACATAATTTTTATCCTATTTTTTAATATATTTTACCATATTTTTGTATCATTTCATAATGATTTGCATTTTCATAAATTAAAATTTAGTATATATTAGCTTCTAAATTATCTAGAGTAAAAGGAATTGTTTTTGTAGCCTATGAAAAAGGCAATATATTTTTTGTATCATTTGATTGTGTTTAGGTGATTTCCTTACTTATATATAGAAGGTCTACAAATTTAGAATAAACATTTGACAACTTACACTATGAGAAAAAATTCCTATAGCAACGATGATTGTAGAGACAACATAATGTTGTGGCTACAAAAACTTTTTTTTATTTCTGAAGACAAATCATTCCTACAAATATACAAATGACAACACAATATAGGAGGGAAAATCATCATCATTATACATTTCTAGTGATGACATATTACAGCTATAAAATATAATGGGAGGATTTTCCCCCAGAATATATTATTTTCCATTTTGATTGTATTATACTTATACCATTGAGAGGTTGCCATTGCTATAATGCCATATTGCTGTGACATTATTGGTTAAAAAATAGGAGGTCTATTGTGATATTGATACTCTCCAAAAAGAGGTAATATAACAATATAGAGAGGAAGAGATAATGATACATATAGATCCCTTTGTTTTCAATTCACCATATCCTATATATATAATACTCTTAATTATTAGATCAAATATGATAAGGATCTAGAGAATATAAATAGAATTAGAAAATGCATAAATTTGAGAGGTTATAGTTACAATGGGGGAAGTTGTTACAAATTATGGAAATGATGGAGGTATTAAATCTATAATTTAATACAAAAACATTTATAACCTATGCATCCACAATATGTAAATAGAATATTTACAACACTCCCCTTAAGAGTATATCTTTAAAATACTACCTCATTAAAAAAACTTTTGCAAGAAAACCTAGTGGGACAAAGCCCTTGGCTTAGGAAATGAGTACAATTTTCTCCCCTCAACTTAGTATGTATCCTTCATATGTCATACTACATATTTTACTTTTTATGTACAAGCACACTATAATAGTGTTTACATTTGAAAACTCTTCTGGTGAAAACCCTATTAGGGACAAAAACTTGGCTTTCATACAAAGACTTGTGTCACCAAAATAATTTTTAAATAATTTATGTGTGAACACCCACTTACAATCAAATGGTATGACACTTTTATACGTTAGAATTCATGTATATATAAATATTGCTCATTAAGTGGATACATTTAAATATTCTAACTCATAAATCATTTATCTAATGACATTCCATAATGAATCAAGAAGAATTCTCACTTTTATCCATTATTAGTTGCAACAGTTTATGTAAAGAAATCAATCAATGTCTACCTCATACTATCTTAAACTAGTTTAAGGATAATACAAGGATATTTCTATAACGCCCACAAATTTTTAGAACATAAAATTTTCATTTTAAAGAGTTAATAGCGAAATCCAAAACACAAAACGTAGGGGTGTCACACCACATCCAACATAGAAGAGGCACTCCCTATGCCTAGTCCATGTTGGGTGTAAGGTAAAAGTAACCTCATACCTAGGAATCAAGTGTGGGAACCACTTGATTCCAATGCGACACAAGATACAAAATATAGAAAAGGGAATAAATAGTGAATATAGAGGACTAAGAGTCCAAAGAAAGATAGAGATATCAAGACAACCATACCCTTTACCAATTTGTTTAGCACTCACCCAAGGCAAGCACATCAAGTTGATAATCATCAATCACCTGCAAAACAGGGCAGGTCTGCTCGTGGGAATGAACAATACCCATAAAATGGGTGGTCAGTATGCCACTTACTGAGTAAGGGAAAAATACTATTAAAATAGAGATACAAATAGCACATGCTTTCACATTAGATAATAAGGGAATAACGAAATAAATGAAACATCTCATAAGGTAGAAAATGATGCAGATTCCTTTATTAAGTATAATCCATTTTCAATATTTTATATGCATTGAGTGCACGAACCCCACTATTCTTAAACCAGTGGAACGGTCTAAAACTCTTCTCAGGGACAACACACCTGGGCCACTATTCTTTCTGGTGGAATAGAGATTAAAAACATCCTATTAGAGCAAAATGCTCTCAAGAAACAATTCTTTCTGGTAGAACGGGATACATATATATATATATATATAGAAAAATAGATCACCTTGGTCCTGACTCACGTACTCTTCCACTTTAAATTATTGGTATCTCTTACATAAGTTATAATGATACATTTTCATTTCACGATGAGTAGGTACCCTACTATTCTTAATCCGAAGGAACAGACTAAAGCACCTTCTCAGGAAAAAACGCTCCCGAGCCACTATTCTCCCTAGTGGAATGGGATACATACATACATATATATATATATATATATAGAAAAATAGATCACCTTAACCCTACTCGTGTGCTCTTTCACTTTAAGTGATTAGTAGCTTATTCAAGATTAGTTCTCAAGCATAGAATACATTAAAAACATATATACATATAGAATAGGTCTAAGTCCTTAATTCCTCTTGAACCCTAATTACACACCCTTCTATATTCATTCTCCCATATTGATTAATTCACACAGCTTATATTGTAACATCTCCAAATCCCCTCATCTTTATCATACCCAATATGCACGATCTAATTCCCTAAGTATATTTTAATAATCTCATCCTGATATATTAATCATAAAAAATATCGAAAACCCAAATTCTATGGATTGGTCATAACTCCTCCCATGAAATTGTCATGCTTACCAATTCTGATAGATAACCTCTAAATCTTAAACATGTAACAATCATATTATCATTACAAGATAGTTTGCCCCAAGTTAGCCATTAAATCATTTAAGGACCCCAAATAACAATAATACTTCCATGAATTCCCCACGCTATTATCATCATATTTTAAACCTCCTAACACATAAAATACCAAAATCTCCTAATTATCTCACCAAGTTACCCTTAAGCACAAATAATAAAAAACCTTTATTTTATAAAATCATATACCTTACACACATATTATTTTCCAAGTCCACAAGTAATCATCGTACCTCATGAGAATTCTTAAGTCCATGTATCAAAATTAATTTAAACCCATATTTCAACCATAAGATATATATATTTCCACATATATAACATTATCTCAACCAAATAATAATGCAACCTCTTATCTATTCTTACTTTTTTTCAATAACATACCATCCTTAAGCCCTTATTTCATACCATATGATATATTTCCACAATATGGCATTATCACAACAAAATCATAACATAATGGTGCCTCTCACCTATTCTTACTTTCTTTCAATAACATATTATCCTTAATCCTATATTTTATGTCATATGATATATTTCCACAAATATGACATTATCACAACAAAATAATAATGGTACCTCTTACCCATTCTTACTTTCTTTCAATAACATAATATCCTTAAACCCATACTTCATACCATAAGATATAATTACCCAACTATGACATAATTATAAAATAATATAACATAATGGTACTTCTCACCACTTCTTACTTTCTTTCAACATAACATTCATATCATCACAAAATATCATGATCAACACATGTTACATCATATATAAACAATATCATGAAAAACACATATAACCATAGAAGCAAATAACATGAAAAACCCTAAACATCGAATAGTATCCTTACTAACAACGAAATCGGGCTCTAAGCATGCAGCTACTGGAATACCACTTATAAAAAATAATAAAATTCATGGTTAGGCTTGAAAGGTTAAATTAAAGGAGAAAATCAAGGTAAAGAGGGTAAATATAGATATAACAGTAGTTAAATGGGAGCCTGAGATGTGCGGATGTGTAGAGGAATGTGTGGTGGA
The DNA here is from genome assembly GCA_039764185.1 of Tamarix austromongolica. Taxonomy (NCBI): domain Eukaryota; kingdom Viridiplantae; phylum Streptophyta; class Magnoliopsida; order Caryophyllales; family Tamaricaceae; genus Tamarix; species Tamarix austromongolica. The sequence goes on along the minus strand of CM077808.1, from coordinate 19,824,840 downwards.
GCTATGGTTAAAGTTTGGTAGTGTTTGAACAAGGTTTGGGGGTAAAAATAAGGGTGCACTGTCAAAAATATGAAGTTTCATGGCTATGCAGTAGGCGATGCATTCCTAGGTGAGAGAAAAAGTAATTCATGGTCAGGCGGTGCAAAAGTTGAATGGTTATGCAACACTAGGCTGAGAGGAAATATCACGTATGGCCAGGTGGTACAAGGGTTGCACGGCTATGTAGAAGGAGATTTTAAGTGTTGCGTGGTCGTGCTGAGGCCGTGCATAGGTTGTGTACTATGCAAAAGTGCAACGAATGAGGGAAAGAAGAAGGAAAAAAAGATGGTGGCCAATGGTGATGGATGGTGACGGTGAGGGGGAAGGTTGGGGTGACCTTAGTGGTCAGTTCACTGGCCAAATGGCAGCTAGTGGTGGCCGAGGTGGTGCACGGTAGTGGAAATGGTGGTGCACAAGCCAAAAAAAGATAAAGAAGAAGAAGAAGAAGCTCGAGCAATAGCTCTTTAACAAAACGATGGGCAAAATGAGGCAAAACTAAAGAGAAAAAAGGAGAGTGTGAAGTATATATATATATATATATATATATATATATATACATGTGTGTGTGTGTGGTGTGAGTTGGGGAAGAAGAAAAAGAATAGGGGGTGATGTGCGATGGTGATGATGGTGGTGAAACTGCACGGTGATGATGATGGTGATGGTTGCAAAGGATGGTTAGGGGTAGGGTAGTAGATGTATGGTGAGGGTGGTGATGCTTGTATATATGTGTTGTATAAGGATTAAAATGGCAGTGGAACTTGAAGTGTGCAGGATGTGTGTTCGGTTGTGCAGTCGAGCAGGGATATAAGAGCAGAAGGAGAAGAAGAAAAAGATGAAAGGAAGTAAGGTGATGGGTGATAGATGAAGAAAGGTGATGGTGCAACTAGGTGGTGCAAGTTGCAAAAAATTCAAATGTTGTATATCAAGGTTGACAAATGGAGGAGATGAAAGAAGAAAAGAAAAGGAGAAAGAAAAGGTAAAAGAGAAGGGTTGGGGATTAGTTTAGGGTGATTTTGGATTAGCCAAAAGTAATTATGATTAGTGGAAATTTTAGCGGGTTTTTAATCTTGGTTTACGAATTATGGTTTATCAAAGTTAAGGTTTGGAAATCGGTTAAATTTTTAGGAATAAGGAGTTAGGTTAAGGCTAACATAGGATTTACTGATATTATAATCAAATTAGAGTGCTAATGATGCGAGATTAGGCTAAGCAAATTTTCAAGGTACTATAATTTCATTCATCAGCAGATTCTGTTGTTAGATTCTATCCATATTGATATGTCAACTCAATATGACAAGTTTTTAATCCCTTTAAAGGATTATAACTCTTCTTTTGAGGTTTTACCTCTTTCAACCCTTGTCATACATTTCTAGCATATTTGTGCCATACTTACCATTAACATATTTAATGTCACTACAAGGATTTATATGTAGTTGTAACGTTAGTCAAAACATATATTACTTTCATAATTTCTTGGCGATAACAAATCCAAGTTGTAGCTAAGCTACATCAAGCAAGCATAAGCATCATCAAGTGTATTTTGATTTACCTTTGAATCCATATATCATGGAAGATATCTTCTAAGTATTTGCTTGCTTTATAATTTTAATCTCCTCTTCTATCCCCTAAGGATGATGAAACAAACACTCATAGCCTTCTTTGTGACTTAATTTCATATTCATGACAGATTGTAGGAACATATAAAACTCATCAAAAAAAAATTAAAAAAAACAAAGTTCATTCCAATTCATATAGCTTAAGAGATAATGTGATATGTAATTGGTAGGTGCCAAAAATAATTGCATGCATAATGGCATATCACTTCTAGACCTCACTAGCAATATTTTATGAATAAAATACATAATCAATAAATTTAGTAGGTCATTTTGCTTCAAATTTGAAGCATTGAATGCATTTTTACCCCAATTTGATGTCTATTAGCTTTTATGTCAATGCAATAATATCAACTACAAAATATGACATGTGACCTTAAATTTATGCATCATTATATACCATAGTATATTTAAATGGTCCATATGTGTGAAATTGAATTATATCAAGGACATATGATATTTTGTGTTTTCTTACATTATCACAACTATAAATTTGCCAATAATAATGTTGCCAATAAGTGGGTGCTCTTCAAAGTTTCAATCATCGTACCTATCATTAATGCACTAATACGATCTCATTGCTCTTGCCACAAAGATAATATTTTATGGTCTACTAACTTCTAGTTAGTATCACCTTTTTGTTTTTCAAATATACCAAATGCCTATATTGTACATTTATATGAAGCTTACTTATATCGAATCTTGATGGTAATAATACCATCAAATACTCATAGATAATAGTAAGTTCTATAAGAAATTAGGTACAATACCATGCTTAATTTTTTTATTCAATTGTTAAACCAAGATCGAAAACCTTTAATAACTTTATCATGACATATACACGTGTACATTCTTGTCAATTATAAGCTCATAAAATACTTCACCTCTAAAAAAATGTACAACAACATTTCAATCAAATAAATTAATCTTCTAGATTGTATTTGAGTCTATGACACAAAAAGCATTTAGCCTCTATTATTAAATTATTTTATAAAATTGAAAATTTCATGTTTCAACTATTACATTAATAACTGAATATGGCGCTTCAAGCTCCAACCATCAAAATGCTTATTGGATAGGAAGGTTTAAGCTTCAACCATCAAATGACTCTACCCTCTAAAACTATAACATAATAGGGATATTATTTTAAATACTCCAACCACTATGGTAGTGTAGGAGACTTACCTATAGCAAGTTTATCCACTACCAATTAAAAATTACGTACATAGTTTTTTGAATATGTAGTTGATAAATTATGCACAAAGAAATCATCACTACTTTGTTATTAAAACATAGTTTAAAATATTTTGAATTAAAGTTGCACAAAATATATAGCAAGAATTGAAATTACATAAATAGAAAGTGTACAAATAAAATTATTACAAGGATCTATAGACAACCAAATAGTTAAATCTTATGGATCAAAAGGCAATTGAGATATTTAATATCGTCTGGTCTTCTTTATTGGTATTACATAAGTTTTAAAAGTCATTCAACTATTTTATTTCCTTAATCAAATTTCACATAATATATCCATTGCCTTTTAATCATTAAATATTCTAGATCAAAGTATGTATACAGTCTTAAGGACCTTCAACTTCCACCTCAATTGTATCATATCCTTTTGTACCTTGGGTACATACTTGTAAATTATATAACTGGTTGGACCTTATTACTTCTACCAACACTTGTTCAATCATCCATCCATACTTTAGTTATGTAGGAAACATTTAACAACTTTTTGTGGCCCTCTATTAACTTAGGGTAATGAATTTGTGTACTATAATCTCCAGTCAACTTCAAAGGTTGAGATATGTATGTAGTGATAGGTGATGAGACCACCAATCCATCAAACATAAGGTGATGGACAATGAGACTGTCAATCCATCATGTTTAAATTTAGGTAATTTTTTTAACATTACCACTTTAGATGGATTCCCATTATCTTTAAGTGGTGGAGATATACATATGGTGATGGGTGATGTGTTTCCTAATCCATCACTTATGATCTTTTAATTAATCATATTAGATTTAATTCAAATTTATTGAATAGGAGACTGTTAGCCTTTGATCATCATTTATCTCTATCATCGATCTCATAAGTAGAAGGGGGATCATCATACATATAACTAAGGTTAAAAAAATATTACCAATATCTACAATTAAAACAAAAAAAATATCTATTATCATAAGAATAAAGAAAAGGTGGAGAGACTCCCTTATTATAAGTCAATACTAGAACCATAATACTTTAATTTCATTAAAGCAATTCATCAATTAAAATTAAGTGTGGGATCAATGTTCCTAAATGTTTCTTGATTTTAAGGTATGTCATATATAAAACCTTTCACATATCTATAAAAGTTGAGATCTCACACAAGAAACAAGAAAGGGTAATATGTGACACACAATAATCATATTCATATAGAATGATAACTAACAAAGATATATCACTCTATTTTATTTAGAACTAATTGAACTCAACATCAAATCCATGTTCATTGGCTTATGGGAACATTGATGTTTAGAACAAGATTAACACCAAAGTATAATATTTTTGATATAGAGCATAAGAATGTATTGTAATATTGATAAATTTAAATAGAGGTAATATAATAATATAAAGAAGATGAGAGAATGAGACTTTTTATTCTCATTCATACATATAGAACTCTCTACCTACAATTCACCATATCCTATATATATAATGCTCATACTTATTACATCAATTATGAGGAGTAAGAGAATATAAAAGGAAGTGGAGATTACATAAAGTTGAGATGTTATAGTCATAATATGGGAACCTATTACAATATATGTAAATAATAGAGGTATTAAACATATGATTTAATAAAATTAAAAAAAAAAACAAAGTATATGAATATGACATTTACAACATAGTCCAATTTCCAATTGAAAGAGAAAAAAATTGATCAACTTTATTTGTTGTGGCAACCTCATCAACATTGGAAATGTTTATAGTAATGACACAGACACAACACTAGAACTTTTTTTTATTAAGATTCATAGCTAAAAAACTTATAGTGGTAATATCTGTCATCCCTATAAATCTTATAAAACCTACACATGAAAATTCCACTCTCCCCTAGTCATTCATTTCTTCTTCTCTAATGCTCGTCTCTCTCCTATGCCTCTAGCTAAATTGTGAGGTTTTTCTTCATAAATTTATGATCAATTATTTATTTATATTGTTAATTTATTATATTTATGCCATATTTCTTGTGTTTTATGTTGTTACTTTTAAGGCAGAATTAGGATCACCATATTCGCCAGCCCTACATTTGATTTGGAATTTTTTGAAGGTTCTTTTATTATTTTTTTATGTTGTTTGTATTTTTTGTTAATTTAGAACTAATTTTGAACTTTTTTTTTGTTCAGTGGTCATTAGAGTTGCACTAAATATTCACCAATTATTGATTTATGATAGAATTTGTTTCAATATTTTTGGTATAATTTAGTTTAACATTAACTTATTGTTTCAATTATATTAAAAATGTTACATATGATATATATGATATTTGTTGTTGTGTGTGTGTGTGTGTGACCCTATAGATACTCCAGAGAGGATGAATAGAGTATTTTGTAGCAATAATGTCAAACTAATTTTTTTTGAGAAAGAAATATGTTAAGGAATAAACATGCAATGCATAGAGGTTCAAGAAACTCTGCAAAGTTTCTCTACATTCACTACGAAAAGGTTTTTCCTTTTGGAATATCCATTTATTTATAGTGGGAGTTTGATGATGATCAGTCTTCTCTTGATATATAAGCTTATAATATCAATGAACCTATAAGATATAATTTACACTTAACCTAGTTATCATATCTAGACATATGAGAATACAATCTCAATGACTTGTCATCTTAGGAATGTAAGACAACATACCACTCTTCACATGTATTTGAGATGATGAGTTTGAATGAATACAATAATAATCTTCACTAGATAACTTATAAAACACAGTAATCACTAATGAAGAATTTCATCTAGATAAAGAAATAATAATTAAAAGTGTTTGAGTGCTCTAACTCAAAATGAATAATAAATTACACACTAGAGTATTTTGATCTAGATTTGAAAGTGTAAAATCAAAACTCTATTTGATTCTTTGTAAGATGTGAGAATGGTGATTTTAGAAGATTTGCGTTATCTTCATTGATGTATATAAAGTTTAACAACACTTATTTATAGTGCTAATGATGTAGGGGCAATCACTCAAAAATTGGCTTCCATAATTATGGAACCAATTATTCTTCATTTGGAATGCAACTCCCACAAATTTAAAGACCAATGGATGGTTATGTTGCTAGAAACGTACCAAACAAGCAACTAAGTGTTTATGTGCATGTGCATGGTATGCATGGCATGCATGGAATGATGACCACGTGTATGGGGAGTTTATTTTCAGCATTGGTTGAGCACTATTATTAATTTAGTTAATTTATTTATTAAGTAGTAGAGTTAGATAATAGATAAAGCATAAAGTTATCATAAAAGTAGCATAATATATTTTAGCTTGGAATATTTTGAATTATGCTTTTAGCTAAGTGGTATAATGGCTATAAGCAGCCATAGAAGTCACGATTATTGACATTGAAGTTGAAGATCAATATTGAAGTTGAATACAAGTTGAATTTTGTGTGAGTTCAATTCAAGTTAGTCGAATCTATGTGAACTGTTTAGCTTGAAAGTTTTAATATTTTTGTCAATGTGAATTAGAGATTAATTCATAAATTTTATACCCTCCATAATCCATATATTTCTAGCCATTATTATCATCAAAAAAACACTCTAATCAAATATAAGTGAAGCCCTAATTCAGTTTCCATATTCAAAACCCTAAGCCACCATTTGAAGCCCTAAACCCTTCCATCCAAACCAAACATCACCTTAACCTTTTTATTCAAACAAAACACTAACCCTAACCCAAAACACAAAATCATCCTCCATCCAAACCCTAACATTCGAAGCTCATCATCATCTATAAATAATTATCGAAAGTATATCATAATTAGTTCACACCATTTGAAACATCATCATTAATAAACCATCATCACCACTTGTGTTCGACACATATTCAACACTAACTCATCATATTCGAATGTTCTTCTCATCCATACCTTATTATCGAAGCTTATTCTAATTATTATCAACAAACCAAACCACATTCTCATCAATTTGAGAATCCAATCCTCCTACACACATCAACTAAAAGATGAGAGAGTCTAGCACTATCCATTGGATGTAAAAAGTACTTCAATGATATAATTCCAATAGGAAAAAAATCTTTAAAATGTTTAGACAAGTTAATTGGTATTCAAAGTAGTCGATGGATTTAAAAACTTTCGATCGGTCAATAAGTTTTCAACATTGTGCACCTTTAAGAAAAATATCATAACAAGAGCTACAAGGATTAAAATTGAGTGCCTTTTTTTTTTTGTTATGTATATATCTTAATATTTCCAAAGAGACAATATTAATACAAAAATGTTATCTATAGAATTTATGGTAAATTTTTCAAGTTATATTATATGTAAAACTACTTAAAACGAAAATTGAACTAAGACAACCTTCTACACAAATACTTAAAATATTTTTGATGCATGAAATAACTTTAAGATATATAAAAATAACTTTTAAACATTCTTAGATATAAAAATTATTTTAAAAACAATTTAGCTGTTCAATATGTACATAAAATCTTAGATCTTAGCATATTATTTGAAGCTTGAGTCTTGGTTTCTTAAGCACACTTGTTAATCCTTTCATGGGTTGTGTATTACACATATGAAATTGAAGTATTTGAATGTAGAATCTTATTTTATCCTCCTTATTGATCTTTGGAATGTTCTTGGGATATGATTTGTAAAATTAATTTCCCTATCACTCCTTGACTTAGTTAAGTGTTAAATACTTTAGTTTTTTATATAATACATATTCACACTTAACAAGGTAGGCAAATTCATATTTAAGTTTTTTATCATAAAAATAATGGTTGATTGACCTATGAATTCAATAATCTCCCCCTTTTGATAAAGATGAAAAAATATGCTTATATATTGAGAGATGATCTATAAAGATATGAAAGTGAAAAGCAATACATTTCTTAAATCATACGGATCATATATTACTCATTTTACAATGAAATCACACAATTATCATATGAATGGAAATATAATGATAAAATAACTCAAAACATAGCATTTGTTCACCCTTGATCACCCTTTTGTCATAAATAAAAGGAAATGGCTTCAACAAATAAGATATTCAATAAAAATATAAGTTCATAAGAAATTAATTACATATATAGTGAAACACTCCCTCAAGATATGCACGTGCTCTATGAAAACATAAGATAATCAGGCATGTTTGATATTATCACTAAATAACATGAGTGAAGCAAATATAACATATATCCCCCTTATGTTATGACTAAGGTGATAACACATGTGATCAAATAAAATAAATATGCTCTCCCTAAGGGTATTCATATATCCACAATAAGAAAAATATTACAATGTAATCACTTAAGATATTATTATCTTAAAAGACATAAATAGTGGAAGTGAGATATGAGTACCAAGATTCATGAGAATAAGTCAGATATGATATCACTAAAGCTTATAAGATTTCATAATTGTCGTATTTATTGTAATAAGGAATGGAGTATTTTATGAGTCATAAATATACTCAATTAATAGACAGGATATGAAAATAAATTTATGAATTGCATAAATCCAACTAAGTCAACAAATAAGAATGTGAACACAACAAGGATTATGAAAACATATGAGAGTGTCACTCAATATGAATAGATATCAACATATAAGTATGACCATATTTTCATATTGAAATTTATGATACAATACCTTATCAAATGTTTCCTTTTTATATGGTGGGCATAAGGCACAAAGAAAATAATGAATGGGATGAATGATCTATTTAATGAATAAATTTTCCATAATATGATGAATTACATATCAAGACAAACAAATTAATGAAATGAAATAGTATCACTCATTTGTACTAAATAATAAATTTAAGCATAATGAGGATAATTTTTAACATAATTTCGAAAGATGGAAATGATCATGTACATGTAGTATCATTAGTGAATTAAGTAATAAAGTCATATGATCAATTAATTTCATAGTTGTATCAAACAACCTAGCTAATAAACAAAAAAGTTTGTGTGGGTAGGATGTGTATAAAAGCATATAGATAAAAGGTCACATTATAATAATCTTAAGAGTGAAAGTTTATGATCAAATCATATAGGGGCATAACATCACTCAAGAGTTAATAACATGAGAAAAGACCAAGGCATAGCTTATAGAAGCACATGTCATTAAGAAGCTGTATGAAATTAAAACCATAAATGATGTGAAGAAGAATATCATAGTTGCAAGTATATGCCCAAACAACAGGTGAGAAATTTAATGTTGCACTTGGTTATGTGAAAGTAATACTAAAATAAGCATATTTAAGCTATATATTATTTATGCATAAGTCTACTCAAGAAAGGAAGTGTCTCAACTCCCTATTATGCTCATAATGTATCAATTGTTTCCTTTTTATAGTAATGAATGGACAAGAAGTATAAGGAAATCGAAATAAGATAAAGCATGCACATAAGAACTAAGTTGTCAAAAATATGGTGAACTAGTGACCATGACAATTGCATTGATATCAAAAAATAAAATACCACCAATGTGTATCATATATGACCATTAGTCATGAAAAGGATAAAAAAAAATTAAATTCATGGATGCAAAGCTAGCATAGGAAAATTTTCCTAAACACTTTCCATTCCATCTAATATCTATGAGTGGACTATAATTTCAATTTATTACAATTAAGCACCTACATTAATTTCTATTGGTATGCGCATTAATAAGGAAAAAACATGGATGGATTCAAAAGAAATAGATACCAAACTTCCCCATAAAATATATATGGCATGTCAGTTTGATTGTCAAGGAGATCAACCTAAATTAGATATGAAAATTTAATATATGTCATGTTTTTTTGTTAGAGTTTACCATAGATGGATGACTAATGTGAGATAGGTAGAACTCTTATCATAGAGTATTTAGAATGTCTCTCATGCTCAAAAATTATTATGGAATCTCACAAGTGTAGACTTATTGAGATTTATAGATTCTGTTCAACGTGTAACCTATAGTTAAAGAGTAATAGAGAGTTTTTCTTCTCTTTTTGTTAGAGAGTATCAAAATCTCAAATATTCTAAAATCCATGATAGACGTATTTCTAAGGATTAGATCATTCATAACAACTTAGTTAGCACAATAGGTCATACTATGTCTAATCCCATTTATCAATCCAAAAAAATATTAAATGTGGTCTGTATCTCATTTACACAATTGAAACTGACCTAACAGTAGTAGGAATTAATATCTCCTTTTTACTTTAACTTAAAATGGATATATAATAAGGATAAGGCATAAATGACATGATGCAATTACTTAAGAGAATTCTATCAAAAATGTTGTCATATATATTTAAAAAAATGAGGTGAGATAGGTAAAATGAAAGGTTATAAGCTATCTAGCTCAAATGATCAACTTAATATATGCAATGAAGCATCATAATCTAATTCCTTTTATATATCCCATTTATCAATGTGTGATGAGGGGGAAAATATGTTGAACTATCATCCACAGTGATTTATAGACAGATATCTATGCGTGATGCACTAGATAATGAAATTAGTCAGCACATGTATATTATTTTGATCAAATATACTAAATATATATATAACCATGACACGTAAATTAGTGTGTGTGTAATCTTAGGTAATTTCAAAATGAAGTCTGACCATAGATTAAAAGGATGATGATATAATGCAATGAAGTGTTGAGTTGTGACCACGTCTAAGCCATCATTAAGGAACTTAGTAGGTCCATCATGAACAACATCCACCATGGGAGTGGACAACTTGGCATGCTCCCCGCTAATATGAGGTTGAACCTGATCAACATCCTCCATAACTTTATTTGAGTCAATTGATTCAGTCCTTTGTGTTGAGTCATCATTCCGCAGATGATCTGTATGATGTGAGGACCTATGCAAGTCATGGTTATCATGAGTATCAATGCTATATAATCAAATATAAGTACATAATCCTTACCAAGTAGGAAGGATGAGATCACAATATCATCTTTCTGATTCCCAATAAGCTAAGTCTCATAGAGTGGATATAGGGTAGGATAACTCTCTAGCCATGAAGGAAAGATATCTCCCTCTTCAAGATAACCAAATAGACTAATGATTTGTAACAAAGTAGAGTGGTTTAAAGTAATAGGAACTCCATACATGTAGATATGAATATATCCTTCATCGAATTAGGTGTTACAATAGAATAGTCTCACTAGATTAGGCTATGTAGGGACAGAGATGTTAAATAGGGGAATCAACCCTAGACTATGAAGCCTCTAATAAAATATAAACTACTATTATAAAAAAAATACAAGGGTAGATACCTTCTTTTAAGGACCCTTTCAGAGTAATAAACGATAGAGAAAATATATTTCTCCTATACAAGAAATACCTCAACTAAATTTCTTAAATCCCATGATTAAGATGAGAGAGTAAGAGGGCAAAGGATTGGAAATAAAAGATTAAGTCAAGTGCACCTACAAGGATATTTCACCATAGATATACAATAAGATTCAAAATCTTAATTTCAAGGTAAGGCTTAATACAATTTTTTATCATCAAAGTAATCAATGTCAAATTTAAGTATGCACATAACCTTTTAACATAGAAGAATATTCAATGAGAATCTCAAGGAACATTTTAAATCAAACTAATAAATTTTGGAATCCAATAAAATGCTTCATCAATGGAGTGAATTTTAAAATCATTTAATACAGATCATGGCTACTCATCTTAAACTTCAAAAGTGATTTTATCCAATGTTGATCTAATCAAGAAAATTTTAGTAAAGAATTTTCTTAAAGTTAATATCCAAGTGCTATAAACCATATGAGATAATTTTAACTTAGGAAGAAATTTGAATACTTTATAGTGTAGGAAGATAATTCCAAAGCCAAATTTACCTAAATAGAATCTCCATTCTAAGTACATATGATAATTAAATCCAAAATAAGTGAATCCAATCATAACAAGGTGTAGTCTGGGGCTATTTTAAGCTATTTAACATTATCAATAGAGTGAGAGTTTCCTTACATATAGCTAATTTCATTTTTATGACTTATGCCAATTATGGTACATAAAAAAAAGAAATTCAACATTTCAATGTTGGAATTTTTCTCCAATATATGGTGGAGAAATTCAAAATGATTGTTTATAAGCTAAGAAAGGTAGTTAATGTTGAGCAAACCTAAACATGAGATTATTCCAAGTAAACATAGAAAAATTAAGTTATTAGAGTTTTACCCAAAATATCTAGCAGATTGAATCTAGTTATAATAAACAAACTAATTCCATAAGGTAGCAATTAATCCAATTATAAAGCATGTTTTAAACATAATTTAACCATAAACCCAACCTAAACAACCAAAAAATGGTGTCCATATGTTGTCATGTATTGGGGGATTAGGATTCACTCAATTTTCATAAAATTTTCTATGTAAAAATAAAATAAATCATTAGCTATGCGGAGAATATAAGGATAAATACACTTCATCATCCAATTTTGGCTCAACTAAAGCCAACACGTCATCTACATTATGTGAGTTGGAAGAGGAGTTTGAAACTTACCTTACAAAGGGTCATGTAATTCCTAGAATAAAACACCAAGAAATTGATACCGAGAGAGTTTTACATCCCTAATGATTCTAACAAGCTATATATTAATTTATTTGTATGATAGTAAAGAGAGATACGGAGGAGAGAAGGTGGGTTTAACTGAGGGTCATTTGAGCCGAGTACATCAATACAAAAGAGGAGGGTAAAGAATAAAAAAAAATTGTTGTAATGCTCAAGTTATTTGAAATCCAAACACTATAATGGACCACCACATCAATTTGTTTAAATTTTCAGCCATATGACTATGTGTTTCAATTCTAACCCATTTCTCTAATTCTAGTCATTTAGCTTATCTAAACAACTTGACTTATGCATTCCATTATACGTTCCTCAAAAATGACCTTTGGATTACTTATGCTAGTCAAAGGAGTTATTATGCATGGAAGTAAAACTTACAAGTCAATAAGGCCTAGTTATCATTATAATGTAAATTAGGTTTTTTTTTGTTATTTTCATGTAATAATTAGCTAGGTTTGATTGTAATAATTTTTCATTTCATCCATATATTATATGGATTAATGGTATGTTTCAATTACTACTTAGTGTGCTAGTTATCCATGTGTGTATTACCTTGGCTACATTAGTGTGTTATTTATCAAAGTGTGACTATCTATATAAGGCTTTCTTGGCACATCTTGTAACATGTGAGTCATTTATATTGAATCTAATACAATTATTACACTTGGCTATCAAATATATCTTTTGATAGTAATAATTTCAAACTAAGACTACTTAGTGTTATATTAGATAGAGTACTTTAAATGTGTTCTTGGAGAAACATTCAAAGTTATCATCTAGTTGAATCTTGATTCAAGATTCATAAAATTCTGTAAATATTTTTTGAATCTTGATTAAAGATTCTCCTTATTCTTCCTCTTCTTGGACCCACATATCCCATTTCCTTCTTCTAGCCATCGAATCTTCATTCTCTTAAGAATATTCACAGCATTTTTGGTATCAAAACCAAGTTGGTTGTTTCTATTATTCAAATAGCCAACCTATCGTTCAATTTCCCTTCTTTTATTCATCCATGCAAACAAGTAGAACTTGAGCTTCTTATTTTGTCTTCAAAGTTCTCTTTGAATCTTCAAACCTTAAAGTTGAAGAAATTTGACCTCCTAGTGGTCTTTCCCTCTAATTGCACCAAATATCTTTTAGATACTCAATATCAACTTCATCCAATCTTCATTTATCAAAATTAAGTACACAACATTTTTGAATTCTCTTTCTTTTTCCCAAGTTTATTCAAGCTTAGTTCATATCTTCAAACTCCATTTAGGTATTCTTAACCATCTTGATTCAAATAAGAAGAACACTACACTTCCTTTAACACCATTAGAAAATTACTTGGATTTTCCATCTATTTTTCCTATCTTAGCATTCATTCACTCACAAGAAGATTACTTGAACAATTATTGAGGTTCTATTAGACTTTCTCCATAAATTCATTTGTGATTTCCCTCATGTAATATTCATCAATCTCCCTCCATCAAGAATCCTTCATTGTTCATCAAGAATTTGTGGCATTCCTCACAACCAATTCCTTTCCATTACTTCTTCATCTTCATGACTAAGGAGCTTCCAAGATTCTTGAAGCTCCACTAAGAAGCCATCAAGAACAAACATCAAACAACAAACACACAATATCAAGGTTGTTTTTAGCAAGAATAATATCTTTAGGTAAAGAAGTGTCCATGAAGGCTTTATTTGACACTCTTCAACAACATGCAGCTAGTGTGCATGCTACTAATACACAAATTTATTATCTTCATTCCATTCAAAGCCAACTTCAAAGGTTAGAGATGAGAGTAACCGACCAAGAGACACTCCAACATATGTGTAACACTATGGAATCCACTGATATTAAGAATAAGGCATGGTGAGGAGAGTAGTCCAAGAATGAGGTAGACATGTCAATAATCGAATGGATGATGAAGAAGGAAAACAAGAATTAATCTAGTGATTTTACTCACAATCAATGAGGCCATGCAAATTACCAACCAAGGTATAATAATCTTAAAGATAAAGGGATATAACTCGACCTCCTTAATTTTAATGGTGAATGAGATGTAGAATTATTTTTTGAATGGTCATATTAAATAGAAGCTATATTTGAGTTCATAAATGAACATAGATGTAAGTTAGAATCTCTCAAATAAAATAGGTTTTCTAGGGTTTAGTATCATAACCTCAAGAAGACTCATGAAAGGCAAGAAAAGAGTAAAATCAAGTCATAAGAGAAATTGAAAAAGTAACTAAGGAAGAAATTTGTTCCTAAAGAATATAAAAAATAAATGTATATTAAGTTTACTACTCGTATGCAAGGATTACTTAGTGTAGATGAATGCAATAGGGAATTTGAAAGACTAGAACTCTTATGTTACATATAAGAGAGAAAAGAACAAAAATGTGCTAGATACTTAGGTGGCCTTAATAACTTGGTCAGAAAAAAAATTTAAAGTGGTTGTCTATGACTCTCTTGATGATTTGACTAAGTTAGCTTTAAAATATGAAATAAAAACTAATTATACTATGGTCTATGCTAAAATAAATTCTTTGACTTCTAATTCAACCAAAAACTATTCAAATGCATCTACTTCAAAATATGGGGCATATGTATATTTAAATAATAACAAGAAACACATCATTAACTGAGATGAAAAGGGTAAAAATAAGGTGAATGAGATTTCCAATAACCAATGATAAAAAAATTAAAGTAAATGGTGATTTTGCTAGAGAAAGTCCTAAATAAAGTGTTTTAACCTTAAATGAAATAGCAAGTATGGAACCATGAGATGATAATGATGACCTAGAGATCGAATATAATGATGATATCATAAGTATGTATGGATATGATGGTAAACCATGTTTTGTACTTCAAAGGGTATTACAAATCCAACCTCATAATCCATATATACAAAGAAAAAAGATTTTTAAAAATAAGTGTAGAATTGGTGATAAGGTTTGTAGATTCATTATAGATAGTGGTTCATGTACTAACTTTGATAGTGAAATTATGATTAAAAAACTAGGTTTAGTTGCTACTAATAATCCAAAATCATATTCATGATGATGGCTTAATGAGAACAAAGGTGATACAGTAGATAAGCAAACACTAATTACTTTTTGTATTAATAACTATCATGATGAAGTATAATATGATGTATTGTCTATAGATTCTTGTCATATTTTACTAGGAATATAGTGGCATTATTATTTAAATGCAATTCATAATGGTATAACTAATGAATATATTGTGCTTAAAGATAAAAAGAAGTATAAATTGAAACTAGCTCAATGTGCCTGGTATGTCTTTACCTAAATTATTATCTATAGATTTAATCTATAAGAGGATAATAAATTAGAGAAAAAAATACAAGAGCTCATAGAAAAGGATATGTGAGAGAAAGCATGATTCCATGTTGTATACCTACATTATTTGTTCAAAAAAAAAAGATGGTACGTGGCGTATGTGTATTGACTCTAGAGTTGTGAACAATATAACTATCAAATATAGATTTCCTATGTCTAGATTAGTTGATATATTAGATGAATTATGTGGAGCACAAGTATTCTCTCAAATTGATCTAAGTAGTCGATATCATAAAATGAGAATAAGAAAAGGGGATGAATGGAAGACTACTTTCAAAATAAAATATGGTCTTTATGAATGGACTATTATGCCATTTGGATTGTGTAATGCACCTAGTTCATTTATGAGACTAATTAAGGAATTTCTTCAAAATTTTCTTGAAAAATTCATTCTGGTATACTTAGATGATATACTTGTGTATAGTAAAAATTAGCATGATCATCTTAGTCATTTAAGGAGATTATTTGATAAACTAAGGGAATCTAAAATCTATGAAAAATGGAAAATGTGATGGTATGCTTTCGAGTATTGTTTACTTTGTTATATTGTAAGTAGAGAAGGTATAAAAATGGATCCTACAAAGATTAAAGCAATTCAAAACTAAACAGTAACAAAAGATATTCATCAAATAAATATTTCTAAACTATTACCATGCCAAGTACACATCTTGTAAAAAAAAAGGAGAATTCAAGTGGGAAGAAGATGTCACTAAAGCCTTAAAGACTTTAAAGGCCAAGCTATATATTGCATCAATATTATCCTTGACTAACTTTGATAAATTGTTTGAAGTAATATGTGATTCTATTCGGGTAGGAATAGGACATGTACTCTAACAAGAAAAAAGGGCCATTACATATTCTTAGTGAAAAATTAAATGGTTCTAAAATAAATTATTCAACATGTTATAAGGAATTCTATTACATAATAAGAAGCTTAGAAACATGGATTCATTATTTGAGACCTAAGTCATTTGTTTTACATTCGAATCATGAAAATGTAAAATATTTGCATGGGAAAAAAAGTAGTCTTAGGCATGCATAATGGGTTAGTTTCTAACAATCCTTCATGTTTTAAGTCAAACATTTAGATGGTAAAGAAAATGTAGCAATAGATGCATTATCAAGGAGAGCTATGATACTTGTCATGTTTGGTAATAACAAAAGAATTTAATTATTTAAGAAACTTAATGAGCAAATAAAGAATAATATTAAGAGATCTAATGCTAAATACCAAAACCAAGCTAATAAAAATAGAATTACAAAAATATTTTTACCTGGTTTCTTGGTATAGTTACACTTAATAAAAGAAATATTACCAAACTTAAGAAAAAATAAACTAATATCATGAGCAAATGGACCCATAAAAATCTTAAGAATATTTGGAAACAATGCTTGTGAATTAGAATTGCGAGAATCATATGGAGGAGTTTGTAGGACTTTCAATGTTGGTGATTTATCTCCATATTATAGTGATGCTAATTTGAGGACAAATTTTTATTTATAACGGGAGAATGATGTAAGAGTATCGTCATCTCATTCTTCTCATATTGAAGATCACAAACTAGTATATTTGGAGATGGTACCAATTATTCTTGAAAATCTTGAACACCTTCTTGTAGGTATTATAAATGTTTGTAAGAAGAAAACATCACTAATGATATCTAGTGTGCGATAAAATGACAATGCAAGGGTTACAAAGTTTCATGGAATATAATGCTACATGACATGAAGCTTGACTACTTAATTATTTAATATATTATTATGATTAGGTTTTATGTAGATTTGATATTTTATGTAAACATTGTAATGTCTTGTGATTGTAATTGTAAATCATTATATATACAATATTAAAATATCTTAGTTTAACTTTTAATATTTAGACCATTTGTTTTGGGCTTATTTAATGGAGGTAAGCTCAGCCTCATATGTGTATATATATATACACTTGTACATTTGGTAGAATGGAGAAGAATTAATGAATAACATATAAGAAAATTGATCCAAAACTCTTTGTAGCTACGGATTTACTTCCTTCCTCTTCAAGTAAGATTAATATTTATTAATTTTAGGATTTTTTCTATAGAGAAATTAGTTTTTTCACTTTATACATATTTTGATCTTGGAGAAGATCAAAAACTTACAATTATATGTTGAGTTGAAGACGTCCACAACTTTGAAATCCTTCCACCTTGATCAACATTTTTCTTCAACAATTTAAGCAACAATATCTTACATTGTGAACGATATTTCTTCTATTACCCTACACATTTTATTTACATGCTCAATAATAAATCACACCTAGTAGGTATGCTTATTAGAATAATTATTATGATACGTTTAAAATAACCAAAATACCCCTACTGCATGTAATAATAATAATAATAATAATATTATTATTATTATTATTATTATTATTAAAACATATGTTTCTAAAGCATCAAATCACATACCTCCATACTTAACAATAATTAAGACATACTGGACATTTCTTACTAGAGTAAATAGTGTGATATACTTAAATAGCCAAAATTTTCTAATGCACAATATAACAATAATGCTAAAAATATGCTTGGGTATGCTCAACCTATCACATTCAACATGCATAACACATTATTTAATCCCAACATAACACTCATTTTAACATATTTTTGTACACATCATAATTCATATAAATCATCATGCTCCATTTCACTTCATGCTAACATTTTTAGGCAAATACATACAATGCAATGAACATGCTTAATACAATATGTGCATCAAAAACCCTAATGTACTATCATACGATAAGTCACATTTAGTAGAGTATAAGGTTGATCTAATTATCTACAAATGTAAAATTTATAGGTAATCTACTAAAATTATTAGGCTCTCCTAATTCGACTTTTGTATAGAAAAATAATATCACATTACCAATATTAATATTTTCCTAATAAAATAATAAATTTTTTTAGAATATTTATTAAATAGAAAATTACTTAAATTCCCCTAATGGTAAAAGAGGATAAAAAATTTATGGGGATCTCAAGTTGCTCATACAACATGTGTTTCATCGTTGTATCAAGGCTAAAAAGGAAGGTGGTGGCGACAGCAGTTGGCATAACAGTGGTTAGTGCTAGCTTAAGGTGGTGATGGTTGGGTGATAGGCTATGATGGGAAATCATAATGTAGAGGGGAGGTCGAGGTAGGTGGTGAATGTTGTACTAGTGACTGGCTCGGTTGTGGAGGAGATGCAAAGGTTGGTTGGATTCGATTGCAAGGGAGATAAGGAGGAGGTATTGCAAGGTGGAGGATATAGCAATGCAGAATTAGTAGGAGGAAATGGTGAGGATTCATATAGTTAAGGAGGAGGGAAGTGGTTGTAGATGGAGTTTCATAGGGGAAGGTAGTGGTGGTGTTGGTTAACAGTGCAAATTTAGGGGCATGGAGATGAGGAATGGTGCACAAAGGAAGATTTTGATGAGGTTGGTGGTGCGATGGCCAAACAAAGTCAAGGAAGGAGAATGGAGAAAGGAGAAGCGAAGAAAGGAAGGTAAGGCCTCAGGGAAAAAGGGTAAAGGTGGTGGCTAGTGAAGTTCAATAAGTATTGAGGAGGTGGTTTTATTAGGAAAAATTAGAACGGGCTCAAAAGAAAAGGGAGGAGTGTGGTATATATGCATATGCAAGTGGTTGGGAACTAGGAGGAAGGTATGCATGATGGATATTGGGTGAAGGGGAGAAGAAAAAGGATGAAACATGATGGTAGGGTGTAGGCAGGGCAGATGTGAGAATAAGGTTTGGATGGGGGAAAGGTAAGGGCATGCAAGGGGGAGATAGGTGAGGGGAATAAAAATGGAAGGGGATAGCTTGGCTAGCAGAGAAAATAAGACACAATCGTGTAAAGGTGTGGAATTAGGGAACATTTTTAGGGTATGTTTGGAGTGCTCTGGGACATGGGATAATTGAAGGAGAAAAGGAATAAAAGAAAAAGAAAGAAAAAAAGAAGAAGGAATGATTAGGCTTAGGGCACAAGCCAGGGGAAAGAAAAAGAAAAATAAGGGATAGAATAGGTGTGTGTGGGTGAAGGCCAGGGAGGAAAAAAAGAAAACTAGAAGGAAAGGGGAAAAGGGAGAGAGAAAAGGAAAGAAAAAATAAAAAGGGAAAAGAAGGGAAAAGGAAAAAGGATAATAATAAAAATGAAATAATGTTAGAGTTAGAATTAGAATTAAGTTTAGATTTAGGATGAGAGTAAAATTAATTTATCCGAGTTTAGTGTACTCGATTAGGAAAAATAAACTAAGTTAAAAGTTGGTAGTTTAGGGTACATTCAAATAAAAAGAAAAATTATATAAAATTAGGTTAATTTTATTTAAGAATTTATTAGGGTTTGTCGATCAAGGGTAAATAAAAATAATAAAGCTATGATTTAAGCATTAGGTTTCATACAAAAGACTAAACATAAGAAAATAAGGTTACAAAATTTTAAGGTATTATAATATGGATACTATTGAGAAGGGTGAATACAGAATTTTTTAATAATAATTCTAAATTAAAATTTTATGAGAAAAAGGTAGAAGGATGGAAAATAATAACCACACGATTTATAGTGGTTTAATAATCTCTACAAAGTTTCTCTATGTTCACTATCAAAAGGTTTTACCTTTTAGATTTGTATCTTTCTTCATTTATAATGGATGTTTGATGATGATCACTCCTGTATTGGTTTATGAGCCTACGATCTTAATGATCCTCTAGGAGATAATTTACACTTTACCTAGTTTTCTTCTCTAGGTATATGATATTACAATCTCAACGACCTCAGTTAAGAATGTTAAACAATACACCACTCTTCACTTATATTTGAGATATTGAATTTGAAATAATACAATAAAAATCTTCCCTATATAGCATATGAAAGTGAGTAATCACTCGTGATGATTTTAATATAGATAGAGAAATAATAATTACAAGTGTATTAGTACTCTAGAAAATATGATAAAAAAAATTAAGTAACGGAGAAGTTTGACATAGATTTAGATTTGAAAGTGTAAAATCAAACAGCTAATTGATTATTTGTAAGATGTGAAAATAATGATTTTAGAAGAGTTGTGCTAGCTTCATGAATGTTTATTAAAGTCTATGAACTCTGAATTATATAGATAAAAGATGAGAAAATTTTTCACTAGCCATTGAGTGTTAAAAGTATTTCAATGGGGAAAAAATCTTATAAATTCCTAGAATAGTCAATTTGTTTTCAACCAATTGGCTGATTTGGAAACCAATCGGTGTCTTAGGTAATATTTGAGGATCTTAGAGAAGGTAGTCTTTTGTATTTTTGTATAAGCTTGGGTTAGGTAAATCTAATCACTCATAGGATGATAGAAAATTTTATGTGATTATACTAGAAACTTTTAGACCTAGAATCATGATAGGGTTTATGATTTTTTAATATTTTAGCATACATGATAAAATGATAATATGATGAAAGGATGATATGCATGATTATTGATAACTAAGTTGTATGAATGGTAATATGACAAATGTTTTACATCCGCATGTCTAAGATTTTGTTAGGGATTCCATTATTATCATGTTATGATTCAAACCCTATAGTATATGCCTCATGAATGCTCATGCATGGAAGTAGGTTACAATAGTTCACATGGACATGTATGCATATGGTTACGGTTAGCTTATGATAAATTCTATTTTGCATGGCCTAGGGTTAGAGATAGGCTCTTACATATACTATGTTTATAATATGTATATTTAAATTATGTTTATGCTTTAAATTTGTAAATGTATGCTGCATGAAAGATTTGGTACATGATAGTCACATGATTAGGATTTTTGTGGGCACCATCCACTAAATGCATGAAAAGTTAAAAATACATTTAATCACCAAAATAAAAAGATTACCTATGTGCTAAAATAATGTGAAATGTTGTCTTTTTGCCTACTCATGGTAAATCTCTCATAATGATAATGTTTAATACGAAAAATGAGTAAAATGTGGAAACTAGGGTTTTGAAGTATATTTCAGTATTTTTGACCTAATGTATCATTTAAAAATAAATGAATGTTAGGATGGCCTTAGCCTTTTGATAGGTTGACCTTAGCTTTGACTTGGCTTGACATAGACCTATGACTTTAGGGTTTATCTAAATAATTGCAAATAAAGGGGAAATGCTTAAGTATGGAAAATTGAAATTTCTATGTTGTAGGTGACTTATGTGATCACCTCATAAGATATTAATACTTGAAATAAAAGACCTCAACTTGGGAATGGTTTCTCTCTAAGGGTTGCTACCTTAGTTCTGAGGTGTTAGCCTGTGTTTTTGGTTCACCGGTATGCCAATGTGCTATAGATTTGAAGGTCCTACTCTACTCTATAGGTGACTTATGGGCCCTATAGGAGATATCAATACTTAATACTAGGTGAACGAGGTTGGAAGGATACTATTTTGCTCTTGGGCACCGGTATGATCAGGCGTACCACTGTGTCTCTAGGTTAATTTGTATCCCTCTAGAGTAAGGAAGTAAAATGGAAATGTTTTTTGTGTAATAAAAGACATAGATTGTTGATTTAGTAGTTGCCTCAGTGCCCTACCTTAGTATTGTGAAGGATTATTGGTTTTGTAGTTGTCGTAGTACCCTACCTTGGTTTATGTCATATTTGTTGGTTTCGTAGTCGCCTTAGTGCCCTACCCTGGTATTGTTTTGGATTGTTGTTTTGGTAGATACCTTAGTGCTCTACCACTATGATTGGAATGTATTTAACTAATAAAATATGACTTTACACTTTAAAATGATGAGAAATGGATTATTATGTTTTGCTGTTAAGTTGAGACTTGGACCATAAAATATGTTTCTCCATGAGTGCTTATGTGTACTCTTTAGTTTTTACGTGGCTATATGGAATGTGGGTATGCTGTCTCTTGTGAAATATTGTGGTTTACTTAGTAAGAGGAAGTTATATTGATACTACTTTTGTAGATGACTATGTGAGGCTCATAGAATGGCATGAAGCTTGTAAGTGTCGGCAAGACAAGTGATGTCCTTGGGAAGAGGTCCCATTTTCAGAGTGCGGCTTTGAGACTAAGAGTTAGGGATAACCGGAGTTTTAACTTTGGGTGTTGATTTTGTTACAATTGGTTTTCCTTTGGACTCTTATGTTTCATACTGTACTTTGGTTATACTATTGTACTACAACATTTATTCATAACTCTATTGTGTATTATTTCTATTTCCATCAATTTACCCTGGTTGAGTTTGTTTTAGCCTTAGCACTTAGCATAAAAAAGGTGAAAATTTGGACTTATGCTAAGTGTGGTAATAATACCTGGTAATTTAGTAATTAACACTCTCATAGAAATAAAAAAATTCAGCTAGCAAAATGGGGGTGTTACATAAACATTGATTTTTATTATTTGTTTCATTTTAAACCTTTTAACAACAAAAAAAAAGATTTCTTACTTAATATTCAACATTGGTAAATATGAATTTTAATATCATTTAATACTTTATCTAGTTTATAAGTTAGTTTTAAGCTTATTAACAAGTTGTATTATATATAGCTCAAGTCATTATAAATACCTACCTATAACTACAATATTTCCCAATAACTCACCTAGGTAATCTACTTTAAGATAATAACTACAAGATTTTAATGAATGTGAGTGTCCTACTATATATTATAGACATTATATATATTTTTTATTTATATAAATCACCCATACAATACACAAATTTGAAAACTAGTTAAGACTAATTGCAAGATAATAATTTTTATGAGCTTTAGAATATATATGATCTCATATAGTTAGTTAATGATAAATTTTTTATATAGAGTAAATGACGAGTGATAAAATTTAGACATATGAATTTAGGAATGGGCTTCAACTATTTCTAAAGATGGCTAGAACTTATGCTCTGAATGTTGATGGGTAAATTCATTTTTAGTTTCCAATATTGATAGTTCCAAAGATGATGGAAATAGTTATAGTGACGAATTTGATCATTTTATGATTAGTATCTATATGGTAATTAAATTTGTATTTGTTATCTTTGAACTCTGTAACATTATTGTTATATAACTTGCTTTGCATTATATCATGTTATTTCTCTTTACTATGTACTATATATATAATTTGGTTCTTGTAAGATATAGTTATGGTTGATGTGCATGTAAGACACCATGGAAAATGAGGCAATGATCCCCCTTCAATTCCTCATCGATTGCTACTTGGGTGTGAGTTGGGTAATTGCGGACGTACTTTAAATTTGTTAATATATTTGTGATCCTACAAATATTAATTATAAGGGGCAATGAGGTCGGGCGGGTCAGATTGGGTTGGGTTATAGCGAGTCAAGTTGTTCTCGGGTCTGGTTATTTACTAGTGTATTTCCTTTGTGGGTCAGTTATGGGTCAGGTCAGGTCATTTTGAGTTCAGGTCATTTTGTTTCATGTTATTGTTTGGGTTGGGTCGAGCTTTGGTTGAGATATTTCGGTTTTGAATCGGATCGGGTTCGGAATATTTTAGGTTAGCTTGTCGGGTTAGATTTAAGAATGTAAACGGGAAGAATTTTACCCAAAAATCTATGGGTTTTATCCGTCGAATACTTAAACGAGTATAGATAAATGGATACAGATGACGAAAAATAATACCCGTCAAATTTAGGTACGGATACAGGTATAAGATATCCATATTTGTACCCGCACCCATACCTATATCTATATCCATAACCATTAACTAGATATATGATAACCCTTTTAACCTTAATTTTAAAATAAATATAGCATAGATTAAGGTTAAAATTTTCATTTGGTTTAACTCTAAATGGATTTATTCATTGGGTAATTGGATTTCTCCGCTAGATAACATCCATTAATGGATAAGTGAATTATTCTTTGGATAGTAGATATCCAACGGATACAAATATAGATGTATTAGTGGATACTCATTTAGAATAAGGATACCAATTTGAGTATGGATTTTCTTATCATATATGGGTATGATTAAGGACGTATTTTCCTGAACCTGCTCCATTTACATCCTTATCAAGTGGGGTTTGAGTTGAGCAAGCTCATATTCACGTGATTTTGTATTTAAGTTAATTTGATAGGTTAGGTTTGGGTTAACTTAACAAATAGGGTCTTTTTATGTTTCAATGGGTCGGATTGGATTTGGATCGAGCTAATCCTAGATCTAATCACTTTGGATTTAGGTCAAATAGGACATTAACCACAAAAATAATTACTATTTGTTTATTATCATGACTTTTGTTATGTTTTTACATGAAAAAATTGGTAAAATTAGAATATCACTGGTAAATAAGTAAGTACACAATAAAAGTAATAAAAATAAGTAAATTTAAATAAATAATAAGACATGTTTATTTTTTTATTATCAATATTATTTAATATCAAATTTGGTTTTGCTCTGTTGGGCCGGGTTGATAGTAGGTTGGGTTAATAACGGGTTGAATTGACGGAAAGTTACGGGTTGGGGTTAGGAGCAACAGCCCCAAAAATCACAGTTGAAATTTTCTTTTAATCAAAACCATACACTAAGATGGAGGGTGCTACCGCCGTAATCAGCACAAGTATGGCCCCGAAAAGTCTCACACCGACCACAAGGCTAGAAATTTCATGAGTTATAAAATTTATTAGGACATAAAAACATAATGATTCATATTTGAAAAGGGAAATCAGAGTGTGCAATTAACGATTCATTACAAAATAGAAAACTAATACAACGTTAAAGCCCCCGAGGGGAGAGAACGATACAGCAGTAAGATAGGATATAATTGAAAAGATGAGTTTGGACTACACTCACTCTTGGGCCCCATGCCAAGTCCAAAAATTCATGACTCAGTCCCGCCCGATGCATCGAATGCATCATAGGAATCAAACACGGCATCTCATACCTACACCAACTCAGAAGGGACCTCTACTCGTGGGAATAAGTAGTACCCATGAAGTGGGTGGTCATTTCACTATGTACCGAGTAAGATAACCATGCAGCTAAGGCCATACATGAAAAATAGATAATACAGGTAGGCAACCATGCAGCTCAAGCCATACATGAAATATAGATACTACAGGTAGTGATTCAATCCGATTAGACATAATCATTAGATCTCTGGTCATTACTCCCTTTTCACACCATTCTCATTATAATTCCATGTGCGTTTGGGAACCCCACTATTATAGCAGATGGATTAGAACATCTAGGACATAACGCTCCTGCCACTATTATCGGTTGATGGATCGGTCTCTAGGGAAAAATATTCCAAGCCACTATTATACAGATGGATCGGTCTGGCCCTAACTCTTATGGTATTCCACTGTAAGTAATTAGTATCTTTCATATGGCTTATCATCAATTAAGGTTTAGTTTATTGAGCTTCGAATCCCCCACTATTATAGCCAGTGGATCGGAAACATCTAGGGCAACAAGCACCAGGCCACTATTATTTACTGGTGGATCGGTCTCCAGGGCACCCTACACCTAAACACTATTATTCTAGTGAATCATTCTGGGTCCGGCTCACTAATCTTCCACTTTAAGTGGTTAGTGTCTTATACATGTCTTATTCAATAGATACTTTCACCCTAGACATGCATGCCCCTTGGACTTCCCAATCACACACCCCGTCCACACCTATTCTCCTAAAAAGCCCTGTCCCATATCTTGGGACTTCTACGCCTCTTAGTACATTCAGACATCCTTTTCCCCATTTTCCTTACTTACCATAAATGCCCAAATCCTATGTGTGTGGGTTAAGGTCCAATTTTCCATATCTCTCCGTTAACTCACCATTCCCCTCTAGGGTTTTCCCCTCAGAAACCCTAATGACCTATATGACCTAACCTTTCCCTATTATACACGACCCATGTTACCTTTGTTCCCAACTCTGCACCCCATATGATCCACACCCAACATCCCAACCTTACCTTCCATTTTGCATGTGTGGCAACAAAACCCTAGTTGTCCATACCAAACCCTAACCCCGCTCCTTTCTCATATGTTGTCCCTTCCTCATCTTCACTTACCATTTCCCTTTTCTTATGACACACAGTTATCCTCCATGTGACACCCTTCCACTCTCACCCCATACTCCAATCTCTTCCATTATTTCTCCCTTCCACAATTTCCCCCACTTAGGGTTTCCTCCCAAACCCTAGCTAAGTCCCCCATGCACCCTTATACCAACCCACGTATTATTTTTTACTTATGGACTCCAATCACCCCAACAACTCTTCCCTCACCTTACTTAACCCTCAAGTCAAATTTTCTCACATAAAGTTCATCCCCATACAAAGACTAACCATCCTATGCAAGCCTTACACTCCCTGTGCAATATATAGCCTATCCTCTTAATTTTTCATATTATCCCTTAGGTAACCACCCTTAGGTCATGAGATACTTAGGTCATTCTCACTCCCCTTTAATCCACTCACGTTCTTTACACCTTTTATCTCTTCACAACCATATCATACAACTTAATGACTCTTAGCAATCATGTCTAATACGACAACCATAACTCAGCGCAACACAAGTACAAGTCATATTATCATATTACACATACCATAAAAACACATACAACATACCTTAGCTCCATGCTTAGCAAGCTACACTACAAGTGCATAGTTCATAACCACACAAGGTACACACATATATCCAACACACATAACACATAATACACATAATACACATAATACATATAATAAGCCTTAACCACATCCTTACCTAAAACGACATCAAGCTTGGAGCATGCTCCTACACCTCCTTAGGGGTCAGACTTGGTTCATCTATAAGAGGGAAACACTAAGGTTAACTTCCTTCTTATTACTTTTACTATTCCCTACTTTACCTTTAGTAACAACTAGTATTAGTGATAACAATAATAATAATAATAATAATAATAATAATAATAACTTTATTAATATTAATAAGGGTGCCATCATTAAAGTGGCTAACAAATACATTACGGATAATATTAGCTAAAATAGGGTTAGGTAGTTATAATAGTCATGGTAGAATATTGATAACAATATCAGTAATAATAATGATAATAACTTGAATATTAATAATAATAATAATAATAATAATAATAATAATAATAATAATAATAATAATAATAATAATAATAATAATGGCAATAATAATAATAATAAGGTTAAAATAATAATCATACCAAAATAATTTATACTTAAGTGCTAGAAAGGGTTAGGGCACAACCTAAGTGAAGGTGGTGACTAGGGCAGCGAGACGGTGGCAGTGGTGGTGGAAGTGGAGGTAGTTTTGGGAAAGGTTGGTCTTTTGGGACTAAAGGAGAGAGAGAGAGAGAGGGAAGTGGTGGTTATGAGGTGGTGGACTCTCTGGTCTAAGAGGGTTACAGTGATGGGGGTGGCGCAGCAGTGAAGCGGCGCAGGTGGTGGCGGCTATAGTAGCAGAGAGTGGTGGAGATGGAGGGAGGAGGAAGAAGTGGGAGGAAGGGAAAAGGAAATGAAGGGGAAGGTGGAGGAGCATCTGCTAGGTCAAGTGGGTGGATGGGGAGGTGGTGATTATGGCAGAGAAGGCAGCGCACAGCAGCAAGAAGGGCAGAGATAGGGTGCAAAGGGTAGCTCGAGCTACCTACTATGTGCGATCTAGGTGGGCTGTGTAGGGGGATTCCAGGGTTGCAAGTGGCTTGGTTTGGTGGAGGGTGATGTAGAGAAGGGGTTGGGTGGTGTTTGAGGCAGTGGCATTGCAAGATAGTGGATGGGGCTACATGAAAAGTTGTCACAGAGAAAATGGTCAAACTTTTTATGGGCAAAGCAAACAAGGGGAAATGGGGGATAGTATGGGGTACTTATAGGTTGAGAGAGGGAGAAGAGGACAAAGGGCGGGGGTGGCAGGAGCTTGTCGGCCTATAGTGGCAGGATGGTATGAGCCTACAAAGATGTAGGGGTGCAGGTGGCATATGGGGGAAAAAGAAGGGGAGCAGGCATGCGAGAGAGGTAGGTACAGGGCAGGTTTGGTTTGAAATGGAAAGGAAAGGGACAGGGGAGAGAGAAGGGAGAAGGTTAGAGCATACAATAGCAAGGGAGGGTGGATGGTGGCAGGTGGCAAGCGTGACCTACAGCTTAAGGGGGGAGGAAGAAGAAGGGGAGGAAGAAGAAGGGGTTGGGCTGACCAGTCAGGGGAAAAGAAAAGAGAGGGGAGAATCGGGCAGGTGAAGGAGAGAAAAAAGGAAGAAGAAAGGAATAGTGGGCTGGGCTCCGCCCAGGGGAGAGGAGAGAGGAGTGAGAGGTTGGGTCACATGTGCGAGGCCCAACCGGGGGAGAGGAAGAGAAAAAGAAAAATGAGAAAGATGAAAAATAAATAAAAAAAGAAAAAGGAAAAAGGAAGGAAAAGGGGGGGAAATAGGGTAGTTGGGGTATTTTTGGTATTTTTGAAATATTTAGAAATAATAAAATTAGTAAAAATAATTAAATCCCTTTTTATATTAATTTATAAATTTTGGGGTATATCTTCCTAATTTTATTTTAGTTAGCAAATTATCCTAATCTTCCCTAATTAAATTTTTTATTATTTTCCTCCTTTTTTATCTTAATTAATCCCATTATTTTATTAAAATATTATATTTAATTAACCTCACAAATAAATCCCTATTTCATTATAATTTTCTAAATTAGGATTTTGGAATATTACATTAGGTTGGGTTGGGTTAGGCAGGTCAGGTCGGGTCAATTTTTGCGAGCTCTAATATTGTTTCCTAATACATTTATTATCACAGCAGCACAATGGTGTAAAAGGAGAAGGAGTGAAAAGGGGAAATACCTCAATCTACATAAAGATTTACTTGCACATGAAAAATTATTATTTCCTATTACATTCTCCATGGTCGATGGCACACTCCATGCAATTAAGCCGCGTGCTGGTCAATTTAATTGGTGCTCTGGCAATGCAATTGGTGACATTCCACTATATTATTAGCCTCGGGTAGAGGTTCTTAAGCAAGATAAGCTTAAGAAAATTCCTAAATTTGGGATAATGATTATATATTTAAAATTTATATACATATTTATTTAATTTTAAAAAAGAATTTACGTTTGATTTTAGTGTGCAGCAATACTTTGACCTTGAGGAGTGGAGATGAAGTGATTTATGGGATTTGGTGGTTAAAGGTTAACTCTAATTCTCTCAAGTCACCAACCACAATAGAAAATTAAGATCAAGAGTAAGTGAACTAAAGATAATAATTGGGAGCCTGATGATTTCAATCAAGAAGCATGGCTTAAATGCATAAAATTCTAGTCGTCTATTGAGATGAATGTTTTTTTTTTAAGTTGTATTTCTTGAGTGAATATTAAAATGCATTCTTAATTTCACTTCATTTGTTAAAGGCATGATCAGATAATAACAAGAGTAATAGGTCAACTGTAGTTGATCCAAATCTTCATAGTTCAAGATCTATTTCCATGTGCTACCATAAAAAGGTATAAAGTATCATGCGTCAATTGATAATCACTTGTTAGACTAATGTTATCATAACATTAATAACTTTTTGTGTTTATGTAAATAAAAGGCTAATCTACGAATCATACATAAGCTATCAGAGATTGACGCTTATAAAGATTTACACACCAAAATAGGATTGTGAATTTATGAGGGTTCAAGAAAGTATTATGTAAATATTTTAGTTTGATGTTGTACATTAATATTTTGTAAATAATTTACATGTCTAATGATTTTTATTTTTTTTTGGTAGGAAGAAAATTTTAGATGTTTTGAGCTTGCATCACAAAGCAATGGAGGTGAGTTCAAGCATTCATCCACAATCATTTAATGGGACTATA
Organism: Tamarix austromongolica; assembly: GCA_039764185.1. Lineage (NCBI taxonomy): Eukaryota > Viridiplantae > Streptophyta > Magnoliopsida > Caryophyllales > Tamaricaceae > Tamarix > Tamarix austromongolica. Next base: position 19,794,173 of record CM077808.1, on the reverse strand, counting down.
ATAGTGTGTGAAGTTCTTTGTTGGAACCAAGGCTTTAGGGGAGGTGTCTGGTGCATAGTGTTAGTCTCTTCCTCTTCTTTCGACACTTATATTGCTAGTTGTGCTCTATGAATTGATTCTGACACCTTTCGATCTACTACTACCCGACTTAACCCCAAAATTGATAAGATTTTTGGATTGCTCCGAAGTCATAATATGAATCATATAGATGGACACATTAATGGTATAATGCAATACATCCCTACACAATAGCCTCCTCAACTTCTTCGGAATGAAGAAATCGATATTGATGATATATTTGGTGGATTAAATTAGGTAGTTTTTTCAATATCTAAAATATCTGGACATAACATGACTTTTTTTAATATGTAAAAAATTTGGTAGACTTAAATTTAACACATTATAGTTGTGTTTTAATATATATTTTCACTAAAAATATCCACACACAGATTTAAAATTGTATAAGAAAATTCTTTTTGTAAAATAAATTAGATAAATATGTTGTCGCTATACCCCATGTATAATGCCCAAATGTCACTAATACAAGTTCATATATTTTTTCTAAAAAAAATGCCTAAAATTGATGGATATAAAAAAAATCAGTAACGCTCTATCATCTCTATACATTATAAAAATCTAAAAATGATCGTTAAAAAATTAAAAAATTACTGTCATAATAAATCTTATTGCAGCAACATGTTGTTATCATAATTTACCAACATTTTGTAATAGTCAATATAAATTTAAAAAATATCATCATCATAAAAAGGTATAACGACATCCGTTGTCGTCGCTCAAAGTGTTATGAAGACCATATACTTATCCATTAATGAACTTATTTCTAGATATGAATTTGTAGCAGCGAATTATTGTAGAGATAATTTGCTTGGTTTTAGCAACAACAAAAATTGACAAAACAGAATTTTTTTTTATTTTTTCTTGTAGTGTTAATACGTATCATAATGATTATAAAATAGTAGTATGTATGTATACTATGTTTTTAGGTCATTCACCAAGGTTTAAAGTTGAATTTATAAATCATAGGTGTTTGTAGAAAAATATATCATGAATTATGTATATTGAGTGTTAGACGTCTGATCTATTTTGTATCAATCATGTATTCATTTTCAAGTGAGTAGTAATAATCTTATTTGGTTCGGTAATATTTAGTAATAATTTTATTTGGATTGATAGAATGTTGCATAATACTATTTCTCTATTTAAAAGACGGTTGTTATATATTTTAATAATAATTTTTAACTATTAATTTCTGTTAAAGTATAATATGCTATGATATAATTACATAATTATTATATTTATATTTAAAATTATTTTCATAATATGTTTTTATATTTATTTATCAATATAAATTAAAATATATTACTAATCAAATTTTATTATCAAAATACACAATTATAGTCTTTTTAATATAGAGAAAATACTTATGACTGCAATTTTTTCTACGTCTATCTTTCAACAGTTCAAGTCGATTCTTTTTAACATAATAGTCATTTAATTAAGAGTAGAGAATGAACATATCTTGATGCAGATAAAGATGCTTAGATCTATCGGTTTCTATGTCATCTCGTAGAATTATTTTATAGAGTACTTAAATATGTTTTTCAAATGAGGTGTTTTTAGCTCAAAATTTATGTTTTAAAATAAAAGTTATATTAGAAAAATAAATGCTTACTTTTTTTTTGTATCCTTATTTTTTTTCTTCTTTTATGCATTAATTGACATATTATTTTTAATAAAAGATATAATTATTATATTATAAGTATATTTATTATCTTTTAAAATAATATATAAATTTGAAAAAAAAATTATTAAAAACGGATAAAATATACAACATAAAATTAAAAAAGGCCGAGTGTGATATCTAAACTTAGGCATAAACATCAGTCCAACATGATGGTCATACGTTGTTATTTTAAGCATTATAGGTCATAATGGGTAGAAAATGTTAAAATATGATGACAATGGCCATTGAAGTAATTCGATGCTCAATGTCTTGAACCGACGGTGTATCATGTTACACCACTATACTATGATATATGCTAGATATTTGCTCTACAAAGTTTATTCAAAATTTTACAATAAAATTATAAAATAACATAATACAATTGACTTGTGCTTTTGCTTTCATCTTTGGTAAACAATAGTCATCCACATTGAAATTTTTTATTTCAAATGTTAAAATTTTTTAGTGGATTTGAAATTATAGAATTATAATTTACAAAATATAAAATAAAAAAAATACTACATCACACGAGAAAAACAATAGATGATAAACTAACAACAATATAATAAAAATAAGCTAGATTAAGGATAGATTTTATCTAATTTGAGATTTAATGTCTCTTTGATTGAAATGGAGAAAATAAAGGAGGAAAGACGAAGAGAGGGAATGACATGGGGAAAGTGGTGTGCCAAGTTTTTTAAAAGAAAAAAACCTAGTTGACTTTTTGGACGATGTTCTAGTTCTACTTTAACAACATGTGCATCACATGCAACCACGTATCGATGACCACATCCATGCAAAATCTACAACAATGATAGAATTTATATTTTGTGGGAGTTTTACTATGTTTTTTTTTTTTTTTGCCAAAATGCCTTCCTTAATTTTGGTAGTAGTCGTGAAAATATTTTTACAAAATTTTATAATGAAAATAATTCTATTGTCAAAATTTTTGCCGCCGTTTATTTTTCATTGACAATATTATTCATAAAGACTTTTACCGACCACCACTTCCCTTTCATTTTTAGTTCCATTTTTTTTTATTTTGACAACTTGTCAATTTTTTCTTATTACATACAAAAGTTGTGTAATTATGTAATCATGAATACCCATTTTTCTTGTAATGTCCATATATGTAAAAATGTACAAGAATATTTTAATATGGTTTTTTATAGCAAATTGCAGATTAGGTTCAATTAGGCTCTTGTTTTCTCAGTTAGATTAATCATATTTTTTTATATTAATTAGGTTATTTTTTAAATCTAACTTTCCAATTGTACTCAACTTTTACATAATTTTATTCAAAATTAGAGTTAGTAATTTTCTTCAAAATTAGGTTGTGGACTAACTTAGCACCCGTTTGGTACTACTTATTTTCAATAATTACTTTTAGACAAAAACTACTTTTATAAAACTACTTTTTAAAAAGTACTTTAGTAAGTAAAATACATGTTTGTTTTTACTTTTAATGTATAAGTAATTAATACTAGAAAACTACTTATTGTATCTCATTAGTATTTGGTTTTTATTTTTCTACAAATTTACTTTTTATTTTCCATCTTCAATTTTTATCTTTCTATATCTATATCTTTTGGTAATAGTTATTACATAAATTCTTTAATATTAAACATTAAAAATCATACGAAACATAAAAAAATTATAAAAAAAATATAAAAAGTATAAATATATTATAAAGTAGCAAAAATTGTAAAATAAAAATTCTTAAATTATTAAAAAAATAATGAATGATCACTAATTTTTTTTTATAAAATTAACTAACATCTAAAATTTAAATAGCAACAATTATCAAAGTTTATATTATACAATGAACATTCTTACATTCATAATAAATATCATAAAATAAAATAGCTCAATGACTTACATGGTAAATATCATCTGTAATCCTATATTATACCATTTCCATTTCTCTATCAACTCTACCCTCTACATGTTGTCCAACATCCCTATTCCTATTATTTTCTTCATATATTTATCTGTTACAAAAATAATTGAATAATATATCATTTATTCCATTCAACCTAATAAAATTGTGGATTATCATTATTGTAAAGACAATAAATATTTATTTTTCCAAACTATAATTCAACATTTGCGTTAACATGGGGAAATAAGCCTTTAAAACATCAAAGCAACGTTCAATCACATTTTACACCGACGAATATAAATGATTTTTTTTTAGCATTAATTGGTGGACAAAAAATAAAAATGAATTGATATATATATCGGTAGTTTAGGATTTATGTATTAATCTTAATTTATTATTTTAAATTTATTTAGTATAAATTATAATAATATATGAGATTAGTTTTGATATTTTTTGAAAAAAAATTTGTCGCAGCAAATTTATATACAATTAACTAAGAAATTGATGAACTAATTGTCGAGCGGTGTCATGCTTCTTTTATTATATTAGTCTCGAGCCACGTCAGAATATTGCCATCTTACGCACCAAAGTGTGATCGACGTTCTACTTTGGTTAGAATTTGCTTGTGGGCCTATGCAATGTACGGGTATTTATGTAGAATTTGCTTGTGGGAACTGGTGTCTGTTGCTGCAACGCAAAGGCAAGGCAGAAGATACCTTTTAAACGATTATTTTTTTTAAAAAAACTTTACCGTACCGTTTTACAAAAAGTAAATTTTAAAAGTAGCCTTTACTTGCTCGTGGTTGATAACTTTTAAAAAGTAATTTTTAGTAATTACTTTTCTATAATAGTTTTTTATAAGTAAAACCAAATATTTTTATTTAAACTAAAATTACTTTTTATAATTACTTTTATAATAAACTACTTTTTATCGATAAAACCAAACAAAGTCTAGTTATAGTAAAAAAAGGGTATAGTAGAGAAGTTAAATCTAAAAATTGACCTGAATGATACAAAAATAAAATTATATGATAAACCTTATTGGAAAACTATAGACAAACAAACCTACTTTGTAATTGAATCAAATTTTATTACTCTAAATTAAATATAATATATTTTTTTATAGAATCTAAACAAATGAAAAAAGTTAACTTTATTTATTAGTGTTGACAAAAATTGACCCATATAAAAAATTCAATGATTACTGACCATATCTGCCTAAAATATGATCCGATATTATCTAAATAATTAATAGGTTAAAATATATTCGATACGATTCGATATATATATATATATCTATATATATATATATATATATGATATAACACCAAAAAATCATAAATTTAAAATAAACTGAACCCCACCCATTACTTACCCAAAATCATATATAACCTAAAAAATTATAAATTTGAAATAATCAGACCTAATTTATTATTTATCCAAAATCTAATATAATCTAAATAATTATAAATCTAAAAATATCTAATATGGTACCTATTCCAAAATTAACATTAACCCATAACTAAAATAACTCAATTTTTATAAAACTTTATAAAACCTAAAAGATTATAAATGTGGAACTAATCCAACACAATACTTACATTAAAATCTAGAAACAATATACTTTCTTGAGATGCATATCACTTCTTATGTATATATAATATCAATTGATACCAACACTGAAGTGTATGAATATAAGTATAGGGGAAAGAAAGGGAAACTTTAATATAATATCTAAATATTAGTTCACTTTCATCTAATACTACAAGATAATAACAAAGCAATTATATTTGACACTTTTAACTCAAGATACAAACACATAAGCCATAAAAGGGTATGATATATGCTATTAAAAAGCCTCAAAAGGCATTTATCCAGCATTTGTAACTCAATACACAAATATGCAAGCAGAAAAAGTACCATACAAGTGGTTCCAACACCTATAACCCAAGACACATATATACAAGCCTCAAAACATACCATAAGATAATAACTGCAAATACATCCAACACCTGATATACAAGCCTCAAGATATACCACATAAGTGTTTGAAAAGTCTGAGAAGTACATATCCATCACTTAGTTTAAAAAGCCTTACCACAAGTTGATAGCTTTACTATCAAAATACTACACAATTGAGACTTCTTTTCAAGAAGATGGCAAAGTAGTTGGCTAATCGCATGTTGGTAGCACTATAACCAAAAGTATGGATCTTAGAGAAGAATGATCAATAATATTATATGTTTACCTCATATTAGTAGCTCTATTAACTAAACACAAACTACACAACTAAACCAATTCAAATTAGACTCTAATATTTTAATAGAACTACTTTAAATTTCTAAAGAGACTACTTCATCTTATGAAACTAATAGTTATAGATTATGAAGTTATTCCAAATTCTTAATGAAATTAATTATCTAAGCTTATTAAACAACTTAATGTTTCTAAGAAATCTATTTATGATCTGACATTATACAAAATTGAAATAATCCAATCATCATGTGACTGGATCCATCCGATCACCAACTCTAATAACAATACAACTACCATATACTAATTTCATTTATAAGTTGAGTTACCTGCAAAACTTTCTTCAATTACAATGTATGCACCATGTGATCCTCTGGTAATGAGATAAAAAATGTGTTATATATATATATATATATATATATATATATATATATATATATATATATATATATATATATATATATTCACTTTATCCTTTCTACTTTGATGGTTGTTTATTTATTTATACACCCTAACTAATGATTTACGTTGTGGATTATTTTGATTTATAATATTTTAACAAATATTATGAAATATAGTGATACTATAGCTGTGAATTCTGGCAATGTTCAATCACTTAAAAAATCCCATATCCTACTAAATCATTTTTAAGTAAAATCAATTCAACGAATATATTGATATATACACCGATTTTTCACTAATGAATTGATCTTTCACCATTAATGTATTGAACTTTCATGACAACTATATATATATATATTTCATTATACATTTAAGTATCTTTCACTACTATTAAACTAAGTTATCAACATTACTAAACTAATTTTTTACCAGGAAGTTGATCTTTCGTTATTATGTTACTTACTTATCTTTCACTTATAATATACTAACCTTTCACTACTAATGCACATATTTTTTAACAATAAATTGATTTTTTTATTATTAATGTATTGAAATTTTACCACTACATTTTTATATATATTTCATGATCCATTTAAGTATGTTTCACCATTATTAAACTAATCTTTCACCTTCACTGAACTAAATTTTTACTCGTGAGTTGTTCTTTCACAATTATTCTTCATAAAAGCTATATTCCACTACTAATGTACTAACATTTCATTACTATTGTACTTATTCCTTTTCCAGCAAATAGATCTTTCATCATTAATGTATTCATTTTTCACCACTAATATACTGAACTTTCACCACAACTATATATATAATCATACATTTAAATATCTTTCACCACTATTAAACTATTGTTTCATCATCAGTGAATTGATTCTTCACTTGCAAGTTGATTTTTCAGAATTAGTATACTTAATAAATATACTAACATTTCACCACTAATGTATTAACTTTTTCACCACTAATGTATTTTTTTTATCACTAATACATTGCTCTTTAACCACCAATGTATTGATTTTTTTCGAGTGAGTTGATATTTTTCTTATTCTTCTACTTGGAATTGATCTTTCACCACTAATATAATAATCTTTCACTACTAATGTACTGAATTTTCACCAATAATTTGATATTTTCCTATTTTTTTACCTAAAATTAATATTTCATCACTAGTATACTGATCTTTTATAAACGAGATAATTTTTCACCATTGTCCTACTTAAAACCAATCTTTTACTACATATATATTACATTTTTACCATTTTTTATTAAAAATATATTAATATGGGTCTCTATTTATAAAATAAAATTTTAGAAATATTATGATAGTTTTTAATAAACTAAAGTTTAAACAAATTAATTATACAAAAAAGATATTCTAACACCAATACGGTATTAGACAATAAATTTTCAAATATTAGTGTTGACTGTCAGACCATTACTTTATCGATAGCATCATTTGGCCCATACCAAGTACACATTGATGGGCCGATACATATAACATTATGGAATATGGAATGCAAGGAAATAGTAACGTCCACTTGGGGCCTTGCCATGGAACTACACATTCATTCAATTATTCAACGAATCTTGGGATGAAACAAGTCAAGATATTTGTGTAGGACCCTTTTCTTCAAGGACCGCATACCCTAATCACGCGGCCATGGCCATTTCTGGGAAAATCGGAGTCATGATCGCTTCTAAGAATATCGCGACTCAAAGAAAGTAACTCGATTCGCCTGAGTAAAATATTTTATCTCAGGAGACAAATCATGCGTACTACCCCACTGCCCCTCTTTTTGCTTCTCCTTTTTTTATGCCCGTTTGATGGGGCTAAAACCCTAGTATAGCAGTCACTTTAGGTCAAAAAATAACTTTCAATATTAAATTTAGAAAGCCTTAAATTTAAGAAAGTGAATGTAAAAGAAGGTAAAGTGCTTTAAAAATACTATCTCATAAAAAAATTGAGGTGACTTAAGTGCCGAGAAAGAAGGAAAGAGAAGAGAGGAAAATATATATTAATTGATATGTATATATATTAAAATTATATTAAAAGTTAAATAATATAAAATGTAAATAAATGGTGATGTGATTAATAAAATTAATTGAGTATTTAAATTTAAAGTAATTGATATAAAATAGATAATAAAATTTAGGATAAATTAATAAAAGTAGAGGAAAAATGATGAATAATTAAAATTGTTATTGAGCAGTAGATATGGCAACAGGATGGGTAGGGGACGGGGACTCCCTCCCCATCTCCAAACCCGATAAGAAAAAAAATTTCAAACACTATCCGATCTTTGATTTTTTTATTTTTTATTTTTTTTATCGAAGATTTCCTGACTCAATCTTCGTGGTGATCAAATTCTCATATCCGACCTGATCCTCGATCTATTTTTCGTCCTCAGTTTATTCCCCGACTTTAAAATTTGATCGGATTTCCGAAACCTAACTTAATACCGGATCCCTATTTCTAATTTTCTATCCCTGATTATCAAGTCTTTTTTACATAACAAATATAAAAAAAAAATATACAGGACGGATTTGGACAGAGGAAATCCAAACCCATCCCCCGTCCGTCTTAAAAAGTCTCCATTAAAAATCTCTGAATCTGATCCTTAAATTTTTTCTCGGAACTCAAACAAAGAATATCTGGGGGAATCCCCAATCCGTGGAAAAAATTGCAATCTCTATCGACCAGTATGATCAGGCGTCTCACGTGTAAATGCACTCAAACATAAATAAAAAAGCGGAAGTCCAAGAACATGGGGGGATGGTGTCATCAAACTAAAGCAGCCAATCCCAGCGTGGCAGCCTTTCGGACGATGGAGACGGCCAACGGGTGTTTTACCACCACGTACGTAGTGATCTCTGGATTTTCACTGTTGTGGTTCACGGGAGCAAGTTTTGATGGGAAAAAAGGAACATAGATAGGATCCAGGATTCTCTTTCCTAAAAGGGGCATAGGTCGTCTGGTATATCTCTGTTAGGGGCTCGTTCTTTACCAGAGTTCAATCTCCGTAAGATTTTCTGTCCTTACCAGCATTACTACTGTAAAGTAAGATTTTTGGATCAAACGTATTGTTATTAGAGCTAAGTTTAACACTTGCTGGTAGGTATACATAACATCCCTTGAATACTGGGATGAATTTTTCCTTCCTAACATAAAATGATAGATAGGGGATAGGATGTTATAACGTGGAAGATAATAGAGAAATAATTCTTTGGCAATACTGTATCATTGGTCTTGTTTCTTGACTTAAAAATTATACTCAAAGATGATGTAATGCTCTACTACGGAGGTAGTCTTCAACAAGTTCCGTGGTTTTGAGATTGATCTTCACCAAGATCAACTTGATTCTATGGATAAATCACATTTTTTTAGAAAATAATATATAAACTCTTAAAATAAACTCACTCGAAGAGAAAGGAAGAATTTTGAAAATTCTTATATTTGATTTCACTTGACTTGTTCATTTTTCATGTGCAAGTCGACATGCACGCACGCGCGCGCGCACACACAGATAGATACATGAGTTCTCAGTTCCTTTTTATTAACCAAGCGGAGCCCAATTGGTCTAGCTAGCTAAATAAAGAACTAAACTAATGCAATAAAGACCAATATTATACACATAATGATCTACAATTACAAATTACAAGACATTACAAAGTTTACATAAAAAATCAAAGCTAAACAAAACTCTACTTATGTAATACATTGGATAATCAAGTAATCAAGCATCGTGTCTTATAGTTTTATCTTTTATGCAACTTTACAATCCTCATCTTGTCATTATGTGTTGTACACTAGATATCTTTAGTTAATTATTCTTTTCGCAAACATATACAATATCTACAAGAATCACTTAATAAAACATTAGTAGCATTTAAGTTATCAGTAGGATTTTCAAGAACAACTAGTATCATTTTCAAGTATCACTACTACGAAATCAAGCATTAATGACACCACATAAATGATGGTTTGATTGTAACCGTTAATAAAAAACATAAAAATTTCCGGGCAGGAATGTGGTGCAAGCTTTAATAGTTGTTCTGAATATTAACCATTATTAAAAGTATAATAGTGCTTGTTTTGATAATTATTTTAAATTAACCATTACCAAAACAGAAGTGCTATGGAGTTTTATTTTTGGAACTGTTATTAAAACATATTTTGATAACAATTATATCCAGAACTGTTATCAAAACTTGTGCATTAAACACCCTTCCCTTCCCTCTTGCTCATTTACGTCTGTTACAGAAACTTAAAATCTGACTTGCTCTCTGTGCTCTTCTTCGTTTTTCCTTTCCCTCTCCTGCTCTCATTGCTCACTCATTTAGGCCCATTGTGCCTTCCTTTTGCTTGTCGACGGTCATTTTTCATTTCCTGTTGTCGGCGTCATCGTTTTTCTATATTTCTTACCATGTTTCACGCATCCCATCTGCCCAACCTCCATTAGCCCTTCAAACCCTTCGTCCACCTACCTAGCCTCCTACCTCTCTTCCACAACCCTTCCCCACTATTCATAGCTCCTACAATTGCAATAGGCACCATCAACCCTACATCTTAGCTACTTGCACAAGAACCTTACTTGGCATAGTTTTTTTTTTCTTTTTCTTTCATTATATATATATATATATATGCATGCATGTTAACTATTTAGTAGGTATTACGTGTATTATTGTCTATATGGTATGTGTTTGTTATTGTTTTGTTTCTATTTATTGATGTGTTGTTATGGGTTTTTGTTTGCCTCTCTATACGTTTAGACATGCATGAAAATATTGATAGATTTGATATTAATGAAAAAAAAACTAGTTTTGCTAGCATTAGAGACATATACTTTATAATTTGAAAAGTCAGACAACAATCTTAGCAACATGATTTAGTAATTGTTCTCTTTTATAGGTAGTGTACTAGTGAGATGACGCATTTGCCTATTATCTATATTCATCCAGCATATTTGAGCTTGACACCTGATTTAGATTTTTGGATTCATGTCACATGGTTATACGAGGAGCTTCGCTGGTTGTTATTGAGCGGGTCATACTATGATCTATTCAAGTTTATATCGTATAATTTGCTTTTGTCATTGTCTTAGATTGAGCCATGGTCAGGGGTATTAGCTATTTATTTTGATTTGTTTGTTGACCTTATCGATGCACCACACCCATGATTTGTTGAGGGTGAAGTTTCTGTGATTGATTATGATCAGATTGATAGAGAGTTGATGGTTATAGATGACAAGTTGAGGTTTTGTAATAGCTTACCATCAAGTATCCGCCTTAGTTACTGATGCAGCAGCATCTAATGAATCTAATGCATCTAATGATTGTCATGGTCATCTTAATTCTCAAGGTAAGGAAGAATTAGCTTTCTTAATATTGGAGCTTATCATGTTAAATATTCTTGATAATTTGTATATACTTGATATTGAAAACCATTCAAGTTGTTCTTGTAGGTATGTCACGTATCTACAAGAAGAAGATGTTAATACACTTTAATGTGTACAACTATTCAAAGCATGCTATACTATGGCATATATGGGATGATATTTTACAACAAGAAAATATGGTGATGATACTCATTAGTTGTATTAACTTGTTGTAAACCCCAACCCTAAGTGTATTTTATGTAAGTTAGGGTTTAATATAATTTCATGTATGTATCATAGTCAATTGTATAGCTTTGTAATGTTAATCCTTAGTATCATTTAACCAATGATATTATGATTAGGATTAAGTGTTATATGGGCTTAATTCAACCAAGATTAATGGGCTTGAATTAAGTCTAAGGACAGGCTAATTGAGCTTGTTCAACCGGCTCGAACTTACCTATATATACACTCATTTGTGCGCATGAAATGATAAGATGAATATATAGATTTGAATACAACTTTGAGCATAGCTAGCTGGCGTCTATCTCTCTCATTTTGAGTCGTCATTGAGCAAGGAAAGTCTGGGACATTACTTTCCTCCATTGAACCCAAGCTCGAAATTTTTGAAACCTGATTCAAATTTTTCGAACACCTCTACCTTTGCAACCTGCTTTCTTCGATTATAATCCTTCTTAAGCGTTCATTTCTTTTGCTTGATTTTGTGGGTGATATCCTCGACACATTATTATTCGATCCAACCTTCCTCTACTTTAATAAACACATCATTTTCGGTATCAAAGCTTCAACTGATTGAAGCTGGTGCACAAATCCTCTCCTTGCAGATCAGATTATCACATGTGTGTTCTTGCATCAAGAAATCCACGATAACTCAACCTTTCCCTTGAATTATTTCTTCTTTATGATCTTCTTGAATTGTTCTTGAAATTATTTCTCGAAGTTCTTGCAATCTTGCAATGATCTTGGTGCATTTTCCCCAACCATTCACATAAAATACCAACCAGTGTTGCAGTCCGGGTGCAGCAGTTTCTCTGTGTCACCTTGTGTGCTACGATTTGGTGCATCCCCAGCACCTTATTTATTCTGAATTCTAATCCCTATTTGTGCATGATGTAGTTTTAATCAACCCATTTCATTTTCCATTCGTGTATCAAACTGAGAAGAACGCAAAAAGGCCGAGACCTGGAAACCATCTCAGCATCGATCGAACCAGACCAGTGTGTGTATCCTAGCCTATTCGAACCATTTCTCTTCATTTTTCTCTCAAAGAATTACTCAATCCTCTCCCTATATATCTCCTATACATCTTCTATGAAGAAACCAACACAAATATCCCACTTGAAGACGTGCATATGTTGAAGAAAGAAATCGACATGTTGTGATTTTATGTGGCTGAATTTTATACCATATATAGAAGACCACTCCCATCTCTTGTGTACCTGCGTGTAGTGGCTATTCTTGTAGCTACATTATCTCCTTTGTGCCTAATCAAGGACTATAGGTATTGATTTTAATTTGATTGTGAATTAGTAATAGTTTGTGCCTTGTTTTGTTGCAGGAAAAACAAATCCAGCACCTAAACTTTATGGAATCTATTGTGCGAAACAAGAAGAGTTGTGTGTCAACCTTCACCATGGCTAGTTAAGAAGTGCGTGCCTTGGTAGAGTCCATCGAGAGCCTCACCACACACATGGATTCTCAATTTTAAACACAAAACACACTGTAACATCAACTACAAAGTGTGGAAGCTAAGTTGGCCGAACTAGAAAAGTATAAGCCATGGCAAGTTCGCATGGAAACCACATATGATAGTGTGGAAGGAAGAACGAAGCCTATTTACCATGCCAAGAGTGGACTTGGACATTTAAATATGCATCATTATGAAGATGGAGAAGATGAGATGATGAGTTCTTTTGGCTCAAGCAACCAAAGAAGACCACCTATATTCCAAGTAAGGAATGCATACCATGAAGATCAAGGTATTAAACTTGACCTTCCTGAATTTTATGGTGATTTGAATGTGGAGTCATTTTTTGAATGGTTGCATGAGATTGAGGCTATTTTTGAGTTTAGAGAATATGATGATGAGAGAAAATGCAAATTAGCTACTATAAAGTTCAAAAAGTTTGCTCGAATTTGGTATGATAATTTAAAGCGAACAAGAGAAAGATAAGAGAAGTCTAAAATAAAATCTTAGAAAAAACTTAAAAAGTACCTAAGAAAGAAATTTCTGCCTACAGAGTATGAACAAGATATGTATGTTAAAATGACTACTCTAAGGTAAGGTTTATTTAGTGTAGAAGAATACACTAGAGAATTTGAAAGATTAGCCCTTATTTGTGATGTTCATAAAAGAAAAAAACAAAAGTGTGCTAGGTACTTAGGTGGCTTGAATAATTTAATAAGAGACAAATTAGAAATGTACTCTTATGATTCTCTTGATGACTTGATTAAATTAGCTATGAAATTTTAAAAACAAACCAAAACAACTAAGGCCTATGTTAAGTCTAATGCTTCAACTTCAACAAAACCCTATTCTAATACCTTTACACCTAAATCAACATTTTCATATGATAAAAAGAATAATAGAGATGATAAAGGTAAAAATAAGGTGGTTAAAATGGCAAATAAACAATATTTCAAATGTAAAGGATATAGGCATTTTACTAGAGATTGTCCTAACCAAAGAGCCTTAAGCTTACATGAAATAGAAAACATGGAACCATGTAGTGATGATGAAGAATTAGAAGTTGAATCTCCTAATGAAATATTAACTATGGAAGAGGAAGAAGGAGATCCATGTTTTGTAATTCAAAGAGTTTTACAAATACAACCTAGTGTTACACCTACTTAAAGAGAGAAAGTTTTTAAGACTAAGGGTAAAATAGGTGACATGGTTTGTAGACTCATAATTGATAGTGGTTCATATACCAATGTTGTTAGTGAGGAAATGGTTAACAAACTTGGTTTGGAAACTACTAATCATCCTAAACCCTATTCTTTACAATGGCTAAATAAGGATAAAGGAGCTAAAGTAAACAAAAGAGCTTTCATCACATTTTCTATTAGAGACTATCATGATGAAGTTCTATGTGATGTTTACCTATGGATGCTTGTGGATTAATTTTGGGTAGACCACGGTAATATGATAGAAAAGCAACTGATGATGGGGTAACTAATGAATATGTGGTGAAAAGAGAAAAGCAATTGTATAGGCTCACACCTTCTTTATATGATCATATGCCTTTTAGTGATGACATAAAGGGGTTATTTTTACATGAAAAGGCTATGGAGAAATGCATAGAAGAAGAGGGTAATGGAAATATGCCCTAGAACCAATCATATGTTATAATTTATATTTGCATATTTAGAGATTGTGCTTATTAATAAAAGAATCAAATGATGTTATTCATTCAAATGTTGTTATCCCTTTGAATAATTATTCTTTATGTAGATAATCAAGTATGTGACTGGATTGTGGAACTCTACTAATAGATAGAAAGATTATTATTCAAGAACTGTCCCTAGTCTAATATCATCTAATTAAGGGATATTAGTGATTATAAGACTAGTATGTTGATTAGTTGATGATCATGTTCCACTGATCATTGATATGAGATATCAAACTAATAATATAGATACATGTTAGGGAACATGATATTGGACCGACCTAGTAGGAGGACACTGCATTAAATATTGTGCAAAGTGTCATCAGTGTTCTCTAAATTGTATATCATCCTTTGACCCGAGATCTTCGTATTTGCAGGTATGATGATCATTCTATTTTAACTTTACCAAACGTTACCCTTATTAGGGGTGATCATAAAGGTATTGATTAGACATGTTGTGAATCATATAGAGGCACATAGTTGATCAAGATGGGATTTGTCCCTCTCATGACATGAGAGAGATATCTTTGGGCCCCTCAACAAGTATGACTAATGTTAGCATGGCCATGTACAAACGAGGTGTCGTTTGTTTAAGGTTAGTCTTACTTGGTGATCGAGAAAGAATGTGATTGAACATAGCAAGGATGACACGACAAATGCCTTGTGTTCAATCTAAATATCGTGTGACAAAAGGACAAATATACGGGTTATTAATAGGTTATGTCAAGCATAGGACATTTGCGTAATTTGGGTAGTCATAACTTCTTTCTAGAGACCTCTTATGATTTGTGGGCCTAAAAGGAGTTTTGGTCCATTGCCAATATTGCGTGAACCTACAGGGTCGCACACCGAACTGAACTGGATAAAAAGAATAAGATGAGATCCTAATATGATTAATATCTCATCAAGTCAAAGTGGTTTTAATGTGATTAAGGCCCAAGTCCAATGCCTCTAGGTGGGCTAGAGTGTTAATATAAATACCCAAGCTGGGGTTTTATTATACATACACCTTTTTTCTCTCTCTCTAAGTGGGAAAAAATAACCTAGCCACCAACGCTGGTTATTCACGAAATTGAGAGAGTGTTCCATTGGCCCTAGAACGCTTCCTTAGTGATCCAGATTCAAAGTGTGTGGATACCGATAGAGGTGTGACACAATTCACACTCGCTCGCTCAAAGGAGATTGAAATCAATCAATTGAAACAAACTCAATTGGATCACATTCGCTCACTCAAAGGAGATTGAAATCAATCAATTGAAACAAACTCAATTGGATCAAGCAGGTTCGTCTTTAATCTAGCATATGTTCCTGGTAAATTTAGCCTTTGATTTTATTCTGCTGCGTTGTGTTTCGCTTGGCTAAATCCCTACAGAGAGAATTTGTTATGCTTTAGTTTCTAAAGATTCTAAACCTGAAAAACAACAAATTGAAAATCCTAATCTAATTAAGTTGCTTGATGAGTATAATGATTTATTTCCTAATGGCTTACCTCCTAAATTACCACCTAAAAGAGGTATAAAACATGTCATTGATCTTGTTCCTGGTATGCCTATTCCTAATAAACTGGCCTATAGATGTAACCTAGAAGAAACTAAGGAATTACAAAAACAAATATAAGAGTTTATGGATAAAGGATTTGTGAAATAAAGTATGAGTCTTTGTATATTTCTTCCAAATATTTCTTATGTCAAGTTTATGAGTTATTTTTGGAAAACTTTATGGCATAAGCTTGGTACTAAATTGTTATTAAGTACTTCACATCATCAACAAACGGACGGTCAAACTAAAGTAACTAATAGAACTCTTGGTACATTATTAAGAGGTTTAGTTAATAAGAATACTAAAGATGGGGATGGTAAGTTAGCTCATGCAGAGTTTGCTTATAATCGTAGTCCATCTTGTACTACTCAAAGTTGTCCGTTTGAGGTGGTGTATGGTGTGAATCCTCACATGCCTATTAACATTATTCCTTTGAAAAAAGGTGAATTGCAAAATTATGAAGCTAAAGATAGAGTATATTTTTTTCAACAGCTTCATGAAAAAATAAAAAATAACATTGAAAAAGCCAATGCCAAGTATAAAGCTCAAGCAAATAAGCATATAAACTCTTATGTGTTTTCTCCTGGTGACTTAGTTTAGTTAAATTTGGGTAAAGAAAGATTTCCTAATTTACGTAAAAATAAACTAATGCCAAGAGCTGATGGTCCATTTAAAATACTAAGAAAGTTTGGAGATAATGCTTATGAACTTGAACTTCTAGATTCTTATGGTGGCATTTCAAGAAATTTTAATGTTGGTGATTTGTCTCCTTATTATTCTGATGAAAATTTGAGGGCAAATTCTTCTCAGCTTGGGGAGAATGATGCAGGAGTATCTAATAAATCTAATGAATCTAATGATTGTTATGTTCATCTTAATTCTCAAGGTAAGGAAGAATTAGATTTCTTAATGTTGGAGCATATCATGTTAAATATTCTTGATAATTTGTATATGTTTGATATTGAAAACCATTCAAGTTGTTCTTCTAGGTATGTCATATATTTGCAAGAAGAAGATGTTAATACACTTTAATATGTACAAGTATTCAAAGCATGAAAGACTATGGCATACATGGGATGATACATTACAACAAGAAGATATGGTGATGATACTCATTAGTTGTATTAACTTGTAAACCCTAACCCTAAGTGTATTTAATGTAAGTTAGGGTTAGATATAATTTCATGTATGTATCATAGTTAATTGTATAGATTTGTAATGTTAATCCTTAGTATCATTTAACCAATGATATTATGATTAGGATTAAGGGTTATATGGGCTTAATTCAACCAAGATTAATGGGCTTGAATTAAGGCTAAGGACCGGATGATTGAGCTTGTTCAACCAGCCGAAACTTACCTATATATACACTCATTTGTGCGCATGAAATGATAAGATGAATATACACATTTGAATACAAATTTGAGCATAGCTAGCTGGCGTCTATCTCTCTCATTTTGAGTCGTCATTGAGCAAGGAAAGTCTGGGACATTACCTTCCTCCATTGAACTCAAGCTCCACATTTTTGAAACCTGATTCAAATTTTCCGAACACCCCTACCTTTGCAACCTGTTTTCTTCGATTATAATCCTTCTTAAGCCTTCATTTATTTTGCTTAATTTCGTGGATGACATCTTCAACACATTATTCTTCAATCCAACCTTCCTCTACTTTGAAAAAAACATTAGTTACCTAAGAGTATTTTTTAGTGAACTCTACATTGTTGATGTCGGGGAGCATATGATATATCGAGACAGTTGGGTGCTGAGAGTGATAGTTTCTAGTCAGCATAGGCTAGGCTACTAATGGATTTCATAGGATGGTTAGGGGGTGTTGTTATTTAGATATTTAGGTTGTGGAAACCTTTTGATGTGTATATTACTGCCATTGCCTTAAGTATTTTCTTAGTTTTTGGATATTGTTTTAAACACGTAGTATGCATTTACTTTTGAATGTACAACACTTGTATAAATATTTGATATGTATCTACATATGAACTCTTTCTAAGCAAGAATAATTTGTGTATTGGTATATTTTTATTCCATTTTATATATATATAACTTTAAAATAGCATGATATACATTATACAAATATGAATTCTTTTTAAGCATTAACAATATGTGAATTAGTTTGTAGAAGTGAATTGAATTGTAATAATATTTTTTTCGTGGGATACATATAGATGGGAAAACTATGGATTGGAAATAGATGTTTGTAAATCATTTGTCTAGAGAATATGATTGAGGAGTTGAATTTTTCATCAAGTTTACAATATAACATACTCGGGATGCTAGTAGAATATGCTTGGGATGTAGGAGAATAGTCTTCCCTTGTTTAATTTGTGCTTATATTCAATGTGTCAATATTAATGATTTGAGAGATCATTTGTTTGTCTATGGAATTGATACAAGTTACACTCGTTGGATTTGTCATGGTGAGATAGAGTCTGAAATTAATAATGAGGAAGGTAAGAGGGATAATAGTGGATCATTTGATAACAATGAGGGTGATTTGTTAGATTTGATGATTCGGAAGGTTGAAGAAAGTGTTCGCGATTATCCAAAAATGTTTGACTATTTATTGAGTGACTTGGAAAAACCTTTGTAAGGTGATTATAAGAAGTTTACTACATTATCAGCTACTTTAATGTTGTAAAACTTATAGCATATAATAGATGGAGTGATAAGATTTTCATAGAATTATTATCACTTGTGAAAGAAATGTTTATCGATGATAACGTTCTACTTGATCGTACCTATGAAGTGAAGAAGATCCGTTCATCTATGGGTATGATTTATGAGAAGATACGTACATGGCCTAATGATTGTATACTATTTCACAAAGAATATGCATGCATAGATTATTGCCCTAATGAAGAATGTAAAGCACCATGATAGAAGAATAATAAAGTTCCAACAAGAGGTGTTATGGTATTTCCCTATAATACTAAGATTCAGGAGGATGTTTAATGATGTCGAAGATGTAAAGAACTTGAGATAGCAAGATAATGAGAAGATAGATGATAGGCTTCTTAAAAAACCATATGACTTCACAACAGATGGAGATTGATGGCTTGTTCCCTACATTCGGTAAATAAGTAAGAAACATGCATTTTACACTTTCTATGGATGTAATGAATCCACACAATCAATGCACCTATAGTACATGATCAGTGACTTTTGTTATATATAATCTACCGTTATGGCTTTACATGAAACATAAGTATATAATGTTGTTTTTACTTATTTTGGGGTCAAACCAATCGGGGAATAATATTAACATTTATATGGAGCCTTTGATTGACGATTTGAAGTTATTATACGACATAGGTGTTAAAGTGCTTGATGCTTATGGTGAGAAACGTTTCACTTTGAGAGCAATGTTATTCTATGCAATAAATGATTTTCTGGCATATGGTAACTTGTTAGGTTATACTGTGAAAGGCCATTATGCGTGTCCGATATGTGAGGATAGTACTTTTTTTTTTCAGCTAAGACATGGCTAGAATACTATTTTTCTCAGCCATCATATATTTTTACCAAGAGATTATCATTATAAAAGGAAAAGGAATGGATTCAATGGGAAACCAAAAGAAGGGCATGCCCCAATGCGATTGATGGATAGACATGTGTATATGAAGATGAAACATTTGAAGGTGCTATTTGGAAAGAAGAATAAGGATGAGCCTCTATTAGTTGGGTGGAAGAAGACATCTATATTTTTCAATTTTACATATTGGGAATATATATGTGTGAGGCATGCCCTCAATGGGATGCACATCAAAAAATACTTTTGATAGCCTTATTGGTACATTACTTAATGTTCCATGAAACACTAAAGATGTCATAAATTCTTAATTTGATATGTAGGAAATGAGAATTAGGCATGAACTAGCACCACGAGACAATGGAAGAAGACATTATTTGCCACCGGCTTGCCATACTCTATGTAAAAAGCAGAAAATTGCATTTTGTGATTTCTTTAATAGTGTTACACCTTCAGAAGGGCATTCTTTAAACGTCAGAAGACTAGTGTAGATGAAAGAGTTGAAACTAATCAACATGAAGTCTTATTATTGTCATATTTTGATGCAACATTTAATACTAATAGCCATACACAAAATTTCATCGAAGCATGTTTGAAATGCTATCACTAGGGTTTGCTAGTTCTTTAATGCACTATGCTCCAAAGTCATACACCTTGATAGTTTGGATATCTTGCAAAGAGGGATTGTGATCACTTTTTGCTATCTTGAAATGTATTTTCCTCTATCATTCTTTGACAATATGGTGCATCTAACTATTCACTTGGTTTTGAGGTAAAAATTTTAGGACATGTTCATGGGCACTGAATGTACCCCTTTGAAAGGTTTATGAAGTTGATGAAAGGTTACATAAAGAATTGATATTGGCTAGAATGATGCATTGTTGAGAGTTTCCTAGTAAAAGAGGCAATTGAATTTTGCACAAATTAATTGTTTAATGCTGAAGCTATCAATATGAGTAAGTCTTAGAATGTATGAAAATTCAAAGGATAATTTATTAGGGGAAAATAGTTTGGTGACTAAACCCTGACATACTCTGTAAAGAACATCTCTATGTATTACATAATAGCAAAGATGTTTGGCCATATGTTGAAGAACATATGCATTATTTGAGGATTGAAAATCCATCAAAGATTGAGAAGTGGGTAGTTGAAAAGCATAATCTTTCCTTCATATATTGGCTAAGAGATCGCATTATTCTACTCATCAAAAATTCCTCGATATCTATTTCTACAACCTTGCATTGGTTATCCTAAATGCCCTAATATGAATTCTTCTCATATGCTAGCTATGCTATCAATGGATATACTTTTTACATGAAATAACAAGATGAGAGGAGTACAATGTATAACAATGGAGTGACTTCAGTCGCTTAGGAAATACATATTGCTAGTGGGAAGGACAAGAATCCAACATATCCAAATATGAATTATTATGGTGTCGTCATATGGATTTAGGAGCTAGATTACACTGTGTTCATTCTAGTGTATATGGGTTGATAATAGTCATGGGGTTAGATATAAAGATGGGTTCACATTAGTAGATCTTAATAGGGTAAGGCATAAACAAGACCCATTCATCTTTACATCTAAAACAACACGAGTTTTCTTTGTCACTAATCCTGCCAATACAAGATGTTCTATGGTTTTAGCCACTAAAGAGAGAATTGTGAATGATTGTGATGATGAAAATGATGCTAATTGGGATAAATATTGTGCCGAAGTAGTGCAAGCAACTCAATCAATGATAGATGATAATAGTGACATTGCCAAGGAGAAAATTTATGTAAGGGATGATCATCATGAAGTAATATATGTATTAGATCATCAAACCAATCAAAAAAGAGGGAAGAAAAAAAATTCAGAAAAGAAGGAAATGAGGGTAATAATATTGTAAAATGTGTTTTTCATATTATTAGTACATCTGAATATTGTGTTTTTCATATCATTGCTACATCTAATTATTATGTTTTACATATCATTAATACATATGAAATGTTTGCTTGACACTTTATTTCATATAACTTTATTCGCTATATATATTATACTAATTTATATATTCAAATTCCACAGAGATATGGCAAATCATACTATTGATAGTGACTCTAGAGATGAAGAAGAGAAGAGAAGACTTATTATGATGAGAATCATTCTCATCAAATAGATGAGAAACAGAGGAGAACAAGTGAAATTTAGTTGGAATATATATAATCTTCCCATTGGCGAGTATGCTGACATGTTTTTAACATATATTTCACTCGTCACTCGTAATTGTGTTCTAATATCCTATAATAGAAGGAAGTAGGTTCCAAAAGATAACAAGGAACATATTTGGAAAGAAGTGATGGTAAATGATGTGTTTTGTTTGTCACATTTTAATTTGTTACAAGTTATTAATTTTAATACAATGACATTGACATATATATTTATGTCTTACTTTGTAGAGAGTCTTCATTGTCCCATAGAAGATAACGAAGTGGATTATTAGAAATTGTGGTGAACGTCTAAGAACATTTAGGGTATATTTGGAGAATACAAAAATGTACAAAAAGAGAGGTGATGCTTTGTGCATAAAGCCTCTTAAGCATTATGGGTTTATTGATCAAGAAAGTTGGGACCAATTTATGCATATCATCGTTCAAAGGAGTTTAAGGTATTTGTTGACTAATAGTTATGCCTTTTGATTAAGAATACACAAATTGATATTTAAATAATCAATTTTACATATTGGCTTTATAATATAGGAGAAAATTTCTAATAATAAAGAAATTGCAAAGGGCAATATTTACCGCCATAATATAGCTTGAGAATGCTATATAGACCTAGAAGAAGAGTTGGTATGACCTTTTGATTATGTGTTCACATTATAATGTTTAGTGTTATAATAATATTGCTAATATAATTGCATATTCTTTTGAAATTATAGGTCCTAGCCCAGGATAAGGATCCATGTACCTCATCCATCAATATTGGTAACTTATGAAATAAGGCTAGAGAAACAAAAGAAGGATATATTAATGAAGATGTACATAACGTTGCCAAAAGAATTGTAAGTGTGCAGCTATCCTCAATCATTGTTATTTTTCTTAGAGCAAATAGATCATAATATTATGTTTATTTATATATTATAGGATAAACTTGAAACAACATATGCTATAGAGGTTTTAGATCAATATAGCATCGTGTCTTAAGTGACAAGAATTGAAGAACACCTAGGAAGACATAGGGGTTTTGGGTTAGGGGTTACGAGAAAAAGCATTTAGAGTCAATCATGTGGACCCCAAAACACCTATGACTAAGTGGTTCTCCTAACACAAAAGATAAATCAAGCATTTGAACTGATGGCCACAATGGAGAATGAGTTGGCATCCATCAATTCTCAAGGGCTTAAGGTATTCGATTCAGATACACATGATCTGCTTCATATATCCAATGTAAATAATATTAGATATAGTTGTGAAGGTGATACACATTTTTCTTCTCTTCCTAAGGTAAGCATATGAAACTATATATATATATATATATATATATATATATATATATATATATATATATATATATATATATATATATATAATGCATCAAGTGTCAACTCAATAATTAACAATACTAATATACTTATCTTGTAAGGTTTGCATACATGTGACTTGGTAGATAATGACCCCTCAATTCTTTGGGTGAAATGAACAAAACACTAACGATCCATGATTCTATCTTGACCCTATATTGCAAGCCCGTATATATCGATCTTCTAATAATTGGAGATGCATCCTTGGCTTGTTACAAAGAAGGCAATAAGGCAGCAATAATGTTGGAAGCTCATGGAAGCTTTATACCTTGGCCCACAAATAGGATTTGTCTTACAACTAAAAAGGTAATGACATCCTCCATCTATGTTAACACAAACATATTAGACATTTTTTATACCTTATTAATATATATATGAAAATTTCATTGTGTTTATTACTATGAATTAAGGGATCAAAAAATAAGAAGGATCCTAAGTCAAAGGGAAAGTGAAATACTACTGGAAGGAGAAAAACAAAAGAGGGAACAGATAAATGAAAGTGAGCAAGATCATAAAAATTGGTAGCCTTACAAAAGATCCCATCTTTAGAGGATAACTAATGTATATAAGAACCCCTTCAACCACCACCTAGTTTGTCAATGTTGTATTTCTACGCCTAAAACTACCTCAGTAGTGATCTAATTATAATGGATTGTCTTGCCAAGTATGTTAGTAGGGACTATGCCATGTACATGGTATATATAGAGGTTATTAGCAAAATTTATAAGTCTGAATGGATGTCAACAACAAGCGTGGCCGTATATATTAAGTAAGTATTATTTCATATCATGTATTTTAACACTTTTTTTTGATTTATATCATTTTATGAGTTATTAGTCATTAATAAATACACATGATTATTTTCATCCATAGTTTAGCAGCTAACCAATGATATGTGTGGGAATATGGAATTATCAATTTTATAAAAATAATTCTCAATTATGTTGTAATTAAGAAGTTAAAGAATCTAAAGTGATGTATTGATGATGAAGATATTCAAATATGGTGGATTAATGATGATGATGATTCGAATATGGCGATGATGATTGAATGATTATGGTGATTCTAATTTGATGGATGAATGATAAGTATCATTCGACAATGATGAGATGATGATGAGGATGATTGAATAATAAGGGTTTGATGATGTATGGTTTTGTGGATTACTGTTAGGGTTAAGGTTAGGGTTTAGTTTCAAAAATTAGGGTTATGGTTTAGTTTTGAAAATTAGGGTTATGGTTTAGTTTTGAAAATTAGGGTTAGGGTTTCGAATTAGGGCTTTGTTTTTAGGAAGTGTTTAGACAATGGATATTGCTAGAAGGGCATGGGTTATGGAGTTTAGAAAGATAGTACTTAATCTCTAATTTACACAGACAAAGAGATTAAGAGTTTCAAGATTAATCATTCACACAAACTCAATTAAACTTGAGATGGATTCACACAAAATTCAATACTTGCAATTTGCATTCAACTTCAATTCAATCAATGGTGTATTTCTAATCGTGGGTTATGTGGCTTTATATAGCCAAGCTATAAAATAAAAGATACTAGCTAAAAAGCATAATTCTCCAAAAGATATCTAGTTAAAAGATACTAGAATATAGAATATTCTTTAAAAGGTAGATTTATGCTACTTTATTCTCTAGCTAATTTCTTACTCTACTAATTAATTAATCAATTAACTAAATGAACTAATATGCACGTTCAAGCTGAATATTACTACCCCGTGAATATAGCCATGCACTCCATGCATGCCATGCACATGCACATGTACACCTAGTAGCTTGTATGGTATGTTTCATCTATAAATAGCAACATAGACATTCCTTTATCTTCAATTTTATGGGAGATCCTTTATAAATGAATAAAATTTTGTTCCATAATGATGAATTCCAAATCTTGAGTATTTGCTCCTGCATCAGCCAGGTTGTGGTAGAGGGGGTGTTGTCCTCTACTATATTTCTATGTCCATACCACATATCTGATCATACTACAATCAGCGAGGGTAGGCACATACTATGTAGTGGATCAAATCTTGATTTAGGGGGTACAAAAATAAGCTTTACCTCATACCTCACCTCGGTAATGAGCAATGGGTTTTGTTTGTCATCCATCTTGATAAAAACAAAGTATATGTTTTTGATTCCCTCCAAAATTATCTCGTTCCTTTTGCTATCGTTCGATCGAAAGGGAAGCATTTCATTAACATGTTACTATAATTCTTACTCATATTAATTTATTAATGTATATATCCTCTTATATAATTCTTAGGAATACAAAGTTATAATATTTTGTATGATCTTTATTTATTATATAGGGCAATACAAACGACGTATATGAGGAGAGACAAAAATAGTGTTCCAAACCCAAAGAATCTTGAGTATGAGTATGTAATGGTAAGTAGGAAGATTTCCATTTTGTATTTTATTTCAATTATAATTAATATCTAATACAATATGCTAACTAATTTCATTATACAGTGTCCACAATGGTAAAACGGTAATTATTGTGGATATTATGTGTGTAGATCAATGGATCATATACTCAAGTCAACATAGATCCAATCCATGCATGCTTCGTTTTCCATATTTTTTCAATATATAGTTAATCTATGACATATTTATTATTAATATATATAACCAAATGGCTAAATCGTATCAATTTGTAGTTTTTCAATGATGAGTATGCATGAGGCTAGAAATATGCTAATGAGGAAATTGATGAAGTTAGATAGGAATAGGCCAAGTTCATGCATTCATATACTCAGTATTAGATGTCTATGTGCATGCATTTTAGGTTTTTTTATGTTATATCTTATATTTTTCTATACAAATATATGCAAGGCTAAGATGCACCTACATATATATATGCAATACTTTGTGTAAGATAGTATATATCTACTAACATTGAGTTTGGGAATTGTAGATCCAAGAACATTGAGTTTTGGAGTGTGTAGAGCTACCAAACATGTGGTATGCCTATGAATTTCTATAGTTATCGGTAGTGTTTTACTTATTGTAGATTTGATATCTATTCGAGCATACATCTGTGTATGTGAATTATAACAAACTACATAATATATATATATATACACACACACACACACAAAATATTATTTTAATAACATTTTTAGTGAAAACCATTATTAAAACAATATTCAACAACAATTATAATGAATAGCTGTTGAAAAAACCACACATTTTAATAACACTTATAGTGAATAAATATTGGCAAAACATCATGTTTTAATAATGGTGTTAGCTAATAACTGTTATTAAAACATGCGCAGTTCACCAGATTTAATAATAAATTTTTATTTTTTTATGATGGTTTTATAACCATTAATGAAACATCATGTTTTAATAACAATTTTATCTAAAAACCATTATTAAAATATGCATAGTTCACCAAATTTTGTTGCAAATTTTGATATTTTTATGATGATTTTGTAACCATTATGAAAGTTTTAATAACGGTTGGGAACCGTTATTAAATCTATTAAAAGAATATTGTTAAAAATATTTTCTAGGGTGGTGTACGTAACTCTTGACCTTCAATAATAAAGAGTAAGCTTGAGATGCTGTTGAATCATTCTCCCATTGTAAAAATTAATTTTCCCTTAAATTAGTATCAATATAATAAGGAGATAAATCACCAACATTGAAAGTCCTAGAAACTCCTCCGCATGATTCAAGTAATTCTAATTCATAAGCATTATTCCAAATTTTATTAAGATTTTGAATGATCAATTGACTATTGGAATAAGTTTACTTTTTATTAAGTTTGATTTTTTTTTCTTAAGTCTAACTAAACCAAATCTCCTGGTGAAAACACATGTCTAATTCATTTTTTGTTTGCTTGATTTTGGTATTTAGCATTAGATTTCTCAATGTTGTTCATAATTTACTCATGAAGTTTTTTTTATACATAATTTAACTCTTTCATTAGCATCATAGCTCTTAATATCACCCTTATTTAATGACAACATACCAATAAGCAAATAAGGATTAACTCTATAAAAAAATTCAAATGGACTCAAATGAGTTAAACTTGAAGGACTCCTATTATATGCAAATTCAGAATATCCCAATATTTTGTACTCTTGGTAACTAATCCTAGTAGTAAATTTCCCAATATTTTATTAGTCACTTTAGTTTGATCATCTATTTGGGGATGATGTGATGTACTAAACAACAAATTAGTATCTAACATATGCCAAAATTTCTTCTAAAAGTAGCTCAAAAATTTTACATCCCTATCTCACACTATACTTTTGGGTATACCATACAGCCTTACCAATTTCTTGAAATATAAATCTACCATATGAGTTTGATCTTTATCAACCACTACCATAAGAGAATCATTTCCCCTTTGTGTCCTTGGTAACCTTAGGATAAAGTCCATACTAACTCCTTCCTATGATTAACTAGGAACTTGTAAAGGAGTATACAAACCCTTATGGAAGAAACTCTTACACTTATAAAAAATCACACATCTTCTAATAATATCTTGTACCAATTTTATCATTTGTGGCCAATAGAAATGTTCATATAATATTTCCATAGTTTTATGAACACAAAATAACCAGCTATTCACCCTCACGTACTTCTTTAACAAGTAAATCAATCACACTAGAACGAGGTATACACAACTTATTAAGTTTTAAAAAAAAGTCATCTTGAAGCACATAATTACCATGACTAAGATTCTATTTATATGCATCATAAATCTCAAAGAATTCTTTATATCTTGTATATATAATTCTTTCAACATTTCAAAACGTAATAACTTAGCATCTAACATGACAAGTATCAAATATCTTCTTGATAATGCATCTATTACCCCATTTTCTTCACCTTCAAGATGTTTGATAGAAAACAGAAAAGATTATAAGAAACTAACCTATTTTGCATGCATAGGACTAATTTTCTTTTTTCCATGCATATATTTTTAACTTTCATGATCCAAATGCAAAACAAAGGGATTAGGTCTCAAATAATGACTGTATATTTCTAGGCTTCTTATAATGGCATATAATTCTTTATCATATGTGGAGTAATTTAATTTGGCCTCATTTATTTTTTCACTAAAAAATGCAATGACCCACCTTTCTTGTGAGAGTACACCTCCTAACCCTACACCATTAGTTTCACATGTAACTTCAAAAAAAGTTAGGTAAGGATAATAGTGGTGCATTATATAGCTTGTCTTTCAAAGTCTTGAAGGCTTTAGCTGCATCCTCTCCCCATTTGAATTTACCTTTCTTCATATGTAATTTGCACGGTAATAGTTGAGAAGTCATTGATGATCATCTATGAAAACTTGATAGCCCATGGAAACTCCTTACCTCATGAATATATTTGGGTATAGGATAATCTTGAAGAGCTTGAATCTTCATGGGATCCACTTTTATACCTTCACTACTTACAATATATCCGAGGAAAACAATACTTGAAAGCATAAAGTAAATTTTTTCCATTTTTCTATGGATCTTAGTTCCCTTAATTTATCAAATAATCTCCTCAAATGAATAAGATGATCATGCTCATTTTAACTATACAAAAGTATATTATCTAAGTAAACTATAATGAATTTTCCAAGAAATGGAAAAATAACTTCATTCACTAATCTCATAAAGAAACTAGTTGTGCTACATAAACCAAAAGGCATCATAACCCATCTATAAGGACCATATTTTGTTTTAAAAGTAGTTTTCAATTCATCCCCTTTCTTTTTTTCTCATTTGATGATATCCACTCCTTAAATTAATTTTAGGGAATACTTGTGCACCACATAATTCACCTAACATGTCATCTAATCTAGGCATTGTAAATTGATATTTGATCGCTATATTGTTAACAACACTAGAGTCAATACACATATGCTACGTACCATCTTTTATTGGAACAAGTAATGTAGGTACATAACATCTCTATCACATATCCTTTTCCTATGAGCTCTTGTATTTATTTTTTTATTTTCTTAGCTTCTTCTGGATTACATCTATATGCAGGTCGATTCAGTGAAGACATATAAGGCATTAAGTCTATAACATATTCTATTCCTCTTTTAGGTAGTAATTTAGGTGGTAAGTCATCAAGAAATATATAATATTCATCAATAAGCTCATTTAATCAAGGATTACTTTCATTTTTTATCCCTTTGTATGAATTCTTTGATAATCAAAGCATAACAACTACCTTATTCTTTAATATATTCTGTCATTGCCTTTTCATGCAAAAATAAGCTATTTTTATTTTTAACTATGTTATCTTTATCATACTTAAAAGGTTTAAGTTTGTAATTTTTATTCACTTTCTCAATGAGATGCTTATTAGTAATTCCATTATAAATAACACATATATCATATTTCCATGATCTAACTAATAAGATTCCACATGCATCCATAAGAAAAATATCACATAACACATCATCATGATAATTACCAATTCAAAATGAAATTAGAGTTTATTTGGTTACCTTGACTCCTTTATCCTTGTTAAACCAATTAAGAGAATAAGGCTTCAGATGTAATGTTGTCTCTAATCCCAAATCCTTTATCATCCTCTCTTTAGCTACATTTGTAAACAATCCACTATCAATGATAACTCAACAAATCGTGTCTCCCACATTTCCTTTATTCTTGAATATCTTCTCTCATTGGTTGGATTGCTCATTAGATTAAATTTAAGGAACTCTTTGTAGCACATAACAACCATTGTCCTCATCCTTGGATTAACTTGAAATTATTCCACTAAGATCTAACTTAGAGTCTTCATTACAAGTTTCTATATCCTCAATTTATTGTATGGACAACACTCTTTGATTGGGACATTCTCTATCAAAGTGCCCATATCCTCGGGATTTAAAAATTGCTTTGTAGATACCACATTGACCTTTGCCTTGCCTTTCTCCTCTTTGGTAGGTCCTTTCTTCTGATCAAAATTTGTACTATATGAGGTACCCAACTCATAGTTTATATCTTGTGCTTTCGAGAATTACTTCGTAGAAGAAACACTTTTCTTGACATGAGGCTTAGCAGACTTGATTTTCTTTTCAAATAACAAAGATAGCTTAATCATATCATCAAGAGAATCATATAAACAAGTTTTAAATTTATATTGAATCATCATGTTAAGGCCACTTATAAATCTAGAAGATGTTTGCTATTTTCTCTCATGAATATCACATGTAAGTGTCATCCTCTCAAAATCACTAACATATTTTTTAATACCTAGAAGTCCTTATCTAAGAGTAGTTATTCTTGCTCATACTCATTAGGTATACATTTCTTTTTCAAATCTTTCTTAAGCTTATCCTAAGACTTGACATTATATTTATCTTCTCTTTCTCTAGTCCTTTTCAAGTATCATACCATATCCTAGCAAACGTCCTAAACTTAAGAGTATCTAGTTTATATTTTTTCTCATCACGATAATCTTGAATTCAAATATAGACTCTACCCCATGTAACCATTCAAAAAAATAAGTCAATAGCAAGTTTACCACCAAAATTGGGAAGATTTAACTTTTCTACCTTTCTCTTCTCTATGGTGGTGTCTTGGTTGATGGTCATAGAATATTTGAGTACTTTCACTTCCTTGTGACTCTTCTCCATAGTCTACATGTGATTTTTGGATATCTTCCTCTTACTATATTGGCTTGTTTTGCTGCACTTCCCATTCAGTCTCCATAGATATCCCTTTGTTCTTTTTGTAACACCCCTATTTATGTACTAAAAAAATTTGTTTGAAGACAAAATGGAAGTGTTTGAAAATAAAAATCAGGGGATGTTACTGCCACACCAACCATGACAGAGGTATGATCATCACCTAACTTATACCTGATGCAAAGCTAAATAGAACAACGAATGAAAAGATGCATGCTCATAATAATAATACAACAATACTAATGGTAACACAGACAAGAAAAATAATATATATGTAGGAAGAGTATGAGAGTTTAAAATCCAAATTCAAGAAACGAAGGTAAGAGTTTAGATAACCTGAAGAAAAAAAAACCTTTCCAGCATAGTTGGAAAAACACCTCTAGCTACTATCCTAACTCTAATCATAAATATAAATCTCCAACCCTGAGAAATAGATAGCTAGAGGCCCATGTCATCATGCTCAACATACTATAACTGAGAATTGTACTCCTGCAAATCATCTTTTGCTCATTGAATAAGAAGTCGGATAATTATAGTGACTAAACAAGTACAATATTAATATGGTGAAGTACTAGTAAAGTACACTACCAAAAACATGGCAAGGCTCATGTAGCACATTGAATTCACATAGTAGTATGATGATAAGTATACCAATATAAATTAACACTTGTGCTTTGGTAGTAGTATAACGAGGCATGCTTACATGGAAATCATGGAAGAATAGTAATTTGGTAAGTGTATCATAATCTACATAATGTAAACCATATTATAGATCTTCCTATAGTGATAATATAAATTTAGTTATTAATATATTTTGTTCGACCACACCTAATTCTATACCATGAACAAAAGTCATGGCGGCAAATAAACCTAATGGGATTTTCAAGTGATAAAACAAAATCATATTCAAATTGGGTGTTTTCAAGTGATAACACCAAACACATCACAAGGCAAAAAATGTACCATTTGTAGTTTTAAGATGACATCAAACTTAACCGATTCAAGTCCCAAATATTACCATTATGATTCTTATTAAATCCAAGGCACGCATGGTTGAAGTCATAATTTAAGTTTTTTAATTACATGGAGGTATTAACACAAAATGTCCAAAAGAAGAACAAAAAAGTAATAAACGAACCAGGCCACATATAGTTGGACTCATTAATCAGTCCTTAAGACCAATTGGTTGGTTGTACCTGACCTAAACCAAAAATAACACCATCAAACTAAGCAACTGGTTGGTCTCACCACTTAACTAATCATAGGAAACCGGTCGATGGTTTTGTAATCCCCCAAAATTTTAAAAGTCTATAATTTAATGAATCACTTTTATTTGGGATAACTTAGCTTTTAAACTTATTTAATTTAATTATTTTGAGGATTTTACCTTTTAAATTTATTTAATTTAATTATTTTGTAGATTTTTGAGTATATAAAATTATATGTGAATATTTAATAAACTAAAATAAATAAATTGTTATTTTATCATATTCATTCCATTTAAATAATGTTTCAAACCAATATTTTCCAAAATTTACCTTTTAAACCAATATATTAAAATATATGAAGATAAATAATTAAAATTTGTTTATCTACCAAAATTACTGCACCCTATTTCCCATAATTCATTTTCTCTAATTTTTCCCCCTATTTTCCCTTTTCCTTTTTCCTTTCCCTTTCTTTCTATCCTTCTCCTTTCTTCTTCCTTACCCCATTTCTCCCGACTGGGCCGGCCTGCGCAGCCCAAGTCCTTCCCCCTTGGCGCGCCCAGGCCCGCGCAGCCAGCTCTCCCTCGCCCGTCTTCTCTTGGCCAGCAACCAAACCGGTTCTATCTTTTTTTTTTCTTTTCTCCCCCTGGACTGACCGGTCCAGTCGTCATCTTCTTCTCCCCCCCAAACCCCGATCTGCAGCTGCCAAAACCCTGCAACCCTGCCACCGACAGCAGCACGCCGTCCGACCTCCCCTCTCTGCCCATCTCCCTGTCATTTTCTTTCCTTTTTTTGACCCCAATAAGCCCCATCTCTCCCCTCCCCGCGTGCCCCTCTCCCTTCCTCTTTCTCCCTGACCCGACCTAACCTGCCATGGCAGGACTACACCGCCGACCGGTGGTCTTGCCACACATGCCCCGCGTGTCTTCTTCTTCCCTTGTCGTTTTCCTCCTCAATTAGCCTATAAATACCCCCATTAATAGCTTGGGTTGATCTTCCTTTTTCGCAGCCCAGGAACCCTAACCGCTCACTGCCTACAAAATAGCCCCTTGTTCCGCGGCCTTCGATGACCCCCGCCACAAACGCCACCCACCATAACCATCCCCGCACTTCCCTCTACAAAACCAAGCCACCATCACCCCCTACTTTGCCCTGCATGAGCCGCCCCGGCCGTGCAAAGTTGCCAACCTGATCGGCCCTCTCCAGCCCCTCGCCGCCCCTCGCCCCGCCTTCCGCCGCCAATCCCGCCGCAACCAGCACTTCCTCCATCCTCCAAAACACCCAGGGAACCTTCCCCTACCTTCCCATACCATCATCTCCCCCTGCCTCCCTCTCCTCTTACCTCCCCCATCTTCCACCACCTTCCACCACCTTTGGCTGCCGCACCAACCACCCTGCGCTGCTACTCCCAGCTACACCACCACCTTCATTCCACCCCTCTTCACCTTCTGCACCTTCCTCCACCTCAAACACCCCTCCACTCCCTCTCTCTTAGCCTACATATCCATTTTTCCCCTCTCTTCCTCCTCCACCGCCGTCGCCGTCGCCGCCACGCGCCGTCGCCGGTTCCACCACTAACCTTAAGTTGTTCTCCAACTTCCCCAGCCCCTAAACTATTTTCTACAAGTGTTAATAATTTTATTTAATATTACTAGTATTATCCTTAATATTACTATTATTATTATTCTTATTATTATTAGTGTTGTATTATCATGGTTATTATTATTATTATTACCATTACTAATATTATTATTATGTACCCCCCTTATTTCCTAACCTAATTTCAGAAAATACTTATAACTAGGGTAAACTATTTAAAAAGGCTACAAATTTAACATTAAAATGGTTATTATTATTATTATTTCTATTACTACTAATACTACTACCATCATTATTATTATTATTAACAACTTTAGTATTAATATAGTTATCTCTATTATTATTATTATTACTATTATTATTATTATTATTATTAATGTTATTTAAACCAAAGTTGGAGTATTATTGTTTTATCATTAAAGAGGAAGAGTACTTAAGCCTTAGTATTTTACTATTTAATATTAGAATATCATTAATATATTATTCTTAATGCCTTTAGCACTAACATTGTTACTATGGCATCATTATTAGTTATTACTGTTATTATTTTATTACCATTATTGTGACAAAAACATTTGAACCCTTATATTATCATTATTCAAAATATAACTTTTATCATTATTATCTTTAGGAATATTGTACTTTGTTGGTATTGCAATTATTATACTATTATTTTAACCCTAATACTATTATTAGACTTAGCCTTATAAATGCTAGGGTTTCTATCATTATAAGCCTTAACATTACTATTATTATTATTATTGTCACTATTTTGCTATAACTAGTATTAGTGATATTATTAGAAGAATAAAGTTATTAGGTTTAATAATGTAAGTATAGTAATAAATATTAACATAAACATATTTTGACTAGTAATATCTAGTAGGCTAACTTGAAGATAAAAACCCTAGTTTTCACGTATAATACTCACTTTAATAATAACAATCCTAATCTTAGACTAAAATAAGGAGTAATGGTACTTTTGGTAGGAGGGAAACTAATCCTTAGTATTTTCCCTCTTATAGGTGAATCGAACCAAAACCCTAAGGAGTCGTAGGAGCGTGCTCCAAGCCCGGCGTCACTTTAGGTAATGATGTAGCTAAGGCCCATGTGTGTTATGTGACTTGTATGCCTTGGATGATTTATATCATGCTACGTCGTGTATTACATGATTGTCATTAACTTGTCTTATGAGTAGCGCAACTTGGAGTTGAGGTATGTTTGTATATGTTTTCCTATTACATGTGTGTTATATGTATATATGGTGATTATGATGTGATATGTTATGGCCCTCTAGGACATGCATGATAGGACCATTGATAATATGATATGGAAATGGAAGGACAAAAAGAAAGAAAATGGGAAGTGAGTTCACTAAGGAGGGATATGAGGTTGACCAAAATACCTCATGATCCATGAGGAGAAATTAAAGAGGAAGGAATGACCAAAATGAATGAAAGATGGGAACCATGCATGGGAGTCTTAAAATTTGCATGGGACTTTGAGAGTTTGCATGGAGTGGATAAATCTCACATGGGGATGATCTTTACGTGAGAAAAGTTGATTTAGGGTGTTAATAAGCTAAGGGGAGAGTTGTGGAGTGATTGGAGACTTGGGATGAAAAATAGTACGTAGGTTGGTGTAAAGGTGTATAAGGGACCCGATTAGGGTTTTGGGGGAGAGTATTAATTTGGAAAATGTGCGAGCAAAGATGATTAAGGAAAAGTGGAGTATGAGTTCAAAGTGAGAATTTATTATATAAGGGGCGAGTATGGGTTCCATGGGAGAGAAGATATTTTGGGTGAAAAGAGAGAGGTTACTTGTGGGAGAAGAAAGGTACTAGGGTTTGAGGTGGCCAACTAGGGTTTTTCTGGTCACATACGAAGTCGAGAGGTAAAGTGATATGTTTTGGGATGTGATCTAATTGAGACAAGGTGCGAGGCAAGGAATGAAGTAATGATAGTGTAAGTGGGAGAAAGTTGGGCCACATAGGTCCAAGTAGGGTTTTCCTAGAGGGTGATAGTAGGTGGAGTTGATGTCATGAGGTGTTGGGCCTTAACCCATACCCTTAGGAGTTGGAGTTTTACATTTTGTGTAGGTTTAAGGGGGAATGGATGTCGGGGCGTGATAAGGGGCGCATGAGTCTCAAGATATGGGACGAGCCCCCTTGAGAGGATAGAAGTAGAATGTTGGTGACATGTATGTCAAGGGCGATTTGCTTATTGAATAAGACACAAATAAGATACTATCCATTTAAAGAGAAATATTGTTGAGCTAAGCCCAGACCGGTCCACCGGTGAATAATAGTGGCTAGGAGCCGAGGTGCCCTACATGACCGGTCCACCGGTGAATAATAGTGGCCAGGCGCATTTTGCTCTGCATGACCGTTCCACCGACTATAATAGTGGGGATTTTCATGCTCAACAAACCAAACATAAATGTGATAAGATATGGGAAAAATACGAAGTAATTAGAGTGAAACACCATGTGAGTCGAGGCCAGACCGGTCCACCGGCGAATAATAGTGGCCAGGAGCATTTTTCCCTACATGACCGGTCCATCGATGAATAATAGTGGCCAAGAGAATTTTGCCCTGCATGACCGATCCACCGGCTATAATAGTGGGGTTCCCGCACTCACCTGGATGGATAAAGACTATGATGTGAATCGACTCTATATTTACCAGAGATCTAAATAATAAGTCTTATTCAATAAAGACCGGACAGTAGTTGGCCTTTATTATCTGTATTACTACATGTTTCTCATGTGATTATGCCATGTATACTGTGATGTGTGTCTTGTATGCTGGCCTTAGTGCATCTGTAACCTTACTCAGTACGTAGCATACTGATCACCCGTTTCATGGGTGCTGCTCATTCCTATGAGCATAAGACCCATCTGAGCTTGTGCAGGTAGGGGACGACGTCTTCAATGCCTACGACATTTACGAGGCATCAGATGGGGTTGAGCGTTGAGCCTAAACCTGACTTGGGGATCGATAGCAACTCGGCCAGACTCTGTTACTTTTATTGGACCTTGTATTGTCATATTTTAGTTGTGTTTTTGTACTAAGCTTTATGTTTGAAAAACCTTAGTCACGTACTCTTTGGTTTGTAATCCTAAATCACACTCTGATTTCTGTATGACTTGTGTTTTATTTATGATTCGTGTTTAATGTTAACTTTATTTAGCCTTGGCACTTAGTACTGGAACGATAGGAGTGAACCGATCTGGTACTAAGTGTGGCGGTAATGCCCCCGAGTTTACGGTTTTATCTTTTCGCTTCTGCTAAACCCTTTTAATTAAACAAACTCTTTCAGTAGTAAATTTGGGGGTGTTACAGGTTTGGTTTAACTAGTCAATAGGTCTAAACAAAGTTTAAACCACTTTGGTCATAGGGTCACCAGTCAATGGGCTTTGAAAACTGATTGATTGTTCTTAGAAACCAATTGACTAGTTCATTAAATGAATCAACCGATCTCTTAACCAGCCCACCGAAATTTCCAAACCATGAGACTATTCACACAACAAATCAATAGGTTCAACAAATCGATGAACTGGCTTCGGTAAGACAACACCCAGACTTGTAACACACATACAAAAAAGTTCACCAAAATTTACCATATTAAATAAAAAATGATTTGATGTCATAAAGCACATTAAGATATATAATACACACATCTAATCACCTAGATACATGGTGATTTTGGCATTTAAACAAAATCAAACTTAAACTGCCAAATCATGCATAAAAGTTGGACAAATGAACAATGTTTAATTTCAAAGGAAAATTCTATCATGCGATCAAATTTAAGAATACACTTAGCCCATGCTCAATAAAAAAACACATAAAGAAAATGGAACCAAAATGAGAAAAATTCCTCATTCATATTAAAGATAAGAATGACTTACTTGAGGCAATTATTCTAGCACAAAACTTCTACTTGATGGCTATATAGTAGGACATTCATTCCTAAGAGAATGAAAAGTCAAAACCATTAAAATTCTATTCAAATCAATTAAAATTAGAAGAAGCAGAAGAAGAAAAAGAAAAACCAAAATGCAACTCGACCTTTTCTTAGAAAAAAAAATTCCAAGGAAAATGAAGGGACAAGAATTCAACAAAATAAGGGGAGAAAAAAAGAGGCAAGCCTCTATTTTTTTCTCATTGGAGGGGGAAAAGGATAAGAATGGGGAATATTTAGCACTTAGAAAAAAAGGTCAGGAATAAAGGTAAGAAATGAAAACAAATTAGGAATAGAGGGTATAAAAGAGATGGTTTGTCGACATCTATAAGAGAGAGATATATATGAATGGTACGGTGGAGTATGGGCAACAACATATAAGAGAAACACTTGATGATGTGAAGGAGGTTGAGTTTAATTATGGATAAGTAGTTGTAGAAGGCTTGTAAGTTAGGAAGGATGGGTAAGAAGTCAAACACCCAACTCAACTGCCAGAAGAGAGATAGGAAAGTAAGGGAGAAGAAAGAAAGTGATATATGCCTCAAAAAGCACTTTTTAGAAAAATATAACTCAATAAAATCATAGAATGATCTAATTAATGATAAAATAATTTCAAAGAACCAAAATATGCTCATTACCACAAATAATTTCTCATTAGAATTTTTTATAATCTCTAGAAAGAGATTCAAGTAAAAATAAAAAACGAATATGAAATTATAGAATAACCAGTGGATTGGTTTGACCAAACCAGTTGACTAGTTTATTGAGAATAAAATTGTCAATCTTTGAGTGTACTAGTGGATCGGTTAGGAAACTAGTTGATTGGTACATTTGAAATTTACATTTTCATTAGAATTTCAAGCCCTTTTCAAAATCAAAACTAATTTATTTTATATAAACATAGTTTTAAGCACATTTTGAAGGATTTTAGGATGGGGTATTATAATTTTAATTTTTGGAAATAATCTTGATCAACAAATTAAGACTTCATCCATTACAATTATTTTTGCATTGTAAGAAGTTGTTTACATTGAGCATTGGTTGCTTATTGTTTAATGGATAGATTTTGGATTACCACAAAAATGGTTTGGAAGTTCAACTCCCCTTCCATTGTAATCGACTTGCTAATACACTCAGCAAAAGACTTAGTAATTCTTAGGGTTTTGATTAGAAACCCAAATCAAATAATGTCCCTCCTTAGCTTTTGGTTAGTTCTTGTAGAAAATTTCAACTCTAATGAATCAAACACAGGTCTAATAATCATTGATATCAAAAAACCAAGTTGATTATCATTCCTTACATCTTTTTTATTATGTTCTTGATATACAATTCAAAAAAAATTACTAAGTCATCTGATAGACTTCGAACAATTATACATGTTTTCTATGTTCTATCGT
Source organism: Tamarix austromongolica (assembly GCA_039764185.1). Classification (NCBI taxonomy): domain Eukaryota; kingdom Viridiplantae; phylum Streptophyta; class Magnoliopsida; order Caryophyllales; family Tamaricaceae; genus Tamarix; species Tamarix austromongolica. Next base: position 19,754,611 of record CM077808.1, on the reverse strand, counting down.
GCAATGTATCTAAAGTGAGTTGAAACACAAATATAAATGTGTTATGTTTATACATCTCAAAAAAAATATGTTCAAATTATGGATTGCGCATGAATTAGGTTTTAAGAAAAACAAATGCACACAATGAACTCAATTCCTTTGAAACAAATCAAGTTGCAATTAGGGTAAATGAATAATCATTTTTCCATTTACTTAGATTGATCATTAGAGGTAATTATTCAACCTAAAAACTTAACATTGTCATATGGGAAATCATGAAGAATAAATGTCATCAAGAAAATTAAAATATAATGCATACACATGGACAATTTTCTTTCTAACACATTCAAATTTCTAACACGTATTCACCTATTTTTTGTTTGTTTTTTTGCAAGCAACATTCAAGATTTATTTCAAGCTTACTATGCCACATTACCCATATCCACACATGTTATTTTTAGATCACAAACATATATGCAAGATTCCAATAAAGACAATCATGATTCAAATAGTTATAACAAGAATGAGCAAGAACCTCAACCTAAAGCTGACTGTAGTGTGTTTGCTTGTCTCAACTTTGAAGATGTGTTATCCTCTAAGAGTTGTTAATCCAAAACCTTTCTTTAATACCAAAATTGATGTGGAAAATAATAGAGGCATTATTCTTTCATAATGTAGGATCTTTTATATTATTTCTTCAAGTAGAAATGGTACTCAAAGATGATGTAATACTAAAATATGGAGGTAGTCTTCAACAAGCTCAAAAATTTTGATATTGATCTTCACCAAGATCAACTCAACTCTAAAAAGAAATGAAAACTTTTTCTCTAGAGAAAAATATTTAAAATCTTAAAATAAATTCACTTGAAGAGAAAGAAAGACTTTTGAAAGTTCTTAAACTTGATTTCACTCAATTCATTCATTTTTCATGTATAAGTGGATATACGTGTATATATATAAATAAACAAGGCCTCAATAACTCTTTATTAACCAAGACTAGCTAAATTAGTCTATCTAGCTAAATTAATAAGTAAACTAATGTACTATATAACTATATTATACACATAATGATCTATCATTACAAGTTACAAGACATTATCAAGTTTACATAGAATGTAAAAGCTAAAAATGACCCTACTAATGTAATGCATTAAATAATCAAGTAATCAAGCTTATATCTTATAGCTTTGTGTTTTATACAACTTTGGTGAATTCTTCTTCTTGTAAATATACTTAATAAAACATTAGTAAAATTAGGGTTATCATCAAGAATTTTAAGAACAATTGGTACCATATGCAATTATGCTAACTCTTAACCTTCAATAATGGAAGAGTGAGATTGAGATGCTCGTACATCATGTTAGGTATTAGAAAATTTAAAACTGAGCATTTTCTATTTTTATTTATAAAGTTTTTAGCTTTGTAATTTGGGTTGTTGAGAGACTATGCTGGCTCTTGAGCCATCTCTATTTAGCTCATTAAAAGCTCGGGTTGGCTCATTTATTTAGTAAAATAAATCAAATGAAATCCTTATTTTGAAGATTTTTTATTAAACAAGCTGAGCTTGAGCCAAGGGAGTTTTGGATCATTTGTTCTTGCGCCAACTCAAATGTGGATCAAGCTCAGTTCAACTTGTTTATAAACTTAGCTCGTTCGTTAATAGAAGTGGCTTGTATAGAATTTACATAATAAACAATCTAATTAATTAAATGAGCCTTAAAGTAAGTTGAATAATTAAATGAGTTGATTTGGTTTATTTAAATTTCCAATGAGCCAAATAATTAAGCTATTCAACTCAAGGATCAAATCATGAAAAATGATCATGTTTGGTTCATTAATTTTTTATAAAAAGGTAAAAAAGACGAGCCTAGCTAGCTCGTGATACTTATCGAGCTGAGATCAGGCAAGGATCATTTAAGCAAAATTCTAGCCTAAATAAATTAAATGAGCAAAGAATAAGCTAGAGAGTATTTGGTTTGATTTGGCTTGTTAATAACCCTATTAGTAATTGCACCTATGTAAAAAAATATTACTTATCCTCATAGGTAGGGCTTTTGGTGCACCAAAAAGAAGAAGACTTAGCGTGTATTAACATTACAAGATTCCTATGAATTAAAAATACATAAATATATCACACTTAACAAAGGAGTATGATGTGGCTTATAGTGTAGTCATCACCATAATGTTGTACAAAAATCAAGATAGGATATGCTTCAATTAAGGATATTTTGTACTTAAGACCTATGCTCCTACCATTATATTATGATTTCATTGATGTTGATAATGATGATGCATAATAGTGTGCTTTAGATTGAAGGACCTATATAAGTAATTTAATTTTCATTGTTAAGGTGTAGGAAAATTAATTAAGGATAGGATCTCTAGTTAATTAATAGAGACCTCGGTAAACTAAATTTTATACTTTTTAAGAATAAACACAAATTTTGATGATAAAAATTTATAAACACCATTTTCTTTTTAAATTATAAAGTTGTGATAACACATAAATACATAGTATAGGATTAAGAGTCCATTACTATGTATGTCAATTACAATTAATTTATCTGAAATTACTTTTGGAATCATAGATGTAAACAACCTTTAACTAAGTGTTGAAATTTTGACGTGTCCTCGATTAAGCAACAACCTTGAAAGTGAATATTGGCTTGACTGTGGTGTAATTGACAAATTTTGTCTGTTCCTCAAGGTTAACACAACAATCTCTTACACTAATGCATTCAATGATGAAAGATGGATATTTTTTACGTTACACTTGCTCAGAATAAATATCAGAGGATAAAAAATTATGGAGGTCTAAGACTTTGATTTTCTATCCCTACCTCAACTAAATTCTCAATTAATATTTATAGGCATTTTTGAACCTCGAATCCATCTCTCAATGATCATAAAAAATAATAGTATGGATGTACACTAAATAGGAAATATACACTATATAAAATAAGTTATTTGTGCCAATTGGGTACATAATTTTTCCCACCCTATTGATAAAAGCCACTAATACTAATAGATAAATTGTTTTGTGCAATAATGTAAGAAAATAAAAGTTTTCCCTATAGATTTTTTTTATCTGTTGATATTAGTATGTTATGAAAATATATCCTTATATCCTCTTTTATATTTATTGATATTATTAGCATTATACTAACATAACTAATACCCAGTCATATAATTGTTTGTATTAGTATCTAAGGCAAACAAAGGTTTTACCTACTATTATGTATATTGGCACAACTCATCCATTTCTCTCATATTCTGAAAAGCCCTCTCATAATACTAATTAATTTATCATAATTTCCATTATTTTCATATTAATTACCTATATTTTATTTTTACATTAAACAAAGATATATTATCACAATCTTTATTTTATTACTCTTTTAGGGAAATTGTACCATATATCCACGTATTTTTCTAAAATTACCGAAGACACTCTTCTCCCCTTTTATTAGGATATCAAATGCTAATGTTTGTAAATATAAGGTTTATAATTATAATAAAAAAAGGGGTAAGGGTATATGGTGTAATTTTACTAAAATATGAGGGTATATGATAAAATATCTTGTTTTCTTTTTTATCATATGCTTTATCTCTGCTATTATATTTGTTCATTTTTACCTTTATCGGTCTACTTTTCTAAAAGTAGAGAACCATATATGTGGGCATTGAGTAAAATCTATAAAGCATGGAGAGACCATGAGTCAAAGTTCAAAAGATGTTCCCCAAAAATTTTCTTAGCCTAATCCTACATCATTAACGCCCTTATTTGATTCTAATATCATGAAATCTTATTTTAGCCTTAACCAAATTTCTTAATCCTAAAAATTTAAGTGAATCTAAAACCTTGACTTAGATGAATCATAATTCATACACCAAATATCAAACCTTGCCTAACCATTTTAGCTAATTAAAAATCACCTAAACTAACCCCTAATTCTTCTTCTCATTTCCCTTTTCTTTCTCATTTTCTTTTCTTTCTTCTCCCTTCTCCAATCAGTCCAAGCTACAACAATTGAAATTGTTACAACTAGCACATGCAAGTTGCCTTACCATCCCCATTTGCACCATCACCTCCTACAAACATCTGTCACCCATCACATTGCTTCCTTTCTTATTTTTCTTCTTCTCCATCTGCTCCTTTATTCTTGCCCAAACTGCACACTCCATTTCCCCTACCAATTTACTTCTCATTTAACACACCTACATACAACCATCACCACCTTCACCCTAGATCTACTACCCTACTCCTCACCATCCTCTACAACCGTTAACGTTAGCATCATCACCTTGTAGCTGCACCATCACCATCACCATCATCAATTTCACCCACCCATCCCCCTGCATTTTTCCATTCACGCACACATGACCATATATATATATATATATAGATATAGATACATACATACATACATACATACATACATACATATATATATATATACTACACACTCTTCTTCCCTTCTCTTTGTTTTGCCTCCATTCTCCCCATCTTTCTGTCCAAAACACTACTCGAACACCTCCTTCCTTCTCCTTTCTTCCTTCTCTTATCTTTTTCCTCCTCCTTTCCTATATTTTTGGCTTGTGCACCACACATTTCACCATCATGCACCACCTCGCCCACCACTCACTGCCATTGGCTGGTGGATTACCACCAAGGTCACCCCAACCTTCCCTAACACCATCGTCGGCCATTGCCACTGACCATCACATCTTTTCCCTTCTTCTTTCTCTTGTCCATTGCATTTTTACAAAGCGCACGACCTCAAGCATAGCCATGCCTTACTAAAATTTCCTATCACACAGCCGTGCAACTCAACACTGCTCTATTGTGTGTGATCTTTTCTCTTGACACTTGTAGCACAACAATGCAACTCAGCACTATCTAGCCGTGTATGATATTATTTTCTCGACCAGGGCTGCACTACTTGCAACAGAGCTGTGTAACTTCCAATTTTTGGTAGTGCACCCTTATTTTCATTTTAGACCTTGTCCAAATACCACCAAAATTTTACTATAGCTCCACCACGCATTCCTCTACACATCCACACATCTCAAGCTCTTATTTAACTATGGTTATTTCTATTTTTTCCCTCTTTACCTTGATTTCTCCTTCAATATAACTCTTCGATCCTAACCATAAATTTTGTTATTTTTTGTAGTAGGTATTCTAGTAGCTTTGGACGAGGAAGTCTAGGATTTACATGCTTAGAGGCTGATATTGCTGCTAGAGAAAACACTCAAGAATTGGATTTCCTAATTATGGAATAAATTATTCTTCATTTGGAAAGTGTCTCTCATAAATTTCAAGACCATTGGATGGTTAAGTTTCTCAAAACATAACAAACAAGCAACTAAATATCTACATGCATGTGCATGGCATGCAAGGAGGAAGTAACCATGTGTATGGAGAGTTTATTGGCACAATGTTTGGGAATTATTAAGTAATTTATCTAATTTATTAATTAATTATTAAAGTAGAAGAAAAAAGTTAGCATAAAGTAGCATGATGTTAGTATAAAAGTAGCAGAATATCTTTTAGCTTAGAATATTTTGAATTATACTTTAGGTAGTGGTAGGATGGTTATAATATGCATGAATGTCGATGTAACACCCCTAAAATTCACTACTAAAAAATTTTGTTTAATTAAAAGATAATTAGAGGAAGAAAAATAACAACCTTGAAGTCTAGGGATATTACCGCCACACTTAGTATCAGACCGGTTCATTCATATCCTTCCAGTACCAAGTGCTAAGGCTAAAAGAGAAAAATACAAATTTATGAGAAACTCAACTAATAATTAAATCGGAGTAGCGCAAGTAAACATTTTATAAGATTATAACCACCGGTGGTGGTTACAAAACAACAAATACCTTGAAATTGTGAAATTAAAGGAGACAGAGTAAAACCTTAACAATTTCGGATAGTTCCTTACGCTCTTTCCCCAAGGCCCACTTGAATATCGCCTAAAAACGACCTGCAAGGCACACTACCTATTGAATAGGAAGGGGCCCCATGAATGGATCCCTTCAGTACTATGGTAATGAGTAACCCTTTAAAAACACACTTAAAAACAAGTCCGCAATGTAACACATGATACACTACTATATTCATACATCGCGATAGGTGTAAACATGATATTCAGATCCATACATTCAGATATGCAACAAGTCAATCTGATATCAATGGTGTATACATAACATTCAATTTCGTCCATTCGCATACTTAACAATTCAACCAAATATTAATAGGCCATAATGAATAATCGATACTTTTAGGGCCTTAAGGCCATTAGTCCATCATTAATCAATCATCTCGGATTATAAATGTCCATGTGAGTGTGGGAACCCTACTATTATAGCCGGTGGAACTGTCATGCAGGGCAAAATGCTCCTGGACACTATTATTCACTGGTGGACCGGTCATGCAGGGCAAAATGCTCATGGCCACTATTATTCACTGGTGGACCAGTCTGGCCCCGACTCTCAAGGTGTTCCACTATAAGTAATTAGTATCTTCCCTGTGTCTTATCGTTTTTACGTTTGGATTGTTCAGCACAGAATTCTCCACTATTATAGCTGGTGGAACGGTCATGCAGGGTAAAATGCACATGGCCATTATTATTCGCCGGTGGACCGGTCTAGGTCCGGCTCACCATCTTCCTCTTTAAGTGATTAGTGTCTTAATTGTATCTTAATCAAAAGTATTTCACCCTTAACATGCATGGCTAATTATGTCTACACTTATCCTCCTAGGAGGGCCCGTCCTATATCTTGGGACTTATGCACCTCCTAACTCGCCTCGACATCCTTCCCTTAATCCACTTTCTCACACCGGAAGTCCAACTCTTAAGTGTGTGGGTAAAGCCCACTCACCGCCTTACCCCTAGGGTTTCTCAAAAAACCCTAATCTGGGCTTATGTGGCCCATCCTTCTCTACCTTACACATCTCAAACTATTTCAACACTCCCTGTGTCACGACCCTTATATTCAACTCTCACTTCATACCCCACTCATTCTCATTTATTTTTAATTATTTCCTTTTTCTTTTTCCAACTTCTCAAATTAGGGTTTCCTCCCAACCCTAGCTTGGTCTACTATGCACCCTTATACTGTCCCACATACTATTTTTATCTCGAAGCCCCCAGACACCCAAACGACACTTCTATTACCTTCCTCACATCAAGAGGCAACTTTCTATATGTAAAGTTTGCCCCCATGTGGAATCTAACCATCCCATGCAAACCCTAGTTCCTCCCATACCTACATTAGCCAACTTACTTCCCCTTGGTTATCTTTCTCTCCCATTTCTCTTTTTCATGCCTCCATCCCACATTACATCATTAATTATCCTAGCATGCATGTCCTAAAGAGCCACATCACATCACATCACATCATAACTTACAACATATCCGTATTATCACATACCAAAAGAGGACAAATGAACACATCTCGGTTCCAAGCCACGCCACACATGAAACAATTAAGATAATAACATATAATACACGACATATAAATTATATAGGGCATCTAAGGCATGTAGATGTAGGACACCTAGCACACATTCGACCTTAGCTACACCCTTTCTCGATTTAGGTTATCAAGCTATCTCCTACACTTATTAGGCCACTAATCACACTTCGTAATTGTTAGTCTTAATATATTTCCCATTTGGTTGGTTAGATTACCAATTTGCCCATTTCCTTTATTATAATTAACAAATTGCCCTTTAGTTGGTCAAATTACCAAACTATCCCTGTTCATTATCCTAATTACCAAATTACCCCTTTAATTGGTTAAATTACCAAATTGCCCTTCACATTTATCATATTTACCATTTTACCCTTCTCCATTATTAAATTATCATTTTACCCTTCTCTTTTATTAAATTATCATTTTACCCTTCTCAATTATTATAATTACCAAGTTACTCCTTTCCGATTCCCACTTTACCCCTTTTATTTACAAAATTACCATTTTACCCCTTTACTTTCAAATTTACCATTTTACCCCTTAACTTCCAAAAATTACCATAACACCCTTTCACTTATAAAATTACCATTTTGCCCCTTTTATTATAAAATTACCATTTTTCCCTTTAATTACAAAATTACCATTTTTCCCTTTTATTATAAAATTACCATCTTACCCTTTTATTATAAAATTACCATCTTGCCCTTTTATTATAAAATTACCATTTTTCCCTTTAAATACAAAATTACCATTTCACCCTTTAATCGCAAATTACTATTTTACCCCTTTAATTATAAAATTACCATATTACCCTTTAATCACAAATTACCATTTTATCCCTTCACTTCGAAAATTACCATATTACCCCTTAATTACATAATTACTAATTTACCCCTTTTTACTTACAATTTACCACTTTTCCCTTGCCTCCAAAATTACCAAAATACCCTTTTTAATTAAAAGTTACCATTTTGCCAAGGTGATCTATATATATATATATATATATATATATATATATATATATATATATGCGTATTCCCGTTCCACCGAAGAGAATAGTGGCTCGGGAGCATTATGCCCCGAGAAGGTGCTTTAGTTCATTCCACTAGATTAAGAATAGTGGGGACCCTACTCATTATGAATTAAAAATATAACAACATAATATATGGAAAAGATACTAATGATTTAAAGTGGAAGAACACATGAGTTAGGACCAAGGTGACCTATTTATGTATATATTCCTGTTTCACCGAGGAGAATAGTGGCTCAGAAGCGTGCATAAGTTAGAATTATGTCGATTACAGAGGTAACCTCCAATATCTTACTTGGTGAAGGAATTTTTTACTAGTAAAAATTGGGGTGTTACATTCATTTTTATTAATGGAAAAACACAAAGTCAAGTAATAAGTGCTAAGGTGAAGGAATAAATAGTGATTAAGTGGTTGAAATTGGTAAAACTTTGGGAATATACGAATGGTAAGGTAGTGATTCCTTTTTTTGTTGTTGAAAAAATAGGCTAATATTATCATCATTATACGGGATAAAGGATTTAGCAACAACTTTAGCAACTAATTCAAAATTTTGGTCATTAGTTAGATACTATTAATGAAGATAAGCAATTATTGGTGCTCTTTCTAAACTTCTCATGATGACCTAATCTCCATTACCAATTTTTATCACTTAAATGATTAGATCAAATCAATTAAACACTAATAAACTCAAATTAGATCATAAATTATTTATTTTCTTCTTCTTCTTCTTCTTCTTCTTCTTCTTATTATTATTATTATTATTATTATTATTATTATTATTATTAAATTAGTACTAATAATAATAATAATTATTATTATTATTATATAATAATCTAACCTAATAAAAATTATTTGTTTATTTATCATTATTATTAATATTTTTCTTGATAATATTATTCATTATTATTCTAATTACTAATATCTTGATTTTAATAATAAAATATGACTAATAATCAATAATAATAAATAATACTATTATTAATTTTAATAGTAATTTATCACCAATAATAAATAATAATAAATACTACTATTATTAATTTTAATAATGATTAATTTTATTCTTATTAATATAATTTTTTTTGTCAAAATTAATTATCATTAAAAATAACAAGATATATATATATATATATATGTTATTATTATTATTTATTTATTTATTTGTAATTTTATAATTATTTTTGTTCTTATAAGTACTCTTTTTACAATTGTTACAAAATATTATTATTAATTTGAGCCAATTATTATTTAATTATTATTATTATTAGTCAAAGAAATATTATCTTAATCATTATTATTATTATTATTTATATGTATTAATATCATAAATTCATATTATGAATAATTATTATATATTATTTAAATATATGATTTTCTTATTATTATTAATATAGTTTTATCATTACCAATTATTGTTGAAAATAATTATTGATATACATTTTTATTAGTACTATTAGTATTATTTATTAATAATAAGATAATATTATCACTAATTGTTAGTAATTATAATTAATAGTTTTCATATTTATATTTATTTTTAATTTTTATATTTTTTTAATAATTATCACATATATTATTTATTTAGCTATTTTATTATTACTTGTTTCTAATGATTAATATTAATTATGGTTTGTATTTTTTTTTAAATTTTACATTATACAATATTGAATTTATACATATTATTACTAAATTTCTCCTTTAGAGATACCATACATGAGTGTGATGTAGTGTCTAATAAAATTTAACATTACAACGAGAGTTTCCCCAACTAGAAAACAAAAATTCACTAGCTTCAAGTAAGTTGTTCTAGGCATAACTATTTTTGTTTACCCAAGTAAAGGGAAACCAAAATGGAAATGATGTTAGTCATATTGAATTGGAATATGAATGTGTTGTGTCTTACCTTATATATCTCAATGTGGCTAAACACCCACTAAATTTTTTTGTTTAAGCAAAAGAACCATTCGAATATAAGAGGGGTGTTACTGCCATAATATATGGAAGTCTAGGCACAACCCATCCTTATACCAATTAAAAGGTAAATGTAAAATAAAATACAAACTATGATAAATATAGAACAAGCATTATCCATAACATAAATAAGAGTTAGGTGTTCATTTTGAAAGTAGATCTAAAGTATATAAAAAAATGTTCAAATGAATAAAACCCATTTTAAAATAACAACTACATAACACAACTTTTCGGACCCTAGCCTCGGTTATAAGAGTATCACTGTAGCTTCAATCAGAGCATTGTATGCAATGAAGTCATCTAGTGAGTCCTCATTTATCTGCAAATAATCAGAAGGAGTCTTTACACATGGGAATGAGCAATGCCCATAATAGGGATGATCACTATGCTACATACTTAATAAGGTAACAATATAGTCAAGAAGGTCACATAAATTTATAACACCATGATACATGATAACAAGCGCATAAGTTGATCTTACCGATTTATTTAATATCTTCCAAATAGATGATAATAGTGCGATGATAACTATTTCATAACTCTATTTATGTTGAGTTCAAGGACCTCACTATTCTCAATTTGTGGAATGGTAATCAAGTATAAATTCTAGGGAAGGATACTCCTAGCCACTATTCTCACCAGTGGATAGGTAATAAGAGTACAACCATAAAACTGAACACTCCCGACCACTATTCTCATCGGTGGATCACTAACCAAGGTAAAAGTGATCCTGAACCATATGGTGTTCCAATTTAAGTGATTAGTGTCTTACCAAAATTAGTATCACCCAATGGTTTAATTTACTTGAGTTTAGTACCCCATTATTCTCACCGGTGGAATGGTAATAGGGTACAACTTTAAGGGTAAGATGCACTTGGCCACTATTCTTATCGATGAATTGGTAGGAATAACTGGGTCCGACTTAAGTGATCCTTCACTTTAAGTGATTATTGTATTATTTATTTCAAGGTCATCATACAGTCATATACTCCTACTCATGTAACACACTATCCCAAGTATTACCCCAAAATAACTCTATTCCCCTTAGAAACCCTAATTTCACAACCCTAGCATGTCCTCTCCTCTAGTTCCCCTTTTAGTGCCCATACCCAACCAATATCAACATGTCAGTAGAGACCCCATACATATGATAATAACTAGCCTCTAGAGTTACTCCTCTAAAACCCTAATTTCTCTTATTTAGCATAGTCCCTTCTCTAGTGCTTATCTAGTCCTAAAATTCCATATCCATGAATGTAATGCTATTTCTAACCATTAAATCTAACATCATGGCTTAAATCCCTCATTTTACATATGTGATAATATCCTACTTATTTGCGCCCCTTTAAAACTCTAATTTCTCATTTTGGTCGTAACTAACTTCCTCTATTCCGCATGGATACCAAATTTTGTACATATTCCCCAAAATTTTATGGTTAACATCATGTTCCAAGGTTTCAGTCCAACTCCCTCATCTTGTACATATGAAAATGTCCTACCCCTAGGGTTACTCTTGTGCCTCACAAAGTCCTAATTTCACCTTTTGGTCATAACTCCTTCTCTAGTGCTCAAATGATTTCCCAAATTTGCATGACTACCCAAGATTCCATCATGAACCTCATATCCACTCCCTATTAACAATCCTCCACTTTACTCATATGTGGTTATAACCTTCCCTTAGGTTTTACTCAACATATTTATGGTCTTTCTCCCCATACCATATTTACTCTAAACCTCTTTAATTTTTACCCATTTATTTTGTGTAGTGTCTCCAAACCATTTTATGATAATTAATACCCTAAAGTACCCAACATGCTACTTTTTCACACTGTTGACCAATATGCGTAGGTCACTAAAACCCTACTTCTACCATCTTAAAGTTATAGGACATCTAACACCAAATACTCTTAAAATTTCCACAAATGTAATATTATAAAAGCATGGACATGGATATACATAAACACTTGAAATCAACATAGTTATGGCTACACAACTTTCTTACCTTCTGCTAATGTCAAGCTAAAACTTAATATAATACAACACAGTCATTTATCAATTCATGCATGCCATCACATATCAACACATCAAGGACATATATTATAATATAGTAAAATCCTATCTATTATTTTATCCTTATTGAAACAACTTCGATCTCTAAGTATGCACAACCTACGCCTCCTCTTCTACTATCACTGAAATGTTGCATAGAGATAAGGATATACATAGTTTAGACTTTCCTTTCTTTCATTTTATTTTTATAAAAAATGAAGATTTTAACCAAAATAAAGCTAAAAGAGGAAGAATGAAATGAAGGTTGGAAAGAAAATGGTGTAGATGGTGCACAATGACAACCATGGTGGCATTGTGGTGGCATCGACTAATTTGGAGAAGTGGGGGAGAGTTGGTAGTTTAGGGCTAAGGTGGTGGTGGCACAAGGATTGGATGGATTTGGTGGTGGTTAGTGGTGCTGGAGCTGGTGACCGACAATGGTGTAGGATGAGGATCGACCGAGAGGGAGAAAGAAGAAGGGGGATTATGGAGGGCTTGCTTTGGTGGTTACACTTGCTGGGGCTCCTTTCTAGGGTGACTTTGGTGTGATGATGGAAAGGAGGGAGGAGAAAGGGTTGGCGGTGAATGATGCTAGCTGCAACTATAGGTGTAGGAGAAGGGAATGGGAAAAGGAAAGGGGAAAAAAGTCGCATAGGAGGCGAGGACAGGGTGTAGGTAGAGAGGGAAGGTGTCGAGGTGGTTAACCGAGCATCAATGGGGGGAACAGGGATTGATCTTGTAGGGATAGAGGAGGGATGAAAAATAGGGGTGACAACAAACTTATAGGTGGAAGAGAAGAGAAAGAAGAGGCTCCGAGGGGTATAGATAAAGGAGGTTGAGGGATAGGGGAAGATAACTGGGAAGGCTAGTGGCTTCATCATGCATGGCTATAGGGGTGATTGCTAGAAGATATAAATTAGGGTGTATGACGTAGGGTGCAAGCTAGCATGCATGGCACTACATGGATGAGAGAGGAAATATGAGGGCGATGGGTGGCATGCCAAGGGAAAGATAGTTGGTGCACAAATGGAAGAGGGAGGGTGATGTAAGGTAAAAGATATATGGGGGAGGAAGGAAAAAGGAAAATAAAGAAAAGAAAAAAAAGGAGAAAGAAAAGAAGAAGAAAGGGGATGAGCCTAGGCTCACCTAGGGGAGGGGAAGAAAAAAAGGGAGGTTGGGTTGGGATGGTGAAACATGAAATGAGGTAGAAGGAAAAGAAAGAAGAGAAAAGGAAAGGAATAAAAATAAAAATAAGAAAAATATAAGAAGGAAAAAAATTTCAAAAGGGAGAAAAGAAAATATTGGGTGTAGGATTTAGGTTAGATTTTTAGAGTTGAATTTATTTTAATCAATAATAATAAACATTTTTCGTTTACCTAACTTAAGATAATTGAATCAAAAATTGGAATATTAAATTTTATTATGAATTTAGAATTTTAAAATTTCAAAGTAGTAAAAATGTTTTTTTATCTTTCTATAAGGAGTTATTAGGCTTCCTAGGCTTGGCTACTGGCAACATTGATGAAGAGGTTGTGAATAACGGAGAAAAATTGCAAGTTTTCCACCAACATTCCCTCATTGCACCAATGATCTATAAAGAGGTCAAGTAATAAATGTTCACTATTTGAGATTAAAAAGCTCCTGGGGTGGATGGCTTTACTACTCATTTTTTCAAGAAAACTTATTTCTTTTAGGTGACGATTTGGTTTCTAAAGTTTTTGAGGCTTTTCCACGAGGGAAATACCTCCTTAGCTTAACATTACTTCTTTGACCCTCATTCATAAAAAAGAGAATGCTATTAAACCAGTGAATACCATCTAATAGGATGATATGGTCTAATATATAAAGTCATCTCAAAGGTACTCACATATAGGCTCCAAGGTATAATGCCTTTCCTCATTAACCCTGCCTAATATGGTTTTTGATGAAGGGAAATAAATTGGGGACAAAATATTGTTAGCTAAAAGTATTATGAGGAAGTACACTCAAAATCCTATATCTCTAAGATGTATGATGAAGTTGTATATTTAAAAGGCATGCGACATAGTGCATTGGGGTTTTTTACAACAAATATTCCGTGCCTATTATTCGCTTTATAGGTGGTAAGTTTGATATTATCTTGCATTACTTTGCTATCCTATTCCTTAATATCAAATGGAGAGTTAACTCCTACTTTCTAGGGGAAGTGAGGTCTAATATTAGGGGACCTATGTCTTTGTTCTATTTGCTAACTATTTAACAAAATATCTCAAGCATCTCTGGATTTTTATTGAATTTAATGGACAACCGATATGAAAAAAATTGTAGATCGTTAATCTAGCTTTTACGAATTAGATACTTCTCTTCTCAAAGGGTTATCAAATATCAATGACTAAAATTCCCAATGTTGGGGATGGTTTTTTGTTCTCTATCGGATTTGTTCATCCATCAACAAAATTGTCATATCTACTTTAGAGGAGTTGAAGAAAAAGCTAAAAAGTAAATCATTCAAGCTATTGGTTTTTCAGAAGGAAGCTTCCTTTTCACCATTTTAGGTATGCCTTTACCATCTACTCATTTAAATTCTAGACAATTGTAATGTCTTCTTCAATGAGTTGCAAATAAGTTAACAAATTAGCACACACAACTTCTTTCATATGGTGAGACAACTTAGTTGTTGAAATATGGTATTTTCATCTTGCAAATTTATTAGTCATGTTTTTATGCTCCCTCAAAAGGTACTCCACCAACTTGAAAGCATGTGTAGATAATTTCTTTAGACATGCATAATTAATTCCTTAAGGAATGACCTAGTTACATGGAAAGTGGTATGATTCACCATGAAGGAGGGTCGCTTAGGACTAATAAACATGGAGATTTAAAATCAAGTGGCAACTGGCAACTGGAAAATTCTTATGAAATATTAGCTATAAAAAGGATTAACTATGGGTGAAATGGGTGCATGTTGTGAATCTCAAAAACCTCTTAGCTTTGTCCTTTCCCTCACATCATTTATGTTTGTGGCCGTTAAAACAAATTATAGAACTTAGATATATTTTAAAGCATATGTTACAAGATTTCCAACTCAAACTGGTGTGTATGAGAGCCAATAACTTGTACAACGTTCACAAAGTGTACAATTTTGTGAGGTTAAAGGGGGGAAATGTATGGTGGTATATATTGGTGTGGTATGCTTGGCAGCTCCTAAGTACCATTTCATCATATAGTTATCCGTCGACCATAGATTAATGATCAAGACCAAACTCTAGTAGATGAAACTCTAGATGGACACATAATGTGTCCTTTTCTTGAATGGTTGAGCGGAAACTCATGACCATATTTCCTTGAATGCTCCTCTAGTTTAGAGATATGGAAGAAAATCATAATATTGTTTGATAGATGAGATGAGATCCGATCATGGGAGGTTGAGATATGGACTATGGAAAAAAGTTTGAGACAACTAAAGGAGAATAAGGCCATACTATGCACTTTATTTATCACATTTGTAGGATCTATTTGGTATGAAAGGAATTCATGTATTTTTAGAAATCTTGTGCACTCATTGAATGTTACTCTTATAGATATAAGCTCTTTGTGTCTTGTATAGTATTCCCTCCACTTTAATGCATAAAGTATAACAAATGGAGAAGGTGTATTGATAGATTTGTAGTGTGAATAGTTTATATTTATTTTATTTGTATAAAAGTATTACTTACCAAAAAAAAATAGTTTTATTAAAATTTATCACTTATAAATATTAAATTTGTCATTTAATGCTTTTATTAGGTAATGATAATAATAATAATAATAATAATAATAATAATAATAATAATAATAATAATAATAATAATAATAATAATAATAATAATAAAAGCAATCATAATAAGAATAACCATCTACTATAATAAATACAAATTAAATTAAATTTAATTAAAAAACAATTGGAAAATGAGGTAAGGAGAAAAAGGCCACCTCTTTGCTCACTGCTAATAGAATTCCATCAAATAAGTTTTTTCTTCTTTGACTGAATTTTTCTTCTTGGTATTAATTATGTTCATTCTTTCTCCCCCATCTCTCTCTCCCCCTCTCTCTATGGTTTCTAAAATACCCCACCCTTTGAGAATAATAAAGTGTAAAATTCTTATGTTTAATGGAGTTTGGATGGTGTTTGATCTTGATTTTGAAATATATTTTGGGTTTTATTTAAAAAGGAATTGGAAAATGTTAGAAACATTGAGAAAAATAATGTTAGTTCTATGAATCGATCAACTATTCTGTTGTTTTTAGCTTGATTTTGGTTTGATGGAGCCGATTGAATTTTCTAGGAAACTAATTGATTAATTTTTTGAGCTAAGTGATTTTTAGCATGATTTTTTTAGAAAAATTATTCTAATGATGTGGAACCTTGGTAATTTTACTCTGACTTGTTTCTAAGTAAACCTTAACTCTTTTGATTATTCACCAAACTTTTCTTTGCCTCAAGTGAATTTGAAGGTCTAATTCTTGTAGAAAAAGGGAAGATGACCTCATCCTTTTGTCTTCACCTTTATCTATCCTCTATATATCTCTAAAATGGGTGTTCCATTCTAGATTATTACTACGCACTTGTGTGATTTGTTTCCCATGCAGATATGCCCATTTTCCATCTTATGTTCAACCTTTCTCTAAAAAATCTCATTCTAGATTCTCCAAACTTTTACCAATGAAGCCTTGAGGAGATAGTTAGCTCTATTCTTAATAAACCCACCCCATATAGTCTAATTATGAATAGTAAAAATAGGGGTTTGATCTATTGCACCTCTCTCCTTAATTCCTTAATTGATTCTCTAGTTATCTATAACCTTAATCCTCTTTCCATGTTACCTCTTTTTAGCCATCAAAAATACTCTGAGTTCTTCCCACAATTTTTCTCCACTCTTCTTGTTTTGAGTCTTCACCTTGATTCATTTACCTATTCTCATCCTTTCTCTATCTCCATCTTGTTTTATCCTTAAGTAAGAAAGAGTTAGATTTAGATAAAGTTGAGATCTTTTTTTAGTTGATTTATTGGAATATCCTTGGAGGTGGTAGATTCTATTTTCATTCCCCTAATCTATATTTATTGATTTTTAAGAACAATATGGAGGTTTATGAGTTTTAATATCTTATTTTTAAGGTGTTGAGAGATGACATTTTTTAACTAAACTTTTTTCCTTCTTGGTGTGAAATTTTACTAAGCTTTCATGGACATCATTCTTGATTTTGAAATGTGGTATGAATAAACATATGATCTAGTAAAGTTGGTAAATTTTTGATCTTTGTATGCATATATGACATTGTTGGTATTTTGGTGATATAGGTTAAAATATTCAAGTATTCTAAGAAAATCATGATTTCAGGAGAAACCATGATTGATTATTTGTAAATGCAATGTGATTATTATGGGATGATGTATAACCTCTACTTTCTATAATGGTGTTGTCATGATGTTAACATGGTTGGACCTTGGAGCCTTAATCATGTTTAAAATGCCTGAAATGTGGTATTTAGGAGCAAAAAAATCGGCTAGTTGAGCCAAACTAATCTATTAGTTGTTAGAATAGTTGATTGGCTAGCCTAACCAATTGATTGGGTTTTCATTAGTGGATTTAGGTTGCTCACTATTTGAAACCATTAACTTGTTGGTGTTTAAAAAATCAACTAGTCCTTAGAACAATCGTCTAGTTAGTCTAATCTTTCAACTAGTTCTTTGGTGTTAATTCTAGGTAATGTCTAGTTAAACCCAGCAACTCTTTTGTCAGGTATGATTGAGTGGTCTCAAAATATTTGACTGGTGCAACCGAATAATAGATTAATTTTGACAAATAAATCCAGGTTTTGGCTGAGACAAATTGATTAACTACTTTAAATAAATCGATAAATCAGTTATGTATTTATTTCTTATGATCTTGGTATAATTTGAGTCTTGGCACTATGATATAACATGATCCTTTAATGATGAAAAAAGACATCCTGACATGAATTAGCTAACCTAGAGAATGGATTAATGGGAATATTATTCATGGTATTATTGATAATTGCCTTCTTAAGATTTTAATGGGAAAATTGGAATAAGTATGCTATGGTGCTACTATTAAAGGGTATATTCTAGATTCTTGTCATAAATTAATTAACTTAATGAATGGGTTAAACTTGTATAAGTGTTAATTAAATTTTCTTCACCTATTTGGATTGTAATGATAACCACGGTAGCTAATTGAGGATTTGGTGTTCTAGGCCCATGTACTGCTCAATCATCTTTCACTTTTAGTGATTAGTGTTTTATTCTCCACGCATATGTTATTACATAAGGCCCACATAAATTCCTTTGAGTAGGATCCTAGTAGATCTTGGTGATTTACCTACTTTAGACATTGATGATATACTAGATGTATTGATTTTAAAGGGTTTGGTTGCCTTGGTAGTTTATTGGCTTCAGCCAAGACTTTATATCTATTGGTGGTTGCTTAGCTTTGCTTGGACTTTATGTGCTTTAGTGGTTACTTAAGCTATTTCTTAGATGGAATAATGGATTATGAATAAATTATCTAATGGACTTTGTAAACTTGGAATATGAAATTTTTGGGTGGAATGAGTAAATATCTTATATGTATCTGATAAATCAAATGTGAATCACTTGTCTATACTTTATTATATGTCATTATCCATGATAACTATATTGTGATGATACACATGTTGAGTTATGCATTGTCTAAGTTAGTGAGGTATGAAATTCTAATGCATTCTATGATCATGATAATGCATGTATATCTAGTTGTATGGTGTAAGCATGATGTGTGCTTAGCATGTTTTTTATATTATGTCATGGCCTTTCATTTTCATGACTCCTATAAAGGAGGTAACTTGGATTACTCAATACTTTGTATATAAATGTGCCCGTTTATTTGTTGACCTACTTAATCCCATGAGTAGAAGATCATGTTTAGGTTTTTGAGGGTGG
Source organism: Tamarix austromongolica (assembly GCA_039764185.1). Lineage (NCBI taxonomy): Eukaryota > Viridiplantae > Streptophyta > Magnoliopsida > Caryophyllales > Tamaricaceae > Tamarix > Tamarix austromongolica. The sequence goes on along the minus strand of CM077808.1, from coordinate 19,735,138 downwards.
CCGATAGTTGCCCTACCTTATGTTAAGCTTGGAGCTTGATAGCGTGGACACCCATAAATCTCTTATAGGACCTTACTAGAACATGGTTTTGGGGGTTTTTCCTATTATGTTTTATCTTTATTGTATTTCAATATTTCTAGTTACTAAATTTTCTGTATTTTAGATATTTTGGAGGACCCATTGTGGTCTTGTAAATGTTAATTGTGCTATCATATAACATTTATTTGCGTAGTCTATTTTCATGTTTGGTTTGGTTTGCTTTTCTTAACCTTGTATCTAACATAAGATGGGTAATGGGCGTCTACCCTGATGTGGTTTTAATCAAAGTAACGGAAGGTTGGATCCAAATTTGTAGTAGAATTTGTCACTCATGATCTAAAGCAAAAAGAATGAAGTGAATTGGTGGATTATTGATGAAGAAATTGAAGATACAAGTGAAGGTACTCGACAAATTTGTATACCCTTCAAATATGTCGATATTTAAGATAGTTTTTGAGGAAGGATTATTCCGGATCTTCCTTACTCAATGTAGACCCAAAAGGCAGGATTAAACTTTAGCTCTCTTACTCAAAGTTTGATCTAACTTTTCATTCAATATTCTGCCCACAAACCATGCGCACAAAGGGTATATATAGGAGAAGGAAGCTCGGTGGTGACTAGCTTAAACCAGCCGAGTTTTCTTCCTTAATTCAGCCCATTAGTCATGGTTGAATTAAGCTCATATTAACATTAATCCAAAGCATAATATAATTGGTTAAATGATACTAAGGATTAATATTACAAATCTATACAATTGACTAAGATACATACATGAAATTATAGCCATACCCTAACTTATCAATCCTCCATAGGTAGATCATCAAATGTAGAGAAGTTATCTGAGCAGTCCTCATCAACCTGCAAAACAAAGTATGGATGGATGATTTGTATACTATATATTGAGTAAGGGAATAATAAAGTCATAGCAAAGTCATATATAATACATAAGGTTACATGGAAGAATAAGCATGCCTATTAATTAAATATGTTGTGATACAAGAGAAAAATTGAATTAGAGTTCCATTATTAGGTACAATCATAATCCATTTTCTTAATTATGTTGACTTCAGGTGCCCCTACTATTCTTAATCAAGTGGAATGGATTGAAGCACCTCTCAAGGAAAAACACTCCTTATCCACTATTATCATCTAATGAAACATATTCAACACCTCCCTAGGCATCATATTCCTAGCTAATATTATGAAATAGTTGGAATGGTCTGAAGCACCTCTTAGGAAAAAATGCTCCTAAACCATTATTAACGTCCAGTAGAACAGAATCAACACCTCAGTCCTAACTCACATGAACATTCACTTTAAGTGAGTAATGCCTTATTAAATCATGGTTTACCTTAGTATCATCATGCAAAATAAATATAAATATATAATTCATATAAATATATTTGACATAAATATGCAATCATATAAAACATAACCACTTCATTTTTTGAAACATTCCCTAAGGAAGAATGCCATAATTCCCATATAAAACTTTAATTTCACATATTAAGCATAATTTCTCCCATAAGACTCATATAATCACAAAATTTAGTACACCATCCTAAAATAATATTATTAAAAACATATATCTAAATCAAGCTCTAACTCCATTATGTTATATATGTGATAAGGAGCCTTCCATTAGGGTTACTATTTATAATTGAATCCATTTTTTTCATTTTATCAGATCTACGCTCCTCATAGTTACTCTAACTATTCCATGAGAAATGATTAACATATTTTAACCCAATATCACATTTAAAATACCAAATATTCCATAATTAACTCATATTAATTAAAATGCCCTTATATTACTAAAATGCGTTAATGTCTCATTTTAGATAACTTGTACCCTACTCAACAACTATTTGATCATATTACTTATGAAATAATTTATAAAACCATCAAAGATTACCATGTGATAATTATTTGTTGACATTATCACAAAATGTCCCAAACACCATTAAGATAGCCACAATAACCAACTTTTCACAAAACCTCTACAATTCTGATATCATTAATTTCCAAAATATAATTTGTTACATTACTATACAAATTAACTTTATTCATTTCCCAATTTCCATAAGAAATTAATAATACATTACAATATCACAGATTATAATACCCCACTTAGGGTTTTAAAATAAAACTTTCTACAATAATCATCACATAGTGCATGCTTCCTCATAATACTTGATTTCCATAATACAATACCTTATTGTCTTACAATAACATGAAATTTTCAATATAATAATACCAACCATGAGATTACACACAAATATACACATAGAATTTGAAAATCCTAACTATAACATATATCATTATCTAATTGACATCGGTCTCTAAGCACGAAAAACAAACCTAAGATGCTTCCTTCGAGACCACCAGAAAATCACCTAAAAGTCAAAAATAAAATATGATTAGAATATATAAAACAACCAAGGAAAAAGTAAGATAAATGAGGATGGAAAAGAAGTAAAACTGAAGCAACGGTGTTGTAGGTAAATATGGTGAAAGTGAGAACTTGCGGCATAAGGCTATGGTGCAAGAATATTTTGTAACATACTCACGCAACTAGGTCTTGGTTGCATGAGGTCACACAACTAGGGCTTGGTTTCTTGAGAAAAACACATTGGTAAAGTATGGTTGCATGAGACACCTACTTTGGTAAGGCATGATTGCAGAAGTTGAGGGTTGAAAATGGAGGTATGTTATGTGAGGTTAAGGTACAAGTGTGTGGTTACTTGTGTGAGATGGTGGTGCAAAAATGGAGGGTTTTGTATGAAGGGATTATATATATAAGGGTCTATATATGAGGGCGTGATACTAGTAGGGTATGGGTGGTTTGAGTTGGGGTTTGTTAGAGGAGAAAGTTATTGAAGGAGGAAGACTTGGTGAGGGATGGATGCAACTCGGGTTGTGCTACATGAGAGATTGACATAGGTAAGGGGTGTGATACATGGGGTTCTAATGGTGATAGTGTGAAAATGCATAGTGTTTTGATTCTATAAAATTTGAGTTTTGTGAGGTGTGGCAAGTTACAGAGATCTTCTTAGCGCAATGATGGGAGAGAACAATGGATGAAACAAAATGAAGATGGGGAAAAAATAGAAGGAGTCTGAGGAGAGTTTGGTGAGGTAATAGATAATATGAAGAGATATATTTAAGAGATATTTATAGGTGAGGGTGGTGTAAATAGTGAGGGATGAAGAAGTTGAGGCATACATGGGAGTTATGGACAAAGTAAGATTGGGGAAGATTTTGGGTCTAAAATCATATGCCACATCCCTTCAATTAAAGGAGGTGATGATGATGATAATGAGTTAGGCTTCAATAGGATATGGTTGGAATCATAACCAAAGGGATTTGGATGGGAAATGAAGGAATCACATAGGGAAGAAGGTTGTGAAGGAGAAGAAGAAAAGGGAAACATAAAAGGAGAAAGGAAAGGGGGAAAAGGAAAATAAGTGCTAGATTTAGTTTAGAATTAGGTTTAAAATAATGATTAAAGAACTAAGGTACAATCAAAATATTAATAATATAGGATAAGCGTTAGGTTAAAATATAAATTACTCAAGATTAGGGTTAGCTTAAATTTGGGGTATTACAAATAAGTTTGATGATTTAGATACAAGTGTTTGTGATAAGGATGGCACAAAAGGGGCTACCAATGCTAGTAGGAACACTATAGTTAGAGGGGAGGACGTAGATAATGTGGAGGATTATGATGCTTATGAATTATTGTACCTTTATCATTTAAATGTGAGTTGAACTTCCTTTTATGTTTTTGTTGTCATATTTTTAGCTTATGATGAACTTGTTAATTTGTAAGACTTTTTTGGTAATTTGAAAATTTTGAATACAGTTAGAACTAAATTCAAACTATTACAGAACTTGAATAGTAGTTTTTAGTGTTATTTGACTTCAAATGTGAATCATTTATAAGATACAAGTATTACAAGGTGATAATTTTATGATTTATATAGGATCTTAAAATCCTACGATATGATCCTACAACCCCCTACCACTCATGCCAAGGATTTTGATATTAAAAAATTTGGTATTAAGAATTAATTAAATCTTTCATAGCTCAAACAAAATATCTCTAGCAGTTGGGAGTTATTGGTTCTCTAACAGGCACTAGGTTGTTCATGTTATCTGATATCTAATAATCCAATCCGATATCCAAATCAATATAATCCAAAAAATCAAATAACTAATCCAATATTATTATTTTTTTCAAATCAAATGACTGATCTAATTAATAAAATATCAAATTGATAAAATATACATGTAACACCCTAAAATTTCATAACTTTTATTTTCAAGTGTTTAGCATATTATTCCAACCAACTCTTAAACCTTAGCCTAATTATTTTTTTTAATAACCTTTAACTTGTAACCTAAATAAATCCCTTCCGATTATATTTACCTATTTCTTTTTTTCTAGACTTATTCTAAACCTAATTATTTTTATATGATATCCTAACCTCACCAAATTAAACCTAAAACTACAATAAAACATACCTATTTTTCTTTTACCCTACCATTCGACATACCTAAAATTACCCTCTGCACACCCTTGGGTAGCCCATATCCCTCCTTCAATCACTCTCCCTGTCTCCCTCCTTATCTCACTCCACTCAACCCATTGAAATGCAAATGTATACATACATCCCATGACCACATTACCCTTCCCAAACTCCCTCTCTCTCGACCCTAGCTTTCCTCAACAAAATAAAACCCAACTCCCAACCTTACATGAGTAGCCCCTCCTCTCATCTCTCCTCTACATACATACACATAGCACGAGAACACTCCCTCCTCTCATCTCCTTTCATGCACAACCTACTTTCTTTCTAACCATCTTCATGAACACACTACCACCACCGAACTCCCCTTCTTCTTTATTTATTTCTCCTCCTCCTCCTCCTCCTTATTCTTCTTCTTGATGTAGAATATTATCTTTAAATCTTCTATGAAATGTTAGGAACTTTTTTGAAAGATCACAAAATGTAAAAATGTACACTCAAAACTCGACTTCACTTGCATAGGATTTGGTTGTTCAAATTTGTGATAGATTTTTAGTAGATCTAATCCAAGATTTAACCCTTCTAATGAGAACCTTTTATTTCTTACTAGATTACACTTTCTACTTCTCAAAGAACACTCTTGAGAAAGGAGAAGAGAAGAAGAAGAATAATTCTTGCACATTCTCTCCAAAAAGTCTCAATGAACTTTCATGAAATTTTATATATGATGATAATGTGTCGAATCCTTGAGTACAAGTGCTTATATAGGTATGAAATCATGAATTAATTTTCCATTTAGAAGCCCATTAGAAACCTCATAAATGAATTAACTTTCCTAAGGCACAGTTCATGGCTTACAATAAAAGTGACAATGATAAATTTACAAGAATTACAAAGTAGAAAACAAAAAGAACAAAGCTACACAACTTAATAATGTTATACATAGATATAATCATATATGATTAAACTTTATAGTATTGTAGCCTTACTACTCCTTGAAAATTTTAATCTTGTAATCCATTTTCATAGCCTTGTACCTCAAAGATCTTCAACCATTATGAACTTCATGAATTTCTTGCAAATATGTGCAATACCAGCAAGAATGACTAGATAAAACATTCGAAGTATAAGAACATTAAAGCACAATTGGTTCTATCTCCAAGTATCTTAATTCTTATTGATCTCCATCATTAGAAGACGAATATTAAGAGTTCTCAATAGATGCTCCATCATTGTTGAAATACCCAAAAACCCTAATTTAGAAAATTATGATAAAATAGGGATTTATTAGGGAAATTAATTAATACTATTTTATTAAAATAAGGGGAGTATTTAAGGCAAAAAAAGAGGAAAACAATAAAGAATTTAATTGGGAAAGATTAGAGTATTTTTTCTAGTTAAAAAATAAAATTTAGAAAAAATTATCTAAAATATCCGAAATTAATATAAAAAGGAATTTCATTATTTATTTTACTAATTTTTATTATTCTTAAATATTCAAAATTACCAAAATATCCTAAACACCCCAACCAACTTGTTTTCCCTTTTTCGTTTTTCCTTTTGCCCTTTTTCCTTCTTTCTTCATTTTCTCCCTTCTCCTTTTTCTTCTTTTTTCCCTTCTTCCTCGGATTGGGCCACAACAAACCTAACTCCCCCTTTCTCTCTTCTTCCTCCCCTGTGTGGCCCAGCCCACATCATCCTTTTTTTCTCCTCCTTCACCCACTCGATTCTCCCCCTTTCTTTTCTTTCTTTTTCTTTTCCATGACCAGCCTGCCCAACCTCTTCTTCTTCCTCCTCCCTTCTCCCTCCTTCGTGTTGCAGGTCGATGTTACAAATCTGCCACCGACCAACATGCCCTGCCGCCGTACCACCTCGAACAGACTCCTCTCTCTCCCCCCAATCCCTTTCCTTTCTAATTCAAGCCAAACCCCCTGCACTTGCTCCCTCGCGTGCTCCCCTTCCCTTCCTCTTTCCCCCACCTACCACCTGCACCTTGCAACTTTGTAGGCTCATACTAACCAGCGAGCCCCTACCACACCCACTCCCTTTTCCTCCTCACCCTTTGTCTTATCCTCCCTCCAATGGCTTATAAATACCCCCTATCGACCCCATTTGGTCCTCTTTACTCTACTTAGAAAACCCAGCACACTTGCACCAAAGCCACTTCAGATGCCACCTTGACTGCCGCCACATAACACTGCCACCCGAAGCGCCACCCAAACCCTTCTCTACATTACCCTTCACAAAACCAAACCACTCACCACCCCTAGTTTCCCTTATATGAGCCAACCCAGCCATGCAAAGTTGGTTGCTCAACCTGCCCATTTGCACCCATCACCGCCCCTCTCGACGTCGTGCACCACCTCCTCTACCACAATAACCACCTCAATCCACTCATTAGAGCCTCCTTTACCTTCCCCTAACTTCCTTTCTACCTTTCTCCTTCTCTACCTCTCCTTCATCCTTCCACCTTCTCCACCACCCTCGACCAGCACAACAACCACCATTTATGCCATTGCCCTTGCTGCGCCAACACCACCACTCCAACCCTCTCAACCCAGAGAGTCCACCACCATCACAAAAACCATATCACTCTCTCTCTTCTATCCCTAAAAGGCCACCTCTCCAACCCCCACTTCCTCCACCATCGTCACCGCCACCACCTAGCTACCACCCTCACCAGGTTGTGCCCTAACCTTCCTTGCCCTTAAGTATAATTAGTGTAATCATTATTCTAACCTTATTATTATTATTATTATTATTATTATTATTATTCAAATTACTATTGTTGTTGTTGTTATTAAATTTATTATCATTATTATTTCTAATATTGATAATAATATCTTATCATTCACTAATATAACTACCTAAACCTATTTTGGATAATAATAGCATGATTTACCATTTTAAGTATAATATCCTTATTTTTACTAATAAACCTACTATTATCATTACTATCCCTAATGCTAGGTTATAATAGAGATAAGTAAGAATTAATGAAAATGTTAATAAGAGGGAATTTAACCCTAGTATTTCTTTTCTTATAGGTGAACCAAGTCCGAACCCTAAGGAGGCATAGGAGCGTGCTCCAAGTCCGATGTCATTTTAGTTAAGGATATGGTTAAGGCCTAATATGTGTAATATGTGCTATGTGTGTTGGTTATAAGTGTGTACCTTATATGTTATCGATTATACTCTTGTAGTGCAGCTTGCTAAGCATGGAGCTAAGGTAAATTACATGTGCTTTATGACATATGTAATATGGTATTGTTACTTGTACTTGGAATGTGTTTATGTACTTTTTCCATTCATGGCATGCATGATAGGAAGCCTTAAGTAGTGTGATGTGGTTATGAGATAAATGAAAAAGGGTAAGGAGAGTGGGTTGACTAGAGGGTTGTAAGGATGGCCTAAATATCTCATGAATGATGGGTGGACAATAAAAGGATAATATGAATAACATAAGAGAGTGAGATGAATATTACAGTTGCATGGGATGGTTAGCCTTTGCATGGGGATTACCTTCACATGTAAAACGTTAACCTGAGGGTTAAGTAAGGTAAAAGAAGAGTTGTTGGGGTGATTAGGATCCATATGTGAAAAATAGTACATGGATTGGTGTAAGGATGCAAAAGGGACTTGACTAGGGTTTTGGGAGGAAACCCTAAGTGAGAGAAATTTGCGCACAAGGGAAAACTAATGGAAATAGTTAGAATGGGTAATAAATAATGAAAGGGGTGTCACATGGAGGAAAGGTGATCCAAGTGAGAAAAGGTGTTTGAGTGTTGAGGGGTAACATAAAAGAGAGAAGTACTAGGGTTTCGGGGAGTGAACTAGGGTTTCTATGATCACATGTGGGAATTAGGTAGCGAGGTTGTGATGTTGGGTGTGGTTCGAGGGAAGCGATGGTTTTGGTAGCAAAGAATAATATGGTTGTGTAGGATCAAGGGATGTGAGGCCATATAGACCAGATTAGGGTTTCAGAGGAAAACCCTAGAGAGCAAAGAGTAGTGAAACTGAGTTATGGGAAGTAAGCCTTGAACCATGTGCAGAAGATATTTGGGTTCTCATGGTGAGTGGGAAAATATGGGGAGGAAGTCTCAGGGTCATAGGTTGTGTAAAGGTCCCAAGATATGGAACCGAGTTTCGAGAGAACTGAGAATAAAAGGATGAGCATGGGAAGTTTAGTGGCTCATGCATGTCTAGTCTAGGTTATGTGGAATAAGACACGAATAAAAAAATAAGCACTTAAAGTGAAAGATTATCAAGACAGGCCCAATTAGGATATTTTCTAGTCCACCGACTATAACAATGGTCAGGTGTGCTACCCTATGGAGTGTTTTTAGTCCACCACCTATAATAGTAGGGGATTCCGAGCTTGATAAACCAAACTTTTCATGGTAATAGGTCATGGAAAGATACTAATTACTTACAGTGGAACACCACATGAGTCGGGGCCAATGAGGATAATTTTTTGGTCCGCCGGCTATAATAGTTGTTAGGTGCATTCTACCCCTGTAGAGTGATATCCGGTCCACCGGCTATAATAGTGGTTAGGTGATTTTTACCCTTTTGAGTATTTCCAATCCACCGATTACAATAGTGGGGTCCCTATACTCACACAGAATTAACATGAGAAATATGTGAGACAGAAATATTAGTCTAGAACTATGTTGATAATGTGAACTTAACTTATGCATTGTACATCTTACTTGTATATTGTTCTTGCATGGCCTTACCCATATGGTTGCCTTACTCAGTACGTAACGTACTGATCACCCGTTTCATGGGTGTTGCTTATTCCCATGATTAGAGGTCCCTTCTAAGTTTGTGCGGGTGAGAGACACCGTGTTTGATGCCTATGATGCACTCGATGTGGTGGGCGGGGTTGTATGATGACCGTTGGACTTGCTTGGGGCCGAGAGCAAGTGTTGTTCAGACTTTATACATTTTCCATTTTTACTTTATCATTATATTACTCTTTTTCCTCGGGGTCTTGACTTTGTTCAAATTAGCACTTTAATTTTGCACTCTAACTTCTCTTGATTATGGATAATTTAGATCTCTAAAGTTCAATGCCTTAATTAGTTTAATGATTTATAAAAATTATTCCTTAGCCTTGTAGGTTGTGCGAGACTTGCTAGGGGCCAGACTTATGCTGATCACAACAATAGCACCCCCATGCTTGTGTTTGTTTTAATTAAACGAAATTTTTTAACTGTGATTTTTGGCGTTGTTACAATTATGGCAGACTTCGTTGATCCCCAACTCTCCCCTAAGCAGCGATAATTTCTACCATTGTTGCCCCTCCCCCTTTAATGCCCTCTATCATAGGTGTCCCTCCCTCCACCTTACATCTTCCACTACTGCCATCCACTACCACCTTTGCCTCCTCTCTAGCACTACCTTCCCTCCTCTCTTTCCTACACCGTCTGAACCTTTCCCCATCACCTCCACCATTTGCAACCCCCCAACACCACCTTTTATTATAGTCATTACCCCTCCTACATCAACTCACCGAGCCAATACCATCACTATTACCACCATCACCACCAGTCACCACCCCTGGCTCACCTAGCCAGCTAGCCAAATCCACCTCCCCCTCCCCCTCAAGTGCTCATGGCTTGCGCTACATGTGCAGCATAAGTTTGTGCTAGTTTTTAAGTTAAGTTTGGAATTATAGATACAAGGGTATTTTGGTAATTTAGAAAAATAAATATTTTTTATGTAGAAGATCATCAACAAATAATCTTCAACATTCCAAGAAATTTTCTATGGCCTCAAGTCTTGCAAAATCTTCAAATCTTCAAATGAAAGAATGGAGGAAAATGTTGATGTTGAAATGCACTTGGAAGGTGGAAAAGATACAATCCAAAAAGAAGAAGAAGAAGAAGAAGAAGAAGAAGAAGAAGAAGAAGAAGAAGAAGAAGAAGAAGAAGAAGAAGAAGAAGAAGAAGAAGAAGAAGAAGAAGAAGAAGAATACATAGCACTTGGTGTTTTTCTCTCTATTCGAATTACTTCATTATGCATATGATAGCTCTACCGAGATCAAGTGTGCAAGGCTTTATATATACATGCACACATGCAGACACTTTCATTAATAAGCCCATCATTCGGCCCTATTAATGAAATCAACCCCCTAAGGTACAACACAAGCATATATGAAAAAGTAACAATGATATTTTACTAGAATTATAAAGTATACAGCAAAATAATAAAGCTACACAAACTCTAATTATGTAATACATTGATTTAACATATGTAATCCAAATTTGTTTCTTATAGCCTTTTTCTTCCATGAACTTTATAATTATTGTAATGCCAGTGTCTTATACATCAAATATCTTAAATAGCTTGAACTTCTTTCAAACATATACAATACAACAAGAATTACTTAGCAAAAAATATGAAGCATAAGAATTTTCAAGCACAATGGGTTCCATCTCCAAGTGTGATAATTTTTCTTGTTCTTTATCATTTGAAGAATAAGATTGAGAATGATCTAGAGATGCTCCTACATCAATATTATTACAATAATTATTATTTTATGTGTTAAAATATAAATTTGGTATTTTGGTATTATTTTTAGGTGCAAAAGGCGATTAGCAATATCTCATAGTATTTAGTAGGACACTGCCATTTTTTTATTTTTGCTTAAATTTATGTAACTTTTACACTCACCAACAAGAAAATTTGTGCATGATAGCACATTAGGGATTGTGTCTGAAATATGTTATGCATGCTTTTGTTTTGTACCATGTTATTGTTATTATCGGAAAAATTATATGATTGTTGATATTATAATAAGTGATTAATACTACATGATATAAAATGAGTAAGTAAACATCATGTGATAATGTTATTTTATGTGGAAAAGCCTTTAGTGTGAAATATGAGTGTATCATGGGTTTATTAATGGTATAATGATTATGAAATGAGTACGATAAGGTCTATGGAGAAAATTGTGTATTTGGAAGTAATGTTACTAGACATATAACATTCACATGATATAAGGGTTTTATCACCAATAAGGGATATTTTGGTGAACGTGAGTTAAATATGAAATTCATGGTATTTTAAGACATTATATCATTTTAAGTATGCTAAGGAATTTATATGAAGTGCTTAGAGTAGTTGAGAACGACCTAAGTTTGATAAAGTATGGAAATGGTTAATTTGAGAATAGTAACTCTAAAATGAGAATACTATTCTCACATGTGTGAAATGGTAGAGTTAGATCCCAAAATTTTAATATGTTGTTAATACTACTATTTTGGGAATGTTTATAGAATATTATTAGTGTTTGATCCCTACATGAAAAGTTACAATTGATTTGTGAAATTAAGGTTTATATACCCTAAGAATAGTGAATTTTGGGATACGGTTATTATCATATGTGCAAGAACTTATATTTAGGCCTTTAAAATTGATTAATATTGATTATAATGAATTTTGAGGAAGAGGTACTAATTTTGGTGATTAAAATAGTGATAGAAGAATAGCTATAATAAAAGTGTAAAATTAGGGTTACGGGGAAACTATAGGAATCTTAAAACTAGAGAGAGGCCTTATGATCTTCATGATGTGGTTATCTATTTAAAATGTCTTATGTACCTTTGAATCAATAATTAATAAGACATTAATCATTTAAAGTGATATATCATGTGAGTCGAGCTAAGATGTTTTTAGATATATTCCACCAGATAATAATAGTGGCTCAGATGTGTTACCCTGAGAGGTGATTCAGACCATTCCACCAATTTAAGAATAGTGGCTTAGGATCATTTTGCCCTAAGAGGTATTTTTATGGATCTATTCCACCGGATGATAATAGTGGCCCAGGTGTGTTATCCCTGAGAGGTGCTTCAGTATGTTCCACCAAATTAAGAATAGTGGGGCCTCATACTTATTATGAATAAGAATATTATTTGAGATGAGTAACCTAATGGGTAAGTTACTAATAACTTAAAGTGAAAGAGTGCGCAAGTCAAGACTGAGGTGTCGGATCCCTAAAAGATGCTTCAGACTATTCCATGGATTTGAAAATAGTGTCTCAGAAGCGTTCTTCCCTAGGAGGTGTTGGATCTGTTCCACCAAAAAATAATAACGGCTCAGATGTGTTGTCTCTGAGAAGTACTTCAGACCATTTCACTAGTTTAAGAATCAAGGTGTCGTTGAACACAAAGTAAATTAAAGAATAAAAATATTTATATCTATTAAAGAGGTGTGGTCTAGTAGTAGCCTTTTGTGCCTACCTATTTTTAGTAGTTGCCTTCGTACCTACTTATAACACGATGAGTGGTTACTGATATATGCTTGTGAGGCTACCTATGTTGTGATATTTATCAGTATTAATGATGAATTATATGGCATGTGGTTATTATCTTAGCCTTGGGTTGATGTTGTTTCTATTTATACTACAAAGAGCATTGCATAGATGTTCCATTGGTAATTTTCAATTAATTCTAGATGAATGAGTATGGTGAGTTTGTAGTATTGAAGGTATGTGATGATATGAATGGTTAATTGATGCAGGTACGATTAGATGTTTATACCATGTATTATTGTGATGTATTGCATGTGCTCTATGTGGGTTTTTCATTTTGGTTTAGTATAAAGGGTTTCTTAGTACCATTGTACTAAAAAGATCCTTTTGTGGGCCCTTACCTATTTAGTGGACGGTGTTTTTTGCACGTTAACTTCTAAGTCCAGCCAAAGCTAGTAGTTCAATTGAGAGATTCTAGGGTAATCCAAGTGTCATTCAGTATATTGATTTCAATTCTATTTAGACTCTTATGTCCCTCTGTATTCTCTCGCTCAAAATTTTATAAATCTCTAATGTTACTTTTATGTAGCATAATACTTATCTTTTTTCTCCTCTATTTTTTTTCTTATAATCATGTTATAAATCTAAGTGAAGTAATAATTTTAGCCTTAGCACTTGGTATAAGAATATTCAAAGTAATGGGATTTGTACCAAGTATAATAATAACACCCTTCATTTTTATGGTTTCAGCTTCCGTACTTAACTATATAAATAAAAAGTTTTAATTCCAAAAAAACGAGGTGTTACAATACATCCAACAAATACAAGCGATATCTAATATGATATCTTTTTTTGTGTCTGTGTGTGTGGGTACTCTAAACACTATTTATTTTTTATAAAATTGTATTATATATGTGCCTGTAAGTACTACTTGAAATGAAAGTTTTTATTGTAAGTAAATTTTATACTTTTTAATTATTATTTTGATTAATTATTCAAATGTTATCCAAATAGAATTACTAATTAAATACAATGTAATTTAAGACTCAAATCAAATTATTAAATCATATCAGTTCCAATTGGAACAATTTATTATTTTTTAAGCAAATAATTTTTTTTGATATAATTTCTTTCAAATATCTGAAGCTTTTTACTAGATATGAGATCATCGGATATCCATCCGTGAACACCCCCAATGCGCACATATTCATCTAGGAAATTAGTAGGTATTCCATATGCCAACATGTGCACTATATTGCATTTTTATAACTGAGAAAGGTTATTTCTACCACTTGTTTGTACCTCATTTGAAATTATGAACAATGATTAATAATAACTTTAACAACCCATAAAAATAAGGTTCTTCCCATTCTAAATCTAAGACTAAACTAAGTTTCATTTTATGTTTGATTATTAGAGAAATAATCATTATATAATTTTTGGTGGCCTCTTTCATGACCTTGTTCACTGTAGACTCGTCATTTTCTTCTACTTTGGTTTGACTTCTCAATTTTGGAAATAACATCTTCGAACATAGTATCCATTACTTTCATGACTAATATCTCTTCAAGAGTTGTAGAGTCAAAAAATGGATAATCAGTTGACATTATTTGTTGAGAATTATGGATATTTATTTGAAGGAGATGTGAGCAGAGTGATTATATATTTTCTTAGTGTAACATGCCAAATTCTCCTAACCCTAATATTTAGGTGATTAGTATCTTAATCCTTCCTTAACCTCATCTCATTCATTAGGAATCTTATCTTAATCTCTAAACCTTTTATTTTACCTCAAAACCCTAGCTCTATTTTTTCTCCATTGATGGTCAATCTGGTGTTTCCCTTTGGTTGACCCACCTACAACTAGTAGAATTGATTCTTTAATGCGCCTAGTAATCAACCACGAGCCTCTCTCGGTTAACCAAAATTGGTTAATTTTAATTTATCTTATTTAATTTAACTCTTCTTAACTTCAAATCAATTCTTATGTCTAATATTTTTATATATTTTAGATTTCCCATATTAAATCCTTTGGAGATTATATGATTATTTTTCCAATTTTACCTATTTATTAGACTTTCTGCCTTACCTAAAATGTTTTCCATTGTTGTTGAATTTCTTGGGTTTGTTAACCACAAAACTTTAATCTCTTATAACTCCTTCATATCATATCTACCTTATCCTCATTCAATCAACCAAAATATATTGTATAATATTCCTCTTACACTTCCTACCAACCCTCTTTCACATCTAACTTTAGTTTAATCACTTCCATCAATCTCTACCTTGCAAGCCCCCGATAATTTGATCACACTCCTCTCTCTTTCTCCTTTGTCGGGCATCAAGAGGCATTATATCCCTATTAGTCTTCATTTCACACTTAACAATTTTGTCCTAATTTCTAGTTTTCTCCCTCCTCTCTCCTCTTGTTTCCCCCTTTTTTCATCCTTGTTCTTGGTTTTTCTTACTGACCCTAGCCCAAAAAGTTCCTTTTCTTTTCTACTTTGCATTCCATTTTCACGTCTTCCCTTATAAGATCTTAAATTTTATCTCTTATATGACTTTACTTAAGCAAAAATGAGTTAAAGTTGTAGATTGATAAAGCTTTTATAAAGCTTGTTCAAGCCCCAAATTTTCAAAAATAAGGATTCTCTCTTCTACTTGTAATCCTTTTCTTTTCCATTCTCAAATTCATTATTAATATTCTCATATCTAATTCTATGTTTATTTTTATTTAGGTAATCCTAAGGTATTAGAGGATAGTGCTTGGGATTATTTTGCTAAGAGACATTGCTTTTAGTTAAGGTTATACACTTCTTTAGAATAGAAAGTATGTGTTATGTGTGTGTGGTTATTATTTTAATTATGATTTTAGCATGCTTATATCTCATAAACCATGATTTTAGATTTAATGGCATATGTTCATGTATTATGCATGATTTTAGGTACGTTATGTAATTTTATGATTTTATGTGAAAAATCATGTTATGTCATGCTAAGCTTTGTTGTAAATTTTTTAGCATGATGATACATATTTTAACTATGTTTAATAAGCATGTTATTAATTATTTTTTATATGGATAAATATTGTTAAAGAGTTAATATGTTGTAGATTGGATTTTGTGTTATTTTGGCTTAAGGTGTGCTTAACCTTAGGGTCTCGTTGGGCCTTTTCGGTTGATTTAATTTAACCTAACTCCATAATTAAGAGTTTAGTATTATGAGGGTGTTTATGTGTAAATTTGGTGAAGGTTGAGTTGTAAGTGGTTTTGTGTTAGAATCGTCCTAAGGGCATTTTGGTTAAATAAGTGATCGTTTAGAAAATTATGTATGTCATTGTTTTTATTGAGGTTACATAAATATTTTATATATAATATGATATGGTTTGGTTAAGTGTAGTTTAAGTATAAATTTTGTAAGATTTGAGGTGTTTAGGTGGGTAAAATGATCATATTGGGTTATATATGAAAATTAAATGGTGCATGTGTTATTTTTATTGAAATATATGATTAGTTTGAGTTGATCGTGTTTACCACAAATGTTAATTGTGTGAAAAAATGACTTGAAATGGAATAAGATATCCTACAGGTATGATTAGTATTTTATGTATAAAATATTAGAATTTTGTCCTATTTTTAGGTTGACAATACTTAATATGATATGTTGAGGTGTCGTGTAAAGTTTGGTGAGTTGAAAAATCCTATGGGTGATTTTATGGCTTAATTAAGAATTAGGATTTTATAAGGACATTTTAGTCTTTTGACTTTAAGAATGTTCTTAATTATCTTTGTTTGTGATTTATGCGCATTATTTAGGTATCCTAAGTATTATGCTTCTTTGTGATGTATGTGCATTGCTTAAGTATCGTCGGTGTTGTGGCATATTTTTCTTAATCAACTTAGCATAATTCTAGGTATTTGCCAATTAAGCAATTGTTAGAATGAAATCAATAATAAAGCAACAATATTTCACGTAATAGGTTAACAAGTAAAGTAAGTGGTGGCATACTAAGTGTTGAAGTGTGAGCTTAAGTGTTAGATGTTAGTGAAGTTGGTTGATATGACATTAATATTTAAAATAAAAGATCACATGAGTCGAGATTAAGATATGTCAATTTTATTTACTTATCGATTTGTTATAGTATCTATGTTATCATGGTTGTTGTGATACCTAGATTAGCCTTAGATATACTTTATGTTATCCATTCCACTAGCTTATGGGGAATATACATATTAAAGGATTATAAACCTAGTTTTGTGATCTCTAAGAGTATTTTTCCTAGATAGACCTATATGCCATATTCTATTCTACTAGATATTAACAGGTGTCTCCAAGTGCATTATGTCCTAGAAGGAGTTTTATATCATGATACATTTTCACCATTGACTAATAGCAGGATCCTTGGACTCAAGTGACTAAGTAACTAAAATTGTGTGAGTAACTAAGAACTCTAATAATGTTTTCTATTAAGTCTTATTATATCCTGAGCATTATGTGCATGTATAATATCTATCTTGTTATATGGTCCCTATATGCTATGCATGTCTTACTCTATTGTTGTGTTTTTTTATCTTTCTCATTATGTGGCATATTAGCCATCATTTTATGGGTGCATATCATTCCCATATGAAGATAACTTAGTTATCGATATGCATGCATATAATGATTGCCTTAATGACTTTGATATCTTACATTTGGAGGAGTGATATCTTTTTATTGTATGGGTTTCGGGGAGAAAATTCTTGGTTATCTAGTGTTATATCTTTTTATCAAAATACCTTATGGGTTATTATTTCCATAAGGTCTTTTTGTTGTATTTTGATTACTGATGCACTTCAAATTTTATTTCTAAACCCGTCTCTTTTTTCTTCTTCTTTCTTTTTAAAATATCCCAGCTCTATTTTTATCTTAGTTAAATTCGTGATATCTTTACTTGATAATTGATATGAGAATGGTATGACAAACCATACGTATATTCAATATGGCAATTACACCTTAATATTTTTTGTTTAGCTTCACCAAAATTTTAAAAAATTCAGAAGTAACTTTAGGGGTGTTACAGCTAAGTTATTGATGTATATGGAAAAGAGTTCTTCATTTATAGGTTTCTTGTGATATGTGTAAGGGAATCAGACGATACAATATCACATGGTCTTTAATTGATTTATGTCTATTGAGGCAACAATACGATAAAGAATATATGTCAAGAAATTAAAAAAGTACATTATCGCATGGGCTTTATTTGATTCATGTATGTTGAGGCAATAATAAAATGACATATATGAGTAAGAGAAATAATATATATATATATATATATATATATATATTAACACATGTGTTTTATTCAATTTTTGTAAGGCAATAATATAATAATGAATTATATGTAAGAGAATCAAATGGTGCATTATTATATCGGTTTTATTCAATTTATGTTTGATGGGGCAACAATGCAAAGACAAAGTGAGAAAGAGTGAGTGAAATATTATGGGTCGGACAAATCACATATCTTTTTATAAGAAAAGAAGGAGACAATAGAATAAGTAGAGTTTTTGTAAAAAAAAATAAAGAAAAAAAAGGGAAAAAGATACTGAAAAATAATAATAAACATTAATAGATAAGGATAAAGATTGCAAAATTTTAGCAAAAATATTAAGCAACCTAATATGTTAGGTAAACAACACATTAAAACAGTATTATGGAATTGAAAATTAGAGATACCCTATCAAATACAACAACTAACACAATTAAATAAAGAATTCCCAAACGTCCTGCGTATAACTGCCTCCTTAAATAATTGATGATCTCTTACTTATAATGTGCCACCATTTTCTCTAATATCACATTCCTCTTTAATTTGAGTTCCATAAAAATTTCAATATTTGATTCTCCTCCTTTAGATTGGCTGCTTATTTTTAACTTTCCCCTTGCCTTTTTCATCGATGCCTTTTGGCCCATATTTTGCGAACTTCAATCTCCAAAACATCTATAATAGATGGATTGTTGTATGCACTTGACTCTAATTTTTCTTTTTTTTTTTGGCTTTGATGTAGAACCTTGCCCATACCCTCACCCATTTGCATCCATTTTAGGTGATCCTTCACAAATTACCATAAATGTTCATGACTAGATAGGGAATTCTACCTTGCTTTGTATTCTTTACACCTATTTATGAGTACATTTATCTCATTGGTGTCACTTTATATATTGAAAAATATGATTGTAGTAACTAATAAAATGATTAATATTTTTATTAACATAATTAAAAAAAAATTTCCATCAAAGTAGCTCTACTATCCTCCACCACGATACTATTTAGAGTACAACACCACTTGATTCCAAAAAAATCTTTCCTTTTTGAATGTTTCTCTTAATCAAATTCCTTAAATTATATAGCCATCCACTAAAGAGAACTTTTTATTCCTTCTGCAGACCTCATTTGAAGATTTAACATGAGTGTTATCCTCGACTTGATTTTAGGTGGAATACTCAGTAAGTTCATATTCACCAATAAAATTGATGGTTGTGGAATTTAAATTATGTTGCCTCGACACCTCTAAATGTTATGGGGTTTTTTAATAATTGGAAAATTGGTTAGAGAATAGGAGATTCAAATATTTGGTTTAAACGATTTATAATAATGTCTCATTTGAAAAAGATGAATTTTGGGAATTTTTTAAATATTGCATTTTGAAAATTGAAAATTCATGGATATTGAAAATTTATGATATTTAGAGAATTTAAAGCTTAAGGATAATGTTAACTTTAGGTAATCTAAAATTTTATTTTTGTTTGGATTTTAGATAATTTAGTTAGGTAGTTCACTTGAACTCAAATTATTTGGATTATCCAAAAGATTCAAAAAATAATAAAGATTGAGTAAAATCCAAAATTAGAATGGAGATTATGATAACTTGATCCGAAATTCAATTTGGGTCCCAAATTTGAAATGTGATCTTAATCCAGAAACTCAGAATAATGTCATATGATTCGAAACTAACCTGAATTGAGCTAAATAATTTGTACCCAAATGACTCAAACTAAAAGAACACAATTCGAAAAAGGGCCTGAACTAAACTCAACTCATACCCAAACTAAAATCCAAACTCACCCAAATCAAACTTATCCAACCCAAAATGACCTGAGTTGAACACAATCCTCACTCATATTTCCAAACTTGATGTAAAATAAAGTTAAATTCAATCGACAAAATTAACATTTTTTCTCATACAAATTACAATATAAATATTAATAAACTATTTCATTAATAAATTTTGATGTAATAAAATATATACAACTCATATAAAAACAAATAAAAGCAAACTATTAAGACTTTATTCTCTCTAATTTATTTTAATATTATATTAACATCAATCATATTCGATCATAGAAATTTATATTATTATTATAAACATAACAATTATAATTGTAAATATAATAATTATAATATATATTATGACAATGACAATAATAAAATTTATATTTGTATTTCTAATAATAATAATGATTATTATATTTCTAAATATGATAATAATAAAAATAGTTATTATAATTAATATGATAATTTGAATTATTATAACACTCATATTAATAATTATAATTAAATATATACTAACATTTTTAATTTATTTATAAAATAACTATATAATAATTTATTTTTAGTAGTACATATTTTACAAAAACAATCTGTTACATCATTATATATATTATGATAATACTATAATAAACAAAACAATAATAATATATCACAAAATTTAATTTATTTATCATATTAAATTAAAAATAATCAATGTCAATACAAATTATGAACACAATTGATCTAATCTAACCTTGATACGATGTAAAATTTCTAGACCTAAATCAATTCCATCCAAATCTACTAGTCTAAATTAATTTTGTTTAAATTGAATCTAAATCTGAAAGATATATGATTCAAACCTAAACCCTACCTATTATATAAGAAATATAAATTAATTTGATCTAAATTCAATACATATAAATCCTTCCACCTGTGGTTTCTTGGTCTATTGGAAAAGGTTTAGGATCTTTTATAGGAGGTTCCGTATTTAAATCACACTGCATTCGGTGTATATCTCAAGTGTGAAAAGATATATACATCCGTTGAGATAAAATGACTGAGATAATTGAGGCGGCTATAATTTGAGAATTTAATTTCTGCCAATAATTAAAAAACTCATCGATTGTGGAATCAGCTCCTTATAAATACCTACAATCACAAACATATATTTTGCTACATATGTCTATAATTTATCTATGTCATATTGGTTACGGCACAAAAAATAAATATATTGTTTTATTTTTAAGATAAATCCCTCCACCCTTCTAATCGCATGCACACGTGACATGGTGCGGTGCAAGTCACCCGGTGGACAGCATGCAGCTTTTTTGGGCCGGACTTTACACTCTGCTTCCCTTTTTGCACAAACGCAAACCCTCAAATATTTAAGACCTCCCTCTTTCGTAACTGCCTTTTCCTGCTCTTTACAACAGTACGCACTAAATTTACACTAGGGTGGGTTTTGTTTTGCACCAAAGTTGGTGCTTTACCATATGTTTCATATTTACTTTCATACTACACTTTTAGTGTTTCAAGTTTTTGACCACTAAAATAAAATAAATTATAACATTACATAAATTTTTTAGCACAATTAAAATTCTTTGAATCATTTGAATATTTTCATTGTGGTATTTTGAGATTTTCAAGAATTTTTCAAACAAGAAACAAGATTTAATCTTACAAAATTAAATAATCTTGAAAATTCCAAAAAAAAAAATAAAAAAAATCATTTACATAATTCAAAATAATATATATATATATATATTGTAATTATTTATATATGAAGATTTTCTTATATATATTAATATATATCAATATATATTTAAAAATAAAAAATTATATCAGTATTAAAAATATATTAATTAACTATATTAATATATTTTATTATTATAATTATTTTCTTACTTTATTGTTTTCTAATTTTTCAATAATTGTGCGTTTCGTGATACCCCGTTTGTCCGTCCCGCGTATGACGTATCAATGCTTTGAGATGGATCGATAAGACTAGAGTCCCCACGAAATCTAAAATGTTAAGTCACATACAGTGATGAAATAAAAAAAATATATGGATTTCTGTCGGTGTATACAAACATCACGTCACCTTATATTGGTATTTATCTTTTCATTTTCAGATTTTGGTACGTATTTATAGACTTTTAGCATCATATTTTTTTTAAAAAAAAATATCTATCCAAACTCAAAATTTAAACTAAAAATTAAATTCATTTAAAGAATATATATTAATAAATTTAATTTATTTTATATTAATAATTAAATAATATAAATTAATAACAATATAGAAGAAAATAATATTGTGGCACGAAAAGAAACAAAAAAATTGTTATAATAATAACAACAATAAAAATGATTATTAGTCATGCTTTTTATGTCATGATTTTTTATTTTTTATTATTATTATTATATTGCGCTAATTAATTATTAATAAAAATATAAAATTAATACATTAATATATATATATATATATATATATATATATATATATGTTGTAGGAGAAATACTAAATTTATGTAAAAGCAATATACACCAATAGCAAAGAAAGAATGAGAAGAGAATTTAACTTATTAGATTAGTTGTGCTATGAAAGAAAAATTTCACTGCCCTAAAACAAAATACAATCCGACCGTGGTGCTGATCGTGTGTTCCGAATCGCTCACAAAGTTAACATAACTCACCCCCATACTTGTATACTCAAGGACAAAAGCTTGAAAACGCAGAAACCTTACCCAAAACTTACAATTTGAAAACAAAGGAAGAATACTTGTAATCTGTCATCATGTAAAACCAAAGGAAGGCTTCTTCCTTAAATAAAATAATACAAATGAAGATAACCTCCCGACCTGGAAGAGCGAACCACATATTTTCACATTTCAAAACGTTTAGAAGTGGAGGAAGAATCAGACTTCTATTTATCGAGCCGGAGTAGGGAAAAGAAAAAAAATAAACAATTTAAAATTCTATAACCTACATCCAGCCCTGACCGAACTGACGGGAGGAGGCATGGTATAAATGCATGAGCCCAAACCCTAAAAAAATAACTCAAGTATACAATTCAAACCAAGTGCTAAAAGAGGAGAAATATAAACTTATTTAAAAAGTTATCTACTACTAATGTGGGACAATAGTATAGAACAGAGATGATTTTTGCCATTGTTCCCAACAATCCCTTACCAATGGAAAAAATAACACAAAAGACCACAAAAAGATCTAGGAAAATAAGGTTTGACACTTAAGCATCAATTTCACGAGGATTTAATTGATACGCAATGAGGTGAGAAAGTAACTGTACCTAGGGAGTGAACAAATCTTGAACTTCTTAAACTTCAATAGAGATCCCCACAACATATATCTCATCGTAAAATTTGAAAATTCTACGATGATAACTCAAGTGCTTTTAATGTCCATGCATGCACCTTAGGTACTTATGAGTGCTCTAAAAAGATAGCCTAAATCTTTCATAGAAGGTGGCTCACATCCACACTCATCTAAGTGAATCCATGAAGTGTATATCACAAGCACACCAAATCTGGCTATGGATTCATTAAAAGCATAAGTATGTTCAACCTCTTATATGTCAAGTAGTGAATTCATCAAGTCCATATCACTAGGGATCACCCAAAAATAAGGCTGTGAACTCATTAAGAGTCTAAGATCAACCTGTCCACATAGCACTAACACACGCCATAGGGATGAAAATGTAGTGTAATAGAGTAATCATATGGCTTCATTTGGCCACAAATGATATCCACCATACTTTCTTCAACTCAAAGGCTTAAGCCCCATTTCCCTCGACGATTCGAAGATAAATCTCCTCGTTAGACCCTTTGTAAGAGGGTCTACCAAATTTCTCTCTTATCTAACAAACTCTAAAGAGATCACATCATTCCTCAACAACTATCTCATAGAATTATATCTTACACGAATGTGTTTCCTCTTACCATTATACATAATTTTCTTGGAAACACTGATAGCTACATATGAATCACATTGCAAGGAAATTGGTACACAAGGTTTCCTCCACAAAGACACATATGCAAAGAGGTTCCTCAACCACTATACCTTTTGACTAGTAAGCTCAAGGGTAATGAACTCTGACTCCATAGTAGAGCGAGCTATACAAGTCTACTAAGTAGACTTCAACAAAGTATCTCCTCCATCTAAGGTAAACACATAACCACTAGTGGAACTGACTTCATCATTATCATAAACCCAATTTGCATATGTAAATCCCTCTAACAAAGTAGGAAATTTGCTAAAATGAAAACACCAATCCTTATTACCTTAAGATATCTAAGTAAACGACGAAGTGTAGTCCAATGGTCACTACCTAGGTTGTGAGTATACCTACTCAGTCTACTCACTACATAAGCTATGTCAAGTCTAGTATAGTTCATGAGGAACATCACACTTCCTATGATTCTAGCATATTCGGCTTGTAAAACACTAGAACCTTGGTTCTTTTTCAAATGCATTATAGGGTCATAAGGAGTTTTCACAGACATATCATTAAAACAATCAAAAAATTCCAAAATTTTCTTAATACAATGTGATTAACAAAAGGAAAATCCATTCTTAGTTTTTCTCATTTTAACACCAAGAATCACATTAGCTTCTTCTAAATCCTTCATATAAAAATGACAAGAACAAAAAATTTGGTCTCGTTGACCACAGTTATATTAGTGCCAAGAATCAACATGTCATCAACATACATACAAATAGTCACACACTTTTTTCCAACCATCTTAGAGTAAACATGTGAATTAGATGCATTCACCACATAACCATCACTCACTAAAGTTTAGTCAAAATTTTCATACCATTGTTTAGGATTTTATTTAAGGCCATTTAATGACTTTCTTAATCCACACACTTTTTTCTCCTAATCCTTAAGGAAACTATAATACCGCAAAAATTTTCTTAGCCTAATCCTACATCATTAATGCCCTAATTTGATTCTAATCCTAAGAAAATCTTATTTTAGCCTTAACCAAATTTCCTAATCCTAAAACTTTAACCGAATTCGAATCTTTGACCTAGATAAACCATATTTTTGGTAACCCAATCTCAAACCTACTAAAATTATCACTAATCCTAACTATTTTAGCTAATCCAAAATCATCTAAACTAATCCCCAATCTTTTTCTCATTTCCCCCTTTTCTTTCTCCTTTTCTTTTCCTTCTTCTCCTTCTACCGTCAACTTAGCTGCAATATTTGTTTTTTTTGCAACTTGCATACCTCCCCACTTACACCATCTTCCATCATCTTCTACAGTCATCTAAACTAATCCCCAATCTTCTCCTTCTTCTTCTCTTATCACTGCCTAACTTGCACACACATGCATACCTTACCTTATTTCTTCTTCTTCCTTATCCTTATGCAACATACACACTCACCATCACCTACATTTTTTACCACAACACACAACCATCACCTCTACTGCCACCCCTCGTGACCTGCACCATTGCACGCACACCTTCCTCTCCACTTCATTCTCCCCCCCGATCCCACCACACACACACACATATATGTGTGTACCAAACTCTCCTTTATTCCTCTTTGTTTTGCCTCCACTTTATTATTTGTGTGTCAAAGAGCCACTACCCGAGCCCCTCTCTTTTTCATTCTTCTTCTTTCTCTTTTCTTCTTATTCCTCCTGTTTCATGCCCTATTTTTCTACCGCACATCTTCCATCACCATAGCCACCATGCACTGCCCATCGACCGGTGGACTGACCACCAAAGTCACCCCAACCTTACCCAGCACCGTCACTTGCCATTGCCTATTTTTCCTTAGTTTTTCTTTCACCCACTATGTTTTTGAGAAACACACAGCCTCATGCACGACCGTGCAACACTAAAATTTTCTATCGCACGCCTGTAAAACCCAACACAACCTACCCCTACACCCTCGCACGCCTGCGCATGGCCAAGATGCACCGTAACACCCCAAAATTAACTACTAAAAAATTTTGTTTTAAGTAGAAGCATATAATCAAATAGTTGGGTGTTACCTCCATAATAAACATAAGTTTGGCTTACCCTACCATCCTTACATCAATCACAAGGAAAAACGATTAGAAAAATGAAAACATAATAGTAAGAAATGAGATAAATTTTAATACCATCAAATAAGCGTTTAGAGATCAACTCTAGTTACAATATTTAAAATACAACAAAAAGGGATCCTATGGGACTAAGAGTCCAAAAAGGTATCTGGTTAAAACTATTATCCGGATAACATGACTCTACGCCCAAAACCCTGATACAAAGGAATCACTCCTCTATATTTATATCTTCAAAGGCTGCAAATTCATCCACCTAGTCATCATCAACCTTCACATATACATCTGGGTAGTCTACTTGTTGGATTAAGCAGCACCCATAAAACTGATGATCAGTACGCTACGTACTGAATAAGTAACAGTATAGTCAAGTAGGATTACACATGATACAAGAATTCTCATAAGCAAATCATATATACGTAAATCAAAGATTACCAAATAAGTACTAATTCCAGGTCTTTCATTAGATAACCATATTCTAATCTTTTATTTACGTTAAGTTCAGGGACTCCACTATTCTTAAATTGGTGGAACGGAACCAACACCTCTTAGAGTAAAATACTCTTGAGCCAATATTATTAAATCGGTGGAACAATTTGTAGCACCTCTCAGGGATAACACACCTGAGCCACTATTATTATTCGGTGGAACAGACTCAAGACCTCTGTCCTAACTCATGTAGTCTTCCACTTTAAATGATTAGTATCTTTCCATTAATACTTTATCTCTTAATCGAATTTTTATTCACGTTAAGTATGGGGCCCCACTATTCTTAATTCAATGGAACTGACTGATACACCTCTTGGAGACAACAAACCCAAGCCACTATTAGTATTCAGTGGAACAGACCCATATAAATACATTATCCTGACTCACGTGATCTTTTACTTTAAATGATTAGTACATTATTCACAGTTGATTGTATATTATTATACTGAACTTATATAAATACACAAGACATACAACTAAACAACATAAGTACGACCACGTAATTATCCTCAAATGATCATAATACCCTCAGGGTAGTTAAGATAATATTATTCTCCCAAAGTCTTATAGAACCTAAAACATATAAATTTCTAATTATATTTTTTTGGTAAGTAAGTAATTTTATTACTGCCAAAATTGGAGATATGTACAAACTAGATTAGACCACCAAAACATCTATACAATCTTTCCAGTGGTCATACTTGTTGCCACAATGAGCAAAAAAAATCCTACTTGAAACCACAAAACAATTGTTCTTAAGTAGTACATGAGATTGCCGGGACTTATTTCTAAAAATTCTAGCATCCCTTTCTTGCCAAACCAAGCCTGTGAAAGTGAAAAAAAGTGCCCTAAGTGTGTCCTTCTTCCTCTTTCTTTGTTTTTTGTTTTTAGCTAAGATTCTCAGTTCTGACTCCCATAATTGAGCATGATCCCTTCTGTGAAAGGAGTTCCTAATTTTCATCCGAATTTTTTGGCTATATGGGTAGCTAAACATGATATGTTCAATGTCCTCCACCTGTCGTGTTCTGCAAAGAATGCAATCGATATCTTCAATAAGATTCAGTTGTTTCAATCTTGCCTTGGTCATCAACCTGTTTTGGATAGCAAGCCAAGTAATAAATTGATGTTTGGGGGTAGCCAAGCTACACCAAGGGATATTCCACCACCAAAATTTATCCCCATGATGCCTAGTGTGATCATAAATTTGCTTGATGCTGTAAGATCCATCCTATTTTATAATTTTATCCATAACCTAAGGATTAGAGAAAAATAGGCTAAAAGTGAGTTCTGAGCTTGAAAATTTGCTGAAGGTGCCAAGGGCATTTATGGATAAAGTTAAATAACCGCACAGTTTGAGAGCCTAGGTAGATGGAATGAACCCATTTGACCTAGAGGGTGTCCTTCTTGCAATAGAGGTTCCAAAGTAGTTACCCCACAGCTACTTTATTCCATTGAGAAATATTAATAAATCCAAGTCCTCCTTCCTTTTTAGGTAAGTAGACCTACTTCCAAGCTACTAAAGCTTTCCTTGAAGAATTTATTTTCCCAGTCCATAAGAATTGAAATACCCCTAAATCCTAATTTAAGAATTATGGCAAAATAGGAATTTATTAGGGGAATTAAGTAAATAAATTAACTTATTAAAAACTAAGTGGAATTAGTTAAGGCAAAACAAGGATAAAATAATAAATAAATTATTTAGGGAAAATTTGGACATTTTACTAATTAAAATGGAAGTTAAGGAAAACTTGCCCCAAAATAGCCCAATTAATCTAAAAATGAATTTAATTATTATACTTAAAATAATTATTATTAGAATTAAATATCTAACTTCAATAAATAAATAAATATAGACAAAATACCCCAACCCAACCATTTTATCTTTTCCTTTTTTTTTTCTTTTCCTTTTTCTCCTTTCTTTTCCTTTTTCTTTCTTTCTCCTTTCCTTACATTCCTACTCCTCCCCGGTTTGGGCCAGCCCGTAGCCCAAACTCTCCACTCTGGCCCGTCTCATGCAGCCTAAGCCGCGTTGCCCTCCTCCTCCTCGCCCGTTCCACCCTGTCAAACCGTCCTTCTTTTTCTTTTCTTTCTTTCCCTTGGACCGACTGGTCCACCCGCCCTGTCTTCTTCTTCCTCACGCGGACTGCAACCCTCGACCTGCAGTCCTGCGCGTGCCGACGGCCACCTGCTCCGTTTGGTTGTCCTCCCCTGCCACCCCCGTCGTTTTCTTTCCATTTTCGACCTCGCCTACTCATCCTCCCTCCTCACACATGCTTCCATCCCTTCTTTTTTTCTCTACCCCGAGCCAACGTACGTTGCAATTTATAGGGCATGCGTCGCGTGCCACCGCCGGTCGGCGACCTACCTCACCTGCACCCGATGGTTTTCTTCTCCCTTTGTCGTTTTCCCCCTCAATTAGCCTATAAATACACTCCTAGGGCAACCATAATCGAGCTCCTTTTTTCGCAAGCCCAGAAACATAGCTTTTTGCCGCCGCCCAAACAGATCCTTACCCCGCCACCGCAAACGCCGCTCACCAAACCTTCCCCGCATCTCTCTCTACAAAACCAATCCACCATCACCCCCTATTTTTCCCTGTGCGAGCCACCCCGGTAGTACAAAGTGGTCAACCCGATCAGCCCACTCTAGCCCCTCGCGCCGCCACCCTCGCCTCAACCAGCACCTCCTCCACCCTCCAAAACACCTAGGGAACCTTCCCCTACCTTCCCATACCTTCATATCCCCCTTCCTCCCTCTCCTTCTACCTTCTCCATCTTCCACCACCTTCCACCACCTTCGCCCACTGCACCAACCACCGTGCGCCGCCACTCCCAGCTGCAACACCACCTCCATTCCACCCCTCTCCACCTGTTGCATCTTCCACCACCTCAAACACCCCTCCACTTCCTCTCTCTTAGCCTACATATCCATCTTTCCACCTCTCTCTCTCCTCCACCGCTGCCGCCGTCACCACCACACGCCGCCGTTGGTTCCATCACCAACCTTAGGTGGTACTCCAACTTCCCCAGCCCTTAAACTATTTTCTATAAGTGTTAATAATTTTTAGTAATATTAATAGTATTATCCTTAATATTACTATTATTTATTATTAGTGTTGTATCATCATTGTTATTATTATTATTATTACCCTTATTAATATTATTATTATGTATCACTCTTATTACCTAACCTAATTTCAGAAATATTTATAACTACGGTATACTAATTAAAAGGCTACAAGCTTAGCATTAAAATAGTTATCTTTATTATTATTACTATTATTATTATTATTAATTAATTAACCTAACTTTATTATTATTATTATTATTATTGGTATTATTACTATTATTATTACCATTATCATTGTCATTATTTCCTTTCTAATATTGTTAATACTAACTTTATCCATTATCACCTTTATTTATTAATATAAATAATTGGACCCTTATATTATTATTATCATTTCGGTTACTATTATTGCTTTTATTGTTATTATTATTATACTTAACATTATTATCATTATTATTGCTACTATTATTATTATTATTATTATTAGTGTTATTTAAATCGAAGTTGGCGTATTATCATTTTGTTGTTAAAGAAGAAGAATACTTAAGCCTTAGTATTTTTACTATTTAATATTTGAATATTGCTAATATTATTCCTAATGCCTTTGTCACTAACATTATTACTATGTTATCATTATTAGTTATTACTATTATTATTTTATTACTATTATTATGAAAAAAACATTTGAACCCTTATATTATTATTATTCAAAATATAACTTTTATCATTATTGTCTTTATGAATATTTATACTTTGTTGGTATTGCAATTATTATATTATTATTTTAACCCTAACACTATTGTTAGCCTTAGCCTTAAAAATTCTAGGGTTCTATCACTATAAGCATTAGCATTACTATTATTATTATTATTATTATTATTATTATTATTATTATTATTATTATTATTATTATTATTATTATTATTATTATTATTATTATTATTATTATTATCGCTATTTTCCTACAATTAGTATTAGTACTCTTATTATAAGAATAAAGCTATTAGGTTTAATAATATAAGTATAGCAATAAATATTAAAATAAGCATATTTTGGCTAGTAATATCTAGTAGGCTAACTTGAAGATAAAAACCCTAGTTTTCACGTATAATACTCCCTTTAATAATAATCCTAATCTTAGACTAAAATAAGGATTAATGGTACTTTTGGTAGGAGGGAAACTAATCATTAGTATTTTCCCTCTTATAGGTGAATCGAGCCAAAACCCTAAGGAGGCGTAAGAGCGTGCTCCAAGCCCGGCGTCGTTTTAGGTAAGGATGTAGCTAAGGCCCATGTGTGTTGTGTGACTTGTATGCCTTGGATGTTATATATATCATGCTATGTCGTGTACCATATGATTGCCGTTAACTTGTCTTATGTGTAGCGCAGCTTGAAGTTGAGGTATGTTTGTATGTGTTTCTTATGACATGAGTATAATATATATATATATATATATATATATATGGTGTTTATGGTGTGATATGATATGGCCCTCTAGGACATGCATTCTAGGAAAATTGATAATATGATATGGGAATTAAAGGATAAAAAGAAAGAAATGGGAAGTGAGTTCATTAAGGGGGATATGAGGTTGACCAAAATACCTCATGATCCATGAGAGGAAATTAAAGAGGAAGGAATGACCAAAATGAATGAGAGATGGGAACCATGCATGGGAATCTTAAAATTTGCATGTGAAGGATAAAACTTGCATGGGAGTGATCTTTACGTGAGAAAAGTTGATTTAGAGTGTAAATAAGCTAAGGGGAGAGTTGTGGAGTGATTGGAGACTTGGGATGAAAAATAGTACGTAGGTTGGTGTAAGGGTGTATAAGGGACCCGATTAGTGTTTTGGGAGGAAGCAATAATCTGGAAAATGTGGAAGTAAAAATGATTAAGGGAGAGTGAAGTACAGGTTAAGAATGGGAATTTATTATAAAAGGGGTGAGTATGGGTTCCATGGGAGAGAAGAGATTTTGGGTGAAAAGAGTGATGTTACTTGTGGGAGAAGAAAAGTACCAGGGTTGGAGTGGCCAACTAGGGTGTTTCGATCACATGTGGAATTGAGGGGTAAAGTGATATGATTTGGGATTGGATCTAAATGAGATAAGGTATAGGGTGATAAATGGAGTGGTGGTAGTGTAAATAAGAGAAAGTTGGGCCATATAGGTCCAATTAGGGTTTTCAAGGGAAAACCCTAGAGGGTGATAGTAGGTGGAGTTTGATGTCATGAGGTGTTGGGCCTTAACCCACACCCTTAGGAGTTGGTTCTTCATTATGTGTAAGCGTAAGGGGGAATGGATGTCGGGGGCATGATAAGGGGTGCAGGAGTCTCAAGATATGGGACGGACCCCATTGAGGGAATAGAAGTAGAACGTTGATGACATGCATGTCAAATGTGTAATGTTTATCGAATAAGACACAAATAAGATACTATCCACTTAAAGAGAAAGATTGTTGAGCCGGGCCCAGACCGGTCCATCGGCGAATAATAGTGGCCAGGAGCCGGGGTGCCCTGGAGACCGTTCCACCGGCAAATAATAGTGGCCAGGAGCATTTTACCTTGCATGATTTCCGATCCACCGGCTATAATAGTGGGGGATTCCGTGCTCAACAAACCAAAGTAATGAAGCTAAGCCATGGAAAATACACAAAGCACTTACAGCGAAACACCATATGAGTCAGGGCCAGACCGGTACACCGGCAAATAATAGTGACCAGGAGCGTTCTACCCTGGAGACCGGTCCATCGGCAAATAATAGTGGTCAGTAGTGTTCTGCCCTGTATGTATTCCGGTCCACCGGCTATAATAGCGGGGTTCCTGCACTCACATGGATTATTAAAGAGTATGTTTGAAATGAACATATTGTTAAGGGGACTAAAGAATAAGTTACTTGAAAAGTAACCCGGCCTTATTACATGTTTTATTGTATGTTGCCTATATGATCATTCTTATGTTATATGCTCTATATTTTGACCTTAGCACATCTGGTACCTTACTCAGTACATAGTGTATTGATCACCCGTTTCATGGGTGCTGCTCATTCCCACGAGCAGAAGACCCATCTATGCGTGTGCAAGTAGGGGATGACGTCTTCGATGCCTACGACATTTACAAGGCATCGGATGGGGCTGAGCATTGAGCCTAGACCTGACTTGGGGATTGAGAGCGACTCAGTCGGACTCTGTTTCTTTATTGGACCATGTATTATTTTGTTTTAGTTATGTGGTGTCGAATAATCCTTTATGTTTTGAAAAACTTTAGTCACGTACTCTTTGGATTGTAATCCTAAATCGCACTTTGATTTCTGTATGACTTGTGTTTTACTAATGACTTGTATTTTATTAATGACTCATATTGGATGTTAACCTTGTTTGGCCTTAACACTTAGTACTGGAACGGTAGGAATGAACCGATCTGGTACTAAGTGTGGTGGTAATGCCCCAGAGTTTACGATTTTATCTTTTCGCTTCCGTTAAACCCTTTTTATTAAACAAAATTTTTCAGTAATAAATTTGGGGGTGTTACATGAACTGCCTACAGATACATTCTATTTGCATAATCAACTTCCTTGGTAGAATAAAAACTTGAGACTAGTAGAGCTGAAAGCTAAAGATAACAGACTTCAGTAGTTGTATTCTACCAGCATAGGATAGGAGGTGGGAATGTCAGCTAGTAAGTTTCTTTGCTATTTTGTGTACTAGTCCTTGTAACTGAGTAGTTGTGAATCTTACCCCTAAATATGAGAATGGAAAAGTACCTCAGAGAACTTTGTGTGGTGCAAGATGTGAGATCTAGTAGCAACATTTACACCCCCAAAATATATGTTGCTTTTTTTAGGGTGTATAAGGAGGCCAGACCTATCAAAGAAGTCTTGAATTACCTTGATGAGACAATTGAATGATTTCAAATTTCCTTTACAGAAGAGGAGCATATCATTTGCATAAGCAAGGTTAATAATCTTCAATTCTTTACATTTGGGGTGACCATTGAAATCCTTATCATGCCATAAAAGTTTGAGAGATCTTGTAAGATATTCTACCACCAATACAAATAAATAAGGGGAAAGGGGGTCCCTTTGTCTTAAACCTCGTTAACCTTTGAAAGGTTTAGTTAGTCCACCATTTATATATAGAGAATAGGAAACAGTGGTAACATAGGCCATAATCCACCTAACAACCTGAAGAGAGAAGCCATATGCATGAAGGACTTGCTGCAAAAAATCCCAATGAACTGAATCATAGGCTTTATTAATATCAATTTTAATCATACATCTAGAGGAAATATGTTTTTGGGAATATTTCCTTACTAGTTCAGCAGCTAGCAAAACATTCTCACCAATATGCCTGCCCTTGACAAAACCCGATTGAGCTTGATTGATGAGATAAGGCATTAAGGTTTGTAATCTGGTAGTTAAGACTTTGGAAATGATGTTCTATAAAACACCATAGCAGACAATAGGTCGATAATCACTTAACCTAGTAGGATTGCTTGATTTGGGTATAAGGGTGAGAGAAGTGATATTAAGTTGGGGTGCAAGGTGTCCATAGATGAAAAAATTATGAACTGCATATATGATATCATCCCCAATAATATCCCATGATTTTTTAAAGAAGAAAGTAGTGTAACCATCAATACCTGGGGCTTTATAGTCTCCAATAGCAAAAATAGCATCCTTTACCTCTTGTGAAGAAAGAAGAGATAACAATTGATATTTGTGGGATTCTAGGAGAATAGGACCCTCGGATATAACTGTAGTGTTGACTAAGCCTGTACTATTGCCTTTAGAACCAAGAAAACCTTTATAAAAAGTAAGGAAAGCCTCTGCAATACAAGCAGAGTCAGGGGTGAAGATACGAGGTTGCAATTCAATATGTTGAATAGAGTTCGGGTTTTGGTTCCTCTTCATTTGAGCAAAGAAATATCTATGGTTAGAATCTCCCACATTCGACCAGTGTATTTTGGATTTTTGTTTAAGGAAGCATTCATAGTTTCTGGAAAGTTTGTTGAACTGATCTTCACACTCATGTAGAGAAGTTCTAAGAGTAGTATCTTGAATATCCACCAGCACCTTCTGCTAAATTTCTGCTAAAGTCTTTCTTGCTGTCTCTAATTTGTATTCTAGGGAGCCATAGGTGATCTTGTTAAACTCTTTCAAAACTATTTTCAGCATTTGGATAGTTTTGAAAATATGAATTAGAGGATTTCCTCTTGAATGACCAATCCAGTGAGTTTTGAGAATGTCTAACAACTAAGGATCATTAGCCCAAAAGTTGTTAAATCTGAATGGCTTCTTCCTCTTAGACTGGAAACCTGTGTTAACATTAACTATGCAGTGATCTGATAACATAAGAGGATGAAAAGTAGAAGATGATTTAGTGAAAAAATCAAGCCAATGCACATTCACCATTGCCGTATTAAGTTTACAAGCAATAGCCTCACCTCTACTCCTTTTATTCAACCAAGTAAAGAAGCATCCATATGCCTTCAGATCCCTTAATCCCAAAAGATTAATGCACTGAGAAAATTCAAACATATCTTGAGTAGAAGGAGTGTCCCCTCCTTATTTCTCATAATGATTAAGGATTATATTAAAATCTCCCATTAAAATCAAAGCCTGAGAAAATGTGCAATTTTATGCTAACCAATGCCATAAACTTTACCTAGCTAAATCAGTATTGAAAGCATAAATAAAGCCCACCACAAATTGCATCCTCCCATCAAGAGACTTAACATCACATAATATACCTTAAGCATAGGAAGAGATGTGTGTGATAGACCAAACCAAAGTGTCCTAGAGTACCCATACTCTCCCATTATGATGATGTTGATAATTATTACACCACATCCAATTTCTGAGAAAACCAACCATAATATTATCAGCTTTGTTGGCTTTAATCCTAGTTTCTAATAAACCTACCAGGGAGCACTTTCTTTTTTTGATCCATCCAGAAACCTCCCTTTGTTTGGATGGACCATAAAGACCTCTCACATTCCAACTAGCTAGCATGATCACCTGGATCATGAAGTTTCCCTGTCAGCTTTTGATTCTGATCCAAGGAAGAGATTTGATCATGAGAATAGTTAAGGACACTCAAATAAGTGAGAGCTTGGAACCTATTGACATTTCTATCACTGTGAGAAGGAGCTGAGAGTCTGGAGTCAGTCATTATTGATGACACAATGAAATTCCTAAGGTTTATAACTGATCCAAGTCCAAAATCCATTTTCTCAGGCTTGTGAATCACTTCATCAGAAGATTCATGAGGGGATTCATCCTTTGAAGCAGCAACATGCCTTCTGTCCCTGACAATCTTCCATTCTTGATGCACTCTAGCTTCAACATTTACAGGTTTTTTATGGATTTTCTAGCAGTTATGATCATTATGGGAAGGATCCATGTAGTGGTGACAAAAATATGTCTTCCATTCAAACTGAACAGACTGGGTAATAAGAGATCCATCGAGATCTCTAATTAAAATAGATTCACACAAAGATTTCATAATATCAACTTCCACCAACACCCTAGAGTAAGTAATTCTATCCTTCCTACAAGTGATAGCATCAATGCAAATAGGGGTACCTATTGAACTAGCAATCATACTCAAGGATTTAGAAGATCAATATTCTAAAGGAAGTTGAGGCAGTTTAACCCATAATGGAACAAATTGCAATTCAGACTTTGAAAGTTTCATCTTCCTTTACCATCTTTTAATGATTAATGACTTGCTGTAAAAGGACCAATAATGTGATAAGATCTAATCACAATTAGCAGTAGAATCAAATTTAAACAGAAAGAAGCCATCATCATGGCAAATGATTTTTGGAGGAACCACACGATTCCACTAGGATCTAACAAAACCCACCATTTGATTAAAAGTTAAATTTTGGCCATAGACATATCCTATCAAAGTATGCTGCCATTCCTTTAACACCTTGTCCACTTCTTCTTTAACTAAATTAACCATAATGTTCCCCTCTTCAATCTGTGGAGGCATATAATTTAAGGGAATACATTGATGAGGGTTACTATTAAAAGCAATTCTATCCCTCCATGAAACACCTGTGGCAGTCCTAGGTTGATAAGGAGATTGACATTGATCATCATTAGTTACAGCAACATCAATTCCAAGCCTTGCACTCAGTGCAGCCTAATTCAAAGACAAAGAGTGGGAGGTAGGTAAACTGTTAGTATCAATACAGTTAACACCCATTTCAGGCAATATAATAGTTGTAGAGGTTGAATTTGAAGGATGAAGATTGGAATTAGGGTTTGGGAAAGGATCATGTAATTCAATTCTGTCCATAGAATTCTCCCTCATATTCGCAACAGGGATACTAATACCATCATTACGGTTAACACCTAAACCAATATTATGTCAAGATGACGATGATGATAAAGGATTATCATCCCCACTAACAGGATCAGAATTAAGTCCCACCTTCACTACATCAATAGCCGTATTCACAGAATTAGAGCTTCTCAATACATGACGATGACCAGAATTACCAATTGCAACCTTCGACTTCCTATTCTTAGCCATTATCCACCGTGAATTCCACCATGAGGAACTAGGGTGTTGAAGATCGGTCGAAGGAACCAAGGTGTTGAAGCGGTTATTCAAAACTTTTAAAACTTTCTAGGAGGGTCACCCATCCTAAAACGCTCCACAGCTAGCACACTTAACTACAAAGTTCTTAGGATGAAATCACCAAAAGGATGGTATTTATCTGAAGTACATGTTCTTAGTTTCCTATAGATATCCTATATCCAACATTATACGTACTTGCATAATTTCATTACTCTCAATGACATCATTTCATTGCATTTCCATAAATAAATTATTCAATACAATATACTCAACATAAAAGCACTGTAACACCCCCAAAATTCACTACTAAAAAATTTCATTTTATTTAAAATTTAGCGGAAGCAATTAAATTAAAACTTATGAATTTTGGGAATGTTACCATCATGATCAGTACTGGCCCGACCCCTCGTCGTTCCATACTAACCACAACGCTAAAAGAAATTTAACAATCATCATGAATCAAACACAAAGCAAGACTTTAATAAAGCATTAAACAATTATAAGGTAGAAATCAGAGTGCGTGAAAAAGAGTTACAATCCAGAGTACATAGTCAATGTCCCTTAAAAGGAATAAGGTCTATAGAATGATAAAAGTTACGTCTGGAAAAATCCAATACAAAATGGAAGAACATAAAGAGGAAATCTAGCCACACCACTCTTGATCTCCGAGCCAAGTCCATGCCCAACTCTCAGCCCCACTCGATGCGTCATAAGTATCGAAGGCATCAAAGATAGTATCGCTGACCTGCACAAAGTTAGAGGGGCCTTCTGCTTGTGGAAATGAGCACCACCTATGAAACAGGTGGTCAGTACGCTTTGTACTGAGTAAGGTAACCATTAACTAAGGCCAATACACAAAGGCATATAATCCAAGCATGATAACACAATAGCATGCAATCATATCAGGTAAATAAAGGCCAAGCTATAGTCCAGATAAACTGATTATTAAATCTTTGATCAATGCTCAATTTACACCATGATTATTATCATCTCATGCGAGTGCGGGAACCTCACTATTATAACCGGTGGACCGGAAACATACAGGGCATAATGCACCTAACCACTATTATTCCTTTGTGGATTGGTCTTCAGGGCAAGATGCTTCTGGCCACTATTATTCGCCTATGGGCTGGTCTGGCTCTGACTCTCATGGTGTTTCACTATAAGTACTTAGTTTCTTCCCATTTATTATCATAAATATGTTCGGTTTGTTGAGTATGGAATCCCCCACTATTATAGCCGATGGACCGGAAACATATGGGGCATAATGCACCTAACCACTATTATTCGTCGGTGGACCGGTCTTTAGGGCTCCTCGGCTCCTAGCTACTATTATTCACCGGTGGACTAGTCTAGCCCCGGCTCAACAATCTTGCTCTTTAAATGATTAATGTACTACTTTGTCTTATTCAACAAGTCTTCACCCTAGACATTCATGACAAACTCCATCTACACTTATCCTTTCAAGAGGGACCATCTTATATCTTGAGGCTTTTGCACCTCCTAACTCACCCCAACATCATTTCCTTATTCCACTATTTACACTAGAGGCCTAACTCCTAGGTGTGTGGGTCAAGGTCCACTACCTAACACCACTAAGCCCGTTCATAGTCTTCCCAAGGGTTTTCTCTAGAAAACCCTAATTTGGACCTATATGGCCTATCCTCCTCTGCCTCACGTAATCCATATTGTTTTAACACCCCACCCATCACAACCCTTAGATTTAACCCTCATCATCTCACTTTACTCCTTAAGTACACGTCTGCCCCCAAAACCTTGGGTGACCACACCAAACCCTAGCATCCTCCTTTCCACATGCCATCCCTTCATTTCTCACCTTCCACTCTTGCTTCCTATGATACCCATGCTCATCCCACTCATGACCATCCCCTCATTCGCATCTCATTCTCCACTCACCCTCATTTATTTTTCCTTTTTTCCACCTTCTCAAATTAGGGTTTCCTCCCAAACCCTGGGTCGATCTCGTATACACCTTTATACTATCCTACATACTATTTTTCACCCAAAGCCTCCAATCACCCAATCAACTCTTCCCTTACCTTATTTACATCCCAATACAACTTTTCACTAGTAAAATTCATTCCCATACAGACTCCATGCAAACCTCCAAAACCTATGCAAAACCTAGATTCTCCCATA
Organism: Tamarix austromongolica; assembly: GCA_039764185.1. Taxonomy (NCBI): domain Eukaryota; kingdom Viridiplantae; phylum Streptophyta; class Magnoliopsida; order Caryophyllales; family Tamaricaceae; genus Tamarix; species Tamarix austromongolica. The sequence continues at coordinate 19,695,835 of CM077808.1, read as the reverse complement.
CAAAGTTCATCCACTTTATTTTACTTTAATTCCCCTTTTTATTCTTCCTCTCATAAATCATGGGCTGCTTAGGTCAATCCCACATTCCTTGGTCAACTATTTCCCTTTGGTCAACTTACTTCCCCATTTTCCCTTTTCATCCTTTCACCCTATATCATCACATTACATATCCTAGTATGCATGTCCTAAAGGGCCACAACACATCACAACATATACATATTATACACATGCCATAAGATAACACATAAGCATACCTCAACTCCAAGCTACGCTACACAAAAAATGGTTATAACGATAAGCATAAGATACATAACATATCATGATACATGGAATCCAAGGCATATAAGGCACATAGCACACATAAGGCCTTAGCTACACCCTTACCTAGCACATCACCGGTCTTGGAGCAAGCTCCTACACCTCTTTAGGGTTTTGATTGGTTTCAACTATAAGAGGGAAAAACTAAGGATTAGTTTCCCTCCTACCAAAATACTATCATTTCCTATTTTATTCTAAGATTAGGGTTACTATCATTAAAGAAAAATTTATAAGTGAAAATAGGGTTTTTAATAATATTTATAGCCATATTTATATTATTAAATCTAATAGCTTATTTCTGATAATAGTACTAACACTAGCTATAGCAAAATAGCTATATTAATAATAGTAATACTAATACTCCTAATAATAGAAACCCTAGTATTTTTAAGGCTAAGGCTAATAATAAGGTTAGGGATAAAATAACAATATAATAATAGTAACATTAACAAAATACTAATATTGCTAAGGATAATAATAATAATAGTAATATTTGAAATAATGATAATAAAAGGGTTTGAATATTTTTACCATAATAATAATAATAATAATTATTATTATTATTATAAGAATAATAATAATAATAATAATAATAATAATAATAATAATGATGATGATGGTGATAATTAAAATAATAGTAAAATAGGGTTTCGACCCCTTAGTAGTAACAATAATAATAATAATAATAATAATAATAATAATAATAATAATAATAATAATAATAACAATAATAATAATAATAGGGTTTAAGGGTTGAGAGGGCTTAGGGTACCACCTAGGGTTGGTGGTGACTGGCAGCATTAGCGGCGCCGGCGGGGAAAAGTGGAGAAAAGAAAGATATTCAAGTGCTAGGAATAAGATAGGGGGAATGAGGGTGGAATTTGGGGTGATTGAGGTTGCCCAACTTGAGAGGGTTGGAATAAGGGTGGTGGCGTAGCCAAAGGCTGCGGCGCAGGCGGCGGTGTTGTGGTGGCCAAGAGTATTGGAAAGGGAGGAAGGGAGGAGGAGAGGGAGGAAAGGGGAAATGAGGGTAGGGGAGGTAGAGGAAGGTCTGTAGGGAATTTTGGAAGGTGTAAAAGGTGGTGGTTGCAGCTAGAGTGGTGGCAAACGGTGGTGCGAAGGGCGGCGAGGGTGGAAGTATGGCTTCTCGGGAAGGAAACTTTGCACGGCTAGGGTGGTTCATGCAAGGAAAATCGAGGAAGGAGGGAGGCTCAATTTTGTAGAGGGTGATGTAGGGAATGCTTAGGTGGGCGGTGGCGATGGTCAACAGTGACTAAACGGGCGTCTGATTAGGTGGTGGTGCAAAGGAGGAAATTTTGGGTTCCAAAAATAGAACTCAATCAAAGCTATCGGTGGGGGTATTTATAGGGCCAAAGGAGGGGGATAAGGTCAGAGGGGCGCGGGAGAATAGGGGGCAAGTGGGATAGGGCACACTGGCCAGCGATGGCAGGCCCACATAGGTCTACCATGGCAGGCTGTGATTGGCCAAGGAGAAGGGACAACACGCGAGAAGACGGGAGGGTTGGTTGGGTCAAAATGGCAGGTAGATCAGCGAGGAAGATATGGGAGAGATGGCTGGTCAATCGGGAGTGGTCAGTGGCGAAAATAAAGGTCGTGAAGGGGGAGAATAAGAAGAAGAAGAAGAAGAAGAAGAAGAAGAAGAAGAAGAAGAAGAAGAAGAAGAAGAAGAAGAAGAAGAAGAAGAAGAAGAAGAAGAAGAAGAAGAAGAAGAAGAAGAAGAAGAAGAAGAAGAAGAAGAAGAAGAAGAAGAAGAAGAAGAAGAAGAAGAAGAAGAAGAAGAAGAAGAAGAAGAAGAAGAAGAAGAAGAAGAAGAAGAAGAAGAAGAAGAAGAAGAAGAAGAAGAAGAAGAAGAAGAAGAAGAAGAAGAAGAAGAAGAAGAAGAAGAAGAAGAAGGAGGAGGAGGAGGAGGAGGAGGAGGAGGAGGAGGAGGAGGAGGAGGAGGAGGGGAGTGGAATGGGTAGTCTGAGAAAAGAAAAGAAAGAAAAGAAGGATAACTTGTCGCTTGAGGAGAAGGAAGTGCGGTGCAGGCTTGGGCCGTGCAAAAGGAAGAAAAAAGGGGAGAAGGGTTTGGGCCACTAGGCTACCCTATATCGAGGGAAAACGAAGAAACAAAAAAGAAAAAGAAGAAGAAGAAAAAAGAAGAAAAGAAAAGAAAAGGAAAGGAAAAGGGAAAAAAGAAAAAAGAAAAATAGGTGGATTGAACTATTTAGAATATTTTGGTATTTTAGGATATTTAAAAATAATAGTATTTTAATAAAATAATACTTAATTCCCTTTTTAGGCTAATTTGGAATTTTTGAAAGATTTTTTCTAAATTCCATTTTCATTAGCAAAACACCCTAATTTTCTCCAATTAAATTATTTATAAATTTCCTATTGATTTTATCCTAATTACTTCCTCTTATTTAAAAATAATAATTTATTTATTTAATTTCCCTAATAAATCCTTAATTAGCTATAATTTCTTAAATTATGATTTTTGGGGTATTTCAAGCACATACAAAAATACATGTATCACATAAAATCCTAGCTACGACATGTATTATTATCAATAAAGACACTGGGCTCTATGCACGTAAATCTTATACCACCTCCAAGATCACCGAAATATCACCTACGAAAATAAGATAAAATATGATAAAGATCGAAGATTAAAAATTGAGAGGGAAGTTAAGGTAAATGAGGGTAAAAATAGAATTAACCAAATTCAAATAGAAGCTTGAATTGTATGGAAGTATAGGAGAATGTGTGGTTGAGATATGGTTAAATTTTGGTGGTATTCGGACAAGGTTTGGGGGTAAAAATAGGGGTGTACTGCCAAAATGGGAAGTTACACGGTTGTGCAGCAAGCGGTGCAACTTCTGATCAAGAGAAAATAAAGTGCACAGCCAAGCGGTGTAAGAGTTGCATGACTGTGCAGCAGGCGGTGCACAGGGCATGCACTCTAAAATTTTACGATACACGAGAGGAAGAAGAAGGGAAAAAAGGCGATAGTCAGCGGCGATGGCCGGCAACGACGAAGAGGAAGGTTGGGGTGACCTTAGTGGTCGGTTCATTGGCCAAAGGGTGGCGAGTGGTGGCTGATGTGGTGCTCAGTGGTGGATTGGGTGGTTCAAAGGCCAAAACTAGGGAAGCGGTAAGGAGGAAGAAGAGAAGAAGGTCAAGGAGGTGATGGACAACAATAAAATGGAGGGATGGGGGTATATATACTAGTATGGTGGTGTACCATGGAGGGGGAAAATGGTAGGGGATTTGACAACGACGACGATGATGCTCAACAAAGAAGAAGAAAGAAAATAATAGGGCGATGGTGATGGTTGAAATCGATGGAGATTGGGTCGAGGCACGAGGGATGATGATGGTGGTGGTCAGTGAGGGTGATGGAGGCAATAGGGGAAGAAGTAGAGGGTGAAGGGGGATGGTTGATATGGTGCACGAGGGAGGCATGCACGGGAGTGGAAAGTAGGGAATGTGATGGTGGTTGATGGTTAAAATAGAGTAGCAGCAGAGTGAGATGGTGAGATGATGGTGCTATAGATCGGTAGAGATGAGATGAGAAGAAGGAAGAAGATAGTTACAAGGGACGGTAGGGATGATGGTGTCATGGTGCATGTGGGAGGCAGGGGAAGAGAACTCCCTCATGCCACAAGGAAAAGCAGCGCAAGAGAAGAAGGAAAAGAAAAGAAAAGGAGAAAAGAAAGGAAAAGAAAATAAAAGAAAGAGGAAGAAGAGGTTAAGGGTTATGATTAGATTAGGTGATTTTGGAATTAGCCAAAATAGCTAAGATTAGTGGAAAATTTTAGCGGTTTTAATTTTTGTTTATGAATTATGGTTTATTAGAGTCGAGGTTTCAATTTGGTTAAATTTTTCGGATTAAGAAATTTGGTTAAGGCTAAAAATAAGATTTTTTGAGATTAGAATCAAAGTAGGGCATTAATAACGCGGAATTAGGCTAAGCAAATATCCGAGGTATTACATGCATGCTCATGCGCATATATTTGACTTGCAAACTGTTTACTAGTGATTGAGCACAGCCATGCCGCTTCACACAGCTTGGACATCCCCAATCCTATCTCTTGACCAGGGTGTGCACTACTTGCAGCACACATGTGCAACCCTTGTTTTCAGCTGTGGACCCCCTATTTTCACCTCCAAACCTTATCCAAACACCACCAAATTTTTACTAGCTCCATCACACATCCACACATCTCAATCTTTCATTTAACTACAGTTATTTCCCTTTTTACCCTCTTTACCTTAATTTCTCATTTAGTTACACTCTTTGAGCCTAACCATGGATTTTGTTATTTTTCGTAGGTGGTATTCTGTTAATCTTAGAGGAGTAAGTCTAGGATTTGTGTGCTTAGATCCCAATGTTCTAATTGGTAAGGATAATAATTGATGTTTAGGATTTTTGTGTTATTTTCTTGTATGGTTATATGTTTTTTTCATGATATCGTTGCTATATAATTTAATATATGTTGGTTATGATATTATATGATGATATGAATATTATGTTTGAAAGAAAGTAAGAATGGGTAAGAGTTATAATTATAATTTTGTTGTAATAATGACATAATTGTGGGAATATATCTTATAGTATGAAATATGGGCTAAACAAGCTATGATAAATGGACATAATCATATTTGTGAGGTATGATGATGATTGGTGGATTTGGAAAATAATTTTTATGGAAGGTATGAGATTTTATAAAATAAAGATTATTGTTTTTCCTTAAGGATATTTTGATCATTATGGGATAATAAGAAAATTTTGGTATTTTATGGGTTAGGTGGATTAAAGTATGGTAATGATACCGTGAAAAGTGGTTGGAAGAATTATTGTTTGTTTTGAGGGCCTTTAAAGAAATAATGGTGTAGTTAGCGCATAATAACTTAAAAGGATAATCTTAGAATTTTATATGTAAACACTAGAGTTAATCCGCAATCGTATATGTGGTCATTATAAGTATGTATATTTAATTGGGTAATCATATGAATCTTATGGGAGGAATTATTATCATATGTGTATGACATAGGAGTTAGACCGTGAATTATGGGTATGATAATGATGATGATATTTAAGAATGGCATATAATTTGTGCCTTAAAAATCAATATGGGAGAATGAATGCTAAGAAGTGTGTAATTAGGGTTTGAGCATATTAAGGACCTTAACCTACGTTTTGTGCTTATCTACCTTAGTGTGTTTGATGCTTGTGAAACAATCATGAATAAGATACTAATCATTTAAAGTGAAAGACCACATGATTAGGTGTAACACCCCGATTTTTACTATTAAAAATTTTCATTTTGCAGCGGAAGTAAATAAGTAAAATATTGGGGGTTACCATCGTAATTGACATAAGTCTAGCTTATGTAACCATCCTTACATCAATCACAAGGCTAAAACATTAAAAGTAACATAAGGAAATTAGAAACAAAAGAAACATTTGTAATACAATAATGAGTTTGGAGCTTAACTCCGAGTCATAATACAAAATTAAAAAGAAGGGATACCATGGATCAAGAGTCAAAAAAGGTACTTGGTTAAATACATTGACCGAATAACAATTACTCTTCACCAAACCCCTAATACAGATGAAGTCACTCATCCCCACATAAGGCATCATAGGCATCATTATCATCTAGCTGATCTTATAAGACATGCACATAAGAATCAAGGTCTTCTACTCAAGGGAATGAGCAGCACCTATAAAACGGGTGGTTAGCACACTACGTACTGAGTAAGGGAACGGTATTATCAAAATAGGGATACAATTAGTACATGCTTTCACATCATATAATACGTGTACAAGTAGATAAAAGAAATGTCTCATAAGACAAATAAAGCTCCAGATTTCCTTATGAAGTATAATCTATTTTCATTCTTTTATATACGTTGAGTGTAGGAACCCCACTATTCTTAAACTGGTGGAATGGTCTGAAGAGTCTTCTCAAGGACAACACACCTAAGCCACTATTATCATCCGATGGAATGAATCTAAAAACATCACCTTCTTAGGGTAGAACACTCCCAATCTACTATTGTCCAGGTAGAATGGGAACACATACATACATACATACATACATACATACATATACATATAAATAGATTACCTTAGTCTTGGCTCACGTATTCTTCCACTTTAAATCATTATTATCTTTTCCATAGGTTATACTATTTTATTTTCATTTCACGATAAGTAGGATTTCCACTATTCTTAATTCGATGGAATGGATTGAAACAACTTCTTGGGGCAAAATGCTCTCGAGTTACTATTCTTTCTAATGAAATGGAGATTAAAAACATCACCTTTTGGGGGCAAAACGCTCCCGAGCCACTATTTCCACCGGTGGAATGGGAATACATACATACATACATACATATCACCTTGGCCATACTCACATGCTCTTTCACTTTAAGTGATTAGTGTCTTACTCAAGGTTAATTCTTAGGCAATGAATACATCAAATAGATATACATATAGCATAGGTACAAGTCTTTAAGCCATTTTAAAACCCTTATTACACTCCCTTTAGCAATCATTCTCCCATTTTGATTTCTCATCCATCTCTTAAAATAAGTCACTCTTGAATATCATCATTATTATCGTACCCATAATACACGGTCTAGTTCCTAAACACATGCATTAATAATCTTATCCCGATGTAGTACTCATAGAAATCTCCAAAACCCTAATTCCACATATTTGTCATAACACATCCAATAAAATTTATATAATAACTAATTCCAATAGATAATCTCATAAGGTCAAACGCTAACAACATATTTAGAATCTGAAAAACCTCTAGAATTAAACATGGAATAATGATATTATCATTATAAGATGATTATGCCCAAATTTACCATTAATTCATTTAAGGACCCCAAAACAATAATAATACTTCCAAGTGCTCTTTATGATATCACTATCATATTTTAATCCACCTTACACATAAAACACCAAATTTGCCTTATTGTCCCTCAATGACCAATTTACCTTTAAGGATAAATAATAACTTTATTTTTATAAAATCTTTTACCTTCCACACACATTATTTTCCAAATCCACAAATTATCATTATACCTCATAAAAATACTTATGTCCACTTATCAAATATCATTCAACCTATATTTCATGCCATAAGATATATTTCCACACATATGACATTATCATAACAAGATCATAATGGTACCTCTTACCCATTCTTACTTTCTTTCAATAACATAATATCCATACTAGTAAAATATCGTCACAGAATATCATAATCAACATATATTAAAGTATTTATCAATAATATCATGAAACACACAAAATCATACAAGAAAATAACACAAAACCCTAAATATCGAGTAGTATCCTTACCAACTAGGACACCGGGCTCTAAGCATGTAGTTCCTATACTTCCTCCTCCGAAGTCACTAGAAAACAACCTACAAAAAACAACAAAATCTTTGGTTAGGATCGAAGAGTTAAATCAAATGAGAAATTAAGGTAATGAGGGTAAAATGTAAATAAAAATATTCAAATAGAAGCTTAGGATGTGTGGATGTGTAGAGGAATGTGTGGTGGAGCTATGGTAAAAATGTAATGATGTTTGGACAAGGTTTGGGGTGAAAATAGGGGTGCATGACCAAAAAATAGGGCTACACGACTATGCTACAAGCGGTGCACACCCAGGCTAAGAGGAAGAACCACACACGGCTAAACGGTGCAAGGTAGCACATCCATGCTCAATTTTTGGGCAAATAGGTCCCAAGTTGAACAAATGTGCATGGGCGTGCATTTGGGCCATGGACGGGTGTATAAGGGTGCACGGGTATGCTATGCTAGTTTCACGGGTGTGTAATAGGAGATTTTAATATTTCATGGATGTGCGCTTTATAAAAATGTGATGGATGTTACAAAGAGGAAGGGAAAATAGATGGTGGTCTGTGACGATGGCCAGCGACGGTGTTGGGGAAGGTTGGGGTGATCTTGGTGGTTGATCCACCGACCGAACGGTGGTGAGTAGTGGTTGTGGTGGTGCATGATGGTGGAGATGGTGGTGTGTAGGCCAAAAATAGGGGAAAGAAGGAGGAAGAATAAGATGAAAAGAGAAGGAAGAAAGGAGAAAGAAGAGGGAGCTTGGGCCGTGGTTTTTTACACAAAAATGATAGAGTGAAGGCCAAACAAAAAGGAAGAACCAAGAGTGTGTAGTATATATATGGGCATGGGCATGCATGTGTGGAGTGAATTGGGGAAAGGAAAAGTGATAGAAGAGGGAGGTGTTTGACGAGCATGAGGGATGGCAGGGTGGTGTAGGGGAAAAGATGGTTGAGTGTTGGGAACAATGGTAGAAGAAGAAGAAGAAGAAGAAGAAGAAGAAGAAGAAGAAGAAGAAGAAGAAGAAGAAGAAGAAGAAGAAGAAGAAGAAGAAGAAAGGAAGCAGGGTGATTGGTGATGGATGTCTGTAGGAGGTGATGTTGCAAATGGGGAGGGTGTAAGTTGCAAAATTTCAAACATTGCGGCTTGGTTTGATGGGAGAAAGGAGAAGAAAGAAAAGAAAAGGAGAAAGAAAAAGGAAAAAGTGAAAGGGTTCAGGGATTAGTTTAGGTGATTTTAGATTAGCCAAAATAGTTAGGATTAGCAATAATTTTAGCGAATTTTTATTTTGGTTTACAAATTACGATTTATCCCATTCAAGGTTTTAGATTCGATTAAAATTTTGGAATTAAGAAATTGGGTTAAGTCTAAAATAAGATATCTTGATATTAGAATAAAATTATGGTATTAATGATGTGTAAATTATATACATATATATATTCCGTTCCACTAGAGAAAATAGTGGCTTAGGAGTATTTTTCCCCAAGAATGTATTGTTTTTAATCTCCGTTCCACTGTAAAGAATAGTGGCTCGGGAGCATTTTCCTCAAGAAGGTGTTTTAGCTCGTTCCATTAGATTAAAAATAGTGGGGCTCTACTCATCATGAAATGAAAATATAACGGTATAACCTATAGAAAAGATACAAATGATTTAAAGTGGAAGAGTATATGACTCAAGGCCATGGTGTTATTTTATATATACATATATGTCATTCCACTGAGGAAAATAGTGGCCCGAGAGCATTCTGCCTCAAGAAGATGATGTTTTCATGTATGTTCTACTAAATGATAATAGTGGCTCAAATGTGTTATCCCTGATAAGGTGTTTCAAACCATTCCACCAGTTTAAGAATAGTGGGGTTCCTACACTCAACATATATAAAAGACTAAAAATGTATAATACCTAATAAAGAGACCAAGATCATTATCTATCTTTTGAGATGTTTTATTTATTTTCTCGTATACTTATTTTCTATTGTGAAAGCATGTGCTAATTGTATCCATGTTTCCATAGTATTGTTACCTTACTCGGTACATAGCGTATTGACCACCCGTTTTATGGGTGTCACTCATTTCCACGATTAGGAGACCCTAATTCTTATATACACATCTCAGAAGATCCCATAGATAACTATGCTACCTATGATGCACTATGTGGGGGGGAGGAGTGACCTTATATATACTAGGTGTTTGGGTGAAGAATAATGTTATTCGGTAGATGTATCTATCAAGATACCCTTTTGGACTCTTGATCCATGGTATCCCATCTTTTGTATTTTGTATTGCAACTCGGGATTAAACTCCAAACTCATTATTTTATTATAAATGTTTCCTTTTTTCTAATTTTCTTATGTTACTTTAAATGTTTTAGTCTTGTAATTGATGTAAGGATTGTTGAATAAACCAAATTTATGTCAATAATGGTGGTAACCCCCAATATATTACTTATATACTTCCGCTGTAAAATAAAAAAAATTTAGTAGTAAAAATTAATGTATTACACAAACACCCCTCGTGCAACACCCAAAAATTTATATTTTTTTTAAACAAGACTTATAAATTAAAAACCGCAAATTCTGGGGATGCTACTGCCTCACTTAGTATCAGACCGGTTCACTCCTATCATTCCAATACCAAGTGTTAAGGCTGAGAACACTACTCATAACATTATTAAATAAACCAAAGTTCATAAATACGGAAATCAGAGTACGCATAAGTCTTTACATAATTCAAATTACTAGTTATTGTTTTTCAGAGAAGAAAAATAGTAATAATAATAAAATTGTTTCTAGAGGCTCAGACATAATTGAAAGATAATAGGAATAATAATCTCAATGGAAAAAATGGCCACGCCACTCTTAGGACATTGAATCTAGCCCACTCATCACTCGGCCCCACCTAATGTCTCATAGACATCAATGGCATCGAAATAAGCATCTCATACCTGAAAGACGGGCCTTTTGCTCGTGAGAATTAGCAGCACCCATGAAAGGGGTGATCAGTATGCTACGTATTGAGTAAGGTAACCGTGCACTAAGGTCAGCATACAAAATTCACACAAGCAATGTATAATAACAAAGGAGCATAAAGTCCAATCATCATAGCACAACTTGTCACACCCCCAAAATTCACTCCTGAAAATTTCTTTTTTGAAAGAATAAAACGGAAACTAAAATAGAATTTGGGGAATGTTACCGCCACATCTAGCACAAGATAAATGTCTACCATCTATCTCGTGCTAGATGCAAGGCTAAACCTGTCAAACAAAATTTTAAATATCTATGCCGTGAGGATTAACTCCCACAAGGAGATATCCACAGGCAGATGGCAAGTAAATATTTTCACTGAATAAAATCATCGCTGAATGAATCAGCGGAACCTGTGAAATAAATTCGAATTTTAAAAGCTTATCATAGTACGAGGGAATTAAAAGACAATTACAACACCCTTACATTTTAAATACAATACTTGAAACTTCTGAAAATAAATACAATCAAACAAGACAATTCCCGATGGATCAAATTCCGGATTACCTACTCTCTCAAGTTAAGCCTTCCACCCAAATACAATATCCGATCTCAAACCTGCACAAGAGGTCTGCTCCCCACCATCAGTAGATCATCACAGGACCCATTCAACCAAGGTAGTATCAGTACGGGTCCAATACTGAGTAAGACCCACTACCCTATCTTATGGTACATTATGTTGATACAATATTATGCATACTCAGTGCCCACATCATAAATCCTACCATACACATATAGTAACATGCGGAACATATGTAACATCCCATTTAAACATGTAAGTGTGGCAGCAACATCTTAATCCAATAAGAGATTTAGATAAACTAACCGAGCATTCATGGACAATATTAAACCAACCAATCGGGCATTTTTGGACAACGCCAAACCAAACCAAGACAAATCGAGTCCTCTGCTCGTGGAAATGAGCAGCATGTAGTAATACAGATAATAAAAGCCAACTATGGTCCGGGTAGGTTCATTCTTTAGATCTCCGGTAAATATAGAGTCGATTCACAGCATAGTCTTTATCAATTCATGTGAGTGCGGGAACCCCACTATTATAGCCGGTGGACCGGTCATGCAGGGCAAAACGCTCCTGGCCACTATTATTCGCCGGTGGACCAGTCTGACCCCGACTCACATGATGTTTCACTGTAATTACTTTGTGTCTTTCCCATGTCTTATCATTAATACATTCCGTTTTTTGAGCATGGAATCCCCCACTATTAAAGCTGGTGGACCGGTCATGTAGGACACCCCGGCCCTAGCCACTATTATTCGCCGGTGGACCGGTCTGGGTCCAGCTCAACATCTTCCTCTTTAAATGATTAGTGTCTTAACATATCTTATTTGAAAGTATCTACCCTTGACATGCATGGCTAACTATATCCACACTTATCCTCTCAGGAGGGCCCGTCCCATATCTTGGGACTCTTGCACCCCTTATCACACCTCGATATTTATTTCCCCTTTACACTTACACATAATGAAAACCAACTCCTAAAAACATGGGTTAAGGCCCATAACCTCGTTACATCCACTCCACATGCTATCTCCCTCTAGGGTTTTCCCTCGGAAACCCTAGTTAGACCTATGTGGCCCAAATTTCTCTCACTTACACTACCATTACTCCATTTATCGCCCCACACCTCATCTCATTTAGATCCAATCCCAAATCATGTCGCTTTACCCATCGATTCCACCTGTGACCCTAACACCCTAGTTGATCACTTCAACCCTAGTACCTTTCTTCTCCCACAAGTAACCTCTCCTTTTAACCCAATATTTCTTCTCTCCCAAAACACCCATAATCATTCCTTATAACATAAACTCTCACTCTCAACCCGCACCTCACTCACCCTTGATCATTTTTACTTTCGCCTTTTCCAGATAACTAATTCTTCCCAGAACCCTAATCGGGTCCCTTATACTCCCTTTTAGCAACTCACTTCCCATTTATTTCTTTTTGTCCTTTCATCTCCATGTCATAATAATAATCACCCTATCATGCATGTCCTAGAGGGTTACATCATGTCACAACACATCATAATCAACACATACGGATAGCACATTCATGTCATAAGAAAAACACATACCACATACCTTAACTCCAAGCTGCGCTACGCATAAAACACGTTAAGGACAAACATGTGATACACAACAGGACATGGTATATATATACGAAGCATCCAAGGCAAGTAGATCACATATCACACAAGCGGCCTTAGCTAGACCCCTACAAAACACCCATAAGTGGAGGTAAGTAGAGACTTACCTGGATTCGAAGCTAGCTAAGGGAGATAAGAGAGAGAGGGAGATCACTAGTTCGAGGATCCACAATAAAGCTTTCCTAGATCGCCAACAGACATCGAAAACTAAGTTAGAAACTATCCTATCGATTAATAATTCACATATTCTAATTAAATAAACATAAACGGACACAAACGATCTTTCTTGAAAAACATGTCCAAAACTTAGGACTCAAAAGCATAGCTCTATTAAGATTTAAGGTCAAATATTACACAAATCGGATTAATACACATATCACTTGGGACATTTCAAATTAATTTGGAAAGCTCGAGAAGGATAATCGATTATAAATTTATTTATCGAAAATAACTTATTCATTAGGTTTTACAACTAAATAGGCAACCCAACCATTTATATAGAACCAAATCCAAACCGATTAGATTAAAACATAATTCAAATGATTTAAAACCCAAAGATAGAATCGATTAGATAAAAGACGCATAGCAAAAATCAATTTTATAAAATCATCCCCGAAGATTAGGGTTTTTAATGCCTAAATTACGAATCGACCAAATCACTTCGATTACCTCAAATTGATAGTCTTAAAACATAACTAAACTAATTTTAGATAAATCTAGATAATCAATTTCAACAAAACAGTTTTCCAATTAACCAATTTAAGATGATCCGTTTTCAAAATTAGGGTTTTACAGCCCACGACACAAACTTAGGTAATTTCAAATCAATTAATTCCAATTAAAGGCATTAGAATACAATTAGGATCATTTCAACTACTTCTATAAATTTAATTTTAGAAAAACAACTATACAAATAACCAATCTCATAATCACACTTGAAATCTAGGGTTTTAGACCCGAAAATACAATTCGGTAAAATTCTATAAACTTAACCAAATCGAATGTTTAGAAATGCAATTAAACACATTTTATAACATATCAAATAATCAATTGATCAAAACCGATAACAGAAATATCTAATTTAGCACAATTAGGGTTTTTGAGCTCGGAACGCAAATCTGATCAATTCTTACCAACACATATAAATTGACGGTTTAGAAATGTAATTAAATATATTCTAATGTAATTTATATAGTCAATTCAATAAAATAACATGATTACACAATCCAATTTAGACCCGCGAGAGTTTTGACCTAAAAATCCAATTTCGGTTAATTTCGTATTAATCATATTAAAAGCACAACTAATACATATCATATGCATACCATATGAACATATCTCGATTCCACATCATACTACATATACAAAAGATATAAGATACACTTAAAACGTATTATATTGCATGTCACATGGCAAGTAAGGCATGTAAAACACATTACACACAACGGCCTTAGATACACCGTTACCTAAAATGTCACCGATCTTGGAGCACACTCCTATACCTCTTGAGGACTTTGACTGGGCTCACCTATTATGGGGGGAAAAGCTAGAATTAAGTTCCCACCTAAAAATACTATTATTTACTATCTTACCCTAATACTAGGTTTTTAATTAAAACAATACTATATTAATAATAACTATACAAAATACTACTAATAATTATATCAATGTAATTGAAAACAAAAGGTGATATAAGGGTTTCTACCCTTCACCAAAATAATATTAATAATGATAATAGTAGTAGTAATAATAATATTAAAACTATTAGTAATACTAATAATAGTAATAATAATAATATTATTATTATTAATAGAAATAATAAAATTACAAGGTAGGGTTTTTGACCCTAACTCCAAATAATGAAGTACTATTTAATAATAGTAATAATAATATTAATAACATATATTACTTATAATAATATTAAAAATAATAATGATATTAATAATAGTAAAAATAGTAATAATAATCATAAAATACAATCATGCCAAACCTTAACCTAAAATAGGGCTTCGGCCCTTTTGGATAAATATTAGAAATAATAATAATAATAATAATAATATTATTATTATTATTATTATTATTATTATTAATGATAATAAAACTTATAATAATACAAATAAATGCTTATAATTCGAAACTAACCACTTAATTAACTTAAGACTACTCTCGACCCTGCCAAGAAAATTTAGCATTAATATTACATCCAATAATAATAATAATAATAATAATAATAATAATAATGATAATAATAATGATAATAATAATAATGATAATAATAATCATAATAATAATAATCAAATAATTAATAAAATTTGAAATAAATTAGATTATACTTAAATAAATAGGGGAGAAGGGTTGAGAGGGTCTAGGGTTTCACCTTGAGTCGGTGGAGATGGGTGGCATCGACGTTGGTGCACGGCGGTGGCCGAAAAAGAGAATTAAAGGGGAAAATTTTGAGGTTGGAGAAGAAAGGGTGGAGAATAAGGGTGGTGGTTGGGTGCTGGTGGTAGCCTAGGCTAAGAGGAGTAAAGTAAGGGTGGCGGTGCGGCAACGGGCGGCGGTGCACGACGGCAGAGGTGGCGGCCGAAAGGAAATGATGCAGAAAAAGAGGAGAGGAGAAGGAGAAAGGAGAAAAGAAGGTTATGGCTAGGTGGAGGAGGATTAGTAGAAACTTTTGGATGGTGCAGAAGGCAGTAGAAGTGGCGGTTGTGGTGGAAAACAATGGCTTAAAGGTTGCAGGGGTAAAAGTTTTAGTTTGTGGGCAGGGAATTTCTCACGGTTGTGGTGGCTCGTGCGAGAAGAATCGAGGGAGATGGACGGCTTAGTTAGTTAGAGGGCAGTACAGGGAAGACTTTGGTAGGCAGATGTGGCAACAAAGTTGGCTGATGGCGGAGGATGGGTCGTCTGAAGTTGCAGTGGTGCACAGGTAGGATTTTAGGGTTGCGGGGGAAAAAGTTTCGAAGGCAACCAATCAAGGGGTATGTATAGAGTTTAGAGGGAATGGTAGGGTTTTGGAGGTCAGAAGGAGTGTGATGCATGTAGGGTTTGGGGTAGCCAGCGGCGTTGATCGACCGGCAAAAGTTTTAGTCGGGGTCGACCCTTCGTGAAGGAATAGGGAGGAATCGAGCGAGAGATGAGGAAAACAGACTATACAAAGTTAATATGCGAGTTAAGGGGAAGAAAAAGAGGGGAGAAATAGCCAGTCAAGTCTCGCGTGGCCAGCGCACCATTTTTGGGGCTTGAAGGTGCAGGTCGACAGTGGAGAAGGAAGGAGGAAGAAGGAAGGGTTGAAGAGGGCGGTTGGGGGAAAAAGAAAGAAAAGAAAAGGGAGAAGAACTGGCCGACTGGCGACGATTATAAGCTTCTTAAATGAGACGTGGCATCCTAGGGGAAGAAGGCACAAAACGCAACGTCTCAACTGCTGAAGGAAAGAAAAGGGAAGAGCGACATTGGGCCGCGGAAGAAGAAAAAAAGGATTGGGCCGCGTCTGTAGGCCCAATCGATAGGAAGAGAAAAAAAAAAGAAGAAAAGAAAGAAAGAAAAAGAAAGAAAAGAAAGAAAAAGGAGGGAAGAAAAAGAAAAAGGAAAATTTAAGTGGCTTGGGGTTAAATAAATTAATTAGAATATTTTGGGTATTTAAAATAAAAATATTAAAATAAAATAATATTAAATTTATTTTTTAGGCTAATTTAGGGTTTTTAAAAGATTTTTCCTAAATTCATTTTTAATTAGCAAAAAGCCCAATTTTTCCTTTATAAAGGTATTTATAAATTCTTTACTAATTTACCCTAAATAAATCTTTTCCAATTCAAATAAAATAAACAATTAAATTAATTTCCTAATAAATCCTTATTTAATTATATTTCTTAAAATAAATATTTTTGGGGCATTTCACCTTGGGCTACTCCATATAAATTTCTTCTTTATGGTCACCATTTAAAAACACAGTTTTAACATCCATTATATGGATTACAAGTCCATGGATATCATCCAATGCAACCAAAGAATGTATAGCCTACAACTACTAATTGAGCCTTAAATTTATTAATGGTTCCATCAGTTCTCAATTTCTTTCTAAAAACTCATTTACATCCTCTAAATAAATCCACTAAGTCCCATGTGTGGTTTACTTTAATAGAATCCAATTCATTATTAATTGCCTCTTTTCATAAACTAACATCAATGGTTGTTACAACTTCCTTATACGTTTTAGGTTCATCCTTAATTCAATAAGTAGACACAAAGTCCAAATTTATCTTATCAAGGTCATTATTTTCAACTAGGAAAGGAGTAACAAATTAAGCCCACAGCTAGTTTATATCCTTCATCTTCTACTTCTCTTAGGTTCATGCACATTATCATTCATATCATCAGATGAAGAAGGCATAGACAAAGGCTTAGGTGTAGCATTAGAAGAACTAGAAATATCACATCCACTCTTTCTCATAGGGAACAAATTCTCTAAAAAGTATACATTTCTAGATTCATAGATTGAGTTATCACTTAAGCATAAGAATATATATGCAACACTGTTATGAGCATAACCAATGAATGCACAATCAAAGGTTTTTTGTTCCCACATTATTTCTTCAAAAATCAAGTAAGCCAACCTTAGTCAAACACCTCCACACTTTTAAAAATCTCAAGTCAGGCTCAAAACATTTCCCTAATTCATAGGGTTTTTTTATCTAACTTCTTATGAGGGAATCTGTTCAAAACATAATAGGCAAACAATACAACTTTTTCCCACATTTGGTTAGACATACCCCAACTTAATAGCATAGCATTCATCATTTATTTTAATGTTCTATTTTTTTCTTTCAACTACATCATTTTTTTAGGGGTATAAGGGGCACTAGTCTTATGCACAATACTATAACTATCACAAAATTCTTCTAGGAAACTAGATCCATATTCACCACCCCTATCGAACCTAAGTCTCTTATTCTTATGATCTAATTAGTTTTCTACATCTGCCTTATATTTTAATATTATACCTTCAATCTCATCTTTAAACCTAAGGAGATAAGATTTGGTATATCTAGAATAACCATCTATAAAATTCACATAATATTATTTTCCTCCTATACTCATAGTGGTCTTAAAATCTACTAAGTCGGAATGAATCAATTCTAATAATTCAGATAAACTCTCAGTGACAGATTTGAAGGGATTTTTAGCATATTTGGCTTCCACACAAACAAGACAATTCTCATAATCATTAGTGTCTAACACATTAATCAAGTTCATACATTTTATTTTATCAATGGAAGCTATATTTACATGCTCTAACCTAAAATGCCATAAAGAAAGAGACTTGACAATATAAGAAGAAGTAGATGCATTTTCATTAACTGAAATAGTATTCAAAACAAAGAGACCATCGACTAAGTACCCCTTCCTCACAAAGACCCCATTGTTTATTAATATGACCTTATTATCTTCAAAAACTAATTTCAGGCCAACCTTATTAAGCAAGCTACACGCAATAAGGTTTCTATGTAGAGAGGGCACATATAAAACATCGTTCAAAGATAAATATATGCTAGAAGTAAGTTTCAGAAGAATCTTTCTTTGTCCAAAACTCCGGCTGTGGTAGAGTTGCCCATGAAGAATTGTTGGCATTCTCGAGTTGGTGGAAGAGGTCTCAGTTGGCATATAGATGTTTGGAAGCCCTAGTGTCCAAAAACCAGACTGCCTTTTGTCAACCATATTTGCTACCACTACCACAACAACTATAATATCCTTGGTCTTAGCAACATTAGCATATGCAGAAGCGTACTTAGTATGGATGGCAACGGGGCCTTGTGGGGATGAGGATGCTATCCCTATCCCCGAACCCGCCCCATTCCCTAACATTCACTAACGGGGATTCCCTACCCCAATCTCCGCAGGGAATATATCCCCATCCCTGCCCCATACCCAAAAATCTTTAATAATTATTTATTTTTATTATTTTGTTATAAAAAGTAATAATATAATGTATTTATGTATCTATGTACATGTATATTTATATATCGGGGCGGGTTCGGGGATAGGGACTCTATCCTTGTCCATGCCTCATCTCCGAAAAAAATTCCCAAACTCGAACCTATCCCCAAAAATTTCCCCCAAATCTGACCCTAACCTTGAATGGGGAATCCCTGACGGGGCCCCGAACTCGTGGAATTTTTTCCATCCCTATTGCTTAGTCCAGTTCTAGTTCTGTTGATTCTGCCTCTTATAGCACTGATACACCTTGTGAATTGTCTTCCCACATACATAGCATGTCAGCTTCTTCTTTTGAATCTTATCACCTTCTTAAAGTTCGACTGATTTTTACGCTGACCTGTATTTTGGGGCATCTTCCCCCATACCCTTGGGCTTGTCTTTAACAACAACAGACTCTACCACATTTGTAGTGACTAACTCAAGAGCATAAGAGATGTGGTTATTCTATAGACAATTTTCCTCTTCTGTCCTTATATCAATGATTAGCTCTGGCAATGTTAAATCTTTTTTCTTGTGTTTCAAATGGTTTATGAAGTCACTCCAGGATGGTAAAAATTTATGTACTAATATGTTAGTCTGGAATGTATCACAAATTTTCATTCATTCGCCTAAGACTTGGATAACTAATAGCTCATAATCATGGACCTAATCCATCATCGGCTTATCATCAACTATCTAAAAATTCATCAGATCTTGCTTTATATTGTAATAGAAATACTAAATTTATGTAAAATCAGTATACTTCTTTCTTCCAAGTTCATTTGAACCATATTTGTTCTTTAGAGTATCCTAAATTTCCTTCGATGACTCAATGTTTAAGAACATGTCAAACAACTTATTGTTCATATGTTGTAGAAGATAACCTCAAACAGTCTTGTTGTCCCTTATATATTTTTCTTTTACACCGTCATCTAATTTCTTAGTCAATAGAAGAGTAGGAGTTGTAGTAGGTGTTGCAGGAGATGTTTTGGTATCTTTCTATGAAGGTCGATTGATCAATATCACATACTCAACTTCAAGAGCGTCAAACATGATCAACAACCTTTAAGAATATCTACGGTAATTAGAACCATTTAATAGCTCAACCTTAGACATATTCGGGATCATCCTTGGAATACTCATAGCCATATCAAAAAGCAACAAAGCACTATAGATTGCAATCATAATCCAGTGACAACAACAAATATTTGTAAATGAATATTGCCTCATGCTATAATTCCTTACTACTGCAAATAATCTAAGCCAAAATAATGCAAAAAAACCAAACTTTCAATCCAATTAAATCCTATAGCATTGTAAACAAAATAATCTAACCCAAACCAACTGAAATTGTAATGAGAATAAACAAGCAAACAATTGGTGTGTGTTAATTGCGGAACACAAAGCAAAACAAAACACCTTACAACAAACCCCAACAAAAATAGTGTTGTCAACTGGCTTCAGCAAAAAATGAAAGGTCAAAAGACTATATCTCGAACCATAAGAAACTCAACTAGTTGAACTGAAGGTTTCAATAGTAAATAATACTGAATTCAACACAACACCAAAAATAGGAACACTAGAAAAATGGAACTAGGAAGTAGCAAAGTCAAACGGGGTAATGGAAAGAAGCAAACAGACAACAAATTAAAACAACACGTATACTTACATTTTTCAATATATTTCACGTTCGAATGTAGGAGAAATATAAATTTATGTAAAAGCAGTATACGCGGATATCAAATAGAAGATGAGCAGAGAATTTAGTTTATCAGATTAGCTGTGTTGTAAAAGAAAATTTTTACTACCCTAAAGTAAAATATAGTTCGACCGTGTTGCTAATTTATTTCTTTTAAAGTTCTATTTTTCCTTTCATCTATGCCATTTTGTTGAAGAGTATAAGGTGCACTGGTCTCATGCACGATACCATGACTGCCACAAAAGTGCTTTAGGAAACTAGTTCCATAGTCACCAATCCTATTAGATTAGTGTTCTGAATTACCCCCAAAGTTAATACTATCAGTCTCTGTACTTATGCACTCAAGGATGAAAGCGAAATGCATAAACTTTACCCATAACTCATGATTTGAAAACAATGGAAGAATACTTAAACAACCATGCATCATCCCACCCAGCGACCTAGATTCCAAGCCAATTTCTACCAAAATTTTAACAGGTCCCCTCCTAATCTCGTTAGCTACAAACCCAAGGCCCATGCAGCTCAACACAAGAAGGGAGTGGGACAGTCATTCATAGTCTTCGTGGATAACTTGGCGAAGCTCGACTTGGTCGAGGAAGTTGTAACACCCCCAAATATACCACTAAAAAATTTCATTTAAAATCAAAAGGTTTAGCGGAAGCAAGGGATAAAACCGTAAACTCGGGGGTATTACCGCCACACTTAGTACCAGACAAGTTCACTCCTACCGTTCCAGTACTAAGTGCTAAGGCTATATCCGATCAACCTTTAGTACAAAGTATCAAAAATGCAAGACAATATTTAAAATAAATCCTTAACAAGAGGTAAGTCAAACAGAAGTTAGAATACGATTTAGGATTACAACCCCAGAATATGTTTCTCATAACAGGAATGTAATACAAAATACAGCTAAACAAAAACAAATCCCGAAGGATCAATATCCGGATTGCCTACTCACTCAAGTCAGGTCTTCCACCCCAAAACAATATACGATCTTAAACCTGCACAAGAGGTCTGCTCCCCACCATCGGTGGATCATCATAGGACCCATTCAACCAAGGTAGTATCAGTACGGGTTCAATACTGAGTAAGTCCCACTACCCTATCTTAGGACAGATATCATCAAGTGCATATTAAATTCGGGTACAACACGTTGTTACAATATCATGCATATTCACAACCCACAGCATAAATCTTACCATACACCTAGAGTAACATATAAAACATACGTAACATCCTATTTAACATATAAGCGTGGTATAACCGAGATGTAAAGTGGCTCATACGCCTCAGATAGAAATAATCCATATTATTAAAACTCAATACGTGGCATACTCACATAAGCAGAATGTAATAATACAGATAATAAAAGCTGGCCATGGTCCAAATAGACTTTTTCTTTATTCTCATTAATAATATGTTCATTCCACACATATTCTTTAATAATCCATGTAAGTGCGGGAGCCCCACTATTATAGCCGGTGGACCGGAAATCAACACTCAGGGCATAACGCCTTTGACCACTATTATTGCCGGTGGACCGGAAATAAACACACAGGGCAGAACGCCTCTGACCACTATTCTTACCGGTGGACCGGACTGGCCCCGACTTACATGGTGTTTCACTGTAAGTACTTAGTATTTTCCCATGAATTGCTTATTCGTTTGGGTTTGTCGAGCCCGAATCCCCCACTATTATAGCCGGTGGACCAGAATAAACACTCAGGGCAGAACACCTCTGACCACTATTATAGCCGGTGGACCGGAAATAAACACCCAAGGCAAAATGCCTCTGGCCACTATTCTAACCGGTGGACCGGACAGGGTCGGGCTCATCAGTCTTTCGCTTTACGTAATTAATGTCTTATCGGTGTCATATTGAATCACATTACACCCTTAACATGCATGCGGTTGATACTCTACTTCTTCCCCTCTAGAGGGACTGTCCCATATTTTGAGACTCATACCTCTTCTCACACCCGACATCCACCCCCCGTAGACTTAGGTAAAGTAGCATATAGTAAGACACAAACCCCAAGGATATAGGCCATCCCAACACATATGATATCGACTCCGCATGTCCTCATCCCTCTAGGGTTCCTCCTCAGAGGCTAATCGGGCCTATGTGGCCCAACTCTTTCGTACTTACCTAAACGTCACTTTGTTCTCCATCTCGCACCTCGTTCTTATTAGAAAATTCCCCAAATGTAATACTTTGTCTCCCTAGTTCACATGTGACCGACAGGCCCCAGTTGACCATCCAAAACCCTAGTTGACCAGGCCAAACCCTAGCACTTTGCTTCCTCAACAAGTAACCTCCCTCTTTCACCCCAAAACCTCTTCTTTCATTTAGAAGCCCATACTCATCCTTTATATAAGTGAATTCTCACTCTCAACCCCATACTCCATCCTTCCTTGATCATTTTTACCCTTGTACCCTTCAAATTCCTCATTTTCTCTCAAAACCCTAATTGGGTCCCTTAGACACCCTTACATCGACCCACGTAGAATTTTGCACCCAAGTCTCCAATGGACCCATAACTTTGACATTATCTTATTTACTTCCTAAATCAACTTTCCTCATGTAAGATTCATCCCCATGCAGACTTTAAATACTCCATGCAGACTCCCCAACACACACTTACTCGCAAAACCCTAATCAGGTCTCTTATGCACCAACGCACATACTATTTTTATACCAAGTCTCCAATCACTCTAAGACTCTCCAAAACTCTTACTTACTACCCAATCAACTTTCCCCACGTAAGGATCACGCTCATCCAAGATCTAGTCCCCCCATACAAACTTCCCAAACGTCCACTTTCCCGTGTTCTTTTATTATCATTTCATGCTACCAAAACCCTAGCATGCATGTCCTAGAGGGTCATATCATGTCACAACTTGTAGCACATCCACATTAACACGTAACAAGAGCTATCACAAAGGCATACCTTGAATCCAAACCGTGCTACACATAACAGGTAAAGTAACAACATGTAAAACACGACATATAATCATGCGAGGCATCCAAGGCATACAAGTCACATAACACGTAGGGACCTTAGCCACATCCTTGCGAAATACCCATAAGTAGAGGTAAGTCGAGACTTACCTGGATCCGAAGCTAGCTAAGCGAGATAAGAGGGAGAGAGATCCCTAGCTCGTGGATCCACGAGAAAGCTTTCCTAGATCCGATAGAAATCGAAAAACTAAATTAGAAACTATCCTATCAATCAATAATTCACATACTCTAATTAAATAAACACAAACAACCAAAATGATCTTTCTTAGAAAATGTGACCAAAAATTAGAACTTAAAAGCATAGCTTTATTAAGATTTAAGGTTAATACTAAATCAAAACGGATTAATACAATATCACTTGAGACATTTCAACTTAATTTGGAAAGCCCGAGAAAGAATAATCGATCATAAGTTAATTTATCTAAAATAACTTATTTATTAGGTTTGACAACTAAATAGGTAACCTAACCATTTACATAGAACCAAATCCAAACCGATTAGGTTAAAATAGAATTTAAATGATGTAAAACCCAAAGATAGAATTCGATTAGATAAAATACACATAGCAAAATCAATTTTATAAAATCATCCCCGAAAATTAGGGTTTTAAAGCCCACGACACAAACTCAAGTAATTCAATTTAATCAATTCAAATTAAAGGTATTAGAAAGCAATTAGGATCATTTCAACTACTTCTATAAATTTAATTTTAGAAAAACAACTATACAAATAACCAATCTCATAATCACACTTAAAATCTAGGGTTTTAGGCCCGAAAATACAATTCGGTAAAATTCTATAAATTTAACCAAATCAAATGTTTAGAAATGCAATTAAACACATTTTATAACATATCAAATAATCAATTGATCAAAACCGATAATAGAAATATCTAATTTAGCACAATTAGGGTTTTTGAGCCCGTAACGCAAATACGATCAATCCTTGCCAAAACATATCAATTGACGGTTCGAAAATGTAATTAAACATATTATAATGTAATTTATATAGTCAATTGAATAAAATAACCCGATTACCCAAACCAATTTAAACCCACGGGAGTTTTGACCTAAAAATCCAATCCGATCAATTACGCACAATTTTCCCAAATCAACACTACCAATACAAAATTAAATATATTTTAAACGATATTATAAAATCAATTGAGCGGAACGGCTCAATTATACGACCCAATTTCATTACATCCAAAATTTGACCTAGGAATCAAATTTCGATAAAACCTACATAATTTTCTCAAATTGACGGTTCCAAAATGAAATTAGATACATTTTAAAACATATTGTATAATCAATTTGTCCAAAATCGCCAAATCGGATGAATCCGAAAAATTTGGGCATAACCCGGCCAAAAATCCAATTTTTCCAAAATCTCAACATTACCATACAATTAACCTATCCAAATCATTCTTACAGCACATATATACACAATCGAACAATCAATTTAGCTTTTTATAAGCTAATTCATACCCAATTAATCAAAATAAGTGTTAGGGTTTTTCGGAAATTATACCAAACAAAAACCGATAAATCGGGGAAAGAAAATGCCGGAAAAGCTTCGTCGGGGAACGGGGGTAGCTCGCCGGTGGTCTGCGAGGCTCGCCGGTGACCGGGCGACGGCGGCGCAGCCTGCGTTGTTGCTGCTGCTATGCGCGACTGTTTCGGTCACTGCTACAATGGTTGTTGCTGCGGCTAGTGGCTGCTATGGCGGTGGTCGACGGGTGTTGGCGAGTTTGGCCGGAGCGGGGAGGAGGAGCTGGGGAGATGGAGAGGGGCGAGGGAGGTCGGCTAGGGTTAGGGTTAGGGTTGCGAGACAAGGGGGTCAGGGAAAGGGAAGAGAGAAAGAAAAAGAAGAGAGGGGGCGCCGGTCGGGGCTGGGGTGCGGGGTTTTTTTTTTACAAATACACATAAAATAAAATACTAAAAATATAAAAATATTATTGGAAGATTTTATATAAAATTTATTTAACGAAAATTTATTTCGAACGGATCCGAAGGCTTAAAATTAATAAAAAGCTATATAAAGAATTTCAGAAATATTTTTGGAAGAATTTACCGACAAACGTAAAAATTTATACTATTTACAGAAATACATTATAAGACCCCGAAATAATATTTAAGAAGATATAATAAAATATTTAAGTCAAATTCCAATAAACCGAGATTAATTCAAATAATTTCCGCAACCAATTTTCCGCAAACTAAAAAGCGTAGAACGGAAGAAAATTAATTTCAAAAAGAAATTCTTAAATAAGTTCCAAAAATATTTTTAATTTAAACTTCCCGAAAATATTACATTCAATAAGTTAAAACATCGATAAAATATTACTTCCCAAAAATGATTAATTACATTCAATTATGAATTCAAAATCGTCGATAAATCCATAAAACGAATCAAAATTAAAATAATTAATTGTTTACATCAAATTACACTAATAAAATCATTAAACTTAATAAATCTGGATTTTAAAAATACGGGGTATTACAGAAGTACAGGAGGTCTTGGGGGAGGCTGGAAAAGTGGTGGATATCTTCATCAGCAGAAGGGAGAGGAAGAACTCAAACTTACACTTTGGGTTCGTAAGGTTTACCAGGGAAAGAGAGGCAAGAGAAGCGGTAAGGAGAAACAATAATATGCTGCTGCATGGGGTACGTATGTTTGTTCGTATGGCCTTGTTTGATAGGGAGAACAAGAAGGAGGATCAGCAGAATGGACCGGCTAGAAAAGCTTGGGACGTCCAAGTGCAGGGAAGAGGGAGGATGGCTACGAGAGATTCCAGGACTTTTGCTATGGTGACAAGGGGTCCAGACAACAAGCATTTTTAGACGCAAAAACGCACGCTCGAGCTGCAAGAAGACAGGGAGGCGGTAGAATGGCTAGAGCGGAGTGTAGTGGCTGAATCCTATCAGGCCATTAATCCCAAGATTGTTGTCCCTCAACTACAACGTAATTGGAGCACAACAACAAAGGTAAGAGATCTTGGCCGCTTTAAATTCTTAATTACCTTCGAATCTAAGGTTGAGTGTTGTAAGGCCATGGAGGAGGAAAGCATGTTAAGGGACCATTTCCCGGTGGTTAGGAAATGGAAGAGGGAGGATGCTTGCAAGTTAAGAAGAACGTGGGTAGAGGTAAGGGGCTTGCCTGTGATGGTGTGGAAGGAGGACACAGTTCGATCACTAGTGGCTCCATGGGGCTCGTAGGTATGCTAGGAGGAGGAGGGGGACTTCGACGCAAGTTTCGCGGCTTCTCAGGTGTTGATTGACACCCCTTCATGGAAGACATTAAGGAATCTGTAGAAGTAAGGTTTCGGGAGGTTGCGGTAGAGGTGATAATTAAGGAAGTGGCGAGTTACAAGCCATGGCAGCATTCCAAGGTGGTTGTGCCCGGCGGATGGAGCAATGGCAAGGAAGTCGGCGATCGGTGGTGTTCTCAGGGCAACATAGATGCGCAGAGTTCAAGATCCTCGAGCAGTGCAAGCATTCTGGAATGGCAATGCATGGGAGCGCAGGTGGCGGGGATCACGAAGCTAGGTTGTATAGAGGTAGAAGAGTCGGTCAGGAAGAGTCTAACGGGTCCAAACACAGTACTAATGTGTGGGGCAACGGGCAGTAGTATAGGGAGGAGAGAATAAGTTTCGAAGGGGGAGGATCGCGGTCAGGGATGGGTTTCGAATGCTGTCAGTGGAAGAAAAGAGGGAAGTGGAAGGGAAGACGGTCAGCGAAGAGGGATAGGCGAGGCTAGTGGGAGCATAGGACACTCACGCGGGGTCATGGAGAGGGTGCAGGTTGTTGGGCGAGTAGGGGACGACGGCTGTAAGAAGCCTCAAAAGGCTGTTAGGAATAGGGGAATGGAGGGAGTGACAGGGGATGGGAAGGTTCCGATGGTAGGGGTTATTCAAAAGGTGGCGGATAGGTGGGGAGAGTATATAGAAGATTGGGGGGAAGAAAGCCTTACGCTGGATATTATTAATAAAAGGCCAGCTATTATATGGGAAGCGGAGGGTGAGGGCGACGTGCATGAGGGAGAGGGTGAGGGTGACGTGCATGAGATGACAGTGGAATAGCATGAGGTCGGTCGACGGTCGGGAAAAGAAGAGGATGAGTGTTGGGTGAATAGTGGAAAGGAGGGAGTGGCTGGTGATATTTTTTTCTTGCGGGGAAGGGAGAGAGCTGGGCATCGAGTGGCCCAATCGCAAGGACACAGAAGTGTCGAAGAAGAAAATGGTAGTTGGAGGAGGGAGGAGCTGGAGGAGAATATAGGAGGATGTGTAGGGGTCGAAAAGGAAGGGGAGTCGGGCTCCGAAAATACAAAACTTACGGGTGTCAACCATGACTTTGAAGAAGAATTAAGATTGATAAATAGTTGGAGGCATGCTGAGGGAGGAAAAAATTATGACAGTTTAGTGGGAGAGTCGGGTTCGGGACAGCAAAATGAAGAGGAGGAGGATGTGGAGGCGCCCCGGGATTTTTTAAAAGAGTTGCCACTGGGGTTTGGAAGTGCGACCCCTAGGATAGAGGAGAAGTCGGAGGGGGTGGAAAAGGAGAAAATAGGGAAGGAGAAGGGATTAGTGGAAGGAAATGATTGGGCGGAGATAGAAGAAACCTCGAAGTTCGGTAAGGAAATTGGGCTAGGGTCCAAGGAGGAGAACACTTGGAAGGAGAGATTGTTCATTTTAAGAAGAAGCCGGAGGAAGATCAGGAGTAAGAAGCTTTGAGAAGGGATGGATAGAGGAAAAAGGTGTGGATAGTAGTCTTATGATAATAGTTAGTTGGAATGTGAGGGGGATCGGAGCTTTTGGAAAAATATCTAGTATTAATGGGGTGTTAGAGAAGGAAAGACCGTGGGTTTGTGGTTTGGTTGAAACAAAACACCAGTCCTTGTGGGATTCGTGGAAAAATAAGGTGTGGAGAAGTCCCTCAATCGAATGGAGAGACTCGATTGCTCGAGGTAGGAGTGGAGGTCTGATTATTGGGTGGGATATGCGGTACTTCTCTTTGATTAACTTTAGGAGCGGTAGTAGATGGATCCTGATTGAAGGTCACCTGGGGCCGAAGGCTTTTGAGTGTGGGGTGTTGCTTGTCTATGGGTGCTCAGATACTAGTGAAAGAAAGGCCTTATAGGAAGAATTATGGGATATCGGTCAACTTTGTGATAGACCATTATTGGTCATGGGGGACTTTAACGAGGTTAGAGGCCCAAATGAGAGAAAAGGGGGCTGGATAGATAAAGAAGCGTTGAGGCATTTAATGAGTGGATAGATAATATGGGTCTCATTGACTTTAAGCCTGCAAATTTGAAGTTTTTGTAGCAGAGAGCAGACTCAGCTAGTTTACTCGACAGATTTCTCGTTAGTCCAGCCTGGTTATCTAAATTTCCTAGGATCTCATGTAAAGGGTTAGGCAGATCTCTCTCGGATCATAATCCAATTTGTCTCATAGAAGTGCCTAGAGGAGGGGGAAGAAGTCGTTTCGTGCTTGGGATATGTGGTTCTCTCATCCTAAGTTTCGAGATTTTGTTAGAGAGTGTTGGAACAATCTAGAAGGGAATTCTTGTCAAAGCAGGCTAAAGGATATGAAGGGGATGCTGAGGAAGTGGAATAAAGAGGTATTTGGGGACATCGAGTCAAGGATTAGCTCTTTTGAAGAGGAACTAGCGAGGGTGGACAATATTGTGAATGGTGGCGCACCACTTGATGTCGACCTTGCTAGAAGAGCTACCCTACAGATGCAACTATGGAAATGACACAGGAGGAAAGAAGAGTATTGGCGGCAGGTATCCAAGATAAGAGGCTTTCAAGATAGAGACAGAAACACGAGATTTTTCCACACAATAGCTATTGTCATAAAGAAGAGAGCCACCATCAGCAGATTGGTAGTAGAAGGCCAGGAGGTTTTGGAGCCAGAAGGAATAAAAGAAGAAATATTATCTTTCTTTAAAAAGCTTTATGAGAAACCAAACCTTCCATAGGTGAGTATTTCAGCCAATGGGTTCCAAAGGCTATCAAGTGAGCAGAGTCAGAGGATGGATAGAATACCTAGTAGGGAAGATGTTCAGAAGGAGGTATGGGCGTGTGACCCAGACAAAGAACCGGGATACAACGGGTATCATATGGGTTTTATCAGAAAAATGTGGGATGTTATTAGGGGAGAGTTTACCGATTCGGTGCTGGAGTTCTTCAGGATAAGTAGGTTACCCTGGGCTCTCAACACTACTCTGATTACGCTGATCCCCAAGGTAGAGGAAGCGGAAGAGGTTCACCAGTTCAGACCCATCAGCTTAGTGGGGTACATCTATAAGGTGATTTTAAAACTTATGGCTCAAAAACTGAAGCAGGTGGTCAGTGATTTGGTTAGTGATTCTCAACCGGCCTTTATAGAAGGAAGGAGCATTCTGGATGGGGCATTGATAGCCAATGAGATAGTACAGTGGACAAAGAAGAGAAGAGGAGCGAGAGGTGTAATGATTAAGCTAGACTTTCAAAAGGTATACGATAGCATCAGATGAGATTTTGTGGATAACATCCTTAGCATTATGGGTTTTGGGAAGGTCTTTAGAGGATGGATTCAGGAAAGCATCACGGTAGCAAAGATACCGATCCTCATTAATAGAGTACCCTCTGAACCTTTCGAGATGGGTAAGGGACTAAGATAGGGGGATCCTATATCTCCTTTCCTATTTTTTATGGTTGTGGAGGCGTTTACCCAACTTATAAGAAGAGGTGTAGAGAAAGGACTACTGTAGGGTATTACGGTGGGAAGGGATGAATGCATGGTCACCCATTTACAGTTTGCGGACGACACAATGGTCTTCTGTGGGGAGTCACTAGAAAAAGTTAGAAACTGGCGAAGACTTATGGATTGCTTCTTTTTATTATCAGGCCTTCGGGTTAATTTTGAGAAGTCGGAGCTTATTGGTCTCGGCGTGGGCGCAAGTTTCCAATCGGAGGCGGCAGGTATTATGGGTTGTAAGGTTGGAATGTTACCGATGAGCTATCTTGGCATTCCGTTGGGAGAAAATGTAACCAGAAAGGAAGTGTGGAAGCCGGTAGTAGACAAGATAAAGAAGAGGCTAGCTAGATGGAAGTCTAAAGTTCTCTCACGAGCAGGGAGGCTGGTTTTGATTAAAAGTGTGCTAAATAGTTTACCTCTGTATTTCATGAGTCTGTTTAGAATCCCTAAGGGTGTGGCAAAAGAGATCATCAGTATCCAGAGAAACTTCTTCTGGAATAGTAGTGGAAAAAGGAGAAGCTTGCCGCTGGTCAAATGGGATGTGATTCAGAGGCCCAAAACTTTAGGGGGGTTGGGTGTAGGGGATTTGGTGATGAGAAATAACGCTTTACTTTTCAAATGGTGGTTGAGGTATTACACAGTAGAGGGAGCGTCATGGAAGCGTATTATAGCATCGATCTACTCGAGCGATCACTTTGGCTGTCTAGATATATCACAGGATCACAAAGGATGGACACCTTGAAGGGACATTGTTCGGATGGGCAGCGTGATTCAGAACACAGACTCAGGGCTAAAGGTTGAGATTAGAGACGGGAAGAGGGTCAGATTCTTGAGTGACGATTGGATAGGGCAGGGAGTACTGAGAGACCGGTTCCCTAGACTCTTCTTGGCTTTTGCTCAGAAAGAAGATAAAGTGGCGGATATGGGAGAATGGGAAAGTGGAAGATGGATTTGGAACCTTAGGTGGAGAAGAGCCCTTTTCGTATGGGAAGAGGATCAAACAGAGAACCTGAGAACAACCATTCAGCGGGTTCAAATGAGCGATAGCAGGTAGGATACGATCAGGTGGGGAGGCGACGATACCGGTATTTTCTCTTTGAGATCGTTCTGTCAGGCTGAGTACAAGAGGATAGCTGAGGTGGGCCAGAATTCATGGAGCTCAATTTTTATGTGGGGCAATGCAGCTCCTCCAAGGATGGTGCTTTTGTCATGGTTCGCGGTTCAACACAGACTCAATACCAGAGACAGATTGGTTAGGTTGTGAATTATTGAAGAAACAGAGGCAAGTTGTTCGTTTTGTCTGGTAGAGAAGGAGTCGAGTGACCATATCTTTCTGCACTGTAAAGTGATTGGGAGATTATGGTATGACCTCTATGAATGGATCGGGTGCGAATGGGTGATGTCAGAAACAATGGATAAGAATGCTTTGGCCTGGTTAGGTGCTCGTAGAAAAGGACGGGGGAAAGACATTTGACAGGCTGCCTTTTTCGCAATCATAGGTTCTATTTGAGAGTCCAGGAGTAAGGTGGTTTTTGACAATCAAAAGTTCTGCACCAAGTGGATGCTAATGACTATCAAGATGAGAGTTGACTTTTGGATAAAATTTAGTAGTAAGGAGTTTCCATACAGAATTGAGGAGTTAGTGCATAATGTGCAAGCTTTTTTATAGATGGAGTATTCCTTTCGGTGGTGTCTGTTCTAGGTCCAGATTTTCTTGCGCCAATGGGGTCGTATGTAATGTTTGGAATCTCGTTATGAAATTATAATCCGAAGGGAGGCTTCATTCTTAAATAAAACAAAACAGATGACGATAACTTTCCGACTCAAAAGAACGAATTCCATAATCACACTTTTTAAAATGTTCAGAAGCGGTAGAAGAATCATACTTCTGTTTATCAAGCCGAAGTAGAGAAAATAAATTGTTTTTAAATAATTTAAAATTTTAGCACACCCACGCTTAATCCGGATTGGACTGGCGGACAAACAAAGTGCGAACGCATGTGGTATAAATGGGCTAATCTAAGGCCTAATAAAATAATCCAAATATTTAATTTAAACATAGTGTCGGGAGAAATATAAACTTTTTAAAAAGCTGTCTACTACCAATGTGTGACATTAACATCATATAGTATTTATATATGATTTTTTTTTTGTTTAGTTTAATTTTTATGTTTGGATATATAGTATTTTTTTTTTGGGAGAGTGGAGTTGGAAATTTTAGGATTAATAAGGTTCTTTTCAAGAGGAGATCAGGAAACATGACCTGAAATTGACACTGATTTTGTTTTTCCGTTTCAATTGAAGCAGTAAAAATTGAACTCATCATTTGATTTTGGCCTTGGTCGACCCTTGGCCCCCGACATAAGCACATAAAAAAAAAACCAGGCATTCTCTTATACGTGGCGGCACAGATAGAGGTAGCTAATAGTTAGCTCCCATATAGAGGCAGCAGAAAAATTATAGGATGCGAACTTGTGACTTCAGGTTTGTTATTCAATCCCTAGTATTAAAAATCGGACCAGACCGACCGGTCCGACCAGTGAACTGACGAACCGGTCGGATCATCGGTTAAATTTTATATACCGGTTTTTAAGATCTCGGAATCAGTGAAAATCGATCGGACTAGTGAAAACCGGTGAACCGGTCAAAAAACCGGTCGGGAGCCGGTCAGATTTATGTAGAGTTTAATTTTCTATATATTTCATATTTTTTGACTTAAAATGTACCACTGGTTCGACCAGTCCAAACCACTGGTTCGACCACTAAACCAATGAACCAGTTATGAGACCGGTTCGATGACCGGTCCGATTTTTAAAACTATGATTCAATCTGTGTTAATTTGATATAAAAATTAAATAAGGAATATAATTTATGATTTTAAATTTTATTTATTATTATATGAGTTGCTTAACGTATTTTATATAAAATTTTAAAGCTCATACAACAGCTTCTATAAATTAAAACGTTGTTTTTTTAGAACAAATTTAATTTAATTTAAAAAAATTTAATGCTGTTTTTTTAGATCAAATTTAATTTAAATTT
Organism: Tamarix austromongolica; assembly: GCA_039764185.1. Lineage (NCBI taxonomy): Eukaryota > Viridiplantae > Streptophyta > Magnoliopsida > Caryophyllales > Tamaricaceae > Tamarix > Tamarix austromongolica. Next base: position 19,662,457 of record CM077808.1, on the reverse strand, counting down.
AAATTTAAGTTAAATGTATGTGTAAATATATGTTAGATTTGGATTGTCATTTCAGATTAAGTTAGCTTAGATACATATTATTATTATTATTATTATTATTATTAAATTTGTAACCAAATATAACTTATATTTGTGTCAGAAATTTTAAATTCAGTTAAATCGCATGCAAATTATTATGAAATTAAATAATTTTAGGTTAATTTTTACTACAGTTTTAGACGGTTTAAAGTTTAGATTAAAATTATATTTAAATTTTTGGATCAAAATCAGTTCTGTTTTACAGGTTTAACGTATATATAATGAAAATTTATTTTAACGTTTAATTAAGTCAAATTATTTAGAGATTAACAATCTATTTATTATTTAATTTATTTTTAATAGTATCTAATTTATATATACACATAAAAAATATTATATGCATAATCAAATATAATTAAATATATATATTAATATAATTATATATACATAATATTTTATATTTAAAATCAAATATTTTAAAATTATATTAATTTTTATCCTTTAAATTTTACTTAAACGAACACCAAACTAATTTATCCCGTGTATAACAGGATCATATAGTAATGTTAAGTTTATGTCTAATTTTATATAATAAAAAATTTTGATATAAAAATAAAAATTTAAGTTAATATAAATATATAAATAATTATTAAAGTAGATTAGAAGTTCGATTTCGTACAACTTTTATACGTATATATAAGATATGAAAGTACGATATTTTTTCGGTCTAGGCTCTTTGTCAGGACCGGCCCTGACGTATAGCTTGCATCATCAGACAGGGCATGCATCAGAAAAATCTGACAGAGAGAAATTGATTTTAGTTAATGGGTGTCCGGTGTCCCAAATTAAAAGCAACCAACGACCGTATTTCTTCTGTAGAGGGCACAAGTGGCGGTGGCCAATTTCTACGTTTGGGGGTTGGGATTGATGGACGATATTTTTATTTGATCCGTTTTCTTGTTTTGAAATAATTTATATATTTTTTAAATATATATAAATTTATTTATTTCATTTTGTTTTATCCCAGTCTTTTCATCCCTGTTCACGTATAGCATCATCAATTTAAAAAATATAAATGACAATATATATATATATATATTTGTATATATAGTTAGTTAATATATTTTAATTACTAACATTATATTTTATATTCAAGTGTACTGCTATATATATGTGTATATTAATGTATAACGACTTTTTCGTATAATAATAGTTACTGGCGTATAAAATAACTTTTTTTTATTTATAAATTTAGACTGAAACATTTTCAGCTAAATATTAATATTTTAAATTTAAAACGCCTTCGAAATGGAGACTGATACCATACCCGCGTTTCCGTGCTAGTTTGTCAGGATTACGCAAGCCTAGGATCTAAATAGCGCTGGCGTAACTGGGTCAGAGCGCCATCCTTTTCTCTCAATAAACGTCAATACGATCTGTGATATACTGATGTTGATATATATATAAGAGAGTACGGACAAGATATATATATAAATATATATATATATATATATATATATATATATATATATATATATATATATATATATAATACACTAGTCGTACTGATGAGTGGGTCATTGATGAGCAGTTATTTTTAATCTGTATCCCCATATTTTCAAATTACATATAAATATATATAATATATGCATATTTTTTAAAGTGAACGTTCCCAAATTTTTACTCACGGCGTGTAGCATCGCCGCCTGCGGTTTAAATATTTAATATTTTAAATATTTAATTATCAGATATTTAAAATTTTAAATATTTAAAAATAATATTTGATATTTGATTTAAAATTTTAAATATTTAGAAGATTGGATATTTAAATTTTCGAATCAGATATCAAATATAATCGATATTATTCGAAAATAATTTTAAATATAAAAAAACTACCAAATCATAAATATATTTGATATTATCAAATTTATTGAGCAAATGCTAAGCATATATCCGATTCGCTCAATAAACATCCGATGTTAAAACTAAAATAAGAATGAAGTGGGTGGAATCTATTAGCATGCAGAGTTTTTTATTTTTTATTTATAAATATCTAAAAATGGATTGCATTAAAAATATAATTTTAATTAAATTAAATTTTGTCTCAAATAATAAATAAAGTAAGTAAAAATTATACACACACACATCTAAATTTATTTATATACAATTATTTATAAAATAAAAAATTACAAAAAAAATGTATTAATATTTTTCTTCAGATCGGATATTATTTGTAATTGTGATATTTGTTTGTTTGACTTTTCGTTGACCAGATCAGATATTTGATTTGAAAAAAAAAATCGGATCGGTTATTCGCTTTTTTGGATCGGATCGCTTCGACTATCGTATCAAATAAGCAGATATCGGATAACATAAACAGCCCTAGCGTGTAGACAATAGGTCAAGTTTTGGTCACATTTATTTCCGAATTTATTTATATTATTTAGATATATATTTAATTTAGATTTAGATCTTCCGAATTTAATGAGTAAATGGGTTTTAGACGAATTTTAAATGAGTCTGTTTATTTTTATTTTTTTTAAAATAATCTATATAAATATAAATATATTTATATTTTGTATAACTTGTCATATATTTTTTGTTAAAAAAATTTCTTAGAGTAAAATAATAAATATTTTTATAATAGTTACTTTAAAATTTTAAATCGTATTTTAATATTTTCAAAATAAAATATTATACATAATATTTATAAAATAAATACGCAAAAATAAAATTAAAAAAAATAATTACAACAAAGATAATAAATATTATATATATATATATATACTAAACGAATCTGAATATGAGATTATTGAACCCAAATTTAGATTTATTTAGATATATATAATTCTAGACATGGACAAAGGTGTATAGAGCATATGGGGTCACTTGACCCATGTAAGTTTAATAATTTATGCTTTATAATATATATAGACATATTATAAATATTTAATTTTGTATATTTCGTTGGAATTTTTTTCGTCCGGCTATTTTGATTTGTGTTTGATTTATGCCCATTTAAAATTTCTTAACCGATCTATTGATTTGTAAACTTATATTCTATTTTCAATTAATTATTATATTATGCAATTTCTTTTCCTCTTTATTTTTTTATTTAATGTGTTACTAGATTACTGGTTTGTGGCTTTGATAGATATGTATTACAAAATTTTTCTTTACATTTTATTAGTATACCATACAAATTTTCATTTCTTTCTTCGTTTTACTCCCAAATATTAAGGGCATGTTGTACACTTTAATATGTTTTTTCTTATAATTTATATATACATATTAATTAGTATAATGATACTCTAATTTAATTTATCTTCATCAATAATGTGATTGTCATTGCTATTTTAAAAATAAATAAATAAATAAATTTCATTGAAGACAATGATATATATTATTATTATTATGAATAATAACAAATATATAGTTTAATTAATTATATTCCTTAGGAATATGCATAAACATTTAAATATTTTTAAATTAGTGTTAATTTAAAACATATGATAAATATTTGCATTATCTGGTATTTCTAGTTGTAATTATTTCTAATATTGATAGTTTATATATTCATATATAAGTTTAATAGGACTTTATTAAATTATAATTCTCGCTTCATCCTTCATTACAAAATAAATGATTTGTGACAACAGAGACTTATCTATTGGTAAAAGCTATTTTTCTGTTGGCAAAAGTTTTTACCAATAGAATTTTTGTGACAAAACTGTGGATAAAACTCTGTGCTTAAAAGTTTTACCCACAGATATGTATCATCTGTTGGGAATAATTGATAATGCCCACAGATATTTATCTGTTAGTAAAACTTATGCTCACACTTATATCTGTAAGTAAAAGTATTAATCACAAAATAACATATGTGACTAAAAGTATTACCCACAAAATAATATTTGTAATTAAAACTATTACCCACAAAATAATATCTGTGACTAGAGGTATTAGGCACAAAATTATATCTGTGATAAAAAAATTAACCACACAATCATATCTGTGAGTAAAAGTATTAAACACAATATTATATCTATTACTAAAACCTATTGCCAACATATATATTGTTGGTTATACATATTTTAACCATGTATATATATATATTGGTAAAACCTATACCGAAACTTATAAAATTTATTGATATTACGTGTTACCACAATATCCAATACCCAACTGTAGTAATAATTTATGCTTATATATATATAATTAACTACACCATATATAATTATCATTGTGTAGTACAAAATAATTAGTTGTTTAGCTCCCAAAGAAATAACAGTCCTTTAAGTACAATACTATATAAACGACTTGTAGCATAAGCTACTATACAAAAACATCTTCATATATTGATATACAAAATCATCAGTTATTATACAAAAACATCTTCATATGCTGATATACAAAATCATCGAGCATCTTCGTAAGCTTACGAGCAAAATCACCGAGCATCTTCATTAGCTAACATATATACAAAAGCACTGAGCATCTTCATAATTTGATATGCAAAAACATCGATAATATTCGTAAGCTAACAAACAAAAACATTAATCGTCTTCATAAGTCGACTTACAAAAGCATTTTTTTAAACGCATCAAACATTATCTTCTTCATTCTCCTATTCAGTGTCATCCTTTTCATTTTTGTCATCCTCCATCTGATAATAATCGTCAACATGTTTTCCCTAAAAATATATATATAATTAACTTAATCATATTAATCTAAATTTATATCAGAAAGCTAGACAATGAGAGTTTGAACTTTTTAGGGAACCAATAATTTTTTTTCAAATTTTTATTGACATTAACGATAAAAAAATTGGCCATTAAACACAAAAAATATTGGTCATTAAAATGTTAATTATTTATAGTGAACACAACGTAACTCACTCACTCTAATTATTTCTACTATAATTGCTTTTTTGTTTTCATTTTATTCATTATTTTCCATGTAATAAAATTTCAATTATAACTTCACATGAAAACTTATTCTTATATAAAAACATATATATTTTATCTTATGATATAAAAAAATATGTGTAATTTGCATTATGAGCATATAATATATGAATTACCTAAGATAAAATTTGATGTGGCAAGATAACCATCCCATGAAAAATCCTAATTAGCATGGATAAATTTCAATGTTATGGCTAAAGGGGATAAAAAAAATTAAGAGAGAAATATAATCAATTGGATAAATAAATGGAAAAAAAATAATTTTAAGCATAGGAAACTCAAAAATAATTGAGTATATACATATCCAAAAAAATTTTGTTTGGGTTTTTGCATAAGAATGGCACGGAAACTATCTTCTAAGTTTGGATTGCATAATTTATTTAATATTTAACTATTTGTAATAATTTACTAGGATTCCTCATCCAATAAATATTTTGAGAACCTATGACGAGACATAAGCTTAGAACTTTTTAATAAATCGACAAAGGTAGGTTAACAAGAGTAAGGACGCTGATTGGATAAGGACATTAATCAGAGAAAGAGCGTTGACTAGACAACTAATATAAGTAATAATTTGATACTTTTTTTTTATTTTTCTCTAGAACTGTGTCTTAAAAGCCCAATTGACTTTTAGTAAAGAACTTCAATCAACAAATTCGGATAATACTCAAACTCCAATTAGACAAGTGTATAACCACTATATATAAAAAATAAATATAAAAGAGTACCCTTATACACATATAAAATTCGATCGTAAAAGAATAATCATTTATAAAAAAAATTATTATGTTGCATATTATGAACCAGTAAAAAAAAGATAATATAGCTACATTAACACAAAATCTTAGAGATAACTATTGTTTTAGATTCAAATATCATCAATATAAAAGCAAAAGAAATCTTTTATTCAAATAATTATTCTAGTGAGAAATATTTCATGGATTCACTAACATTTAACAACCATTATGTATAACCATGTTCACTAAGAAACAACAAGTAATAATTTCTAACATATCCGGATATAACTAGGTCAATAATCACAAATTCCAGAAATCATGGTGCATGAGACTTGTGGCATGGAAAAGGTTCACATTCACCACTATGGCCAGAAAAAGAAGAACTTTTTCGGGGAAATGAAATAGAGAATTGTTATGCAGCCCTGTTGAGTAAATAATGTGATGAAATAAATTGAGCTATATTGACAAGTTTAGATATGTATTTTCATATTGTTTATTTGTTTGAAAACTCTTGATAGTAAGTTGTAGTAAAAGATAATGAAATTTTCAACTTTTTCAAAAACTAAGATTACACAACAGCCAAAATGAACAATTAAGTTGGTTTAATAAACGGTGCATAAGACAAATATGATACTTACCCTAAATATTTAACATTGTATATTGAAATCCCGATTAAAGAAAAAATAATGTGTGTTGCCACATTATGCCTTGATGCCAAATCCAGAAGGAAGCCTACCATGCTAAAACATGTAATGTTATAAAAAGACATGGCTAGTGGAGCTCACAACAAGAACATGAATTAATGTTTCAATCCTTATAGCGCATATCATAGCCAATCAGCATTATCATGTTAAGTAGCCATAGTTGTTACATAAACAACATATATGAAAGTAAATAAAAATTTTAAAACAAACTTGAAAAGATAACATACCTAGACGGTCCACATCTCCACCATAAGCATGTCTACGCACAACTTCCTCAAAAGCATTAACATGGTCGGCAGGGAATGCATACCAGGTCTTTAGGGAGCCTATATGAAGAAAATTTAAGCTGTGAAGCTCATGGTCTTCAACATGCCATGCAAACCAGCTAAACAACATACCAATATAAATCATGGGGGATGTAACACCAGGAATATCATCCAGCATGAAATGAGTAAGAGAGCCAGCCGAGCGTGCAATTACTTGGAGATTCCATGGGCTATTAGAAAGCTTCCACCCATCAGTCGTGGTTAGGATATGAGGCACTACGCTTAGAGGATTGCAAAGTCCAATCCATCATGGATTTTGATAAATTAGCAAAACCTAAATCAGTAACAGAAGATGAATTCTGAGGATGTTGGGAAGATTTATATGTCTCTTCACAACAAGCATCATTCATATCACTTGAAATTTATTGCCGGTAATCAGATCGTCTAGCATTATCCCTTGAAAAAATCCTTCTCCTCCTCCTTTTGTTTCTATAGAAATAGTTAAACAACCTGTGTGCTTCACCAAATGTTGATCTTGGCACATCATTTGCATACTCGACATATATAGGTTTTTCAGATGCTGCCTTCCAAAATAATGCCTCTGTAACTATTGGCGAGACTTCCTTTACTATACTAAGCACACTCCTACTAAACATTCTGGACTTTGATTCAAACTATTCTAGTGTATAGATCTCCCCACTCTGCCATACTTGCTTCTGAGTAGTTGATTGTTATAAATTACCTGCCCCTTTGCTTTCTTTGTACTCCGACCCAATTCTTGTTGCCTAGTGGTAAACACAACTCTAGCATTCCCATTATTAGAACAGGTTGCAAACTAATTTCTGAATCTAGCTCAGGACGCTTCAAGAGGGACTTATTTAGGTTATAAAGCACGTACTTCCTGGACAGCTTCGGGAATGGTGGAATAACTTTGCATATACCATAAGCACTAGCTTCTTTCTCAATTTTTGAAATATAAGCAATTGGGTCAGCAAACTCGGTATCAGTTGGGTAAAACTCAGGCGCCAACGGTAACCCTTCTAACCATTTAGGTATTTCAACACTTCCCATTAGGAGTCAAGGTTCGATAACTTCAACTAACCATATTGATCAAAAGAAAATATGATAGGTTGACTAATGCAAAAAATCGACTCTCACTAGCAATCGCAATATATTAAGCCGTAACATCCACTTTTTTTTCTAGCCCTAATATAAAGATTCTGCTTTTAAATCAATGTACAACAAGATCAATTAAAGAAATAATAAGAAAATTTCAAAAATGAAGGTGCATTCGAGAAGAACAGATACTTAATTAGCATATCCAATTCAATCATACAATACATATATACTTAATTAAATAACTAATTTATCTTAATTAAATCCCATTCTTTCATAATTAATTAAAACAAAAAGTTAGGGTTTCGGGAAATTATACCAAACTAATTAAGCCAAATCAATGCACGTAAAGGGCGATGGAGCTTCGTCGGTGGGAGAGGAGCAGTCACCGGTGGTAGACCGACGCTAGAGGTGTCCGGCCGGTGGCGCGCCGCTGTTGCCTTCTTGCGGTGCTGCTGTTCTGCTGTTGCCGCTCTGCTGATGCTGTCATCCAATTGTATACGATGATGACCAGGCGCTGTGGCGGCATAGTTGAGCGGCGGTGAGGCAGTGTGCGACGATCGACGGACACTCGATCCTTACCTACAGGCTGCGCAACATAGGAACCAAATACACAGGGGGGGTCGAGAGTCTGCTCGAAGTGGAAAGGGAATAAGGGGCCACCCCTGCGTTAGTCGGTATTGACCGACATTTTTCTTTTTCAAATATTTAAAAGAGTTTATATCAAAAATATAATTTTAAATAGATTAAATTTAATCAAAAAGTTTTATAAATACTTTTTTAAAAATAAATAAAATACTTATCTGATAAAAGCTTTTATTTAAAATAAACCGGAATACTTATTAAAATAGAAATACAATTTAAATTAAATAACCTAATTAAAATAAAATTAAATATTAAAACTCATAAATCAATACAAATATTTATAAAAATTAGGTTTTTAATAAGCGGGGTATTACCCTACATGTATGGTGCTCCCGAACCCCCAACTAGCAAACCAGTCCGCAAAACTCCTATCCTAGGTTATTCCAAACGCAAATTAACTAATTATTATTTTTATTATGATATTTATTAAAATAATGCTTACAATAATAATAGCTATTTAATTATTAAGTTTAAGGAAATTGAATTTGAAAAATAAGAAATTTTACAATAATTATATAAATAACTATAATAATATTAGGCTCAAAAGGATATCTATAAACAAGGAATACAATGCCTCCTAGACCCCCATTGTGCCGATCAAGCAGTGACACCCCGTTTTATAGGATTTGAAGTGCAACTTGATTGATTATTACTTTGATTATAATTTTTATTATTTTAATTATCATAGTGAATTATAATATTAATTAATAACAATGACTATAATGTTAATTATAAATCTGGTTATATATTATATTATTAGTATTTCATATAAAATTGGCAATTATGATAATAAGAGAAGTATTTCAAGTATAAGAGGAATGAATGTGTTGTGCCAAGGGATATAACAATAGTTGAAACATTTATCTTCCTTATATACTAATACCAACATATATATGAGTGGGTATTAGTTTTGTTGGTATAATACTACTAATACGCACAGATATAAAAGTAGGCAAAAGATCTGTTGGCATAACATACTATTACTAACAGATAAAAAACTTATGTAGGGAAAACTTTCTTTATTGCCCACAAAAATATATCTGTTGGTATTAGTAACTTTTGCCAACAGGAAAAAAAATCTATGACTAAATTACTGTTGGCACAAGTCATATATTTTGTAGTGCTTGTATCCAGATTCGACCCAGACCCGTTGGTTCTAAAAATTATAAATTCAGATACACTAAAAATAAGATGGGTGTAGTGGATCTAAGTCGGATTCAGGACCTATACCATTTCTAATGATATGTGTAGATCTAAAATTATAGATTCAAACTCACTAAAAATAAAGTAGGTATAGCAGATCTTAGTCGGATTTGGATTCTATTACCATCTCTAATGACATGTGTTTAGAAGTTCTTATATTTTAGCAGACATGAATAAAATTTAAACGATGCGCCTTACTTTCTAATGCGGTCACATAATCTAATATCAGCCTATCTATGAAATACATGTGGGTCTAAAAATTCTTCTATTTTATCCAAATGGGAGTTAGAACATCTTGAGCTATATATTAGAAAACAAAAAAAATTTGTCGCCTGAATATATATGATTGCCTTTGCACTATAATTATTTATAAGGAGGAGGATGTTGCTCAAAAATAGCTCTAGTGGACCATGCCGTCTAAATACCCGATCCTTGATTAACTATCAGGGGTTAGTCTTCCTTTAGGTGTTTATTGGTGCCTTTGGGCTTTACCTTCACGTAGGATCTTAGTAGATCTCGGTGCCTTACCTACTCTAGACACCAATGATGTATTAGGGGGTATTGATACTAAAGAGTTTGGTTACCTAGGTGGTTTTTGGCTTCGGCTTGGACTTATGTCCATTTAAGATTTTGGATTTAGCCTAGACTTATGTCCATTGGTGGTTACTTGGAATTAGCTTGGACTTTATGTCCCTTGGTTTGGATAGGCTTCCATGATATGTGAAACCATGGGGTGATGTACAGTCCATCACTCGATCATAATGATAAAAATGTTGGAATGAATAATTGGATAATAATTGGAGTGATTACTTGATAATAATTAGAATGGATACTTGGATAATAATTGGAATGAGGACTTAGTAATAATTAGAATGGATAATCGTATAATGATTAGCATGAGTAACTAGATGATAACTTAAATAAGAATTTGAATAAGAATAAAATAAGGATGTGGATGAAAAGGAATACAAAAGAGAAGGACCAAGAAAGACAAATAATGATTGTAAATGAATTACCTGATTGATTGCATGAGTTAGAAAGTAAACCTAATGAAAAAGAACAATGTGAAATCATTTGAATAACCTGCTTAGTATTTGTATGTGAATATCTATGATGTTGTGCTCTGAATACAAACATGAAGTATCCTGAATTGCTTGAGTTGTGTATGGTATATGTTTTGATGCATTACTTAACCATGATAGATTAGGTACATCTAATTATATAGCATCAACATGACTCATGTTAAGTATTATTTCCACGTTATATTAGAGCCTTGTATACTTGTGACTCCCATTGAAGAGGTAACTTAGCTTACTTAGCATGTTGCGTACTATTTTACCCATTTGCTTGGTCAGCTGCTAATTCCCACAAGTATAGAACCATGTGTAGGTTTTTAGGGGTGGCCAATAGTAGTCCTACCTCGTCTTGGGTTTGAGACTTGAGAGTGTGGAAATCTAGAGACCTTTGTACGGTTCGTGAAGGACTAAAATTTTGGGGTAATGCCCTATTGTTGCTTTCTACCATGATTGAAATGCCCCAAAAATCTTAATTTTAATAATTATAGCTAATTAAGTATTTATTATGAAAACTAATTAAAAAAATAATTTTTAAAAGGAATTAATTAGGACATATCAAGAAGAAATTTATAAATATTTTAATTAGGAAGAAGTTTGGGTATTTTACCTAATTAAGGATTTTATTTTGAAAATTAATTAAATTAATTATTTTATTTAAATAAGAGGGAATAAATAGAGAAAAATTAATAGAAATGTTATAAATAATTTAATTCGAGAAAATTAGAGTGATTGGCTAATTAAAATGGAATTCATGAAAAACCATTCAAAAACCCTAAATTAGCCTAAAAAGGAAATTAAATATTAATATTTTTAAGTGTCCCAAATATCCTAATTAATTCAATTAACCCAACCCACTATTTTTCCTTTTTCCTTTTCTTTCTTCCTTTTTCTTTCTTTTTCTTTCTTCTTCTTCTTCTTTTTCTTTCTCCTTCCCAATTTAGGCTCGTCCACGACCTAATTCTTCTTTTCCTTCTTTTCTTTTTCTTCTTCGGCGAATTGGGCTTCCCGCAGCCCGCTTCCCTTCTTTCCTTTTTCTTTTACTGCGGCCTAAATGCTCCTTTTCTTTTCTTCCTTCGGCGGCCCAGGACGACACGTCGTCCTTTCTTCTTTTTTTCCCCCCTAAAACGCTGCATTTCGTTCCCTCCTTTTAATTGCCATCACCCGACCGACTCTTCCTTCCTTTTTCTTTCTTTTCTTTTCTTTCTAGACCGCTAGTCCATCCCCCTTCTTCTTTCTTTCTTCTTCCTCTTCTTCCCGCCATCGACCTACAACTACCCGAGGATTCTTCCGCCAACCACGCCCGATTTGATCGGCCATTTTCCCCTCTCTCCCTCGCCAATTTGACGACCATGTTGACCCAACCAACCTTTCCTCTCTTTTTACACACGATCCTCTCTTTCCTGTGCCACTTCCCTACCACGACCTAGATTTCCGCCGGCGAACCCTAACCCCACTTTCCCTATTCCCTCGTCGTCCCACAGACCTTACCCTCACATTTAAACCCTATAAATACCCCTCCTTAGCCTGGGATTAAACCTTTCTTCGAAACCCAGACCTTTTCTCCTCGTGCACCGCTACCATTTCAGATGCTATTTCTACGCCGTCGGCCAACTTCACCACCTTCTCTACCCATCTAATTCCTCCCTACACCTCCCTCTAACTAACTACGATGCCCTTCTCCCTTGATTCTCCCTACACAAGCCACCCTGGCTGTGCAAAGTAGCCCCCTCGACCAACCCCTTCTTCCTCATCTGCTGCCCTTTGCGCCGCCTTTAACCACCAATCCCGCTGCTACCACTGCCTCCTACACCTCCCAAAACCACCTATAGACCATCCTCTATCTCCCCCTACTCTCCTTTTCCTCTTCCTCCCTCTCCTCCTCTCTTTTTCTTCTTCTTCTTCTCCATTTGGCCGCTGCCGCCGCCGCTGTGCGTCACCACCTTTGGCTATGCCACCACCCTTATTCTATTCCTATCCTTCTAGACAACCATAAACACCCTTACTTCCACCCTCATTCGCCCTATCTTTTTCCTAGCCCTCAACTTTTTCCCCTTTCTTCTCTTTTTCCGGCCACCGCTGCCACCGTCGTGCACCACCGCCGATGCCGCCCCTCACCACTAGTCTAAGGTGGAACCCTAAACCCCCTCAACCCTTTTTCACTATTTAATTAAGCTTCATTTTATTTTATTTCATTTTAGCTTATTATTCAAATATATTATTATTACTATTATAATTATTATGTATTAATAATATTATTATTAGGTTCAATATTATTATTATTATTTCTTAAAAGGGCCAAGACCCTATTAGGTTTATTTAGATTATTAGTACTAGTATTATTACTATTATTAGCATTATTATGAGTTATTATTATTATTATTACTATTACTATTATTAATTATTATTACCCTTAGTATATTATTATTAATTATCGATAGGGCCGAAGCCCTACTCTATCTATTTAGTTCAAATACTATTATTATTATTATTATTATTATTATTATTATTATTATTATTATTATTATATTTATTATTATCATTATTATTATTATAAGTAATATGTACTATTACTATTATTATTATTATTACTAATAGTATTTTTTACTATTTTGAAGTAGGGTTGAAAACCCTACTTTATTTTACTCGGTTTATGTTATTACCACTATTATTTTATAATTTCTATTATTATTTCATTATTATTATTATTATTATTACTATTTTTTATTAATAATGTTCTAATGTCATTATTAGCATTATTTTGGTGAAGGGTTGAAGCCCTTATTTCACCATCTATTTTAAATCATATTATTATTATTATTATTAGTATTTTTAGTATTATTCTTATTGTTATTATTAATATGGTATTATCTTATCAAAAACCTAGTCATAGAATAAGTTAGTAAATGATAGTATTTTTGGTAGGAGGAAACCTAATCTTTAGCTTTTTCCTCATATAGGTGAGACCACTCAAAGAACTAAAGAGGCGTAGGAGCGTACTCCAAGACCGGTGTCATTTTAGGTGAGGGTGTAACTAAGGCCTTATTTGTGCTATGTGTATATTATGCGTAAGATGCCTTGTATAACGTTGTGTTGTGTATCATGTTCTTTTAGTTGACTATTTATGTTGACTATTTTATGTATGGAGTAGCTTGGGGTCATGGTATGCTTATATACCTTCTCATTGTGTATGATGATACGTATATGTGGTGAAATAATATGGAATGTGATATAATGTGTTGTGACCCTTTAAGACATGTATGTGAGGATGCTTAATATGGTATTATGTGGGGGCAAGGATGAAAAAGGAGAATGGAGAAGGAAGTTGACCAAGGGGAGTAAGTTGACCAAAGGGGAATAAGGTTACCAAGGGATGTGAGTTGACGTAAGTATTTTAATGATCCATGAGTGGAAGAATAAAAGGGGGATTAAATAAAATAAAATAGTGACAAAATCTATGGTTTCGTATGTGAGAATCTATGGTTGTGCATGGGAGAGCCTATGGTTTGCATGGAAAAATCTAGGGTTTTGTATGGATGGACATAGGGTTTTGCAAGGCAGATTCTATGGTGTTGTATGGGAGGATCTAATCTAGGGTTTTGTATGAATTGAATCTAGGGTTTGGTATGGATGAATCTCAGGTTTTGCATGGAAGAATCTAAGGTTTTGTATGGAGGAATCTAGGGTTTTGCATGGAGGAATCTAAGTTGTTGTATGGAGGAACCTAGGCTTTTGTATGGATGAATCTAGGGTTTTGCATAGAGGAATCTAGGATTTGCATGGAGGAATCTAGGTTTTTATATAGAGGAATCTAGGGTTTTGTATGGATGGATCTAGGGTTTGAATGGTTGAATCTAGGGTTTCACGTAGGAGTTTTAGGGTTTTGTATGAAAATTTTGAAAGGTTGCATGGAATGTGTAAAGTCTGCATGGGAGTGAAATTTACATATAGAAAGTTAATTTGGGGTATAAGGAAGGTAATGGAAGTGTGGTTTGGGTGTTTGAACACTTTGGATGAAAAATAGTATGTAGGACAATATAAGGGTATATAGGAGGCTGAGCTAAGGATTGGGGGGAAAAACCCTAATTTGAGGAGGTGGTAAAAAGGGAGAAATAAATAAGGGTGAGTGGATTACAAGAGGATGATGAAAGTGATCAATTAAGGATGAGCATGATTAGCATGGAAAAAATAATAAGTGGAATGTGAGAAATGAAAGGGTGTCATGTGGACACGAGGAAGATAGGGTTTGTTATGGCCAGTTAGGGTTTGCTGTGGTTACCTATAGTTTTGTGACCACACATGTGCTTGAGGAGTAAGGCGTAATGAAGAGAGGAATCTATGGGTTGTGATGTGGGGAGTGTTAAAATAATTTGGGTTGTGTGAGGTGGAGTAGGATGGGCCACTTAGGCCTAAACTAGGGTTTCTAGGGAAAACCCTAAGAGTAAGGTAATGAGTGGATATGGAGGTGTAGAGTAGTGGGCCTTGACCTATATACATTGGAGATAGGCTTCTAGTGTGAGTTAGGGTATAGAGGAAAGGTTGTTGGGGTAAGTTAGGAGGTGTAGGGTTCTCATGATATGGTACGGGTCATTTGGATGCTAAGAATAGACGGGGTGAGTCATGCATGTCTAGGGTGAAAATTTCTAAATAAGACATTTAAGATATTAATCACATAAAGTGAAAGAGTATTAAGCTGGGCCCAGACCGATCCACCGGCATAATAGTGGCCAGGTACCGAGGTATCCTAGAGACCGATCCACCGACATATAATAGTGGTAGGGCATGTTGCCCTAGGTATATCCGATCGACCAGCTATAATAGTGGGGGATCCCAAGCTCAATAAACCAAACACTACAGTTTTCTAAGACACATAAAGGACACTAATACTTATAGTGGAACACCATGCGAGCAGGTGCCAGACCGATCCACGACATAAAATAGTGGTAGGGTATGTTACCCTAAGTGACAGATCCACTGGCTAGAATAGTGGCCAGGAGCTGGAGTGCCCTGGAGACATATCCACCGGATAAAACAGTGGGGTTCCTGTACTCATGTGGACTTGATAAAGAGCATGGTGTGAAAAAAATTCGGATAAGAGATTAATTAAGTAATTAATCCAAACCATAATTGGACCTTTGTATTTTCACTTGAATATTCATACGCCTTTATGTTATTATGTTAGATTTTATACTCTTTTTATTATTCTGCATGGTTTATGTGATTTTATTTGTCGACCTTAGTGCACGGTTGCCTCACTCATTACGTAGCGTACTGACTATCCCTTTTATGGGTGCTGCTCATTCCCACGAGTAGAAGGCCCATATGACATGTTGTAGGTAGATGATATCTATTTTGATGCCTTTGATATGCATGAGGCATCAGGCAGGGTTGAGTGATGATCATGGGCTGGATCGATTCTTGGAGTGGCGTGGCCGGTTTCTCTTCTTATGATATTATTATCCCTTTTTATCATTTCTTCTATGTAATGAATTTTTAGAATCGACTTTAATTTTCGTAAATATTATTCCTTTTCAAGAACTTGCTTTCGAACTTTGAATTATATAAACATTCATGCGTACTCTGATTTGCGTACTTATGAACTTTTGGTTTATGTATACATTTAAGTATTGAGGATAATCTTTTATTAGCCTTAGCACTTGGCATTGGAACGGTTTGAGTGAACTGGTCCGATACTAAGTGTGGCGGTAACATCCCCACAATTCATGAGTTTTTAATTTAAGAGTTTTCATTTAAAAATAATTAGTGAATTTTGGGGTGTTACAATGATAGCATTGCATTTCAATTTAATCTACCTTCCTATATTTTTTTTATGTCGAGGTTTGTTGAGGCCCTATTGCGCAAATGTTTTCTTTAAATATCTATATATCTTATTCTTGCACACTCTATTTTAGTTTTGGTTGGTTTGGTTTTTCAACCTTGTATATAATATGGGATGGGCAGCTAATGCCTATCCTGTAATAGGTACGACGGTAATACCCTATTTTTCCTAAGTGTGTTCAGTATTTTTTTCTTCCGCTTCTATAATACTTTAATATGAAATTTTTTGATAGTGAAAAATGGGGGTGTTACAATTAGTGTTAAGTATCTAAAAATCTATTGTAAGGGGGTTGGGTTTAAGCATGGATTTTTGGCTCATTTTTCATCCATAATTTTCATCAAAGATTATTATTGCTTATGGTTAGATGTAAACTAGTTAGGCCATATTAGATAACTATTACTTTGTTTTTGTAATTAAGTAGGCCTTTTGTTTTTTATCAGTTGTTTTAACCGGTTTGAGAGCTTACACATCCCTATAAGTGTTGAGTTCTCGTTAAAGAAAATGTAAATTTTGCTACCCATTTGTGAGAGTTTCAAACCTCCTCTCCGTATATTCAAAACTCAAGTGAAGAATTTTGTAATATCTTCATTTTTCTTAACTTTTAAATTTACGTTTAAAAGATATAATGTAGAAGAAAAACCAAAAAATGGGGATAAAATCATTGTATCAAACATTAAGAAATGTGTGTACAACACCTAACTTATGTTAGATACAAGGTTGGGTATAAAATCATAAATAAAGTTAAATCTTACAAACCATTATATAAACACACTTGTTTATAAGGAGTTACAACCACAACAAAGTCTCAGAAGTGGGTGATGGGGTTTGAGTATAAGGGGATGAGATCTACTAAATTTATTAACAAAATAAGAACACTAGATAACCCTCACACTCATCTCCAACCTAGGATGGCTTAGAGGGGATTGTCAAATGATTCTTCAAGGTATACATTTCCCATTGAATATGCAAGTGTACATAGAATGGAAACATTAATATGGATGCATACTGAGTAAGATCTAATTATTACACATAAGCATGGCATAACAAATATCTTTTGTATATAATATGATTTCACATGTAAAAATTTCACAACATGATCAAGACATGTTGTACACCAAACCATCACCATAGATAACCATACGATATCAACCAAAAAATAGCCAAGGATAACACATAATATACAACTACCAACCCACAAAAAACTATTTCCTTTATTCTTACTTGTGATACACCCCTTATAACTCAAAAACACTACTATATCCTAGTCATACTATCACACAAAGGCAATATGGTACTCATCTTTCCAAATTAGATGAATACTAGGGATAAAGAACATAATGTAAGCCAAACCATACACCTAAATTAATTCTATTTATTACTTGATAGGGATCCAAACTTTATAACTAGAGGATATTAAGATACTTAGGTCATACTAGTGTAACTCAGAGATGCTAAGATATACCTGTTATAAAGCCACATAATACTCATACCCTCCATCCATGTAACCCGAGGATAATAAGATACCTTAGTTACACTAGCAATCATAATGCAACATAGGACCCTCCTATCTCTGGTCACCTAATCTTTAATTATTGATAACCCTTATGGGGCTTATAGGCCACTTATAAAGTATATTAGAGGTTTACTAGGGCACTAAGGTGCACTAGTAAAACCAAACTAGATCGACGACTCCTAATTTGTCTCTAAAATAACTAACCTTAAAGAGTAACCGTTCCCAACTTGAGATTTCCACTTTCATAATTAGTGTTTTATTCAATAATATTCTGATATTTACTAAGGAACACAAAGTTCCTCGCATAATAGCTAAATAAGCCATCCACCAACTTTGACTACTCAAGGTTACAAATAACTAGCCATGAAAAGCTAAAGCTATACATCCATCCATAACCTACACAACAAATCACATAATATGAGTCACATATCATCACAAATGAAAACCATTTACAAGGCATATAAGACAAACAATCAAGAAAATACTTTAAAACACAAAAAAAAAACACATATAAGGCCATAAAAGACTAAAATTCTAATACACCATATTTTTTGTAAGATTTATAAATGGATTTTTTTGTGTTTAATAAATTTGATAATGTTTGATCTCAATTTGGAACTACAGCTTAGGTTTGAGGTAATAATGAATTTGAGAAAAGTTTGAAAAATTGAATAAAATAAGTTTTCTAATAAACCGATAGACTATTTCTATGAACTGATTAACAGGTTTGTCGTTTCAACTAAGGGTTTTGTTTGAACAAAATGATCAAATGGTTTGTGGAAAGTGATCGACTAGTCTGTAGAACAAAAGACTTGTCTAGCCAAATTGATAGACTAGTTTGTCGGGCTGAGTGCTTTTTGAAGCTCACTTTTTTGGAAAAATTATTGCATCAAAATAGAACTTTGATCATCCAACTCTAAGCTATTCTTGAGAGATACTTATCCCTTTTGATAATTTATTCAGCTTTAGTTACTACCTAAAAGAGATTTGAGGGCTTGATTTTTATAGATGAGGGAGGGGATAACGTCACTCTTTTTTCTTCTTCCTCTCTCCTCTACACACATCTGGAAGTACGCTTCAATTTCCAGACTATCCCTACAAGGTTGGGAGATTTATTCCCATTTTGATCTTCTATTTACCTTCTAGTGTTGGATATTTTTGGATGAGATCGGCATAAATTCTCTAAAAAATCACCATTTGAGCTATAAAATGGAATTAAACTTATTTTTTTTATAAGTTCATCCATTCAAATCATATTTAAATGGTAAAATTAGGGTTTTGATCTATTATATAACATTGCTCACTCCTTAATCGATTCATTGGCTATAAATAACTCTAATCAATCCTTCTTCTCACTTTTCTTTCAACCCCTGAAATAATATAGCCCTCAAGAACTTGTTTTAACTCCTCTCCACTTCAAGCTTACATTCAAATTCCATTCATTCTTCTAATAATTTCTCTAGCTCTCTCTTGTTTTATCCTTAAACAAGAAAGAGTTACATTTAGGAGGAAGTTGTGTTGCTTTCAGCTGAATCCTTCTCCATTTTTCTCTTAGAAGAGTTAAGTTCATTTTATTTTGTAATTTGAATTATTGATTTGTGAAGGTTATATAATGATTTTCGAGTTCAACCTATTGTAAAGGTTTTGGAAGTTGAAATATTCCAATAAAAGCTTTTCTTCTTTAGTGGAAAACTTTGCTAAATATCAAGTAAGTAATTCTTACTTTTGAAATATGGCATGAATAAGTATGTGAGTTGATGTATTTATAAAATGTTAATTTTATATGCATGCATGAGAGTTTATATTTTTAAATGATGCATGTTGAATTAATGAAGATTTCTGAGAAATAGGCTTGATTTATGGGAAATGGGGTCAATTACTTGAAAATGAAGTATGATTCAGTTTAAGAGTATGTTAAATGTTGGCATTTTTCTATGACATGTTCTTCTTGGCATGTGGTAAGATTTTAGAGTGTGAATCACATGTAACGTTCCTATTATGTGCTGTCTAGGAGCAAATAGATCGATTGGTCCTTATAACAATCGGTTAGCTAACCTAAATTGATTAACCAAATGGTTTGTGGTGGTTTTGGTTAATCTTTGCTTAAACCCATCGGTTGATTTGTTAGAACCTATTAATTAGTCTTACAATAGTCGATTGTTATGATCAAATGGGCCAATTGATTCGAGGGAACTTTGGGGTTTGGCTGAGCCAATTCGATAGATCGATTAGCCTAAATCGATCAACTTTTTTTGGCCAGAGTGTGTTGTTTTGTTCTCCTATACTTTTTATGCTTTGAGACTTCACACAATGCTATTATATTATCCTTTAATGATGAGAAAACATATCTTGACATGAATTAAATAACCTGTTGAATGGATTAAAAGGATTATAATTCATGATATTCTTATTATTGCCTTTGGAAAACTTTAATGAGTAAATTGGAATGAGTATGCTATGATGCCACTATTAAATGAGATAATCTAGATTTTGGTAGAAATGGATTACCTTAATGGGGTTCATTTGAACTTAGGTGAGAACTAATGGAAATCCTACTATATGGTTGAAGGTATTAATGGTTAATATAGAATGTCTATGTAAATGTACATCGACCTTGTTTGAAAATATAACCTTGAAAAATAACACACTAATCACTTAAAGTGGAAGATGATCGAGTTGTGCATGGGTTTGGGTTACTCAATCATCTATTAGTTATTTAGGGATAGTCTGCCTTCAAGCATTCATTAGTGCCTTTAGGCTTTACCTTCGATTAAGATTTTAGTAGACCTCGATACCTTACCTACTCTAGATACTGATGATGTACTAGGGAGTGCTAATACTAAAGGGTCTAGTCAAATCGGTGAGTTACTTGGTTTCGATAAAACTTTATGTCCTTTTTCAACCAAACTTTATATCCTCTTATTTGGATAGCCTTCCATGGTATACGAGACCATGGGGTGGTAAATAGTCTATCACTCGATAAGAATAAGGAGGTGGATAAAGAAAAAGCAAAAAGAAAGGGAAAGATAAATAATGACTTACAAATAAATGACCTAATATATCATATAAGATTGGAAAATACACCCAATCAGAAATTATGTGTGATGGAAACCTGTTGGGGTTTCACGAAGGATTGAAAGATTAATCGAGCGCAAAGTTCGATTTCGCTGGCACAACCTAAGGAATAATTCCAAAGGAAGACCAAAGATTCAGAAGCACAATTTGTACAACGGCAACTGAAATTTGAAGGTGAATGATCAAGATCGATCAAGGAGAGAGCGAGAGCAGAATCAGAGAAGACAAGCGAACGAGAGATTCGCCGAGAGAGAGAGAAAAGAAGTCGCGAGAAAGCTCAAGAAATCAGCCAGTATATTTCTGTCAAAAGTTATGCGTATTACATGTACTCTGTCTATTTATATGTACACAATAGTCCGTATATGTCGACACATAAAATACGGAACAGATACAAGCCTGAAATAGAACGGGCATTGAAACTTTGGGCCACAATAAGTCGACCAGCCCACTTCAACCAACATAAAAAAATGTCCCAAATACAATTAAGCTTAAGGCTTAATTTCCCATCAGCTATAATAACTTTAGCTAATCATGGTTATTAAGGATTGATTAATCCGCAATCCATCTAGTCCCAATTAAGGACCGGGTGGCGGATTATACAACCGTCCTAATTTCCATTAGCCCATTTCGACCGGCGAATGCATCATATGGGATTACAAGTTATTAACAAAAATTACAAAATCTGTACAACTCTAATACATATTCTGCACTTCCCAGCAACTGTATCCAAAGTTCCACAGAATCCATATGCTGCATTACACTCCTATTAATTCATCAAATAAGACAAACAATTATAAGTAATTAATTCACAGCAATTTTCAAAATTAATTAAATATAAATTCATAAGATTCACATCAATGTGAATTGATGGTAGAATCCCTAATAAGTTGTTTGCATAAACTTATTACTTAATTGTATGTTGCTATTAATGATGTTTATGTCATGCTAATAAGAATGATGAGTCCTTAATTTAGGGATGGCAACGGGCCGGGTCGGGGATGGGGACCCTATCCCCATCCCCGAACCTGACCCCATCCCCGTTTAATTCTTAACGGGGAATCCCTGACCCGATCCCCGCGGGGATGCAATCCCCATACCCACCCCGATCCCCGATCCATGATACCCGACCCCCAATCCCCGGTAAACTCCTAAATCCCCGATCCCCGATCCCCAATAAACTCCCAAATCCCTGATACCCGTTACCAGGTCCCCGATCCCTGATAAGATCCCCAATCAGGCCTATCCCTTATAAACTCCCAAATCTCCGATACCCGTTACCAGATTCCCGATCTCCGATAACCCCCCCAATCCTCGATACTTGTTAACCGTTCCCAATCTCCGATACCTGCGTCCTGTAAGCTGAAGAAAAATTAACTTAGAAAAATGAGGAATAATTTTAAACCATTCATGGCTCGATCCGCAAGCAACCATGAATACCTGTAACCTCAATGACTCAACCTGTGCAGATTGCAGAATTCCTAAAAAAAATGTCTGCAATGATGATAATTTTGTAATTCTTATGCTGGGAAAAACAATCCTAATTCTAAAACATAAATTAATCAACCTGATTAATAATTAAAATAAAAAATAACATAATAACTTTAGCTTATACAATCCATATTCCATATACTATTCTAGAATAAAATAATAAAACCATAATGTATCCGTAGAAATTACAACGGATAACTCGCAAATTACAAATAAATAAACATACACGTAACAAGTTTTGCATGATAATTGATAAATGACAACACTTCAAGCAATGCCAAAAATAAATTATGTTGAGACGATAGACATCTTCATTCTTCCATCACAAATATTTTGCACCGCATTCGCAATTCCGCATATTGTCTTTATCAACCATTACATCCTCTATTCCTGTATAAACAATAGGCTATGCTCACAATCATTAAAGGAATAAAATAAATATCTAGGATTGTACATTTTCAGCAATATAATTAGTTTACAATTTAATAGACTTACATATTCATAATGGATTTAGAAATCCATAAATCACGTCAAATCGCTCCCCGCAGTGTTGCTCTTATCAGTATACACCTCTGTTGCCTAAAATTTGTATTGGAGGTTATACACACACACACACATATATATATAATAGACATATATATATATATATATTACTTTATTGTTATATCTACATTGCTATGTAAAAAATATATGTAGACTCAAATGTATCAAAGATCATTATTTAATCAAGCTCAACAAAAAAAAAATCATTATATTTCCTGGTATAAATAACTCAGCCATAACAGCTAAACTAAAAGACATTCCACCACCCTTTTAGATTTTTTAAGGTTTTCGTAACAGTCCATAATATTCCTAAAATCTCATACATCCATCCTCACTCAGCCCATAATGTACATGTATGTATGTGTGTGTGTGTGTATATATATATATATATATATATATATTATATGATTTACATGATATAACCCACATATTTTTACATACAACAAGGCTAAGAAATAAATCAATTACCTCTATATCAGCATCATCAACATCATCATCAAATTTTTGACACTCCGAAGTAGCTATATAGTTTGAAAGAAAAAATAAATAGCAAAATAAGCAAATAATAATATTTACAATAAATAAAACTTACAGAAATAACTAAAAATATAGGATAATACCTTCAATTTCACTCCATAACCAATCTCGAGTACACATCAAAGCCTCTATGGTGTTAGGATGAAGCCTACTTTGATGAGCACTTATAACCCTCCCACTAGTGCTAAACGTTGATTCAGAAGCAACAGTTGTCACAGGAATAGCCAACACATCCTTAGCAATATATTAAAAATTGGGATACTTGTAACCATCCATCTTCCACCAATATAAGATATCAAAATTAGCAACAATCCTTGGTGCAAGAGGATCCTCCAAGTACCGATCTAACTCCGACTTTATAATTTCAATACTAGAACTAGACTCCATGAATCTTTCTAGTCTACCACCCTTAGGAATTGGAGGCTTCGAAGAAGAACAATCTTGTGACCCTTGATGGACAACATGATATTGCTGAGATTTCTTCTTATATTCTACAATTAGGTCGCTTGCTACTTTTTTCACATCATCAATCTTCTCCAAAGACACATCACCATAGACAAAAGGGTAATACAATTGAATGGTATTTAACTTATACCTAGGATCCAAAATACTTCCAATTGCAAACAAGCAATTTATCTTATTCTTTAACTTATACCTAGGATCCAAAATACTTCGAATCAAAATGATCCCATACAATTGATCTTCTTTTTCTTTTTTTTGTCACTATTCGCATCCATGATTTCAGTGTTTTCATCATCAGAATTCTGATTTGACACCTCCACATTAGCTTCAATATTCTCATCTTGACATGTTTGTGCTCCACTTTCTCAAGTTGGAGCACTTTCCATAATACTATCAACCTCTTTTTCAATGTTTTCCATCTGTTTATTAAAAATAATAGATATTAATAACTCATACATCCCTATAGATTTAAAGAAAAATACATGATATATATTAACTTATATTGTAGAAAAACAAATAATTATGAAAGATTAGGAAAGATTGATGATTATGAAAGATTATGAGAGATTGATGATTTGTGTTTTTCACTTGGTTAGTTGGTTTTTCTAATTTTCAAAATGATTTCAACCTATATTTTATGATTATTTGTTTAGGTTAAACCTTTCAAGTGCAATAGTGCATCTATTTTCAAAGGTGCAGCTATTATTTTGCATATTATTGTTTTGCTGTTTTGCATAACATTATTTTGCTGTTTTGAAAGGTGTAGCTAAAATAATAATATCATGACTGCGAAAGAGTATCTCTTGGAGTCTATTATTGTTTGGATTTAATTTCCTTCCTGCATATGTTATTTTTTTCCATTTGTATGTTAAAGGAGACTAGAGCCCGAGACAGATTTAATCAAGATTTGTTGAGTGCCAAGCAATTGGGATGCTCCAAAAATTCCTACTATATCTGAGCAATTTCTCTTTGACGAATTTTTATTTCGTGGTGCTCTATCAACCCTTAGAAACAACTCGAAGAGTGAAGTTTCCAAAAAAAAAAAAACTATTAATTAGGGGGAGAATATCGTTAAAGTTAAGGTAACCTCACTAAAAATAGAGTCTAAGTTGCAAAATTTAGAAAACACTCCAATTCAACTAGTGAACAAAAAAGTTGACATCAGAAAGATGAGGCGTATAGGTAAAGACAAACAACTTGGTATTTCAGTAGAGTATTTATTCAATTTTTTTTATACTAGTAAAATTTTCATTTGATAGTATCAATTAAAATAATTATGTTATGTAGGCTAACAACTGTATTTTGTCAAAAAACAGGCATAGTATCAATCGAAAATATGGGGGAAAAAGGTATGTCATAAATTATCCAAGAACTTGTCATTTTATGTTCATAAAATCCTCAAAATTGTTTTAAAAATTTATGTGTAGCATGATGGTAAAAATAATATCATAAATTCAACTTGTGATGAAGAAACTTAGGAAAAACTGATTTGTCAAAAAGAAATTATTCAGTAATTCGTCATTTTTATTTCCTACTATGGTAGTTATAAAATTATATTATGTGAAGGTGCATAATTTCTTGAGCATTCTAAATTCTACCATCGACCATCTAGGACATGAGTAATTGGTATGTGGAGAAATAAAATGAAATATCATCCCTAAAATAGAGACACCTGTGGTTTTATATACACGTTTGTATATTAAAAAAAAATAGATGTTCATCTTATTATCTCATATGTTCAATTTATAATACAAAGGTCTTAGATGTCAAAGGTATATATATATATATATATATATATATATATATATATAACATGTATTCTAGTTTGTATATATATTACAAGATATGTCCATGCAAAGTTTGTGTTTATTAATATGAAAACAAACATATGCATATATTGAAAACAAAGCTTTGTACAAATTAAAAACTTACAAAAACGTATGCATGTATAGTGTATATATGCAAACAGAAATCTATATATTTTGAAAACAAAGTTGTGTACAAATCAGAAACCTACAATATATACAAAAACCAAACATCTCTATATATTGAAAATAAACTTGGAATGTAAGATAAAAAACAAATATTTGTTATAGACATACAAAGTAGACCTCTGTATATATTGAAAACGAATTCGGTGTATGCATCCAAACAAGGTTAACACAATACAAAATATATTTTCAATATATTTTTTTTGGGTGGAATACATAATATTTATTTATTTTTATGTTTTTTTATAGCTGAAGCAGGTTACACAATTTAACTTATCAAAATAATAATAATAATAATAATAATAATAATAATAATAATAATAATATACCATTATTATTATTATTATTATTATTATTATTATTATTTTAGTATATTATTATTATTATGAAATTCAAAATTGCAATGCCAATTGAATGAGGATTCATTCGGCTGCTTCTCATCCTAACAGCGTGACTTATCAGCCCAACTGGAATACCCGTTAGGTTGTTAATGACGCCACTTTCTACTCAGGTGACCAAATCCAGCCCCTTACAAAAATTGTCTAACACAAGTAAACATTAGAGGGGCTGTCGGGTTGATGCTAAAAGATCTAAACGTATTTAGAAGGTGAAGCTTAAGTAACTATCATGCCAACACAGAATTACAGAAGAAATAATCAAACAAAACAAAACCAGTAAACAATTTTCATGAGTCGCACTCATTGCAGTCTGCAGATAAAAACTTAAAAATATAGAAGGCTCAAGTCAAGACTCACACTCATTGAGGATAAAATTAGTTGCAGTGGCGCTATGGAGGACTGGCGTCTGTGGTCGCGGGAAAAGCTCTAGTGCTCCACTGCTCCAGGCGCTGGGTTGGGCGAAAAACAATGGAGAGTCAGCATCACAACACTCGGCAGTCGGGGTCGGGGACAAATTAGGTTAACTGGTAGGAGCCATCGAGCCAAGGAGGTTACTTAATACTTACTGCTAGTGCTTGTCTGCTGAGTTGCTGTAGAGTAGAGAGTTAGTGGGTCATGGAGATGTGGACTCATGGTCATGGGTGTGGAGTCTCCATTGCCACTGTGGGCTGCGTGCAGCGTGCGGGGTGCAGGGGAGTGCCAAAGCCAAACGGGGAGGAACGACCGAGGAAGACCGACAGCAGTCACTGAACACGGGACTGGACTGACTAGTTGACACTGAGGTTTGGCCCGCCCAATTTGGTAATTCGAAAAAAAATTTAATTCGGGGCGGGTTCAGGGACAGGGACTCCAAACCCATACCCGACCCGTCCCCAAATTAATTCCCGATAAAAATCCCCGACCCCGAACCCGATCTCGTTCCCCGAAATATTTCCCTGAACCCAAACCTGAATGGGGAATCCCCGACAGGGCCCCGAACCCATAGGAAAAATTACCATCCCTACCTTAATTGTCTGAGTTGTGTATGGCATGAAATCCTGATTCATTATATGACCATAATAGAGCATATATATCTAATTATATGGCATAAGCATAATATGTGTTTAGTATGATCTCCACAATATGTTAGGGCCTTATATTCTTTTGAATCCTGTTTAGGAGGTAACTTAGTTTACTTAGTAAGAAGCATACTAATGTGCTAATTTATTTGGTCACTTGCTCAATCCCATGAGTTGAAGACCATGTACAGGTTTTTAGAGATGGTCGGTAGTGGACCTACCTCATTTTGGACTTGGGGCTTGAGAGCATTAACATCTAGAGACTATTGTCTAGTTCTTAATGGACCAAGATTGGGGCTACACCCTACTATTTTTTTTGTGACATTGTAGTTCTATACTATAGTTTAAACTTCTTTCATGTTTTTAAATATTTTGGGGACCTTTGAGGTTATGTTTTGTAAATATTTTCTTCACTATCTATATGTCTTGTTTCTTGTGCAGTATACTCTTATTTTGATTGGTTTGGTTCTCAGCCTTATATCTAACATGGGTTGAGCGGTTAACACCTATCGTATGTTAGGTGTGGTAATAGCACCCCATTTTTCTTAGGTATGTTTGGTATTTTTTAGCTTTCGTAATGTTTTATAACCAAAATTTTTAGTATTGAAAAATGGAGTTGTTATAGGTTGATATCAAAGAATTATCTTAAAGGTGTTTCATTTTAAAGTACTTTTAACTAATACCACATGTTGGTTTTAGGATAGGGTTATGGATTTCTTAACTCTCAAAATATTTTAAGTTGGCACAAAAGGTCACTTTAATGATTTGGTTGGTTTAAGGACAATGTTATGGATTTCTTAACCCTCAAAATATTTGAGTATTTAACTAAAAGATCAAGTCTTTTCAAACCCAGAATGTGCGTAAGTGATTGTGGGTTGGGAATGTGCTATAAATAGCCTTTGTGTTGACCTATTGTACGAGTGTTAGTACTTGATAATTGGTTATTTTTGATTAATCTTAGTATTCAGGGGTTAATGGCTGCTAAATACACTTACGAGTGCATCAAGGCACTTATGGTAATTATCGATGCTTACATAGAAGTCTAGATACGAGCACCATAGCCACCGTCGGTGCTAGTACCAACACCAAATTTGAAAGATTGGCTCAAGAGGGTCAGGCATCATGACCCACCTCGACATCATGGAAATATAGGTTAGATACATGGATATAACCTGCACCAATTGTGGTTGTTCATTGGATAAGAGGGTTTCCATGGCAATGTACTACTTGAGAGGATGAGCGGATACATGGTGGAAGAGCATCCAACATAGCGGTAGAGAGCCTACTAGTTGGGAACCCTTCTTTCAGACACTTCATACTCGATTCTACCCCAATTATTTTTGTATAAAGAAGTATGATGAGTTTATGGCCCTTTGACAAGGAGGCATAATGATAGAGGTGTACTACACAAGGTCCATGGGCATAGTCTAGTTCGCTCCGGAGGTAGAGTCCAGCAAGGTGATGTAGGTTCGCCACTTCAATATTGGCTTGTAGATTATCAAGAGTTTTTTGTGGGAGTTACCCTATAAGACATGGTTGAAATGCAGGAATAGGCCTTAGAGGATTCTCGAGTCATCTAAGCCATGAGTGCCTAGTTGGGGCAAGAAGAAGTTCGAGGGTCACAAGCATTTAGGCGATAGGAAAAAGGCCTACTCTAGACGTAGCATGCAACTTATGTATGGCCAGAATATGGGGTCAGCACCCTAATCTAGAGGTTAGTCTTGTGAATTTGTTGAATATAGCCATTGCCACTACAAGCACTGAGGAGCAAATCATTCGGGAGTGGATTGCAAAGGTAACAAGGTGACTTTCCATGGATGTGGTATGGTGGGATAAAGAGATTATGAGTGTCGTGTCAGAAGTGACAGTATTTAGAGAGGTCAGTCTCGAGCTTAGAGCACCAGATTTATATAGTAGCTGTAGCCATAGACACTATGAGTTCCTTCATCGCTAGCTAGTGTTGTTATCCATACCGGTTAGTTTAGGGATTATAAGCCTTGCCTATTTAAGTAGGGTTAGGGGTCTTGTATTAATTCAAGAGTTTCTTCAGGTGGATGCCTAAATGTAAATAACCAAACTAAGGTAGATCATTAGGTCGGTGTGGTAATCAGCATGCTTACTATCTATACCTTTACATCATGCATATTGTTTAACTCTAGTACATCACATTCTTTTGTGCCATCCACATTCGTAGCTAGAGATGGTATATCTCCTTCCTATATTATTTCCACTACTATTTTTTAACCTTCAGGAATTAGGGATGGCAACGGGGCGGGTCGGGGACGGGGACCCCATCCCTATCCCCGAACCCGATAAGGAAAATAATCCCCGAACCCGACCCGATCCCCGATATTTTTTTATCGGGGATTCCCCGACCCGATCCCCGCGGGGATCAACTCCCCATACCTGACCCGATCCCCGATCTATTTTCCATCCCCAATTTATTCCCCGTTCTTAAAACTCGACCCGATCCCCGAAACCCGATTTTATACCCGATCCCCGATCCCATCCCTGATCCTCAAACTATTTTTTTATATTATATTTTTAATTTATATTTTATAAAAAAAATATATATTATATATATATATATATATAATTATATAAAACTATATATAAAAAAAATTTGGGGCGGGTTCGGGGATGGGGACCCCAAACCCGTCCCCGCCTCGTCCCCGAAAAAATCCCCATTAAGAATCCCCGAACCCGAATCCGAACCCGATCCCCGAATTCTCTCCCCGAACCCGAACCCGAACGGGGAATCCCCGACGGGGCCCCAAATCCGCGGGGAAAATTTCCATCCCTACAGTTGATAGTATTACATGCTCTAGGATTTATAAAGGGGTGGCCTTGAATAGGGTGAGTATAGTTTTCCTTAGATATTATGGAGCTTGAATTTGTGATTTCAATGTGGTTTTCAAAGTAGAAATGCTGGGAAAGTACCAAGAGTTGATAGACTATGCGCATGAGCGTGTGATTCTTCAAGGACAAAATGGTATTATGGTCTCATGTAAAAAATGTGAGACTCACCCATCTATAGGTTGTATTGACAATCGTGATGAGTACCCTTGTTTGTAAGGGCTATTCACTCTTCCTCTACAGTGTTTAATCTATTGAGGCTAATGAGACATCGCTAAAGCAAATTATAGTGATCCAAGAGTATCTTAATGTGTTTTTTGATGAGATTCCTGGCATACCACTTGCTCAAGATGTTGAGTTTACCATGGACGTGTTTCTAGGGACGAAGCTGGTATCCAAAGCATCATATCGCATGACACCTGTAGAGATGAAGGAGCTTAAGACCCAACTAGAAGAGTTATTGGAGAAGAGATATATTTGACTAGGTGTATCACCTTGGAAAGTGCCAGTCTTATTCGTTAAAAAGAAGGATGAGAGCCTAAGACTATGCATCAACTATCGAGGGCTTAATTAGGTTATAATGAAGAACTTCTATCTATTGCGAAGGATCAATGATCTATTTGACCAACTTAGAGGATCCTTAGTGTTCTCCAAGATTGATCTTCGGTCAAGTTACCATCAGTTGATGATAGCAGAGTAGAATTCTCCAAATATGGCATTTAGGATAAGATATAGCCATTATAAGTTCATAGTAATACCTTTCAGAATCACTAATGTGCCAACAACATTCATATCTCTCATAAAATAGACTTTTTGATAGGTTTTGGATCGGTTCATCATAGTGTTCATCAAATACATCTATATATACTCTAGTGATTAAGAGGATCACAAACAACTTCTAAGACATATCTTGGCATTGTTAAGGACACACAAGTTGTGTGACACAATTTCAAAGTTCGAGTTTTGGCTAGGTCAAATGGATTTCCTTGGGCATGTAATTTCAAAGGATGGTGTGATAGTGGATCCTTCCAAGGTTTGAGTAGTTTTAGAGTGGGGTTTGTCGCAAACTTCTCCAATATAGCCCATCTATTAACTATTTATGGAAGAAGGATACATGATTCTGGTGGGATGAGAAGTGTGGTGAAGCCTTCGAGGACAAAAATAGGTATTTGACTACTGGTCCAATGCTCATGTTACTGAGTGTATCAGATGGTATTGAAGTATATAATGATGTTTTTAAGCATGGGTTAGGTTGCATGTTGATGCATCATGAGAGAGTGGTGGTGTATGCTTCTTAACAACTAAAGTAGCATGAGAAAAACTACTTGACACACTATTTAGAGCTTGCCATAGTTGTATTTTCTTTGAAAATTTGGTGGTATCAACTCTATGGTGTTTAGGGCAATTTATACACCAATTACAAGAGTCTCAAGGAAATCTTTATGCTATGGGAGTTGAATTTGACATAGCTCTAATGGTTCAAATTGGTTAAGGATTATAACCTTAATTTGACTTACCATGAGGGTAAGGCTAATGTGGTGGTAGATGCCCTTATATGGAAGATTTCACATTCCTTAAGCATAGTTGTGTTGTCAGATCATTTATGTTATAAGATCATGGAGATGAAGATCAAGTTGATCGCTGCTAGTAGTTTGGAAGCAAGGATGAGTTCACTCGCTGATGTGGAAGACTATCTTCAACAATCATCTACAAAATCCAAGATCTTTTTTGAAGGATTACAAGTTATAAATGCATCATCCAAACTCAAATCACCTCTTGAATTTTATGTTGTCTCGAACGTTTGCTAGGATGAATTATATTTATATCAAGATCTAACTCTTTCTAATGAGAAACCTTCTATTTCTCAATAGAAAACTCTTACTACTCCTCAATACTCTCAATTGAAAAAGGAGAAGAGAAGAAGAATGTTACACCTATCATGCAACCCTCTCTCTAAGTGATGAATGACCTTTTTCATATCAAGTTGGAATGTGTCAAAATTCCTTTGTGTAAAATGTATATATACGCATGCAACCATGCAGGCTGTTTCATTAATAATCCCACTAAGCAGCCTTATTAATAAAACAACCCTCTTAAGGCATGATGCATCATATATATTAAAGATTATAATGATAATTTATAAGTATTACAAAGTATACAACAAAAATAATGAAGCTACATAACTTAATGATGCAATACATAGATATAATTATATGTAATTAAACTTTATAGTGTTGTAGCCTTATTCTTCCTTGCACTTTGTAATCCTTGTAATCCATTGTCATTACCTTTTACATCGAAGATCTTAAACCATCATGAACTCATGAATTTCTTGTAAACATGTACAATACCTACAAGAATTACTTGACAAAACATTAGAAGCATAAGAATTTTCAAGCACAATTAATTCTATCTCCAAGTATGCTAATTCTTCTTGATCACCATCATTAGAAGAAGAAAATTGAGATTTCTCTAGATATGCTCTTGCATCACTCACCATCTCACCTTCGATATTTGAGGAGATTCAAGCTAATAAACTTGGTGATGTTAAGTTCGAGATGATCAAGTAGGGTATTAAAGAATGTAGAGCTAAGGGGTTTTGGCTCTATGAGGATGGTAGTGTTAGATACCATGGTAGTACTATAGGGATGTGTTGAGCTTAAGAATAAAATCCCCGAGGAAGGTCATTGTGCTCTGTATCCCATCCATATTAGAGGGGATAAGTTGTATAAGGATTTAAAGAGGATATATTGGTGGCCCCATATGAAATAGGAGGTTACGAAATTTGTAAACTGATGTTTAACTTGTCAGAAGGTTAAAATTGAGCATAAGATATCAATAGGGTTAGTATAGCCACTAGAAGTTCTAGAGTGGAAGTGGAACAACATGTGTATAGACTTTGTGGTGGGTTTCTTGAAGACCTATAGTGGATTTGATTTCATCTAGGTTATTATGGATCGTCTAAATAAGTTAGCAATGTTTATACCTATGAAGACGACATGGTGTATTGAGCAGTTTGTCAACGCTTATAAGAAGCACACTTTGGGAATACATAGGATCCGTATAGAATTTGTGTTATATCAAGACTCTATATTCTTATTATATTTTTAGCAAAAGTTACAAGTTGCTTTCGGGATTAAGTTGAAGATGAGTAATACTTTTTACCCACCCATGGGTGTCAGATAAAGGGAACCATTCATACCTTAAAGGACATGCTTCAAGCATGTGTGTTGGATTTTGGGGGTAGTTGGGAGGACCTCCTAGACTTTATCGAGTTCTCCTATAACAACAATTACCACACAAGTATTAAGATGGCTGCTTTTGAGGCCTTGTACGGAAGGAAGAGTCATAATCCCTTGTGTTGAAGTGATATTAGAGAGATGATCGAGGTGATTACAGGGCATATCTAATTGATTCTGGACCATATCAGAGTAGCCCAAGACTAGCAGAAGAGCTATGCAGATTTAAGAAGGTGAACCAATGGTTATGAGGTGGGCGATAGACTCCTTTTAAAGGTCTCCCCCACTAAGGGAGTAACAAGGTTTGGTTAAAAGAGTATGCTCAGCTCAAGGTACTTTTGACAGTATGATATAGTAGATTGAGTCGGTGAGGTTGTTATCATTTAGCCCTATTGGTGGAATTATTGCTTGTGCACAATGTATTCCACATTTCCCAATTGAGGAAGTACATACCAAATCCTTCACATATCATCTAGTTAGATTTGTTAGATCTTGATGAGTCTCTAACTTATGAAGAATGACAAGTAAGTATTCTGGACACGAAGACTCAAACGATTTGTATGAAGACCATCGCACTAGTGAAGGTCCTTTAGTCATAGCATGGTGCTGAGGAGGCCACTTTGGAGGCCGAGGAGGAGATTTGAGCAAAGTACCCAGAGTTATTCTCGTAGTGTGATATCTATTGGTGTGACCTCTTATATTAAGGGGGTAGTAACCCCTTTTTCCTTGTTGAATGTAATGTGGGAATTGATGTGTATTATATGATGTGTCTGGATCTTGGTTAGTAGGCTTCAGGGAAGTAGCTTCTTTAAGTGGATAATGCTATAATACCCTATATTTTTTGTAAGATTTATAAATGGAAATTTTTTATGCTCAATAAACTTGATAATGTTTGATATCAATTTATCACTATAGCTTAGGTTTGAGATAGTAATGAATTTGAGAAAAGTTTGAAAAATTGAATAAAATAAGTTTTCTAGAAAACCTATTGACTAGTTCATTATTTTAGCTAAAGGTTTTGTTCAACCAAATAGATCAAATGGTTTAGGGAAATAGATCGAATGGTTTGTAGAATAGTTAACTAGCTTGGCAAAACCGATCGATTGGTTTGTCTGACCAAGAGTTTTTTGAAGCTCAAGTTTTCAAGTAATTTATTGCATCAAAATGGAAAATTGATAATCCAAATCTAAGGTGTTTGTGAGAGATCCTTAACCCTTTTGATCATCTATTTTAATTTATTTGCTACTCCAAATAGATTTGAGGGCTTGATTTTGATAAATGAGAGAGGGGATGGCTTCATTCTTGTCTTCTTCTTCCTCTCTCCTATTCACACCTTTGGAAGTATGCTTTGATTTTCAAACTAGCCCTACATGGCTGGGAGATTTCATTCCCATGCTGATCATATATTTCCTTTCTTATGTTCAATATTTTCTAGATGAGCTCATTTTATATTTAATAGAAAATCATTATTTGAGCTCTAAAATTAAATTTAACCTATTATTGATAAATCTACCAATTTAGCTCATATTTTAATGGTAAAATTAAAACTTTTTATCTACTGTATAACCTCACTTGTTCATCTAATTTGTTGGCTATAAATAACCCTAATCACCCTTTCTTTTCACTTTTCTCTTAACCTCCAAAATATCTGAGTCCTCAAGAACTTGTGTCAATTTTTCTCTACTTTAAACTTAGATTAGAATTCCATTCACTCTTTTGATCATTTCTCTATATCCCTCTTGTTTTATCCTTAAGCTATAAATAATTAGATTTAGGAGGAAGTTGAGTTACTTTTAGCTGAATATTTCTCCATTTTTCTCAAAGAAGTGGTAAGTTTGTTTTCTTCCCTAACCTGGGTTATTGATTTATGAAAGTTGTTTAATAATTTTAGAGTTCAACATGTTATCTTTTAAAGGTTTTGGAAGTTGAAATCTTCCAGTTTGAGTTTTTCCTCTTTATTGTAAAACTTTGCAAAACATCAACTAAGTCATTCATCCCTTTAAAATGTGGCATGAATAAGCATATGAGATGGTGTACTATGTAAAATGTTAATTTTATATGCATGCATTATAGTTAGGATTTTTAAATGATTCATGTTGAATTAATTAAGATATTAGAGAAAAATATTGATTTATGGGAAATAGGGTTAATTGCTTGAAATTGAATCATGATTCAACTTATGAGGATGTTAAATCTTGGTATTTTGCTATGACATCTTATGGTTTGGATGTGGTAAAATTTTAGAGTATTAATCTCATTTAAAGTGTCTATTATGTGTTGTGTGGGAGAAAAATGATTGAATGCTTAAGTCATACCGATCGACTAGTCCTTATAATGGTCAGCTGTTTGCTCCAAATCAATTGATCGGATGGTCTATGGTGATTTTGGTTGTTCTCTACTTAAACCCATCAACCATTTTGTAAGAATCAATAAACTTGCCTCACAATAATCCACTGGTCTGACCAAACCAATCATCTTGTTTGAGGGAACTCTAGGGTTTAGTTGAGCGAAATCGCTCAACCGATTTGACCAGGTTGTGCTATTTTGTTCTTCTGAACTTGTGATGATTTGAGGTTTTACATGAAGCTATAATATGATCCTTTAGTGATGAGATCACACATCTTGGTATGAATTAACTAAATTATTGGATCGATTAAAGGGAGTATAATTCATGATATTCTTATTTTTTTCCTTTAGAAGACTTTAATGAGTAAATTGGAATAAGTATGATATGACACCACTATTAAATGAGATAATCCCCATTTTTGCATAAATGTATTACCTTAATGGGGTTGATTTGAACTTATCTAAGCACTAATGGAAGTCCCACCTCATGGTTGGAGGGTAATAATGGTAAAGTTGGAATGAGTATATAAATGCATCACTTAGATGTAGATGAACCTTGAATGATAACCTAACCTTTAAAAATAACACACTAATCAGTTAACGTTGAAGATGACCGAGTTGTGAGTGGGTCTGGGTTACCTGATACTTGATTACTTTTTGGGGTTTAGTTTTCCTTTGGGATTTAGTCTTCCTTCGGGTGGGACTTTGTAGATCCCTGTGCCTTACCCTTTTTAGACACCGATGGTGTACAAGGGGGTATTAGTACTAAAGGGTGCGATTAATTACGTAAGTTATTTCACTTCAACCAAATTTTATGTCAATTGGTTGTTACTTAGCTTCGGCTAAACTTAATGCCCTCTGGTTTGGATATGTTTCCATAGTATGTAAGACCATAAGGTTGTATACAATTCATCGCTTGATAAGAATAAGGATGTGGATAAAGAAATAGGAAAAATAAAGGGAAAGATAAATAATGACTTATAAATAAATAACCTAATAGATTATGTAAGCTTGAAAAATAGACCCAATGGGAAATTATGTGAACAGATGGTAGAAGCCCTAATAAGTTGTTTACATAACCTGCTTAATTAATTGTATGTTGTTATTCATGATGTTTATGTTATTGTGATAAGCATGACGAGTCCTTAATTGTGTGAGTTGTGTATGGCATAAAATTCAGATGCATTATATGACCGTGATAGAGCATATATATCTAATTATATGGCTTATCATGATATGTGTTTAGCATGATATCCATAATATGTTAGTACTTTGTATGCTTTTTTACTTCTATTGAAGAAGGTAATTTGGCTTACTATATATGAAGCGTATTCATGTGTCATTTTATGTAAAACCCCATTTCTAAAAATCCTCATTGTAAACCAGTAATTACATGAATTTGTTGTAGTAAATATTTTGAGGATATTTTGTATTCAATATAATGTTAATATATCTATTATTATTATGACATAGTAGAAAAAAATTTAATTAAGTTAAAATTTGCTAGAGAATGAGTATTAAATTTTAAACCTAAGTTGGATCTTAACGGGTATTCATTGTGTTGAGTAAACCTTAATTTTGTTAACCTGATAATATTATTGCAATATTTTACCTCTATTCTTCACCTAAATAATTACCCCTACTTGATATATATTTTCTTGCCTCACCCTACTCCGTCTAACTTGACACCTTGCCTCCCTCTCCCCCATGTTTTCCTGTCTTTTTTTTGCTCCAAAATTTCACTCATGCCATCCTCTTTGTAATCTCTTCTCCTCTTTATTTTGTGTTTTGCCTTAATCCCCAAGCAAGCTCGTGCAATCCCCTCCTCCTCTTAAGGTCCTTTACGTAAACCCTCTCCATTTCTCCATTGTTGCTCTCATTGTTTGTCCTTCTTCATTACCATTTTTGCTAGCAAATTACTCCACCACTGGCCACATCCCCTTAGCACTAGATATTTCCATTGGTCCCTCACCCCCTACACCAGTAACTCCTACTAAATTCACCCCACCTCCCTTATCCAACCATGCCAAAATTTCTCCCCTCCCTTTACCTCTAGTCTTTTCCATCAAAATCACCACCACACCAATCGACCATCCCTTCCATCATACCTTCTTCTCTTTTAGCAAAAACCACCACACCTCACCCTCCACCACCATCCAAAACCACAAAATTTCTCTCATCCTCCTGGGGCTAACTTTACCTAAGCTCACCACCTTTGTTGCACAATTATCCATAGAATCCTCTCCCTCCACCTTCCTTGTTCTATGCCACATTTTCTCCTCTCCTTTCTGCACCTTTTCTACCTATTTTCACCTCCATAGCACTGACCCTTCCTACTGAAGACACCTCCTTACCTTTGGCTAAAGCTGTTGTTGCTCCTCCTGTCCTTCTTGGCAACACCCATCGAAGCCTTCCTCTTTTGCTGCTTGATTTTTGTTTGGCTTCATTTGCCTTGATTCAACTAGGTAGTAATCCTATACTTGTTTTATTTATTTTGGGTTATTGTTGTGTAATATAAATTCTAATACATATGTGTTTGGGTGTTAAATTCCTAGACAATTCTTGAGGATCTTGGAGAAGACTTTTTGTGTGTGCTTGGATTAGGTAAATCCAATCACTCATAAGATGGTATAATTTATTTGCGAGCATGCTAGGATTATTTAGGCCTATAATCATGCTAGGGTTTTATTCTTTTCAAGTATTATGATATGCATGACAATATGATAACATGTTGAATGAATGATATATATAATTATTGTAAGTTAAGCTATATGCATGAGTAATATGTTGTATGATTTATGCCTTCATACATAGTGAGTGTTACTTTTTATATGTAGGGTTGGTCAAAAATTGGTCTAGATCGACTAGTTATTCTAAGTTTTGGTCCAAGTTAGATTGGTATTTTGGTATCTAATATGAGTTTTGGTGTCTAGGTAAACAAAAATTGATCCTTAACGAGTTCAAGTCCTAGCAGGTTTAGTCTAACCAAAAAACTAATATTTTACCTAAAAAATATATATATTTAATATAAAAAATATACAATTTACTAATTTTGGTCCTCAACTAGGTTCGTCTGATTCATGTCCCTTTAGATCAGCCTAGTTTTGGACTGATGCACACCCTTAATTATATGGATAACCCTTCAAAATCTCATTAGTAAGTTGTGAAGTGGATTCTTAAAGACTTGAGAGGTTCAACATAAATGTATTTGCTCATGGGTAAAGGTGAAAGTGATATCACTAGTTAAGTTCATAGGTTTTATAACCCAAACTATGTAAAATATCTTGCTCATAGGAGGTCCTTAACAAAATATATTTTCACTCTTCGAGATAGTGTTATTAGTTGATGTATGACCTTAAATTCTACTATTACTTTATCAACAACAAAGGCTGAGTATATGGTAGCTATAAAGGCTGTAAAATAAGCTTTATGACTTAAAGTACTTATATGTGAACTTGGTGTAAATCAAAAGAAATTAATTGTATATTTTTAGATACTCAAACCATAATTTAGCTAGCCAAAACTTAGATGTACTATGAAATGACAATGTACATTAATGTTAGGATGCAATTTATTTGCAATGTCATAACACAAAGTGATGTGCTCATGGAGAAATTGTAAAAGGATTTTAGCCTAACAAAATCAATGTAGTGGAATAAAATTAATGGCTAAAATATCCATCAATACATGCTAGATTAACATCAAACCTAATAGGTACCCTAACTAGGCTAATCTATTGATTTGAATTGAAGGTAAGAAAGATTTTATTGGCTTCTTATTCTAATTCATGATTACTCTAATTGCTGGAATTCAATCTTATTTGAGCAAGTGAGTGTGAATTTTTTCACACCTTTACTACTATCCACACATAGTGAAACCGATATATTAGGGATTCGTGCTAGTGCCACTAGGAACTCACTCTCAATTTGTGGAGAACAAAGCTTAATGGCTAGAAAGTTCACCATTCACAAAAGAGACAACAAGGGGTATTTATAATGAAAACCTAACTTGGTTTTATATTAAAACCCTAACACACCTTAGTTACATTAGCCTTAGGCTTTTAATCAAATTAAATCCACCTGAGGTTTAATCATATTAACAACACCTTCAGCCTAAAGAGATATTAACCATATTAAGACCTCATCTTACCCAGTTTATAATCCATTTATGATCTAGTTCAATTAGTGTGCAACCCTGTATGTTCCCGTAACGTTGGTGACACGAATCTTCAATGTTGATGAAGATTAGTGTGAATGATTTTAGATGTAGGATATTTTTGGCTTGTATTTGTGAATAAGAAGTATAAAGATTCAACAATAACTCATAAAGAATGCAACAAGATTCAAAGAAATCCAATTTGAATATCACCAATCTAAGATTATTCCAAATAGTATTAGTATGGGTATTTAATCATAAAGAGAGAATTAACCAAGTGAATTACTTATGTTATCTATTAATATCAAAATTAACCAACATGATATAATGTTTTGACATTCCATGCTTATATAGGAGTTTAGAACATTGCTAACTACCACACTAATTTAGTCACATGACTCACAAATTGCTTACAAAGACATAACTAGTATTATAATGTATTTATATTATATCCCTATATTATACATAGCTCAACAAGACTCTTACAAACAAATTAAGCTAATATTACATGAAAATAATTTACAATAATCCTAATCAAAGTAACAATGTTGACTTTTAAAGGTTGACTAGGTCTTCTTGACTTTGACTTTTGTGCACAATAGCTTCCTTTGTAATGGCTTATAACATAAGGAAATTTAAGTATCTTGACTTCTTATATAAACTGATCTTCATCTTGAGAATATGTTACATACCTATAAGAATGACTTAAAGTAATATCATTAAGGTTAGTCAAAGCATTATCATTAAAGACAAATAATGTGATTGACTCTAAAACTAAGTATGCAAAATCATCACCTTGAGGATCATCTATAGATGCTCCTGCATCATTTTCCTCAAACTTGGAAGCATTTGTCCTCAAATTGACATCATTAAAATAAGGATACAAATCGCCCACATTAAATGTCCTTGAAAAACTGACATATGATTCAGGTAGCTCAAGTTCGTAAGCATTACCTCAACATTTTCTAAGAATTTTAAACGGTCCATCCGCTAATGATAATAGCTTTTTTTTCCTTAGGTTAGGAAATATTTTCTTACTTAAATTTAAACACAATAAATCAACAAGAGAATATACCTATCGACTATGATGTTTATTAGTTTATTTTTGATATTTTTCATTAGCTCTTTCTATGTTATCTTTAATTTGTTGATGAAGTTTTTAGAATAATTCAACTCGTTCCTTAGAATCATAATTATTAAGATCACCTTTCCTTAAGGGTAACATATCGAATGGTATATAAGGATTCTCCTTATACAAAATTTTAAATGGGCTCTACTATTGTAAGCAAACTTGTCATAAGCTAACTTATTATCTCAATCTCTTGCACTCTTACTTACTAATCCTCTTAACAATGTGCTAAGAGTATGGTTAGTACCTTTAGTTTTCTCATTAGTTTGTGGATGATGTGAAGTACTAAATAATAACTTTGTGGCTAACATGTACAGTAATGTTTTTAAGAAATAGCTAAGAAACTTGACATCCCTATCTAAAAAAATACTTCTAGGTATGCCAAGAAGTCTTACAATTTCCTTAAAATATAAGCTAACAACATGTGTAGCATCATTAGTCTTATGGCAAGGAATAAATTGAGATATCTTAGAAAATCTATCCACCACGACCATAATAGAATCCTTACCTCTTTGCATTCTAGGTAACCCTAAGATGAAGTCTAGGCTAACCCCTTCCCATGGTTGACTAGGTATAGGTAACGGTGTATATAAACCTTTGTGAAATTACCTCTTACTTTTCTTATAAGTAACACATCAATTTATTAAAATCTACACTTTTTTTATCATGCGTTGCCAATAGAAATTTTCTTGTAATATTTCTAAAGTTTTGAGCACAAAAATGTCTTATAATAGCTCCTTCATGTACCTTCTAGATAAGTAAATCTCTTATACTTGATCTTGGTACAAAAAGTTTATTATGTTTGAATAAAAAAAATCTTGTATAGCATAATTATCATGAATTCCATTTTCTTTACACAATTGATATTCTTCATGAAAGCCTTCGTCATTAGGATACATCTCTTTTAATATTTCAAAGCCTAATAATTTCACATCTAACATGAAAAGTAACATAATTTAGAAAGAGCATTGACCACTATATTTTCTTTACCATCCAAGTGTTTAACAGAGAACACAAAGGATTAGAAGAAGCTTACCCACTTTGTATGTTTAGGACTTACTTTCTTTTGACCATGAAAATATTACAAACTTTCATGATGAAAACGTAGCATAAAGGGTTTAGGCCTCAAATAATGACTCCATGTCTCTAAACTGTATATAATGGCAAAGAATTACTTATCATAGGTAGAATACTTTAATCTATCACCATTTAGTTTTTCACTAAAGTATGCTATAGGTTTCTTTTCTTAAGAAAGAACTCCTTCAATACCTACCCCATTCACATCACAAG
The DNA here is from genome assembly GCA_039764185.1 of Tamarix austromongolica. Taxonomy (NCBI): domain Eukaryota; kingdom Viridiplantae; phylum Streptophyta; class Magnoliopsida; order Caryophyllales; family Tamaricaceae; genus Tamarix; species Tamarix austromongolica. The sequence goes on along the minus strand of CM077808.1, from coordinate 19,619,809 downwards.
TTACCTCAAAATGTAGGTCAAAATTAGGAATAGATAATACAGGAGCATTGTACAATTTATCCTTAAGAGTATTAACTTAAGTGGCTTCTATTCCCTAAATAAAGTCTCCTTTTTCCATGAGTTGAGTAATAGGTGCAGCTATAGTAGAAATTTTTTAAATAAATCTCTTATAGAAACTAGCTAACCTATGAAAATTTCTCACTTGATGTATGTCCTTAGGAATAGACCACTCTTGAATAGCTTATATTTTTACATGATTAATTTGAATACCATTAGCACTAATAATATAACCAAGAAAAACTATACTTAAAAGCATAAAATCATAATTTTCCAACTTTTCTAGTTTCCTTAAGTTTATCAAATAATTTCCTCAAATGTAGAATATGATCATGTTCACTTTTTCTATATACAAGTATATATTCTAAATAAACTATAATGAAGTCACAGAGGAAAGGAAAAAGAATTTCATTCATTAGTCTCATAAAATAACTAGGTGCATTATATAACTTGAAAGGCATAACGACCTATACATAGAGACTATATTTAGTTTTAAATGCTATTTTCCATTCATCTCCTTCCCTAATCCTCATCTAATGCTAACCACTTCGTAATTCTATTTTAGAGAATATTCTTGGACTATATAACTCATCAAGCGTGCCATCCAATCTAGGCATAGGAAAATCATATTTGATAGTTATATTATTTACTACTTATGAATCTATGCACATATGCAAAGTACTATCCTTTTTAGGAACTAGCAAGGTAGGTACATAATAGGGACTCACAATCTCTCTCACGAAACATTATTTACTAGCTCTTGAATATACCTTTGTAATTCCTTAGCCTCCTTTGGATTACAACTATAGGCCGGTCTATTATGTAAAGGCATCCCTGGAATCAAGTTGATATAATTCTCTATATCCCTAATAGGTAGTAGTCTAGGAGGTAAATAATTTGGAAATACATCACTTTATTCATCAAGAAAACTAGTAAGATTTAAATTTTTAGAATTTTTCTCCCCAAAATGAGATGACTTAGATACCAAGGCATAATAAACATCCTCTTCCTCAATGCAAATAATCATTTCTCTTTCATGTAAAAGTAAAATCTTTTTAATCTCAGGTAATGATACATAATCAAATTAGGATGGTTTCAACTTATATTTATTTTTATCCTTTAATACCAAATATTCATTACTTACACCATCATGAGATACATTACGATCATATTGACATGGTCTACCAAATAAAATACCACAAGCATCCATTAGAAAACATCAAACAACACCTCATCATTATAATCATTAACGCAAAAAGAAGTGAGTGTTTGTTTAGTGACTTCAGCTCCTTTTTCCTTATTAAGCCATTGTAAGGAATATGGTTTAGGATGTATAGTAGTCACTAGTCCTAGTTGTTTGACCATTTTTTCACTAGCAACATTTGTACAAGGACTACTATCTATGGTGACCCTAAAAACTTTATCACCAATTCTATACTTAGTTTTAAAAATTTTATCCCTTTATGTAGATCTATCATTAGGTTTTATTTGTAATGACATTTGTAGTACGAAATAAGGATTACCATCTTCCTCATACATACTTAAGACATCTTCATTAGATTTAGTTTCTAAGTTATCATCATTAAAACATGGTTTCAAGTTTTAAATTTCACTTAAGATCAGAACTCTTAGATTAGGACATTACCTATCAAAATGACAATACCCTTTACATTTGAAGCATTTCTTAGTGGAAATTTCACTAACTTTAGTCTTATCTTTATCATCTCGGTTAGGGTTAATTTTTTTTTTATCATTAGTTGAATAGTTATGCATCCCAAATTTTGATGTAGATGCATTATAATTATTTTTGTTAGATGTAGAAGTTAAAGCACTTGTCTTTTGAAAAGCTTTGGTAGGCTTAGTTTGTATTTCACACTTTAATGCTAACTTAATAAAATCCTCAAGGGAATCATAGGTAAACATTTCAACTTTTTCCTTAATCAAGTTGTTAAGGTGACTTAAGTATCTAGCACACTTTTGTTCTTTTTCTCTTGCATATCACATAAGAGTGCAGTCTTTTAAATTTCCTAGTGTATTCTTCTACACTAAGAAGCCCTTGCCTAAGATTAGTCAATTTGATATACATCCCTTGGTCATACTCTTTAGGTACAATTTTTTTTTCTTAAAGTGTTTCGTTAACTTTTCCCAATACTTGATTTTACTTTTATCTTGCCTATCACAGGTCCTCTTAAGATTGTCATACCAAACCATAGTAAACTTTTTGAATTTGAGAGTTTCTAATTTACAGTTATGTTCATCATCATTCTCCTAAAATTAAAATATTTCTTCAATTGCATGTAACTATTCAAAAGATAACTCAACATCTAATTCACCATAAAAATTAGGAAGGTCAAGCTTTTTACCTTTATCTTCAAAATGATTGTACTTTTTTTGATGGTTTGTATAGCCCTTTTGGTTATGGTTAAATTCATTTGATCCATTCTCTTGTGCTTTCTCTTCATACTCCATCCTAGCTTTAAGATGACCACCTCGAGATTAGACTTCCCTCATAACCATGCCCTCTACTAGATCATTTGTAGCCTTCATTGTATTATGCATGTGTTGATGAGTTTCTTGGTCGGCTACCCTTGATTCCAATCTTTATATTTGGATTTGAATGGAAGGAAGTTGCTGTAATTTTGCATTTTTTGCATGTACACTTCCTACATTTTGTTGAAGAATATCATACATAGTCTTCATGGATGCCTCCTCACCCATACTTGAGTTTCTCTTCAAGTTGCACTCAACACAACTTCAATCACTTGCTAGAATTTACTTCTTGAAATCTTCTTGAAGTGATGCCTATGTTTTCAATGGAATCTTGCACTCAAAAAGTTGAGAGAAATGAAATAACAATGATGGAATGTTTTATCAAGTAATCTTGATAATTTTCAAGATAATCTTGATGAGGAACATGAAATTTCTTGCTCGCAGAAAGAACACAAAGAAGTGCCCAAATGTTGGTTGATATTTGAACACAAGTGAAGATAAATTCTTCTCTAATTGTGATCAAAGATAAAGAAATAATAGAAGTTGATATACTAAGTTATTTTGACCCAAAGTTGGCGAAAGAAAATTAGTAGCTTATGAGGAAGGAAAAGAAAAAATCCACATGCCACAATCTTAAAAAAACAGTAGGTAACTTAGTAGACTTTAAAAACTTTGAATAGAAATAAGAAAAAAACTAAAAAACTGGTTGGAAGATTGAAGAAAAATGGGAGGAACCGTATATCTACCTTCAAGTGTCGAAGGTATGAACACAAGATAGGCAATCTTCAACCTTCACATTGAAGTGTAAGGAGAATAGATTGAAGATGTGAATACTTAGTTGAAGATCTACTACACTTTGGTTGAAGATATACTAGACCCTTTGAAATACCCCAAAATCCTAATTTTAGAAATTTGGCAAAATAATGATTTATTAGAAAAATTAATTAAATAAATTATTTTATTAAAATAAGAGGGATTAATTAGGGCAGAATCAAGAGAAAATTTATAAATAATTTAATTGGAAAAAATTAGGATGTTTTGCTAATTAAAATGGAATTTAGAAAAACTCTAAAAAATCCTAAATTAACCAAAAAAGGGAATTTAATTATTATTTTATTAAAATATTATTATTTTTAAATATCCTAAAATACCAAAATATTGTAAATACCCCAACCCACCTATTTTCCTTTTTTACTTTTCCTTTTTTTCCTCCATTCTTCCTTCTATTTCCTTTTTCTTCTTTTCCTCTTCCTTTTTCTTTTCTTTTGTCTCCTTCTCTCCCCCGACTTGGGCCAGCCCAGCTCTGCAACCTAATTCCCCTCCTATCCTCTTATGTGGCCCAGGCTTGAGCTGCACCTTTCCTTTTTTTTTTCCTCGGCTGGTTTGGTTTTCCCCCTCCCCTTTTCTTTCTTTCTTTTCTACCTGGATCGCCGGTCCAACCTCCTTCTCCTCCTTCTTCTTATTCCCCGATGACGACCTATAACCTGAGGCCTAGCAACCCCATTTTCTGCTGGGCACCACCACACACTGTCCTTCCCCTCCCTCACAAATTGTTTTCTTCCACCATTTCGACCCAACCTACCTTCTTTTCTCTCATGCGTGCCCTACCCTTTCCTTTTCTCCTCTCCCCTCGACCTAACCGCCCCTACCATGGCAGACTCATGCCGCCTACCACCACTAGCTGGCATGGTTGGCACCTGCACCCCCTCTTGTCCTCTTCCCCTATTTTTTACCCCTCCAATTTGTCTATAAATACCCCATAGGTAGCCTTGATCCTGATTTTTATTTCACAACCTAGAAAATACCTCCTTTGCACCACCTCTCAATCAGACGCCCGTTCCGTCACCATTGACCATCCACATAACTGCTCCCTACATCACCCTGTACCCAACTACACCTCCCTCTTTCCTTGATTTTCCCCACACGAGCCACCCAGTCGTGCAAAGTTCCCCCCTAATTAGCCACTCATCAACCCCCGTTGCCCTTCGTACCATCGTCCACCAACACTCCCGCCACAAGCACCACCCCTTACACCTCCCCAAAACACCTACAGACCTTTCCCTACCCTCCTTTTCCCCTTCCTCCCTTTCCTCCTCCCTTCCTCCCTCTCCACCACCCTCCACCACCCTCGACCACCACAACACCACTACCTTTTACTACACCACCACCACCACTCCAACCCTCTCCATCTGGGCATCCACCACCACCTCAAATTCCACCCTCACTCTCCCTGTCCTATTCCTAACACTCAACTATTCCTCTCTTCTCCCTCCACCACCGCCGCCGGTGCTGCCATCATCCCTAGGTGGTACTCTAACCTTCGCAACCCCTAAACCCATTTTATACAAGTGTTAGCTATTTTTTATAGTATTAATGGTATTATCCATATTATTATTATTATTATTATTATTATTATAATTACTACTACTACTACTACTACTACTACTACTACTACTACTACTACTACTACTACTACTATTATTATTATTTAACGCTACTTTAGAATTTTTCCTAACCCATAATAATAATATTATTATTGTTAATGGTTTACAAATTTAGTGTTATTATGATTATGATTGTTCTTATTATTATTATTATTATTATTATTATTATTATTATTATTATTATTATTATTATTATTATTATTATTATTATTATTATTATTATCGTCATTATTATTCTTACTATTATTATTAATGCTAGCTTTGGCCTATTATTTATTACCTTTATTATTATGGTAAATATTTGAACCCTTATATTACTATTACCATTTCGATTATTATTATTATTATTAGTATTATTTCTAACCTTATTATTATTATTATTATTATTATTGATACTAGATTTGGCATGTTATCATTTTGTTGCTATAAAAGAAGAATACTCAAACCTTAATATTATTATTAATTATTATTCAAATATTGCTAATGTTATTCCTAATGCCTTTATTATTAAAATATGTACTATAGTACTATTATTATTGTTATTATTATTATTATTACTATTATGGTTATGGTAAAAATATTCGAACCCTTATATTATCATTATTTCAAATAAAACTATTATTATCATTATTATTATTATTATTATTCTTATTATTATTATTGTTGTTGTTGTTGTTTTTGTTAATATTATTATTATTATTATTATTATTATTATCCTTATCAATATTAGTATTTTGTTAGTATTATTATTATTCTATTATTATTTTATCCTTAACTCTATTATTAGCCTTAACCTTAAAAATACTAGGGTTTCTATTACTAGGAGTATTAGTATTACTATTATTTTTAATATCACTATTTTTGCTATAACTAGTGTTAGTACTATTAATAGAAGGAATGAAGCTATTAGATTTAATAATATAAGTATACCTATAAATATTAACATAAATATATTTTGACTAGTAATAATCTAGTAGGCTAACTCGAGGATAAAAACCCTATTTTTCACTTATAAAGTTCCCTTTAATAATAGTAACCCTAATCTTAGAATAAAATAGGAAATAATAGTATTTTTGGTAGGAGGGAAACTAATCCTTAGTTTTTCCCTCTTATAGGTGAAACTAGTCAAAACCCTAAAGAGGCGTAGGAGCATGCTCCAAGACAGGTGTCATGCTAGGAAAGGGTGTAGCTAAGGCCTTATGTGTGCTATATGCCTTGGATGCCATGTATAATGATATGTTGTGTATCTCATACTATTGTTATAACTATTTTATGTGTAGTGCAACTTGGAGTCGAGGTATGCTCTTGTGTTCTCTTATGAGATGTGTATAATATGTTTGTACTATGAATTATGATGTGATGTGATATGACCCTTTTAGGACATGCATGATAGGATATTTAATGTAGTGATATAGGGTGGAAGGATGAAAAAGGAAAAACGGGGAAGTAAGCGGACCAAGGGGAAGTAAGTTGACTAAGGGGAAGTAAGTTGACCAAGGAATGTAGGATTGACCTAAACATCCCATGATCCATGAGAGGAAGAATAAAAGGGGACTTTAAGCAAAATAAAGTGGATGAACATTGTATGGGAGAATCTAGGGTTTGCATGGGAGAATCTAGAGTTTTGTATGGGAGTTTTAGTGTTTTGCATGCAAACTTTGAGGGCTTGCATGGGATGGATAGAGTCCGTATAGGGGTGAAATTTACGTATGGAAAGTAGCATTGGGGTGTGAGGAAGGTAATGAAAAATTTGTTTGGGTAATTGGTGGCTTTGGGTGAAAAATAGTACATGGGACAATATAAGGGTGCATAGGAGATCAAGGTAGGGTTTGGGAGGAAACTCTAATTTGAGAGGGTGGAAAAGGGAAAATAAATGAGGGTGAGTGGAGTATGAGATGAGGATGGGGGATTTTCATGAGTGGGGCGAGCATGGGTATCATGGGAAGTAAGAGTGGAAGGTGAGAAATGGATGGGTGACATGTGGAAAGGAGGATGCTAGGGTTGGCTTGGCCAGCTAGGGTTTGGTGTGGTCACCTATAGTTTTGGGGTCACACGTGTATTTGGGGGATTAACGTGAAATGATGAGGGTTGAATATAAGGGTTGTGATGTGTGGGGTGTTAAAATAGTTTGGGTTGTGTGAGGCAGAGAAGGATGGGCCACATAAGCCTACATTAGGGTTTTTTGGAGAAAACCCTAGGGAAGACTGTGAATGGGCTTAGTGGTGTTAAGTAGTGGGCATTGACTCACACACCTAGGGGTTGTGCCTCTAGTGTGAGTAGTGTTATGGGACAGGCCCTCTTGGGAGGATAGAAGTAGAAGGTTGGTGACATGCATGTCAAGGGTGAAATATTATTGAATAAGACACGAATAAGGCATTAATCATTTAAAGAGGAAGATTGTTGAGTCGGGTCTGGACCGGTCCACCGGTGAATAATAGTGGCCAGGAGCTTTTTGCCCAGCTTGATTTCCGATCCACCGTCTATAATAGTGGGGGATTCCATGCTCAACAAACCAAACGTAATGAAGCTAAGACATGGGAAATAACCTAAGTAATTATAGTGAAACACTATGTGAGTCGGGGTTAGATCGGTCCACTGGTGAATAATAGTGGCCAGGAGCGTTCTGCCCTGGAGACCGGTCCATCGGCAAATAATAGTGGTCAAGGCCATTCTACCCTGTATGTATTCTGGTCTATTAGCTATAATAGTGGGGTTCCCACACTCGCATGGATTGATAAAGAGTATGTGTGAAATGAGTATATTGTTAAGAGTGCTAAAGAACAAGTTTATCTGGACTGTAATCCGACCTCATTATCTGTATTATTGTATGATGCCTATATGATCATGCTTGTGTTATATGCCTTATATGTTTGTCCTTATCTGCATGGTTACCTTGCTCAGTACGTAGCATATTGACCACCCGTCTTATGGGTACTACTCATTCCCACTTGTAGAGGGTCCACCTGAGTTTGTGCAGGTAAGCGATGATATCTTCGATTCCTATGACACTTACGAGGTATCGAGTGGGGCTGAGAGTTAAGCCTCGACCTAGCCTGAGGATCGAGAGTGACCTGAACGAATTATATCCTTTGTTTCATTTTTCTTGTACGGTTTTAATTTAGTTTCATTCTATTATACGGTGTTTTCTTTTGTTGGGAACTTTAAATCCTTACTTTGTGGTTTGTAACTCTTTTAACCGCTCTCTTTCTGTATGGTGAACGATTCAATTCTTTTATGAATGCTTGTTTTAATTATCGACTTGTGACTGATGTTAATCCTATTCAGCCTTAGCACTACTGGAACGGTATGAGTGAACCAGTTTGGTACTAAGTGTAGCGGTAATATCCCCCGAATTTATAGTTTTATTATTTCACTTCTGTTAAACCTTTTCATTAAAAGAAATTTTTTAGCAGTAAATTTTGGGGGTGTTACACCCTTTGAATATCTTCGAACTTTGGAGTTGAAGATTTGAAGACCAAGTTGAATATACACTATCTTATTCAACTATCTTCAAACTTGAGATTGAAGATATGCTAACCTATTTGATTTCACGTTGGAATACAAGTATGCATGGAAGTGTATGGGAGGAGAAAATGCTATAAGAAATCACACGTAAAAGAAGAAGAAAAATAAGGGAGCTTTGAATGGAGGAGAACTGGAGAAGAAAAACTTGTGTCAAAGAAACCAATGCCAAAATGTAGCTTTTGATATCAAAGTTGACATGAATCTTCAATGACTATGAAGATTAGTGGGAATGAGTTTAGATTTAGGATTGCTTTAGCTTGGAATTGTGAAAAATAAGTAGCAATATTCAAGCAAGAACTCAAAAAGAATGCAATAAGAATTCAAAGAATTCAACAGGATCGAAGAAATTCAATTTGAATATCACCAATATAAGATTATTCCAAATAGTCTTAGAATGGGTATTCAATCACAAGCAGAGAATTAACCAGGTGAATTACTTTTATTATATTTCAATATCAAAATCAACCAACATTCTACAATGTGTTGACATTCCATGCTTATATAGGAGTTTAGGATATTACTAACTAACACACTAATTTAGCCACATGACACACAAATGATTAAGTAGCACATAACTAGTATTATAATGTATATATATCCTATATAGTACATGGCTCAACAAGACTATTACAAATAAAGTAAGATAAGATTACATGTAAACAATTTACAAGAATCCTAGTCAAAATAATGATGTTGACTTTTAAAGGTTGACCAGATCTTCTTGATATTAACTTTCATGTACAATAGCTTCATTTGTAATAGCTTGTAACATGTGAAAACTTTAAGTATCTTGTCTTCTTATATAAATTTTCTTCTTCCTACAAATATTTTACATACCTTTAAGAATAATTTAAATCAATATAATTAAGGTTAGTTAAAGCATTATCATTAAAGACAAAAAAATTGATTGGCTCCAAAACTAAGTATGCCAAATCATCACCTTGAAGATCATCTATGGATATTCTTACCTCAACTGGTAGTGGAATGACACTTTTTTGCACCCACAAATCATAACATATCTCTAGAAAGATGTTATGGCCTCCAAAATTATGTAAATTTCATAAGCTCAACATAACCTATTATCACGCGTATATTTATCATTTTGTTTAAGATATTTATATTGAGTAAAAGGCATTGATTATGTCATTCTTGCTTTGTTCAGTCACACTCTTTCTCAATCACCAAGTAATACTAACCTTAAACAAATGACACCTCGTTTCCAAATGGCCATGCTAACATTAGTCATATTTGTTGAGGGGACCAAAGATACCTATCTCATGTCATGAGAGGGAAAAATCTCATCTTGATCATCTATACACCTTTGTATGATTTACACCTTGTTTGATAATTACCTTTGTAATCATTCCTAATAAGGGTAATGTTTGGTAAAGTCAAAACATGATGATCATTATGTTAGCATATATGAAGACCTCTTGCTAAACGACAATATACTTTTTGGAGAACACTAATGACACTTCACACAATATTCAATTTAGTGTCCTCCTATTAGGTCAGTCCAACACCATGTTCCATAACATGTATCTATGTTCTTAGTTTGATATCTCATATCAATGATAAATGGAATATGATCATCAACTAATCAACATATTAGTATTATGATAACCAATATCCTTTAATTAGATGATGCTAGACTAAGGATAGTTGTTGAATAATAATCCTTCTATTATTTACTAGAGTTCCACAATCCAACCATATATTCACTTATCTACATAAAAAAAAATTACTCAAATGGATAACAACATTTGCATTAATGACATCAAATGATATTTTATTGATAAGCACAATCACTAAGTATGTGGATATAAATCATGATTGGTTCTAGGGCATATTTCCAATAGTATCCCACTTCCATTAGGAGCAATCAAGCTCAATCCTAATGCCTTGTGAACTAGTATGATGTTTATACTTAGGATATGGAATATTCTTTGTTACTATATCATCAATATTTTCATGTGTATGAAACTTCCATAAATTCACATAACGCCTTCAGACAATCTCTCGATTGATGTGATATTTTCTAAGTATGTGCTTGGTTCTCTGATGAGACATTAGCTCTTTAGCCCATGCAATAGCTCCATTATTGTCACAATTTAAACAAATAGGAATTAGGATGATAGGAACGACTTCTAGTTTAATAATGAATTTCCTAATCCACACTAATTACTTTGATGCTTTTGAAGTAGTAGTATACTCAACTTATATTATAAAACCAACAACTATGACTTATTTTGAACTCTTCCAACTCATAATGTTGTTGTTAAGAAAAAAACGCGTAACCTAATTGCTAATGGAATTCATTTCTATCTATTTGGAAACTTGCATCTGTCTAACCGCTCACAAAATGATCTTGTTCACCTTATCATAGTCAAAATGTTCTTGACTATAGTCCAGTGACTCTCACTAGGGTCAGACTGGAATCTTCTCATCATGTTAATGTCATATAAGATATTTAGGAAAGTTTACAATATGCCATACATGATAGAACTAATGGGGGAAGTATATGGGATTTTACTCACGTGGTCTCACTCATCATATGCTTGAGGACACTGAGTCTTGTTAAGATTTTAACCATGCTGCATAGGCAAGAAACCTCTCTTAGAGTCTTGCATATTTTACCTATGGAGGATCTTTTCAATATAAGTAACTTAACTTAATCCAATCAACTTTGTTCATCTATCTCTATAGATCTTGATCCCCAAAATATAGGCTACCTCACCAAGATCCTTCATTAAAAATGAATTTCCTAGCCATGTCCTCACAGCCTAGTATAGGAATATCATTTCCAATATGTAGTTTGCCATCTACATAAAGAACAAGGGAAAAAAATTGTGCTCCTAATAATTTTATTGTTAATATAAGACTCGTCTTTGCATCTGATGAATCCAAAATCTTTGACTACTTTATGAAAATGAAGATTCCAACTCTAATATGCATACCTAAGGCCATAAATTGATCTTTTAAGCTTGCGTACCTTTCCAACAATCTTAGGATGTCCAAAACCATCAAGTTGTGTCATATACACATCATCTTTCCAATACAAATTAAGGAATGAAGTTTTGAAATCCATTTTCCATATCTCATAATCATGAAATGTAACAATTTCTCGAAGAATCCAAATGGAGGTATAACAACAAATGAATAAGTTTCATCATAGTCAGTACCATGAATTTGTCTGTAACTTTTAGCTACAAGACGTGTCTTGAAGACATCCATGTTTCCATCCTTATATATTTTCTTCTTGAATATCCATTTATATGTAATTGTTATGGGCCCATCAAGCGGATCAACCAAAGTCCATACTTGGTTTTTATCCATGGATTCCATCTTGGATATTATGGCATCTAGCCTTTTACTAGAGTTAGTGCTCATTATTATTTTTTTATAAGTTAAGGGTTCATGGTTGTCTAACAATAACATGTCACGATATTCATTCATAAGAAACATGCATCTTTCTGGCTTGCAACACACCCTTTTAAACCTTCATGGAACACTTTCCACTTATGTAGGTCCTACAATTGATAGTCGAGGTTTCTTAGGTTCTACTATATTAGGATCATTATCCTTTGGCGATGTAGTAGAAAAAAAATCAATAATTATCTTTCATAATTATAGAACCAATTATTCTTCATTTAGAAAGTATCTCCAACAAATTTGAAGACCAACGGATGGTTACTTTTCTAGAAATGTAATAAACAAGAAACTAAGTGTCTATGTGCATGTGCATGGCATGCAAGGTGGGAGTGACCACGTGCATGGGGAGTTTATTAGCAGAATTTTTGAGCATCATTAGCAATTTAGCTAATTTATTAATTAAGTAGTAGAGTTGGATAATAAAATTAGCATAATGGTAGCATAATATCTTTAAGCTTTGAATCTTTGAATTATACTTTTAGCAAGTGGTAGAAAGGTTATAATTTGCATGAATGTTGAATATGAGGATATGAAGAACTAAATTGAAGTTGAAGATCAACATTGAATTTGAATACAAGTGAATTATGTGTGAGTTCACTTCAAGCAAATCGAATATGTGTGAATGGTTTAAATTGAAAGTTTTAATCTCTTGGTCTGTGTGAATTAGAGATTACTCCATATCTTTTCTACTCTTCTTAATCCATATTTTCCTACCATAATTACCATCAAAATCCTATTCAAATTCGAAGTAAAAACAAGCCATAAATTGATATACAAAACCGAAGCCCTAAACCCTCCATTCGAAACCCTAACCTTTCCATACCAACCAAACACAACCTTATTCATTCTTTTCAAACCAAACCCTAACCCTAAACCACGACTCTAACCTTCATTTAAACCCTAAACTTCGAAGCTTAACTTTAGCATCATACCATCTTGGAATGCATATGCTAGTTAGTAAGTAATATTCGAACCATCGTCATCATTAAATCACCATCACCGAATCATTATCATCATTCCTCCACTATATTCAAAATATCCCCATCCTTATTCCATCACATTTGAATATTTAATTTCCTAATTCATCATCAATGAGCCCTTATCCTAATATGTAAACCCAATTCGAGCATTAATCTCACATAGTTGAGAATTACACCCTCCCACACACATCATTTGGTTCTTGAATTTATTCAAGTTGTACTTTAATCCCACTATATCCTTTATAAATAAATTCTCTTTCTAGAAATATGTCATTCGGAGCAACAAACAATTTATTCTTGGTGCGATTATAAAATTAATTTCCTTTAGTTTACTTAGGATATCCTACAAAGAAGCATTTTTTTTATTTAGGTTCAAGCTTGATTGATATTAAACGTTTTATATATGTTTGGAAACCCCAAATATTGATAAAAGGCAAACTTTGAACCTTTCCATTCCATATTTCATATGGAGTATTTTCTACTACTCTTTATGGAGCTCTATTTACTATGAACACTATAGATTCAAGAGCATATCCCGAGGAAGAGATAAGAAGATCTATTTTCACCTCTTACATGTTATATTTTACATTTAACCAAAGTCCACGCTTCCTCTCACTTGTCCCCTCTAATTGTCAACCTCTAACCCTCCCTTAGCATCATTTTTTACTCACTTTCCCCTTAAGCTTCAACACTTGATATCTTGTCTCTTTTTTTCCATGGTTTACCTTTTCTTTAAAGTTGACATATGGGTTAAGCATTATTCATCATCTCCCATTTTCATTTTCTGCTAGAAAATGGAGGATTCGCCTCTTAATTCCCTCCTTAGATCAGATATTTTATTTTATCTCTTTTCCCAATTTTTGAGGTCTCATTGTGGGCATAGATATGGTTTTTAATTAAGTGTATATGTTTTTATGCATGCTTCAACAATTTAGAAGCATGCTAGGATTATGTGGTTAAGTTAGACAATATTTTGGTTAATTACATGTTGTGGATCTCTCTCTTTTTCCAATTAAACTATTCAATTGGTATGGGAAAACCAACCAAGTGCCTTTGGTCTAAAATTCAACTGATTAAGTTGGACTTTCACTAAACAATAGAAGTGGTATTTTGACTTAAGATACCAATTAACTAGTGTCAGTCAACAAGTTGATTGGTTCATTAGAACCCTACTATCCTCCTTGTTTTTGCAACTATCAATTGGTGAGGGTAATCGGTCCAATGGTTCACCAAAGGGCTGGTCAACCTCATATCCATTAACTAGATCATTTTGTTTTTTGTTGTAGTTTTTATTGACCTCATAGGTTAAATAAAATCATTAACCTTGTTTTGATTATAATAAATAGGTCATAAGAACTAACATGTTTGCTTAAATGTACATGTAATTGTAAAATTAAGATATCTAAAAATAGTTACTCAAACCATTTCTCTAAAATGAAATTTCAATGAGCAATAAAATTTTGAAGCAAAAGAGAAGATCGTTTGAAGATAACCATGACTTAAGTTTTAAGAATCATATTTTGATTAAAACCTTTTTAATAAGTTTTAAAACACTTAATTTGAATTCAATTCATAATAATTCATTATTGATCTTAGTTTCTAAATATTTCAAAGTGTTTTAAACTTTTTGTTTGTTTCTAATTAGAACCAGTCGACTAATCACAAGATTAATCCATTGGTTCAGTTTAATCAAGAGAATGAAATGGTTTAAAATAAGATAGGTTGATTGGGGCAAAAAACCGTTTGAATGGCTTGACTAATGATTCTATAGGTTTTACTCCTACAAAAACCCATTTGTCTCTATCAAATTCATCAACTAGTTTGAGAAATTTTTGTTATCTAGTTTGAATAACCAGTTCATGGATTCTATCCTACAAAAACAAATTCATATCTATTTAAACTCATCGAATGGTTTGAGGAAACTGATCGATTAGTTTGACGAAATAGTCCACAGGTTTCACTTTTGTAAAACTTATTTGTCTCTTATTAAACTCATCAGTGGGTTTTGCCAAACCAATTGACTACTTTGAGGAAATTAATCAACTTGTTTACCTAAAAAGTTCATGGGTTTCACTATTGTAAAAACTCATTAGTCTTTGTTTAAACTAATCGAATGCTTTATCTAAACCTATCAACTAGTTTGTAACCAATAGGCTGGTTTGAATAAAGTGATTGACTAGTTGCATGAGCACATCAACTAGTTTACTAAACCATGTCATTGTTCATATATGTTCATAAGATTACCCGTGTACTACACATAATTGATTGAATGGTTTAAATAAATTGATAGATTGGTTTATGAAATGAAAATTTTCAATATAAGGTCTTAACATAATCATTTCATGATTTGAACCACTTATCCGTTGGTCGTACAACCAATTGTCTAGTTAGGCTAGATTGGTAGACTAGTGAGCATTAAATTATGATTTTCTTCCTGTTAAGAGACACACTGTCTTGGGGATTTTTTATCTAACATCTACATGAAAAGGATGACTCTTATAAATATTCTCCCTCAACATTAAATACAATAACTTTTCAAAAACAATTTAGTGTGCAATTAATCATCTACTCTTAAATCATTCAATTGCTCATTCAAACTTTTTCAACTTTCAAATTCATAGTTTTTATTATAAAGTGTTCATTGCTAAATTTTCTTAGCTAGAATTTCTCTCCAATTATAATATATTTTATTACATATATACATCTAATACAAGTTTCTACACTTTCATATCTTTATTTGTTGGTAAGAATCAATTGTAATCACAACAACCCTACTAAATTTATAACATAGGGGGTTAATGAGCCTTTTCCTACCATTGTAGAAAGATTCTTGTTAAGAGTATAGAGAATATAAATATTTCAAGTTGTTAAATATCTCTTAGAGGATCATTGAGATTGTAAGGATCATAAATTGAGATAAGAGTGGTCATAAATAAAAACAAGTCACCATTCAAAATTCAAAAAGTAGAACCTTTTAGTAGTAGATGTAGAGAGTACTTTGGTTCTGAACCATTCTACGTTGTTTGTAAATTTTTTATTTTTCATTTCTATTCCATTAAACTCAATTCATCCCCCTCTAGGATTCTTTTTGTATCTATTCAAGTCCCAAACCAATCAACTTGTTTTACAAAACTAATCAACTTATTCCCTTAGTAATTATGCAATATTTTTGGGTTGTGACCTTATAGTTTTACTTTACCTTCGATCTTTTTATTTAATGAGATTAACCTTCAATAGCATAATCTAATGAAATGTTAAAATGTTAAATTATGTGATTGTGGTATGAAGATTTGATTAATGAGTTTGGTGTTATCTCATTAACACCAAATTTGATATCTTAGATTCCTTGGTTTGAGTTTGGTGTTATATCCTAAATGCCTAATTAGATTTATCTATGAAATTGAGTTCTGCTTTGTGATATCACCTAATAATTATTCATAATGGAATTAATATTTTGACCAAGCATTTTTCTACAACTCTCAGGGTAGTTAACTAGGAGTTAGCAGATAATTTGTCCTTGTGTTTATTATTTTCACTCAGTATCTATTTCCTTCTCTATTAAGTAGTGGTCAGTAGGGATATCCATATTTATAAGGTATAGGATTAATATAATGACAAGTCAACATGGCATCGGTGTCCAATTCATGTAGGTGTAGTATCCCTTTACAAGCCTCCTAGCACTTCATATTTCCATAGCTTAGGCTAGTGCGGCATCCCAATTTATGTTAGCCCTCATGACACAAGTGTAAATTCTCTAAATTTTAAACTTGAAATTTTTTATTTGAAGACTATGCATAAGAGATTTTTAAAACAAAATAGGGCAGTGTCACCACCACAGCAAACATGGGAGAGGTGTAATTATTACCTAACACATGCATGATGTTAGGTAAAATGGAACAATGAACCAAACCATGCATGTACCAATCATATAACAATGATAGCCATAAGATGAGAATGATGTAGATAAGGATGAGGTTACAAAATCAAAATAGAGGAGCCAAATCCAAGATTTTAAATAACCTAAAATAACAAAAACATCCCAACACAATGGACTAAATAGATATAAGTTGGTTAGTCTAACTCTCAACTAAATGGAAATACAACTCTCAATCAAGGATCGGCTATGAGCCCATGATATCATCATCGCTATAACCAAGCTAAGAGTCATAACCCTATAACACATCCTTTGCTCACTAAAACATAAGTTGGAGCATCATAGTGAGCACACAAATGCAGTAAGAATGCGGTGAAGTACTGGTAAAACAAACAATCTGAAACATGGTGAGGTCTCATGTATCATATTAACGTCATATAGTAACATGTTAAAAAACATGCTCAAATAATAGAACTTTCATGCTTATGATTATAATAGTATAAAGTATGCTTGCAAAATAATCATGGAAAGAGTAATACTGTAGGTTATTCATTAAACCCGCATAAATTATACCATATATACTTCCAATTATTAAGATATTTCATTTGACCACACCTTTCTCTCCACCATGAACTAAATTCATGGCAGCATAAACACACAATGGGATACCACACCCACTATACGGGGTCATTATACAATGAAGGGAATTTTCTCCAAGGATACCAAATCCACCACATATAGAATACAAATACCACAATGACTAACATAAATTGGGAAACCGCACTAACCACATAGTTCTAAAGTACATTAAGGGGGATTATACTAGAATACTTCACCCATCACACCTTGAATGAATGCACTGCAAGAGAGTAAAAAATGTTGGGACACCACACTCTCCATAGCAATGGAAACTACGATGTGCTAAAGGGCTTGTACTCATATACCTCACCCACTCGAATGAGAAACCAATGCCATGTTAACCTACCATACTATTATCCTACCCTCAAAGATATGTGTATACCCCTACTAACCACAATCAATAGAGAAGGAAATAGGTATTAAGTGAAAGATTGAAAATACAAGGTTAATGTATATGTAACTATAGAAGTAAACGAAACCCTAGGCTCTCTCCTCTCTCCTCCTCCATGGCTCAAATGAGGAGGGCTGCTTCTGCAGTGAAGAAGACAACACCTAAGGGTAGTGGGGATTCTTCAATCTCTGTTGGTGCTTCTGTAGATGATAGGGATGGTATTTCACTGGGAAAGGATGTGTAAGAGTTGACGGCTAAGGGTACTATTAGGGCATGCATGGACCATGCAGCCGGGGATGTCGATCATAGTATGGATGAAAGGGACGGTTTTGTTTTGCCTCCATTGGATAGCAAGGGATCAAACCTTGAAAATCAGGGTGTTGAGGATGTCTTGCAGGCGGATCAAAATAATAATTCTAATGCATTGAATGATGGGAAAGAAATTGGGGTTGTCTCTTGGAAGAATAAGTTGGTCGATAATAGGCTGCCAGATAGAGGATCAAAACTAAGCTATGTTCCTCCTTTGATTGCGGGGGATAAAATTCGTGTTAATCTATAGAGGGAGAGGATGTAATTGAATTGTGCTAATTGGAAGTGGGCTATTGTGGGTTATGTTATTGGTTATCGGCCTACTTTGGGATAAATGGTAGGATATGCCAAATGTCTCTGGTCGAGGGTGAAGGAGCCCAAAGTTTTGCTGCATGATCAAATATTTGTTATCTTTCAGTTTCAATCTCAGGAAGACAGGGATTGGGTGCTATCAAGGCCATATTGGTCTTTCTTAAATCGTCCTTTTATCTTGAGGGAATGGCACCAAAAGTTCCAATTTTCGAAAGAAAAGTTTCCGTTTATGCCATTATGGATAAAGCTTGTGAATTTACCTCTGGACTATTGCGATGTGGATTCTCTAAGTAGAATTGGTAGTACAGTATGCATACCATTGTATTTTGATGGCATTACATCAGCTGGTAAAAGGATTTCTTATGCTCGAATGCTTGTTGAAGTAGATGTCTCAAATAAGTTATTGGATGTTGTCGAAATCTTAGATCTTGATGGTGAGATCATTAATCAAAATATTGTATATGAGTGGAGACTAACTTTTTGTGCAAAATGTAATGAATCAGGTCATTCCTTTGAATTTTGCAAAAGAGTGAAGGAGGTTCAAGGCCAGCCTAAAAAGACTAAGTGGGTCTCAAAGGATAGGATCAGGGCTGAGGAAGGGAATCAGGAATGGAGGAAGATTCAAAGGAGTTATCCACAAACAATGAATCATGGGGACACTATCAATGCTCATATAGAGGTCACTACTAGAACTAAGGTTAGAAATGGTTCAGACCAAGCTAAATGTTGGAGAGAAAGACAGTTGTGGATGTCTCAGCAGGCTAGTATCCCTAAAGAGGAAATTAATAAGGATCTGTTGGATATAAATAACATATTCCAGTGCTTAAAGGAAGGAGATGAAGGCATCGTTGTTCTACCTTGTTCTCTACAAAAGCCTAATGTTTGTCAGTCTGAGGATCCTCAATTATTACATTATTTATTAGAGCAGGTTCATGATAGGGGCTTGGAATGTTCTGGGTTTGAATAAAACCTATAAACAAAAAGAATTAAAGCATTGGTTATTAGTAGATAAGGTATCCTTGATGGGATTGATAGAAACTCGGGTGAAAAGTGATAAAGCGGATAAAACCTGTAAAATATTAGGGCATAAATGGGTGAGATATAGTAATTATGAGGCTCATTATAATGGAAGGATCTGGTGTATTTGGGACAAAGAAGTGTGGCAAGTTCATCTCTTGGCTAGTGGTGAACAGGCCATGCATTTGCTTGTGTCAGGGGTCCATACTAGTGTGTGTTTTTATGCTACTTTTGTTTATGCTTTTAATGATGGGGTCTGTAGGAAAAGTCTTTGGAGTTGGCTGTAGGTTCACAAAGTGGAAAAGAATCCTTGGATTTTATTAGGGGATTTCAATGTGGCTTTGAAGCCTGATGAGAAATTCCAAGGTAATGTTGTAAATATTAATGATGTTGAAGAGGTTAGGGCATGTTTTAATTCCCTGTTGATTCATGATTTGAGCTTCTTAGGATTGAAGTTTACTTGGTTGAATAGAAGTTTGGGAGAGGATAGAATTATGGCTAAATTGGATAGGGTCATGGTTAATATGTCCTGGACTCTTAATTTTCCAAACTCTTCAGTTCAATTTTTAGATACTCTCTTCTTTGATCATAGTCCAGCTTTGGTGTCTTTAGCAGAGGGGATCCCTTGTTCCAAGAGGCACTTTAAGTTCTTTGATATGTGGAATTTTGATTATGGTTTTCTTTCCCTGGTATCATCTATTTGGGAGTTGCCATTCAGTGGTTCTGTGCAGACAGTCTTTTTGAGAAAGCTTAAAGAAGTCAAGGCTCGCCTTATCAGTTTTAATAAAGAGAATTTTGGGGGAATTTCTAAAAGAGTTAAAGAGATTAGGCTAAAGCTTAGTAAGATTCAGGCAGAGATTGATTTGCGTCCTCAAAATTTGTCTCTACAGGAGGAGGAGAAAAAATGTTTGCAGTTGTATCAGCATTATGTGCTATGTGAGTAAAGTTTTCTTAAACATAAATCTGGAATCAAGTGGTTGAAATTGGGAGACTCTAACTCTCATTTCTTTTTCTCTATTATGAAGGTTAGGCAGATGAGAAGTGTGGTGAGAAGGATCAAAGACAGAGGTGGCCACGAGGTTTCTGATTCAGAAGGGATCAATCAAGCCTTCTTATCCTTTTATAAGGATCCGCTGGGTTCTGAGAGTTCAGCCTCTAGGGAAACAGATGATGCTATTTTTTTTACAGGGTCCTTTGATTTTTGTGGAACAACTGCATGGTTTATTAAAACCTATTTCTTTGTAGGAAGTAAAGGAGGCTCTATGGTCTATTGGTCAGTATAAAGCCCCAGGTCCAGATGGGTTCACTGCAGGTTTCTATAAAGCTGCTTGGGATGTGCTAGGGGAGAGTCTATAGGGATTGATTAAGAATATCTTCCAGTCTGGCTCTGCACCTATTTTCCTTACTACAACAAAGTTGGTCCTTATTCCTAAAGGTGAAGGAGCTCAAAGTGTGTCTGAATTTAGGCCAATTGCTTGCTGCAATGTAATATATAAGATTTTAGCTAAGGTATTAGCTAACAGGTTACAAGATATTTTACCATCCATCATTCATGCCTCTCAGACTGGCTTTGTTAAGGGCAGATACATTGGGGATAATGTATTGTTACCTCATGAGCTTATTCATTTGTACAAAATGAAACATGCTTCACCAAGATGTATACTCAAGGTGGACATAAGGAAGGCTTATGATTCAGTCAATTGGAAATTTTTGGAGAATGTTTTACTAGGCCTACATTTCCCTATCCATATAGTCAGATTGATTATGGCTTGTGTCTCTAATGTTGCTTATTCTCTATGCATTAACAATAATATGATGGCCCCTTTTCAGGGGAAAAAGGGCTTAAGGCAGGGAGATCCTTTATCCCCTTATCTTTTTGTGATTGTGATGGAGTATTTCAGTATGATGTTACAAACTCTTTGGATGATTGAAGGATTCCATGGTCATCCCAAATGCAAGAGGTTGAAGATTATTAATCTAGCTTTTGCAGATGATATTCTTCTTTTCTGCAGGGCTGATTTATCATCTATGAATGCTATCAAAGTCATGTTTCAAGTTTTTTCCACTGCTTCATGTTTATATATCAATCCAGAAAAAAGTTCTATCTATTTTGGTGGAGTTTCTTAGGATGTGAAGTTATCCATTTTATCTTAGTTACAGTTTCAAGAAGGGAGTTTTCCTTTTAGGTATTTGGGGGTTCCTTTGGATGCATCTAAGTTAAAAATAGCATATATGCATTCCTTGGTGCATAAGATAACTAATAAACTATAGCATTGGGAAAATAGATTACTATCATATGCTGGTAGGTTGCAATTGCTGAAATCGGTAATTTTTGGTATCACTATGTATTGGAGTCAATTGTTCTTTCTTCCTAAAAAATTATTACTGAAGGTGATTAGCCTCTATAGAAAGTTTCTTTGGACATGAAAGGCTACCTCAAGTAAAAGAGCTCTTGTGG